>OX387351.1:21270357-21922500 GCA_947563465.1 Archips xylosteana
ACATTAGAGTACAAACTCTTACTATAATACTTTAATAATGTATGTTTTATGATATGCAAGTAAATTAAATTAAAACGTACCTACTTGCAATGGTGGATCGCCATTCATCGAGATGGTTTTACTAACTTAACGATCGACAGCCCTAAGGAATTCTGGCATCTCCCAGAAACACGTTTATCATGCATCAGTGACAATGTAAAATCTTTTTTTACACGCAGTTATAAGTTTTTAATTCTTCGAATCGATGTGCGAGATAAAAAGTAATAAATCTTTTTTTTTAAGAATACTTTTACAAGGCGCTTGGCCTGATGAGAAAGGCCAAATGAAAGTGACCTTTAATGACTGATTGAATTTTTGTATGAAATCTTTGATTTAACAAACATTTACAATTATTTAAAAACCTAAGTCTTAGTTTCTTTATAATGCTTGATTAACCGTAGAAATTATGTATGTGGTCAATTGAGCGCCTGTCTGTAAAGAGCACTTAAGTTTGCTATGTTTAATGTCAATGAAAAGGTGTATTGGAAACAGATTATCTGAAAACTCAAGCGCACTAAACAGGCAGAGTGCATTATACGGAGTACACGTTTTTTAAATGATTTCTTTTGTTTTGACATACTTAATAGATTTTTCCCCAGTGCATCACAAACAAGGAAGTGTAGGCAAACTTATCGGTGCTACGCAATGATGATAAGATACGCTAAAATAACACTTTCATACACATCAAAGAAGAAACTATAGACATTTCGATTATCAATTTATTCAGATTTCTGTCGTTGCTTAAGATAAATATATATTTTTAATATAACCGGACCAAGTGAGTGTCGGAACCTTTATAGTAAGTAGTGAGAGTTATAAACTTTCTACCAACAAACTGCTATGCAGTTTGGCAGATGTATTTTAGCATAAGTATTTCTGTACTTCTTTTGTTTGTTTTTGTGTAAATAAATTATAAAAAAAAAAATAGAAGACACGCCTGCAATACTTACCGAGCATTGGTAGTTTAGTGCTATATTGCTAATAGTAAATATCAGGCGCATCATAAATTTAAGCGTATGACTTTATTTTTAATTATAATTTAAAGAATAGTTATTAAATAGAAGTAAGTGGTAAAAGTGGTACAGGTCAGTTCCGACAAAGTGACCAATTTTTGATACTATTCAAAAGTGGCATAATGTAATCTATGTTGGTACAAAACTACAACTTTAACTTCATAGTTTAAGTTCAAACGTATCAACGTCCGTTACGAAGTAAATCAACAACTATAAAGTTTATGAATATTGACAATAACTCATAGGAAAAAATGCAAACATGTTATACATTTGGTAGCATAGCGTATGGTTGTGGTGCCAACTCTGAAGATGAGCTCTGGTTGAGTTCGAAACGCGTCAGTGTAGTTTGGTGGTGGTGATGGTTGGGGCTGTGTGTGTTCGTACAGTGTGGAGGTGGAGGAACTGCATGAACACGCATTTCTTACATAAACGTAACTATCGTAAGGTCGCGGGTGAGCATAGTAATTGTTTCAGTTCATTAATATAGACCTCCGCAAAGTAACGCCTGATGCAATAAATTATGTAGGTACATACAGCATTTAATTTCCTATGGTTGACATTGCAATATTCAGACACTTCATAATTAGGCCATGTATCAAGATAAAGAGCGTGTCTGGTGCAATGAAATTTTTAGGCATAATGTAATGTTTGTCACAATTTCCCGTCGCAACCATATATTTTTAGAAAATTTTATGTGGCAATCCTGTAGAAATCTATAGATTATTTAAAAGCGAAAAAGTTTTTCGGGTGCGCCGGTGGGATTCAAACCCCTCCTGGGTATGCGCCCCAACGGATGTTCTACCAATTGAACCACGTCGCATCCAACCGACTCCCCCGAAATTCTTAATCGCTTACATACGCCAACAGTGGCGTGTGGTAACATACATCGCAACTATTAGAAGCTACGACTCCTACGTTCCAAATTACATTGGAAATGCGTAAGAAATGATGTACCACATCTATTTATTCAAATATTATTTATTTCGCTTAACTTTTTCGCTTTTAAATAATCTTAGATTCGGTGAGCAGCCGTACCTACTGCTAATAAAATAAATAATATTTGAAATCTATAGGTTAGGTTAGGTTTGTTTACAATTCTGTGCAATTAATGAATTCAGAGTGAAAATAGTTATGAATAACAATACATAATGGCCTTCAACATTTATGCAACCCAAACCCAAATTAAATGGTATTGTAAATTCCAAATTTACAAACTATTATTATTATTCTGTAATTTTTAGTTTTGATCCTATATTTCATTGTTAAAATCTTCATTTCATTCTAAAATATCAATTTATTATATTAATTTCTTTCACTCAAAAATGCTGCGCCTTCTGGGTTTCATATGATTGTGTTGTACTTATTTACATGTGAATTGCATTTAATTAACAATAAACCCGAGGCAGGCCATTGGCTGAACGCCTTGCCATCGAGGAATATTGGAACTATTCTGGACCCAAGTACTTTGCGGATAGCAATTTCCCTAAGACTTGGGGCCAGAATATGCATTCCTCACATCTGCGCTTGTGGCAAAAACGTGGATCAACTGGGACGACATGGGCTTTCATGTGTTAGGAGCGCCGGCCGTATGTACCGTCATGGCACCATAAATGACTTAGTACGTCGGTCGCTTGCCACCGTGTCAGTGCCTTCGGCTTTAGAGCCGGCTGGCATGGCAAGGGACGATGGCAAGCGTCCAGACGGGGTCACACTGGTGCCGTGGAAGCTCGGTAGGGCTCTGGTGTGGGACGCTACATGCGTTGATACTTTCGCTCTGTCCCACATCAAGGCAACTAGCTCACAAGCCGGCGCTGCGGCCGATCAGGCCCAACTCCTCAAGCGCCGCAAATACTCATCTTTATTAAAGGATTACGAGTTTGCTGCGCTTGCTGTTGAGACCTTAGGGCCTTGGTCAGCCGACATGAACTCCTTCATAAAGGCCCTTTCTTCCCGGTTGGTCGACACCTCTGGGGACCCAAGAGCTGGCGCATATTTATCCCAGCGGATCGCACTTGCGATCCAAAGGGGTAATTCGGCCAGCATCATGGGAACCCTGCCACAGACAGATCTTTTGGACGGGGTATTCTTTTTATAATTTCTATTTTTATAGTAACATGTACATATTTAGTTAATTTTTCTTAGGTAAGTTATCTTTATCTTCTTTTTAGCTGTTAATTTCATGTGTTTATGTTTTTTTATTTTATTTAATATTCCATTATTATTGTTAATAATTGACACCCGATATGGACCCATCAGGATTTACTTCATAGTAGGTAATAGATACTTCGTTTCAGCTCACAGACGTCCATTCTCGGACAATCCTACATGAAAATGTACGAATGGTTTGTACAATGTACCTACGTCGTATAGTCTGTGTGGGCATATACGAGTATATACCACACGTTCTGTAACATACGACCATTTTGGGCCCGCTGCACAAATACTGCCGCCGCCAATTGGTTTGCTCTTACATTTTGTTCCGCGAATACTTCCAACTGGGTACCTACAGTCGTCGCCTGAAGCGTTTATAAATCCTTCCTAATATTATAAATCCCACCAAAAACATTTTCATGTAAAATGTTGCCAAGACGAGACCATATTCCTTGAATTGTCAGAAAGTTATCAGGTCTCATATAGAGCCAAGCTTCCTAACTCTACACGCCCTAACTTCTCAAACTTTACACCTTAGTCAGAATATCTGGCTTGGCCATTTGGATACCGTCACACGTAAAGTGAAAATTTTATTCTTATTTATTAAATCAATTTATTGCTGTTCGTTATTTTTCTATCACACAATATTTTTTGTACCTAGTAGCCAAACGGCCAATTTTTACTAAGGTGTAAAGTTTGTGAAGTTAGGGTGTGTAGAGTTAGGAGTTTTGACAGTGCAAGGAATAAGCTCTCGTCTTGGCAACATTTCATATGATAATGTTTTTGATTGGATTTAACTTCTTTTTGTAAGTTACTAAAGACATTTTTTAAGACATTTTTTATATATATATATATATATATATCTATGTACTTATATATATTTTAGCTTGATAGCTTGATTTGTAAACTTGTTGTATCTGTGTTAGTATAAAGTATGTTTCGCTTAACTGTATGCCTGTGGACATCTGTTATTGGCTTTTTGTCTAGTACTTAAGTCTCATTATAATGTATTGTATTGCTGTTGATGCCCCAAATAAATAAAATAAAATAAATAAATAAATAAGCTTCAAATGTTTTAATTTTGTTTGTTGTTTTGTATGTACTTATACTATTTACACAAAGATCATTAAGGGTCGAAGTGTATCCGCAAGGACCCCTAATACTAAGATAATACTTATACTAGCTTACATATTAAATTTCAGTTTTCTAGGGCATCAGGATGTACCCTAGTTACCCTTAGTCGACGGACGGTATTAGTCGATTTTCATAACAAACAGGACACGGCGGTTGAAACGATTCACGGCTCCCCAATTAAATTAATTAATTAGCTCTATTTCTTTCTTATTTCCTTGGCCTTAAACCGGTAAACCGATTCAGATGATATTTGGTACTGAAAAATTCGCGAAATTACATTTGAAAGCCATCAACCTTACGTTAAAAGAAACTATCTTGAGGAAACTTACACATACAGTATAAATAAATAATAAATAATAAATAAATATAAGGGGACAATCTTACACAAATCGACCTAGTCCCAAACTAAGCAAAGCTTGTACTATGGGTACTAGACGACGATAAACATACTTATATAGATAAATAAATACTTAAATACATAGAAAACATCCATAACTCAGGAACAAATATTCGTGCTCATCACACAAATAAATGCCCTTACCGGGATTTGAACCCAGGACCTCTTGCTTCGTAGGCAGGGGCACTACCAACTAGGCTAAAGCGGTGGTTAAGGTTGTTCATCATTTGCCTATACGTAGTAGCCTACAGTAGATTACCTATAGCTTGGGACCTAGTTAATAGGTTAATCTGTAAAATAACATTAAAGAAAAATTCCAAGCCACTTTAATTAAAAAACCGGCCAAGTGCGAGTCGGACTCGCGCACTGAGTGTTACAAATACAAACAAATTGATATGTATCTATGAACATCCAGTCTTAGCAGACCCCTGCTCCTAAGTAAAATGTGCGCAGTGTGGGATCATTGTAGATTGATAACAACATTGTTACTGATATAGACAGACAGACAAAAAATTTATGCTTTTCGCAATTTTTCCTTTATCTGTGCTATAAGACCTGAGACCCTATCAAGATTCTGAGTTCACGGGAAGTACCCTATAGGTTTTGATTCCCTTGCGAGTGTCGATAATTTGCGGCATAAATGGCTGTATCTTTTGATTGCATTGGCTTAGAAGTTTGATTTTTTTCACAGCTCCAAGGGACAGTAGATTCAGCTTGATACCTCCACGCGTTCCTGAGAAAAATGGTCTTGACAGACGGACGGATGGACAACAAAGTGATCCTATAAGGGTTCCGTTTTTTCTTTTGAGGTACGGAACCCTAAAAATCAGATTAATTTTCAATTAACTCCAAAATTAGGTTTTTAGGTAATTTTCATCATCATCCCATCTTATATACGTCTCAATAGGGGCACAGACCTCCTTTCAGAAGGAAAGGGCTTGGGTTCCAGTTCCCACGCGGTCACATTATGGATTAGGAACTTCCCACACACGATTAATAAAAGACAATTTAATTTAGTTCGATGATACCTTTCCAACAAATTGAATGTTGATAAATGTAGGGTCTATAATGACTCCCATAAAATTTTTGTTCCGAATTTTCAAGACCATAACGTTTTCTGTCATAATTTTTCTTTGTCATATTATCGGAAGTCATAATATTAAACAACATAAATTGGAGCTACGATTTTCTTAAGTCATAATTATTGTAAGGACTAATAAGTAAACTCATATCATTCAGTGTCAAGAAGCGTCACACTTCATAATATTCAAGGTACTAAAGTCACTCGTAATAATTATTGCAAGGTCTTTTTTCGCAGGTCATAATTATTTTAAGGCACAATATTACTTTGTAATAACATTCAATGTCATGGTTGTATGACATTTCATAATATTAAAGGTAATAATCCTTTTCTGTGCTGTCATAAAAAAAATACCTAACATCGAAGGCTAAGGCGGGAGCTACGCTTACGCTTCGCTCCCGCCTTAGCCTTCTGAACCTAACCTGTCCGAGTCGCTTCTGCCCTGAAAGTCTTGCTCGCTCGCTTCGCTCGCTCGCTGCCAGCGATATGTCTTACAATGTTTCTGAATAATTATCAATGTTCCTTTGGATGTTATAGAATTCAATGTAGATGGTTAGTGCATTTTAGGTAATGAAAAATTATGACTAAAAACAATTATTACTTTAAGATATATGCCCTATAACGTTTCTGAATAATCAACGATATTCCCTTAAATATTATTGATATCAATATTATGACTTTTTAAAGTTATGATCAATGGGATTATGGCTCATTGCAGTTAGAACTATTAAGCGATATGCTTTACAAAAATTATGATCATCGATATTTATGAGCAAGAATATTATGGACATCAATTTATGACTTTCAAAATTCGGATAAAAAAGATTATGGGAGAAAAGGGGCACCCATAAATGTAATATAATAGTAGGTAATTTTATTCTTATCAGCTTATCACAATCTGATTCAGCTCAATTATTTTTCTTTAAATTTTTCTTAATTATTATTATTTTTTTTTTTTTCCTTATTGACGAAGCCTTTTGCAGACAATATTTAATGTAATGTTATGTACCTAATTGAATTTTAATCACTATATTTTGATTGACATTATTGTGTACTTGAAATATTTTTTATTGATTTAAATTTTTGCCTTTTTTATTATAATGTATCAATTTCAATATTTGCATGATTCTGATTATTATTATTTTATTTTTTGAATGCTTTTTGGACATAAATATTGTACACCATGCATATGGTAGATTACGGCAGTGTTCTCAATTGTCTGTTACATCATATTGTTTTACCCGTTATCACATTAAATATGATTATTGATTATTGATTATTGAATTTTCTTCTTCTTTTCCTTCACCGTAAAGTTCAAGGTAAATTTCAAATGTAATTTCGCACATAAATTATGGGGATCTTGGAAACGACTCTAACGATTTAGATAGAGCATTGATTACCAAAGTGGTCCACGTAGACCTCCAGGGGTCCACGACAGACTCGACGGGATTTAGATTTCACATTTTTGTTGAGTTTTGAGGATACGGTACAAATGTAGCTGCAAGGGGTCCACCGGAACCAGCTAAATTTTGAAAGTGGTCTATATGAGAAAGAAAGTTTGGGAACTAATGAGATAGAGCCTTACTGTATTAATAAAGGTATTACTGTACTAACAACATTGTAGGTCTGTTTTGAAAAAAATATCACTAAAAATATCACTAAGATCACTAAAATATTTATGTTTAAGAAGATGTTCTTTTTTAAAATACTAATAATTCGATGAAAAATACTTAAACGTGTGGTTTTGTCGGTACCGAATCACACACCACAATAAGAACATTTCGTATTTCGACTAGATTTAGATTTAGTCCAATTGTGTCGCTTAACCTCAAAGTCAAAAACCAATTTAAGAATTTTCAAGATTTTGATAATTAAAAAAATGTAAACAAGGTAGATAATCTCTTAAGAGGGTAAAGTGAATTTTTCAGAGTTCGATGTTAAGCGATACAATTGCTAATTTCCTTTGTTACGTCGGTTAATAAAAGCACCCTATTGCCTTGTGTGCTCGCCTGTACAGGGTCAAAGCCAGGGCCTCGCTGCGGCTGACTTATTGCAATTTACGACGTCAGGTCGCTGCCCGAATTGGTAGCTGTTTGCTTGCTAGTCCAGTAACTAACGGGCGAGCTAGTGGTATGCTAGTAAGTAACTAATGCGTTTTAGCTTAGATGTTAAGTAAAGGTCATGGTATTTTGTGTTTGATATTTTTAATGCTGTCTCTCTTTAATGTATTCGACTAAAATGAGACCGTATGTATGTAGAGCTATGTTGTATCCATATCTATACTAATATTATTTGATGACCAAATGGCCTAGTCCTCGTGGTTAGAGAACCTGACTACGAAGCTTGAGGTTCCGGGTTCAAATCCCGCGTCGGGGCCGATATTTGTATTAAAAATACGAATGTTTGTGCTCGAGTCTTGGATGTTTAATATGTTCATAAGTATGTATTTATCTATACATATAAGTTTATTATCCGTTGTCTAGTACCCATAGTACAACGTTTGACGGATTCAGATGAAATTTGGTACACAACTAATACTTTATCTATACTAATATTATAAAGCTGAAGAGTTTGTTTGTTTGAACGCGCTAATCTCAGGAACTACTGCTCCGATTTGAAAAATTCTTTCATTGTTAGATAGCCCATTTATCGAGGATGGCTATAGGCTAATGTATCATCACGCTAACACCAAAAGGAGCGGAGCGGAGCGGAAGAATGTTTCGAAATCGGGGGTTTTTGAAGTAAAACTTCTATAGGCGCTAATCTCAGGAACTACTGCTCCGATTTGAAAAATTCTTTCAGTGTTAGATAGCCCATTTATCGAGGAAGGCTATAGGCTATATATCATCACGCTACGCACGGGGTTGAGGGTGCGGGGGAGGGGGTGCGGGGACTTCAAAGGGGGGTGAAAATTTTATCGATTTTGCCGTAGGATGCACCGTTTTCAAGATACTTGACAAAAAAACCGGTGGGTGGGGGTGGGGGGGACTTTGAGGGTGGGGCGAGGGTGCGGGGGAGGGGGTATGGGGCATCAAAGGGGGATGAAAATTTCATTAATTTTGCCGTAGGATGCACCGTTTTCAAGATATTTGACAAAAACTCCGGGGGGGCGGGGGGATTAAGGGGGAGGAGGTGCGGAGGTTTTTGAAGTAAAACTTCTATAGGCACGCTTGATTTCGGACGAACGCGGGTGTGCGGGGGGGCGGGTATTTTTTTTTTATCGAGGAACTAAGGAGAGCCATAATTGAAGAAAAAGCGAATTGGATAAAAAAAATAAGCTGCCCAAATTACTAATTCCACGCGGACGGAGTCGCGGGCAAAAGCTAGTATAGTTATAAATACAGAAGGTAAAAAATGTAGAAAAAGTTTCAAAGAGAAATAATGGAAAACTTTTATACTTATTTTAATTACCGTCGTTAAGAGGTTAGGTATACTAAATTTTTGACCTACATTTCTTTTAATTAACTTTTGAACGTTACATTCGATAACAAGTTTTGAGTTTTGAGGGCTATTATTGTAATATCAGCTGTTGCCGGCGATACCGTCAGCGAAGAATTCGGTTATCGCTATCCCGCGGGAACTATGCAATTTTCCGGGATAAAAAGTATTATATACGTTAATCCGGATTATAAACTATCTGTGTGTCAAATTTCATCAGAATCCGTCAAACCGTTTTAGCGTGAAAGAGTAGGTAACAAAGATCACACATCCATCCATACAAAGTTTCACGTTTATATTAGAGGAGTTACTAAGATTTAAGTAAACGATGAAAAAAACTAAAAATTATTACGGACACCTTTAAGACGCGTTTGTATATAGTTAGACCGTTTAAATGAGTCCGCCCGGTAGAGGCTATGACGACAAAGGGGGCCGAGTGAGATGCGGGCGGCAGGCATACGAGGTGCGCTCGCCTCCCGCACCTCTCCCGGCCCCCTTTGTCGTCATGCCCCCAGCCCGTGTACTGCGCGGGCGAGACTCATTTAAACGGTTTAGCTATAGTTATAATTGTTTTTTAAAAATATGTGTAAAACGTCAGTCAGTTTGAACAGGATTACAATTTACTCGTATGATTTATAATGTATACGCAAAGAAGTTGCAAATTAAGGTAGTCTCATCAATTTCTACTCAACTTCTAGGTCATTCATAGAGCATATAACCAATAGAGTGGAAATGTCATTTAATGTTTCTAAATACACCAACCCCTGCTGTGACCGCTGCACTTTAATCGAATGCAACTTCAATCATAATGCTCTAGAGTCGTTGTGCCGATATTTTATCGATATCAAAAGTAAACGTTTAGATAACGCATTTAAGCGTTGATAAGAAAACTAAATTGTTTTTTAACATCATTAAAATTCATCACTGGTAGCAATTGTTTTGAAATTTTGTACATGAACAGAGCTCCGCTGGAAAAGATAATAATGTAAAATCACCATTAGAAGAAAAGATGTTTAAAAAAAATAAGTAGAAAAAAAAAGAAAAATAAGTAGATAATAAGTAGTAATAAGTGAGTAGGTTAGCTTCATATTAAGATCCATTTATTTGAAGTGAGAATGTAATTTTATTTTTATTAATTAAAATGGTTTTGTACGATCTCGGGAATAAAGAAAAATGTATCGCTAACAAATTGGTGTCATAACGTTATTACTTGCAAGTTACTAGTAATAATGATAAATATTACGCCTGCCTTTTTTTAATATTAAACGTTTAATTAATTTTTAAAAGGATACGTATAGTTAAACAAAAAAAATAGTTTCGAATCAGAGCTACCATGAGACACACACATAATAATTAAAATAAGTATGCCTGATATGTTTGGAACCAAACCGTGGTTTTTCCTCAAGATTAGTTCGAACGGAACCCAACCTTGACCTCGCATACTTCAACTAATAATACGAATGTGATTATAACGTATTAAAAAAAACACGAAATAATATGAGTTTTGGAACTAGATGCTAAGGTATTGCGTCTATTGGTTAGTTCCTCGATGCTCTCATTAAATCAAGTAACTGTCAATGGAAGCCGGCATTCCAGTGATGCTAATCACCGCCTAACTAAACACGCTCACAGGCTAACCACTGCTTTACCGTTAATTAAGGAAGCTTTAACTGATGGTGGTTCATGCAAAAAATCTGACCATTATTATGTAAGGTTCAAACATTATTATTATGAATATTAGTCATGAAAAATATTGCAAATATTTGAAGCGCCTACTGATAAAACAGCAAAGCTCATTAGAATAGAGATTTCTATCCCAGTTGAAAATAATTGTCTTTACTGCAAAAAATGTAGTAACATGATGATGAAGGTTTTTACTGTTAAGCTCCATCATCATCATGTTTTTATTGTGCGTGCTTCATCGTAGGCCTCATTTTTGCTTTCCATCAGGCGTGATTGTAGTCAAACGCAAGCCTATACTTAAAAAATAACTTGCTTTTAAAAAATAACTTAGTGCCCTAAAAAGTAGGATAATTTGCAACGAAAAAATAAATTAACTGGGTTTATTGTTATAATATAAAATGATACAAAATTAGGAATTAAAGATACAAAATCACATGTAAAAATTTATGCACCGATAAAAAAAATAACCTGTCTAATCTACGTTCAATGGATGTGTAACTTAATGCGCGATGGGCCCTATATTTCATAGATAAGTACGAGTATGTCCATAGAGGCGCCTTCTAAGATGAAAGACCTGCTATTAATAGTTTAGACCGGCCCTAGCCTAGGTCAGTACCCTCTCCCATTACAGTCAGCAGCAAAATCGATCAAGCAGTTGCGGCGCTCAAAGTCTACACACCCATTGTACTTTGGCATTAGAGTCGTGTCTAAATCATTAGTGGCCTGCCTCAATCACTTTTGGTGACTGTGCTTAATTGTCTACATATTGTACAATCGCAGTACGGAAAGGTTTGTCAGTTTTCAAATGCTTTTATTTAACACTTTGCAAGGAAATGTTAACTTTTCTAAACTATTTAATACACTAGGCAACGAAAAAAAATGGTTTAAAAAACTGAAACTCTACCATAGAAAAAACGTGCTCTAAAAAGTATGAATTAAGAAATAAAAAAATGTATGAACTATATGCAATTAATTTGCTCCTCCGCGATCACAAATATAAATCTCCGCGAAGTACTGCCTGATTCAATCAAGCAAGAAAATATTCTTGTCCGAAATTCTTATACTTGACTTCAGAGGAGAGCCGTGGTTGCATGCCACCTTGCCTTAAGGGTTACTACCTAATTTTATGGTGGTAAGGCTATCTTTGCTTTTAATCGAAATGGAAATAAATGGGAAATTTAAACTTCCAAAAAAATCTGTTTAAAAAAGACCAAGTTCTGAGGTAACAAAACACCAAATTGAAAAAAAGAAGGAACGAAGGAGGAAGCAAGAAAAGGAAATAAAAAATATGGTGGTTTGTGAAATATCTTATTGTAATTTATTGCTTTATTAATCCTATGTTTAAATTTTAAAGTTTGCGTAGCTGTAAAATGGTTAATTTTATATCAAAACGTAGTATAAGAGTAGGTACGTGTAGTATACGTGTAGTATCAAACGTAGTGGAAAATTTAGGCCGTAACTGTTCAGGTACCGGCAAACGTAATTAGGTATAATTTGTCCCAAAAATAAACATGGAATATTGGAGTTCCATTGTGAAATTTCAAAACCTTTATAATTGATTCCTATACAATCATTGGATTTGTTTCTCAAAATGTCTATGTGCAATTTTTATTTTCGATATCCACGGTGGTATTGTGAATAAAGAAGTAGATATCGACCGTACAGCCTAGGTTAGTGACCCTAGCTATGAAGGTAAAGGTCCAGGGTTTGAATCCCAGTAAGGCAAACGCTTGTATGATGAACGATGTTCGTACCTTACTCATTCGCTTTTCGCTGTTGCCGGCGACTTCGTATGCGAAGAATTCATTTATCGCTATTCCGCAGAATTTATATATTTTTTTACACAAATGTATGACATTTATATTTATAAAAAACAGGAAAAACGAGCAGATGATTTACCTAATTGAATGCGATCACCCCTGTCCACGGAAACACATAAATTGAGTAGAATAACAGACTCATTTCCGCGCCGCTTTGGGGAAGGAGTAAACTCTACAGGCACCGTTGTTTCGACTCTATTGGTTAATTCCTCAATGAAATAAGATGGTAACATTTATAGTGCCAAAATATCTCTGTTGGAGGGAGCTAAAGTGTTAAAAGAATTCTAAGAAACAAAAAAATGTAAGCTCCACTATAGAACCTTTTCACCGTCAATCGCCCCTGTTGTCATAACAGGTAAAAAAGGTGGCGCTCATGGTTTCTGAGAAGGATAGAGATATTTTTTGCTCCTCACAGCCTGAACTAGTATGCTTTTTATATTATGGCTGCTTTTAACTTTTATAAGTCTCATTTAAAAATGTTATGGATATTAAATTTCGGATGCAGTAATGTTAAAGGTAAATTAATTTTCAGAAAATTAAAATTCAAATTATTTATTGCTTACATGTTGTAAAATTACTAGGTGTTATACATAGATAATTTGTCAAAAATGCACCTTGCAAGGGCATTGTAACATAATATTTAAATATAACTTAGCTATTCTATACCTTCAGTCACAGTTTAGATATCACGTATATATTTGCGTCTAAAATAATGGTTTTAATAATAATGTTTGTGTGCGCGTGCGTGCGTGCGTACTTAAATAAGCTATAACCCATGGTTTATCAGTAATCAGTAATTAGTCATTTATTTTGCTCAAACTTGGTGCAGCTATAGGTGTTAAAGACAGTTACAAAGCTATTTACATGTTTTGTCGCAATAAAGACATGCAAATGTAAAAACTGGTGTGTACAACGCATGCACAAATTAATTAGCAATATTATTTAAACAAGTCAGATATGAAGTATCTTTTTTTATTTATTTTTTTCAACTTCATTTTTTTATTACTTTTACGGTCATCCCATGAAACCATATATTTCAAACTAAATACAAACTGAAATATAGATGCACAGAAAAAACCCCAGAAAAAAGACCAATGCTGGGAATCGAACCCAGGTCCTCAGCGTTCCGTGCTGCGTGCTTTTACCCCTACACCACCACTGGTCTAGAGGTTAGCGACGAATCTTTCCCATACATCGTACATTTCAGTCTGTTATAATCACCTTATGCAGTGATAAAGCACTCAACTCATCTATGAAAATGAAGTTGAAAAAAATAAATAAAAAAAGATACTTCATATCTGACTTGTTTAAAGTTGCACAGTAGCGCCATCTCTTGGTCCTGGTGAGCGGGTAGCTCCGAAGGAGTGTTAAAGTCTCTCGGTAGAGGGCATAAACATAGATGAGTGCTTTATCACTGCATAAGGTGATTATAACAGACTGAAATGTACGATGTATGGGAAAGATTCGTCGCTAACCTCTAGACCAGTGGTGGTGTAGGGGTAAAAGCACGCAGCACGGAACGCTGAGGACCTGGGTTCGATTCCCAGCATTGGTCTTTTTTCTGGGGTTTTTTCTGTGCATCTATATTTCAGTTTGTATTTAGTTTGAAATACAATATTATTTATTAAACAAAGTCATTTAAATATTCTTAGACGATAAAAATTTGAACCATTCCTATTTAAATTCTGTTATTCCTTTTATTTTCAAAATCACTATAGTTAAGTTGTTGAATATCCTGGGTGCTATCCCAAATATACCTACTTCTTGAAAGAAAAGCTGTTTTAAAGAAAGAAAAGCGGTTGTTTCGTCGTGAAAAATGGTTACGTACGGCAAATACACTCACGAGCAAAAATGAAGGGTCAGTTACAAAAAATGACGATAACTACAAAACCCGCTGTGATAGCTTCTTCGAGTAAAATGAGTTTAGTAAAGAGTTTTATCCTCAATTAAACTTTTTCTTGTTAAGAATAAAACTCTTTACTAAACTCATTTTACTCGATGAAGCTATCACAGCGGGTTTTGTAGTTATCGTCATTTTTGTAACCGACCCTTTATTTTTGCTCGTCAGGGTATATTCATGTCCGATTCCATTGGTTAATACTGTCATATTTGGAATATTTATTTATTGACAAAAAAGTTTACATGTCTCTCGAACTCGGGGCCTTAAGGATCGTAGTCAGGTTCTTTAACCACTAGGCTATTCGGTCGGTCATGTCGTTACGTCAGAATAGGCAAAGATAAGTCTCCCTTTCTCTAACCCCCGCCCTCCTTCCTTCCTTCTCTTTATTTCTAAAAATCTCCGTAAATCCCGAAATTCCAATTCGACTGCCGAATAGGTTAACATTAACGAAACTTTTATTAAGACGCTGTCAACACCAACGTCGGCGCACACTGTCTATTTGTATCGGAGTAAACGAGATGCCGCTATTACTGGGCAGCCGGGTATATTGAAATTTATCGGGCAAATATTGAATTAAAAAAAAACTGTGGATTATTTGTGAAATATGACTCGTTAGCGGTTTAGGTATGAATATGTTCACTTCATGTTTTTAATTGCAGACGCATACGCCAAAAAAATAAAGACATAGAACCGTTTAATGATGATTTTAAGACCTATCTTTGCAATTATTTTCTATCGAGCCGATTTCGTCCAATTATGTATCGAGTCCGTCCACGGTCTTTGAAATATGATGAATTATTAACATATAATTTTTTGATGTGCTAGAACAAACAGTTTTTCTTAAAAAACTGTTTAAATGACATCAATTTCACCAAAATTAGGTGTTGTCAGCCTCTTAAGGCTTAGTTATAAGATAAAAACATTTTATGTTCAAAAACCTCTTCCACAAAAGCAACTCCCGCTTGCCCGTTTCAAACAATTGGCCGAGCATTTTAACTGTCAAGTTAGACAATACGGCGAACAATTTGACGACCTACCACTTTTAATTTACTCACTTTATAAGTAGCTACGAAAATAGAACTATACCAATGAATAAAAATGGCTATAAGTTTTCATCATCATAGGTCCCACTGCACTGCGCACAGGCCTCCTCTCAGTATGAGAGGGCTTGAGCCGTAGTTCCCACGCGGGCCCATTGCGGATTGCGAACTTCACATACACCATTGAATATCTTCGCAGATGCGTTCCTAGTAGGTAATAGTATTCACATGAAAATATTAAAACTAGGTACTCAGGTTACTTTACTCTCCATTGGGTCAAAATAACCCGACCTTACAAAATCACAAATTTTCGCTTTTATTATATTACTTTACCCGTTGCATCGCTGTCATAAACTAGGTCTAAACTAGGCCTAAATTAGATCTGGGAGTCTAATTGAAATTCTTTTACATCCCGTGGGAATTCCCAAAAGTTACTTTGTGGTCATACGTTGTGAGCCAAATTTTGTGTATCTAAACGTATACTAGAATGGTTCAGGTGTAGTTAACGAAATGTAAACAAACTTCAACTGTCAACAGCAACCAACAATTATGGCGTCGGGTTAACCAGCCAGATTTCCAGCCAGCCGTTCACTCATCTACACCTACACTAATATTATAAAGAGGAAAGATTTGTATTTTTGTATGTAATGAATAAAATTAAAAACTACTGAACCGATTTCAAAAATTCTTTTGCCGTTAGAAAGCTACATTATCACTGAGTAACATAGGCTATATTTATTACTAGAAAAAAATAGAGATCCTCAGAAAATCTTACTAAAACCTACCCAAGGTGTAAAAAAAATAGCCATAAAATGTCTTTCATCGGATGCGCTGCAGAAAGTATTGATGATAGAACAAAAAAATTAATGTTCTACAATATTATAGAACGTATCAATATCTACAAAAAACTTCGCGAGACCATACGTCCAACTATTGTAGTTATGTCACTATTACTACTTTTTTACATTTTAAAAGATGATAGATATGCCTATCAAAATCAGACCATGTTATCCACACCTTTGTATTAATTCTTATCCAAAAAAAATATTTCGTATGCAAGACTGGTTCAATACCTGTTGATTGTTTTTTGCATTATTGAAATCGGACATTCCATTCAAAAGATAATACGAAATTAAAAATGTCAATATAAATTAATGTTAGTTTTTAATTTTGAAAATTTGGGCCTCCTGCTTGGATTCTCGCTAGCATGCCTGCTTGCATGCTTGCTGGCATGCTTGCTTGCTTGCTTGTTTGCATGCTTGCTTGCATGCTTGCTTGGTTGCATGCTTGCTTGCTTGCATGCTTGCTTGGATGCTAGCTCGCATGCTCGCCAGAATCCTACTTGGATTCTCGCTTGCATGCTTGCTTTCATGCTTTCTTGCTAGCTTGCTTGTTTGCATGCTGCTTGCACGCTTGCTTGCATGCTTGCTTGCTTGCTTGCGTGCGTGCTTGCTGGCGTGCTTGATTGCGTGCTTGCTTGCGTGCTTGATTACGTGCTTGCTTGCATGCTTGCTTGCGTGCTTGCTTGCATCCTTGCTTACATGCTTGCTTGCATGCATGCTTGCATGCTTGCTTGCATGCTTGCTTGCATGCTTGCTTGCATGCTTGCTTGCATGCTTGCTTGCACGCTGGCTACAATCCGTTAGGACTGTCGCTTGCATGCTTTTTTACATGCTTGCATGTGTCAAATATTATTAAAATCTGAGTACTTAAAGGGAGACGTTAGTTTATAAATATTAAATTCTATATAAGTAGCTCTGATGTTTTATCTCGGCTATGATTTGAAAGGGAATGAAATAATAAGATTATAATAATTTAATAGGTATATTTGTAAGGTAAGAACAACCAACATCACATCAAAACATATTTCAAAGATCATAGTATATATTGTTATTTTATTATCACTTTTATTGGTTAATCACACATACAGTATATATAGTTAATAGTCTTCGTACATAACGACATCTTATATATAATACCACAACAATTCACATAATATTAACTGATCAAACGGTAGTATATAAACCTCTATAGCAAGGGAACTGAGTACTTAACTGTGATCTCGGCGACGGCTCGTAACAAAAGTGCCGTCTACCTGCGGAAGGCAGCCTTTTATAGCCTGGCATCGCAACCCGGGCTTGTCGTCAACACGTGACGTCATTCGTAAAGGAAAGTACTCAGTTCTTCACTAAAAAGAGTTCTAAGTCTAATTACATTACAAACTGAAGTATATTATATTATATTAAATAACATGACTATTAATATTTTCTTATTTACTATGTTTTACATAAATATTCTAACACGGCCATACTGACTTGTGATTCGTTCCCGAAGCACAATCCATCATGGTCGGCTAGTATGGTTTGTATGATCATGATCATACAAGTATTTTTTTTGTGTCATCTTCTGACCATGTCTTCTAACAGACCTTTATTTAACGTCATCTTCTGACCATGTCTTCTAACAGACCTTTATTTAACGTCATCTTCTGACCATGTCTTCTAACAGACCTTTATTTAACGTCATCTTCTGACCATGTCTTCTATCAGACCTTTATTTAACGTCATCTTCTGACCATGTCTTCTATCAGACCTTTATTTAACGTCATCTTCTGACCATGTCTTTTAAGGGTCGCTTCAAAGAAATCTGTACACAGTTAACGGCTTAATCAAAACAAAAATCACGATCGCTATTTTTGTGTAACAAAAGTTAGTCATACAAAGTATATGGGTAACTCCGTTACAAAAAAAATAATTAATTAAGTTTTGCTTTTAATTAATCCCCTATTCGTGTACAAACCTTCCGAAAACGACTCCTAACAGACCTTTATTTAACGTCATCTTCTGACCATATACATGCACACTACATACATACATGCACACACATAGTAATAAGAACGAAATTGATAAATTTATCTTACAATGTATGATTCATAAATAGGTAAGTAAGTACACCCCTATCTTTACAATATTAATCATCATCAATAATTATATTCTGCTCTACCCAATCACCAGGCCATAGCCGCAGCTTTTCCTTGGCGACTATAATTTCTCTCAAATTGCCACGGCCCTTAAGATAGAACCTATCATTTTCTAAAATCCTAATGATTTCATAAGGACCTTTATATTTTGGTTTTAATTTATCATTACGTCTATGCTCTTGATTAACGTAGACAACATCTCCAACTTTATAATCAATGTTATTTCGTCTTGCTGCATCAAATCGAGATTTAAACTTTGTACCTACATTACACAATCTGCGATAAGCTAGCTCACGATCTGAACGCACATCTATAATATTTGGGATACATGGTATCTCATCTAGTCGAGCCTGTATAGGTGGTATATTACAATCACGACCAATCAATAGGCGTAATGGGGAAAATCCAGTGGATTTTTGTACGGTAGTGTTTAGGGATTGTTGGACCTTCCAAAGGTTGCTTGGCCATTCTGATGAATTTCTACAAGCAGTACTCAACATGTTAGAAATTGTGGTGACGTACCTCTCGACCTGGCCATTACCCCTTGGGGTTCCAGTAGCCACCATATGGTGCCTAGCCTGCCAGTCATTAAATAGAGACTGTATTTGCCTTGAGCTAAAATTAGTACCACGGTCTGTTATTATATTTGTGGGAGAACCAAAGATTGATAAGGCATCGCGTACTACTTCTACTAGTTCCTGTCCAGTCATTGATTTTAAGGGTCTTAATATACAAAATTTTGTAAACCCGTCCACTATAATTAAAACATACTTATAGCCTTCAGTGGAAATACCAAATGGACCTGTACAGTCCAAATGTACAGTGTGAAAGGGTAAAGCTTCCTTATGTATAGGATGTAACAGTCCTTGTTTGGGGCCTGAATGAGATTTGTGCTCGGTGCAAACAAGACAGTGGGAAATATATTTTTTAACAAACTTTGCAATACCGGGGAACCAGAATGATTCTAATATTTTTGCCAAAGTTTTATCGTAGCCGACATGGCAATTTTCATCGTGATATAGGCGTAAAATATTAAATCTGCTACCCTTGGGGACATATAGCTTAGGTGGAGAGTTAGTATTTACTCTATAATATAATTAGTTGTTTCTAAGCACGTAGTGATTTTCGTCTAGTTCACCAGATTGTAATTTTTCAATCAATGTCTGAGTCTCCGTACATCTCGTCTGCGCAATTTCTAGCCACGAATCATGCTCAGTCACAACGTTTACGGAAACTGTTCGTCTCGGTATTGATTGAACAATTACTTCCGGATTACGGCTAAGATAATCTACATGACTTATATACTTTCCTTTACGATACACAATTTCAAAGGTAAAGTCCTGTAAATAAGTCCACCATCTCGCTATTCGAGGGGACAAATCTTTTTTATTCATAGTCATTTTAATAGCATTACAGTCTGTAATGATTTTAAAATGAATGCCCAGAAGATATACACGAAAGTGTTTTAACGCATTATATATAGCTAGCGTTTCTAAATCATATGAATGATATCTAGATTCAGTCGGGGAGGTTCGTTTACTAAAATAAGCAACTACCCTATTATCACCGTTGTACTTTTGCAAAAGAATAGCACCATACCCAATAGCGCTAGCGTCTGTATGTAATTCAGTGGGGAGTGATGGGTCGAATATAGTTAAAAGTGGTTTCGTTACCAAGTGTTTTATGACGTAGGCCCGTGCGTTGTCTTGCTCAGTACCCCATTCCCATTTTTGGCTATTTTTTGTCAATTTTGTAATACATGCCGTGCGTGGCGCGAAATTTGGTATGAACTTTCTAAAATAGCTGGCAAGTCCCATAAACTGGCGAACCTCTTTTATGTTAGATGGCACGGGGGAATTAATTAGTGCAGATATTTTAGATTCACTAGGCTGTACACAGCCACCTGAAATACGACGGCCGAAATATTCTATGCTTGTTACAAAGAATTTGCATTTTTTAAGGTTAATCGTAAAACCAGCTTGGTTCAATGCTTGAAGAGTGAGATCTAAATAATTAAGTCCTTCAGAGATGGTGATGAATGGAATTAGTAGGTCATCTATGTATACTTGCGCAAAATCGAGGTGTTGTATGGCTTTTGAAATAGCCCTTTGGAATACCGAAGGGCCATTACAAATTCCAAATGGCATTTTCAAAAACTCGTAATGACCGTCAGGAGTGATAAAAGCAGTGTATTTTATAGAATGTGGGGAGACAGGAATTTGGTAAAACCCATTTTTCATATCGATTGAAATGAAATATTTAGCCCTTCCTAACTTATCTATCTGGTCCTCTATAAGAGGGAGCGGGTATCTCTCTCTTTCAATGTTTTTGTTAAGTGCCCTGTAATCGATACACATTCTATCTGTGCCATCTTTTTTTTTTCACCAGAATAACGGGACTCGCATATGGGGAATTACTCTCGCGTATAATTTTTCTTTGCAATAAATCATCTAAAATTTGTTTACATTTTTCTCTTTCGATAGGCGCCAAACGATACGGGCGGTAATTTACTACCTCGTCCTTTTTTAACCGAATAGTTAACTCTCCGGTTCGAACAGTACCTATGTTTTCAGAGGATATGACCGATGGATATTTAAGAAAAATGTCCTTAATTTGATTTTGTAAGTCACAATCTAGATGGTTTATAAATGATGATAAATCTGGCTCACCTACTTCAACACTATTAATCATTGGCTTTTTTAAGGTTGTGGACAACGGCGGGACCTGAACTATAGTGGTCCTCATGCAATTTGAAACTATTGCTACATCTGGATATTGTACGGCATTCGCCCCAATGATACAATCAAAATTAAAACCACTGTCCTTTACGACATATAATTCCAATTGTAGTGCAACATTTTCAAATCTAACCGGAACCGATATTTTTGCGAGGGTAGTTAGAGCTCCTTGTCCTACCCCCGTGATTTTTACATAACAGGGTTCGAGATGGCAATCAAGGCGTCGGGCAATAGACTCTTTAATTATACTACAACTAGCACCAGTATCTATTAAAGCATTTAACTCGAAGTCATTAATACTTATTGAAGTTAAATTAAGTCATGATTTATTATCAGTACTATTTACGTTTTTCGCGAAAGACTTCTGTCGTAAGCTCGGCTTATGGTAGCACCTGGCCTCTTCATGGCCCGGCTTTTTGCAAAATGTGCAAAATATTTTAGATCTATCACTGGTATTCTTTACCCAATTTGGCACGGGTTTCTCTATATTTTGGACTGGTCGTACGAAACACCGAGAACTAACATGCCCTGTTTTACCACATAGGTAACATCGTTTAAGTTCCTGATTATGCTTAAACCTCTTAGAATGGTCAATATTTACAGATTTCGACTGCTTGTTATTTACTTCGTGGGGCCGCTTTCTGGACATTTTAGTATAAGTAGAAAGCAGACTTATTAAATCAGAGGTGGTCCCCACGCTACTGTTTAAAGACGCTATTCGTATATCGACTTCACTGATACCCCCACATATAAGTTCTATCAATTGGGGAACAGTAAAATCTATTTTCGTGTTTTGTAAAAGCCTTAGTTTCTCTCTAGCATACTCAGCATAGGAATCAGAACAGTCCGATGCATAGCTCATAGCCTTTGTTAGCTTTTCCGTTAGATTCTTTTTTTGAGGGTAGGCGGCAATAATGTCTGCACGGAAATTTTCCCATGAGCGACCGGTTTCTGGTTCCCAAGCTTCAAACCAACGCAATGCAGAGCCCCTAAGGGCCTTACCAGCTTTAGCGGCTGTTTGGATGCTGCTCCATCGAAGATCTTCACTAAGCTTCTGAATGCTGCGGCACCATCCTTCTGCACCATTGTCGCTGCTCTCGGGGTTGAAGATTGGAAGCGCCACATCGTCGTTCCGCTGGTTCGATGTCACCGCATCGCGTATAGAAGTCAGGAAACCCGCTAGGGTGTCGCGGTCCATTGTACTCTGTAATATATATAAATATGGTTTATAAATAGAGCATTTGATATATGGTCGGATCCCACTTCTGATGTCAAATATTATTAAAATCTGAGTACTTAAAGGGAGACGTTAGTTTATAAATATTAAATTCTATATAAGTAGCTCTGATGTTTTATCTCGGCTATGATTTGAAAGGGAATGAAATAATAAGATTATAATAATTTAATAGGTATATTTGTAAGGTAAGAACAACCAACATCACATCAAAACATATTTCAAAGATCATAGTATATATTGTTATTTTATTATCACTTTTATTGGTTAATCACACATACAATATATATAGTTAATAGTCTTCGTACATAACGACATCTTATATATAATACCACAACAATTCACATAATATTAACTGATCAAACGGTAGTATATAAACCTCTATAGCAAGGGAACTGAGTACTTAACTGTGATCTCGGCGACGGCTCGTAACAAAAGTGCCGTGTACCTGCGGAAGGCAGCCTTTTATAGCCTGGCATCGCAACCCGGGCTTGTCGTCAACACGTGACGTCATTCGTAAAGGAAAGTACTCAGTTCTTCACTAAAAAGAGTTCTAAGTCTAATTACATTACAAACTGAAGTATATTATATTATATTAAATAACATGACTATTAATATTTTCTTATTTACTATGTTTTACATAAATATTCTAACACATGCATGCTAACTTGCATGCTTGCTTGCTTGCTTGCATGCATGCTTGCTTGCATGCTTGCTTGCATGCTCGCTAGAATCCTGCTTGGATTCTCGCTTGCATGCTTAAATGCTTCCTTGCATGCTTTCTTGCAAGTTTGCATGCTTTCTTGCAAGCTTACATGTTTGCTTGCATGCTGTTTGCATGCTTGCGTGCATGCTTGCTTCAGGCTTGCTTGCATAATAGCTTTAAATAATTTTCTCTGAAATATTTATGGTTCACGCGAGCGAAGCCGCGGGTAAAAAAGCTAGTCGCATTATAAATAAATATCACGGGACAGTTCACACCAATTGATAATATTCAAAGGTAAACTTAAAACTTGGCTTGTGCAAAACGCTTTCTACTCTGTAGCCGAATATTTTTCCTTTTTTGACAAATAATGAATGCATACTTACTTGCTTAGATTAGAATACTTAAAATTGACATTAGTTATGATTTATCTGCGGATTATTGTTAAAATTAGCTTAGTTATAGTTTGCCTATTATAAATCATTGTTAAAATTTACATGTCACTATAATTTACCGTAGTTTGTAATGCTTAGTAATGTTTATTGTAAATTTTGCATGCCAGATACTGGCGAAATATGTGAGCCATTATACCTATATGATTGTTGAGCCATCTTCTGTATCATATTTCAAGCGAAATACAAGTTATTTAGGTATTTGACCTAGTCCCAAAGTAAGCTAAGCAAATGGGTACTAGGCAACGGATAAACATAGTTATATAGATAGATACATACTTAAATACATATTAAACACCCAAGACCCGAGAACAAACGTTCTTATTTTTCATACAAATGTCTGCCCCGACACGGGAATCGAACCCGGGACCTCAAGCTTCATAGTTAGGTTCTCTAACCACTAGGCCATCTGGTCGTCTAAATATCGACATACTCTTTAGTTTAACTTTAGTCACATAATAGCCGAGGTGGCCTTGCGGTTCGACCTAATGTGTCTCGAGCAGAGGGTCGTGGGTTGAAATCCCGGCTCGCACCTCTGAGTTTTTTTGAACTTACGTGCGAAATTACATTTGAAATTTACCATGAGCTTTACGGCGAAGGAAAACATCGTGAGGAAACCAACAGTTGAGAAGAAATTTAATGGTGTATGTGAAGTTCCCAATCCGCACTGGGCCCGCGTGGGAACTACGGCCCAAGCCCTCTCGTTCTGAGAGGAGGCCTGTGCCCTGCAGTGGGACGTATATGCTGGGATGATGATGATGATAAATATTGCATTTGGCTGGTTATCCCGACGCCATAACTGTTGGCTGTTGTTAACAGCTAATGTTTGTTTACATTTAGTTAAGTACACCTAAACCTTTTTAGTATAGCGATTGACATTTCGGGATTTAATCCAGGAACGAATAAATTTTCGGGATTTAAGTAATGCGCTAAATGAAGAAGTAACAAACACAGTCACCAACCTTCGCATTTATAATATTAGCACGATTTTTATCGCATGTTCCACATCTGGAACTGTATTTAAATGTAATGTAACATCTGTGCATCATATGAATGTAATATTACTCCTTCCTGCACTCACATGGAATTCAGCACTTTTTTTTCGACTTAAATTAACAACTGGCCGTTGCCCGCGCCTCTGTCTGCGAAATAGGTAATCGTTTATCATTATCCCGAGCTTAGCTTAGCTTAGCTTTTCGGTTTTATGCCTTAAATGAAGGTGCTAAGTCATAAATTATGACTTAGCAAAAATGTACATAACCCCTTCATCCACTCACGTCTTCAATAATAATAGTTCTTTACCTCGAAATTTGTAGCCGTGGTGTCCAAGTGGTTTGACCTATGGCCTCTCAAGCAGAGGGTCGTGGGTTCAAATCCCGGCTTGCACTTCTGAGTTTATTGGAATTTATGTGCGAAATTACATTTGTAATTTACCACGAGCTTTACGGTGAAGGAAAATATCGTGAGGAAACCTACATACACCTGCGGAGAAATTCAATGGTGTGTGAAGTTCCCAATCCGCACTGGGCCCCCGTGGGAACTACAGTCCATCCCCTCTCATTTTGAGAGGAGGCCTGTGCCCTGCAGTGGGACGTGTATAGGCTGGATGTTGATGATGATGATGGTGATGATGATGATGATGATGATGATGATGATGATGATGATGATGATGATGATGATGATGATGATGATGATGATGATGATGATGATGATGATGATGATGATGATGATGATGATGATGGGTTAGAAACATACTTAATAACTACGTTAGACTTAGGTAATACTTAAAAAACTATAATAGGTACTCGTACGTATATAGGAACTCAAACTAAACAAAGACTAATCGACTGTTATCGACATAGCTCGAAGAATCGCCACAGTCAAGTGGCAGTGGGCAGGGCACATCGCTCGTAGAACTGATGGCCGATGGGGCCAAAAGGTTCTCGAGTGGCGTGCACGGACCGGATGACGCAGTGTAGGTAGGTCTCTGACAAGATGGAGGGACGACCTGATTAAGGTTGCCGGAACGCGTTGAATGCGAATGGAACGGGACTGATCTGTTTGGCGAGCCTTGGGGGAGGCCTATGTTCAGCAGTGGACGTCTTTTGGCTGAAATGATGATGATGAATGATGAAAGACTAGCCTAGAGAGTTAAGCGTGAAGAGGAGACAGACAGACAGAGTTACTTTCGCATTTATATCTAACTGTTGCCCGCAACTCCGCCTGTAAAGGATTCGTTTACATATCCCTCGGGAGCTATGTATAATTGTATATGTAATGCGTGTTTTGAAGCACAGCGTAGTGTTTCGGATCCGGTTATTTCGCCTCACTTTGAGCACACTGCGCTCCATTACCCTTTGGCACACCTTTGATTTAGTCTTCTATAATTTCATTAACGACCATGTTTGTGAACCGTAAGTTAGGACAGGCATCAGGTAGTATACACGTATCGACGAGTCTTCGTTTTAGGGCTAGAGGAAGATCACCCTTTATTACATCTTTCATTGACTACTTAATAGCTTTTCCAGCCGTTTTGGATCCGTCTTTCGACTTCCCTGTCCTGTCTGTGGGTGAAAGAGACCAATTGATCTGGGTAGGCATACTCGTCGACAAAGTGCAAAGACTAACGTCTACATCTACCTTACGTTTCGTGCTGCAAGGTAAGAAAAGATGGCTAAGTCCACTCCTGCTGGCTCGTGCTGAGGCACCGAGTTCGAACAGATTAGATGATAGTTTTTTTAATTTTTTTTGGAGTCGGCTCAATTTTTATTTCATACTAGCTGTTACCCACGTAGAATAGGGGTATAAAAAATAGCCCACGATTCAGACCTACCAAATATAGACACAAAATTTTATAAAAATCAGTCAAGGCGTTTCGAAGAAGTTCGCAAACACTGTGACACGATATTATTATATATTTTAATACATCTCTAAACAATTTCATAATCATGATAACTTAAAAAATTTCCTCCTGTCGTTACTCATAACAGGAAAATGTTCAAAGCTCAACTATCGTACGATTGATATTGCAGAACTGGAACTTGCAATTACCATCGCGATGTATAATTTCACGTGCAGTAAGTGTACTTAATGAACGCTTAGTGTGACGTGAAAGTCTGCCTGCCTCGAGGCATGCTCAGGTAACTTACAAGTTTCAAGAAAATAGCTTTTTCCGAAAGGCCGGTTTGAGTTGATAACAGGATTAAAGACGATTGAAGAGATTCTGCGTATGTTATGAGAGAAGCGTTGTCTACTAAACACCATAAGGGAAAAGAGAAGCAAGACGTTAGGCCACGACGACTACTTTCTAAATATTCTGGAAGGCAGGATTAAGGAGACAAGAGATAGCGGGATGTCTAGAATAACATTTTTAAGCCAAACAAAACAAACCGCCTCGCGTGAAGAACTCAAAAGACTGGTTCAAAGAAGAGAGGATTGGCTCTTACGTTAATGATGATGATGATGAACATGATTGTAGGGATATTACTGTTAGTATCAAACCGATTATTCTGGAGATGTGATTGTGTTGTGTTGACGACCGCTTTAGCCTAGTTGGTAGTGACCCTGCCTACGAAGCAAGAGGTCCTGGGTTCGAATCCTGGTAAGGGCATTCATTTGTGTGATGAGCATGTTCCTGAGTCATGGATGTTTTCTATGTATTTAAGTATTTATTTATCTATATAAGTATGTTTATTGTCGTCAAGTACCCATAGTACAAGCTTTGCTTAGTTTGGGGCTAGGTCGATTTGTGTAAGATTGTCCCCAAATATTTATTTATTAATTTTATTTATCAACCCTGTACAACTCATTCAGTTAAGACTTTGGTCGTTTTGACCCGCCACGGGCGGGATGTGACCCATCGCGACATCTTAGGTAACGGCATAAGAATAAATAATAACAGAGTAGAAGGGAATCTCTTTTGACCGCGTCCAAAACGCCGCCATTTATATACCTACTTCCCCCCTCACGTCGTTACACCCCTCTGTCATCCAGGCGTGTTGCTAGGGTTGCTTACTGTTAAATATTACTTACGTCTAAAAAGATAATATCGCTAAAATATAAGTTTTTATTTACTTTGAAATCAAATTTGCGCCACTGGCCACTGCGCTGCGCGATCGTGTTGCGAGGCGAGGCGAGCGAGAAAAGGTCAACGACCGATGGCGGGGTTATTGAAGATTTGACGAAAAGCAATAAAATGCTGTAGGTACCTACTCTATAAACTAAATTTTACCATTGGGTGAAACAATTGGCTACACAAAAAGAACTGTTCATGTCTTTTTGATTAATTAGGTACGAAAACGAAATAATATTTAGAAAATATTACTTACCGCTCATCATCTTTGGGCAAACTAAAAATACTTAAGTGTGGCATCGTTTTTCCATTATTTACACACCCAAATACACCACAATAACTTGACGCCATTGTTATAAAACGAACGCGCAAACAGTAAACACATAAACAGCAAAACGCGCGTGCAGCGACGCCGGCCGTGACACCCTGACTGAGTTCTCTCTTAGCGAGTACTCTAATATCGTGACCTTGAGTCCGGCCGGAGCGAGAGTTTCCCTTCTGCTCTGTTATTATTTATTCTTATGGTAACGGTAAGGTAAGGGTAACGCGGAGCAGAGTTACCAACTGTGTTTGCCCGTAGAGGCATAGCTATACAGCGAGCGAGACATTAATGCGGAGTGGAGTTGGGAGCTAGCCACGCTCGTTTCTCCGCCCCACTTCGCCCTTCGCCGCTCCTCTTCTTCGATCCACTTCCCGGTTGAGTATGAATTTTTAAACAACTTTTGCAACTTCCTGTTCATTGAGGAAGTGTGGAAATTTTGGCAATTCCATTGGCACATTTTTATCTTTCTCGCCACTGCGCTGCCTCGCTCCACTCCAGTGAATAGGCAGCTTTGCTGTGCTCGTGAATGTTCGGGACCGGTCGTTCTCGCCCACCGCGCTCGACGACTATCCGCTAGCGGGTGAGAACGACCACCCCTAAACATTCACGAGCACTGCATTTAGACGCCGCGGGCGACGGGCCGCTACCCGCCGGGTGGTGGGTCAGAACGACCAGAGCCCTTTAGCCACTTGAGTGCCCGCGATTCAAAAAAAGGTGCTGTGAAGTGCCCAAGATTTACCGCGCGCCAGCGGCACCGTGTCATGTTTTGTTAATAAATCGATTGCTTAGCTTTCCCTGTACTTTTTGTTATGATTCTTATTACGTTGTAAAGCTAAAGAAACGGGCAATTTGTTTACATTAATAATTAAATAGGTCTCGGTAGTAAAAATAATTTAAAAAAAATCACAAAGTTGACATGCAGTTCCGAATGGGGACTTTTGCCAGAAATATATTTATTTTTAAAAATCTAAATCGATAAGATATGTATTTTTTATGATTATTTAAAACTTTAATAGTTTACGCTTCTATTGATACCAAATAAAGTATATGGTTGCGAGGAAATATTTTGCATAAAACCTTTTTCATTTGCAATGTCTAAAATGTCAGTTTCACAATTCACCGCCAAACCGCGTGGTATGTTTATGATTTTTTTACAAATAATTTAGGCATCTGAGGACAAAAATATTGTCATACGTAGATAAAGACACTATCAGTCTTTAAATAACATGTGCCAGTTTTGTCAAACTCGCAGCAATTTTTGTTACAAACTATCAATAACAAAAAATAGCCCTACGTACCTACCGTAACGAGTGTCGTTTTTGACGTCCGATTACCGACAATTCCCACCACTTAAAACCACAAATACACTTAACAAAAATACACTCACATGTCACACTTCACAACTAAATATATATCAAGCCGATTATCAACTCATTATATACTCTTTTGTTTCCATTACAAAAGTAAACAAACCCACGTGCAGGGCGTCAGAGTCATACTAGACGTCACCAGACGGGCTCGCGCGGCTATCATTCAACATGGCGGCGGTATAAGGACGGGATACACAGGTGACACAGGCGCGAAACGAAATCACAATAAAATTCATGACATGAATTTCATCACAGATTAGAGAGTTATCACATTGTCAACATGATATTATTTACATTTCATTGTATCAATATGAAGATACTTAGATACTTATTACCAATAAAATGCTAATACGAAATTAACTATCATGCGTAGAGGTTCACTCACGCAGACTTGAATTTCTTCAATGAATAAATTATATTTTAATAACAGTGGCTGTCGTGATATAGAAAAAAAGACTAAACATAGTATGTTATAATGGGTACGGGCGGATTTTAGCATATGTACTCGTAAATTACAGGAACCAGAATTAATTGAACGATTTGAATAATTTTGAACGAAAGTTAAAATTAAAACACAAACACAAAGTTAAAATTAAGCTAATGGTTTTTTACGTACAAGATTGTTGTTTAAAAATATTACGTAATATGAAAATTTGTATAGTCGACCAAGTAAGTGCTTTACCATTTTTTGTGACAGTTCCTACATCAGAATAAAAACAATAAGGCTGATTGTCACATTGACTTGTAAGTGAAAATAGCCTTTGATGTCTTAAGTCATACAACTGACATTGAACTTTAGGGTGGTAAAGGAGTTTCTTGGTCGACTATACACCTGTTAAAAATAAGCGATGCATATTAAATTTTATTCTTATACATAAAATATTATATATTATCAGCATCATAGTCGACTGACCATTCATGAACCTTATTGCAACGAGATAGGGTCTACCAATGGTCGGTTAGCTGTGAGGCTGATAGTCAATATTAAATTATTTAAAAATAATAGCGAGTTAATTTCGATTAATATCCAGGGGCGGGGGGCACGGTAGTAAATTTTGCTAATAAAGACAGACAATGGCCGACAAGGGTAAGAATCAGAACTTGATTTATTAAAAATACTTGAATTTTGAACCAGTACATGGAATATGTGAATTTGAACCATAACCATTTATATCAATAATAAAAATAAAACATCCTTCGCCGATTAATAAAAAAAATGAAAAGTAATCAAAGAATTAGTAAAAGCCTCCACAAATGAAAATAGAAACACTCAAAAATGAATAAGCTAAATTAAACCAATCTGCAACAAAAACCCAGTGTGCACCATGCCTTACGACATAAAACGCGGACCCCGTGCGGATCTGTTAAAATGCTTCGCGCAACTACTGTTGCGTACAGTTGTACTTACAGACGTCACAAGTTTTTTTCACCTAAACCTGTTCAAAACATACATAATTATTTATTTAAAGAGGATTTACGCTTAGTTTAATAGACAAACTTACTTATTCTAATAGCCTAGACAGAAATATGGCGTAATCGTACAATAAATGTACGATTAAAAATCAAACACGCAACATTTTCATCACTCGACGTACTTTGTTGCAAGAATTTATCACATTATATTTAAATCGGTATTGAAATATATGCTTGATCGTATGGAGCAGTTAATAACGATTAATTTGATATACAACATTAATTAAAATATGCGAAATTGAGTACTTACGGCATTTGTTTATCACGAACTCCCTTGTTGACACTCCGAACTTTGACATTCACCGAAACAACTTTTACGATTTTGTAAAATTGTTCCATAGACTACGGTTTTTATTTTTTTTAATGTTGCCACATTCATCCGCTACCTAACTAAATCAACAGAAAAGCGCTCTTTGCACGTTCCACTTAAATATCATTTAATAACCGTTGGAACTCCACTTCGCAACTAGAGTTGCGAGAGCATTTTGCGTTTTGACAAAATCGCAACCGTAGTTGCGCAGGGCACGTGAGTGGTTAGAGTTTGCCCTACGGAAATCATTTCTAACGCACTTCTGTCACTGCTACGAACACTGCGCTGGCGGTGGGGCGGTGGGTAGGTAGTGCTGCATCTGCTACGTAGTAACTATTTGTGCAATCTGTGTTAGCGGACCAGATTCCAACAAAATTCATCATGATCATATTGATCATTTTTTTTTTTTTTTTTTTTTCTTTTGGCTTTTGTTGAAAGACGTTCACTCTTGAGCAATGGCTCTTAGAACTCAACAATGAACGTCAACTTTTGACTTGCATCTACCGATGGCTCGCGATTTGATGTCGTATGTATGTACGTAAAACTCTATATTGTACATAAAACACATAAAATTAACAGATAAAAAGAGTAACACATGATCAATGGCGAACTAATTCCTTAAAGGAATGTCTTTCTGTTAATCTTTGAACGATTGACAAGACAGCAGAAAGAAGAGTATACAACAGTATAGAGAACCGAAATCCAAAACAATCCACTTAGTTGAACAATAGCTACTATTTGTCTCTTGTGTAGGGGTGGAGAGTGAAAGGTAGTGACCTCAAATACTGGAAGCAAATATGCTCGTGTGTGGATGACATGTTTGTGGTATCTGGTAAATAAATTGCTACAGCGAACTCCGTAATCCGAACAAGAATAGCCACAGCGAAAGACTGAACAAACTTAAGTTGTTCGAGGAAATCGAAGACCGACAATGTGTCTTCGTTTCTGTTTAAAAATATCATAAACTTAGCTGTTTTCTATTTTTTTTAAGTCTCAGTCGTTTGTCGGTCTGCTCATCTGGTTAAAAGGCTGGACAAGTTAAATCGATTGTTCGCCCGTATTTAAGTCCTTGAACAAATCTGGATCTTATTTTAATGATACTTTTTATCCGACCCTTAATAAAATATTAGCACCTAGGCGACCGAGCTTTGCTCGTAGTTATTTTTTTGCTAGAACGTTAAAACATGCGTTTGATTAAAACTAGATCGATTGTAGGTCCCCGAAACCCTCCACATAAAAAAATTCATGGATATCTTTAGAGCCGTGTCCGAGATCCTCGTAATAAAAAAGAAATCCCCTCCTAGATTCCTCGTAGAATCGTTTGTTTAAATATATTAGACACTTCAAACTAAGTGCAAAATAAAGTTAGAAATTTAAGGGGATCCCAATCAAGAAACATACCTACAATAAAGGCAATTAAAGAAAGGTATTTTGTACGGCAGTACGGATCACCTCGTGCGCGAATCCGACTCGCACTTGACCATATTTTATTTAGAATATAATAGAATTAAGAATTTTTTTTTATAGATTATGTAGATATGTCACAGTCATTAGATATGGAGACAATAGGAAGCTCGATATGCAACGTTATAGTAGATTTCTCAGACAATAATCTATATCAAACCTATTTATATTTTTTTGCGGCTGATTCTGTGTATTCTTAAGCAGATTATTAAACATTTCATGCACATAATATTATTAATGCAGGTGCTTTGATTTAAGTAAAAAAAATAAAAAACCGAAATAGGAACAATATTGAAGAATTTGCTAAAAATACATAATATTAAAGGACGCGCAAAAAATGGAGAAAAGTGTAAATGTGAAAGTTATTACCTACTAGAAAATTACGAAAACTATTAGTTTCAAAGTGTTTACCTTAGTGACCTGTTTCTACGTATTAACTACGTAAACAATACAACAAGTAAATTTTTGAAGCTTAGAAGAAGAATACGTAACGCCCTGCATGTGAATTACAAACCATAGTTGCATTAGAAAACATACCAACTGTCAAATAAACATTTAATTTGCATTACAATAAAATATTGCTTCTTGTTATTTAAAATAGCACAAAAAAATTCTCAGCCGTTACCAGCGGCCATTACTTAATGCTGTTTGAACCGAAACAAGCCTCAATCTGGACGGGACTCGTTTCTACTATTCGCTGATTCCCAGAGATCGGACAAACGGGCTTCATTGCCCGCATTAATGTGGGCATTACTCCAAAATTAATTAAATAATTATTAATCATTAAATTCATTCATCATCAGATTTAATTTTGATTCCTACACAATAAATAACACACAGAATTCTTATAACGTTGATTTATTAAAGATTTTTTTCAGTAAAAAATAACATTATTTAATTTAGGTATTATTGTTACCGGTAAAAATGAAATCCACAGAACTAATGTTTTATAACTAGAAAACTTTTTAATTACAAAAAAAACGAAAACGACCACAACTGCCATTGTATGCATTTGTAAATCATTATCTCCGGGAATTCAAATTTAATTTCAAGAAATAATTAAATTACATATTCATTTTATTATTTAATTTTTGAGTCATGTCCACACTATTGCGAGCAATGACACCAATTTGTCCGATATCTGCTGATGCCTGATACAATTTTAATCGATTCATCTGAGAGCGGAAATTAACTTAACACTTACTTGCTCTACGTTAGCATCCGCGAAACCTTCTGAATTCAGTTTGAGCTGCGTTCTGGCGGTATAGAGTTTTGTGGCATTGTCACGGACAACGTTTGTGCAGTGCGGACGTGCGGTAGCGCCGGCCATTTTGGATATTTTAAATTTCGAATTTCCGAATTCGATGGTGGCCAGTTTACGTGGTGTGGAATATTTTTTTAATTTGCCGGAAATATGGTCTGCAGGACAGCGCCTATCGGGAGTCGTGAGTTTCTTTTTATTTACTAAGAATACGCGCGTTCGCACACGCGTTTGTTTTCTTTTTTCGATATGTTCATGATTAAATTTTAGCAATTGGATTGAATTTAGTAATTAAAAATTAAGGTTTTTTTAATAACTTAATAGGAGGGTCATGGGCTTTGAAAATGGGTTTGAAAGTTTTTTTAATGTTTAGACGTCTTTAAATTTTAACATTAATTTTTTATCCTGTATTTAATTCATAAGTGAACAGATTTTTAAGGTATTTTGCGCTTATTATTAAAAATGGGGTTTCAGATGACGGATTTCTCTTCATAAAATTTAAAAAAAAAAAAAACTATATCAGACACAAAATCCATAGATTACCTATTAGTGGCCACGGTAATGCATCCAAACTATGTTAATAGATGAAACAATGCAGTTATTGTTTATTATTTAATTAAAAATATTATATTAATTGAATTAGATAAAAATTGAAGTATAAGCTGGCAGCTTCCTCGCTCAACGTATCAGCATTGCTGCACAGCGAGGTAATGCTGCCAGTATCTTCGGGTCCATGCCGCGGGAGGAACCATAATATTAATTTTATTTAGTTTTCAGTTTAGTTAGTTTTATTTTATTTTTAATTATAGTGTTAATTTATTTTATTAGTTGATATCTGAGTTTTTTGCAATTTACGTGTGAAATATACAGGATTCCTTGGTCAAGATCAATTAAATGTTACGATTAGCTGGAAAATCTTATGATATAATAACAATATAAAATATTATGATAGTAAAAACAATTATTATAATAAACATCCGTGGTAGCCTAAGCCTAGTGTTTTGGCCATACAGCCTCTCAAGCAGAGAGCATGGGTTCGAGTCCGAGCTTGCACTTCTGAGTTTTTCGGAATTTATGTGCGGAAGAAAACATCGTGAGGGTAACCTGCATGCACCTGCGAAGTAATTCATAACTACGCCCCTAGCCCTCTCTTTCTGAGAGGAGCCCTGTTCTCTGTTGTGGGATGTATATATGCATCGATTGTTATGTATTTAATTGTTATTACCTATAAGGAAAAATTTTTTTTTGATTACATCAAAAAACGATTTACCTGGTTTCTGTGAGTGTACATTAATATATCGAAATAAAAAAAATGGTGAATATACATATTTTTGGAAAATAAGTTTGCGTTTGACAGCAAAGTTTTATCAAGTTTATTTATTTAGACATGCCAACAGTACCTACATAAACAAATCATTTCAAATCATAAATGAACTGAAACAATTAAAAGTAATTATTCCAGTTCATTAATATGAATTAACATCATTTTAATCCACACTTAGTGCGAATATTTGAATTTGGACCTCCGGAAAGTAACGCCTGATTCTATAAATTAAAAAGTTTAGAAACCCCCAACGCGTTACGTCTCACTTAGGTTTGAAAATAAAGTACATGCCCATTATGCGTCTTAGGGGTGTCCCTTGTTTTACCGACAAACTTTACATCGAATATTATTTCATCGAAAATTTAGTTCATTCCAATTACTATTATTTCATAGAAAAACTGTTCTTAGGAATATTATTTGGCAGATGATTCGTTTTGCAGTAATTTTAAATGACAGAATTACAAAACAACGATGTTCATTATTATTTGGAAAAAAATTAAACAATAAATTACGAAACGTTTTCCGTGCAATAACACTACTATACAATGAATTTTCGGCCAGTTAAAAATCCATGAATTGAAATTCCTTGCAATGACAATTCCACGACATGAATTGTCGATGAAATGAAAATACTCGGAACGTTGACTTTAAAATAAAATTCGATTATTTAGTGTCGGTAATTTGATGATAAACCGCGTCTAAGATTCCTTCCGCAGCTAACAAAAGAGCTGATAACTTTGAGACGGCTGAACCAATAGGGATGTTTCCTAGGTAAAAAAATAATAATTCTTATTAGTCCGTATTTTACATTATCGAAAAATATTGGACACGTATTTTTTATTTTGTCAATTAAACAAAAAATGACGAATATATGGCGCGTTCAAGTTCCGCGTGACGTCACTTGTTCCTAAAACGCTCATACAAAGTGTAGGAACAAGTGACGTCACGCGAAACTTCAACGCGCCATATCTTCGTAATTTTTTGTTTAATTGTCAAAATAAAAAATACGTGTCCAATATTTTTTGATAATCTAAAAGACTGACTAGTTAGGAAAGTAGCCTATTGTAATGAAGCTTGTCTAAGAACCATGGCCAAGAAAAAGCTTTCAAATAAAAAAACCGCATTCAAATCGCTACACCCGTTTAAGAGCAATGATACAGACACACACACATAGCGGCCAAACTTATAATACCCCTCTTTTTGTGACAGGGGTTAAAAATGACAATTAAAAAAAAAATTAGACCATTTGTTATAGCACTAAACTTTTTCACCTCACTAGCTCGGAAAGCCCTTTTTGTTTGTTTGACATCTATTGAGAAAATCGCTTTTTATCCACATGTGAAGAAAGAATTTTGACATTTGAGGGCAGCTTAAGTGATATTTGACAGCTAACGAAACGTAAAACGTTAAAAGTACTGAATTTTTAAAATCACAATTAATGAATTGCATCGAGTAAAAAACACTAAATACAGTCTTACAACTTTATTTTAATTCATAAATATCAGCATTCAACATTCACCTTCATTCTTGTTGTAAAAACGGATAAAATGTTATGACAGTCCAAGTAAGTCGATGTGCGAACAAAACGCACCCGAAATAATAAAAAAAAACTTAAGTCAAAACTTTTCAATTAAATATTCGCATGTTTTTCTAATTATTTTCCTCGCTGTAGTGAGGTGAAAAGTTTTGTGTTATACACGGGTGAAAAGTTATTTTACGTCTCGTGTGTTGAAACACTCACTATCGAAAGGATTCTATTTTTGAACCACTCGCTTCGCTCGTGGTCAATCATAGAATCCTTTCGATAGCTCTTGTTTCAAATGAACACTCGCTGGTAAAATACAACTTTCCCCCCTTGTATAACAAATAACTATTTTCTATGGCGTTCCCATGTCCATTTATCACACAAGCGTGTCATTTTTTTATAAAACCATCGCGGCTGTTCGGCTTTCTGTTTTATCTCGTTTGGAAGGTACTTCTTGCATAAGAAGTAGTCACTATTATATTCTCCAACCGAATAAAATTCCATTCTCTATGGTAGGTACAGTCAAGGAAACAGAATCGCGTACTAGGGTGGAACCTTTTCACAACCAATTTCACGATAATTCTTCTTCTTCTAGGCTTGTGCCAATGTCAGTTAATTGCTCTCTTTGGGAGCGACGTTGTACGGTGATTGTAGTTTTTGCAACTTGATAGTAAAATTCCAGAAACCACGTGGAGACAACATGCGCATTAAAAAATGTCAGACACGAGAGCAATATAGAATTTTGTGATCACTGTAACAGTTAAGGTTAGTCGCCGCATAAAACACTATGAAAATTATAGGTAGGTACTACAACTAGCCGAAGAAACAGAAATACCAAAATTAGAAACTGTCATGTTCGAATGCCACAAATCGAATCCCACGATAATTTCTTTAGCAGATGTTAGGAATGTCAACATGGCATTTACAATGAAAAGGGTTCGCCTTGGTTTGCATATTGCTGTAAAAATTATGTTGGTATACCTACAGGGAAACACCGGAGACGTCATCAAAAATCTATTTTGAGATTACACGAAACAAAAACGGTCCTTTTTTGTTAATTTCTCCTTTTACTATTCTTGCGTTGGAGTGTGGTAATCGCATTTGAAAAGATATTCAAATGATAGCAGCAATGGCGAAGTAGGCATACGTTTGAGTCCATTGATCTATTATTATGTTAGAGCCACGTGAGATATCTTTGAATCTCTTTCTTGTTAGTAGTGTGACCACACTCATCATCATCACCATCATCCCAGCTTATAATGCGTTCCGGGTCCAGTGGCGAAGGGTGCTAACAACCCGATTCCTTCCGGGTTGCCTAAAATTTTGAAGTAATCAAACGCTTCTATTAATAACCCGTTGTTTGTAATACAGGCATACTCTTCCCTAATAAACTTAACTTTTTTTCAACACGATGCAGAATCAAAACGCAACGTAATACTCTCACAAAAACGATTCATTCACGATCTCTAATAGTAAATGCCGGTCGGAAATATTAGAAATTGTGCACTCAGACATTTAAATAATTCATTGACAAACACCCACACCACTCCAGGAAACATCGTGTGTTTATGCTACTTAGATAACCCGGGATTAAGCGGCTTATTACATTTAAAAAAAGACTTTGTGTGTTGTGCGTAAGGCTCACTTTCACTTTGCCTGCCGAAGCCGCGAGCCGCGAGCCGTGAGCGGCTTCTTGGAACATTTTTGGCGCTGCGATCGCCTACTTATACAAAATTACTGCAGCGAAATGGAATGTAAAATATCGATGATTTAGTGTAAAACAAAAATAATTATATTTTATCTGCTTTTATTATTAAGGTTTATAAACTGGCGAAATTAATATTAGATTAGAATTTTATAAAATAACACCGTCACTTATTGGAAATAATTGTAATGGCAACATTACGATTGATTTGTCATTGATTACAAACTTCATATTTCGTTTCTAGTTGTGAAGTATTATTATTGTTTGTTATTAGTAGTACATATATTGTTTTAATTTAATAAAAAAATACATAGCCAGATTAGTGTTGATGCTCGAAACCAGTGAAATTTCGTAATATCGGATTGTGCAAACTTATAGTGTCAAGTGGTCAGTTTAATTTATATTTTATCTTCGGTCGGACTCGCTAGATAAATTATTTTGTATTTACTAGGCTTAATAAAAGTAGAAAAGGCTCCTTTAATAAAACTGATTGTGGATGCGAATTTGTTGAGTGACGATTTTAGAAGTTATGTCCTAATTTTCAAGAAGAGAATAAATAAAAAGGGTAAGATAAAGGTTAATAGTTTTCGCCAGAGGCGGCGCTGGGTAAGGGCGACGTGGGCCACCGTCCTCGGCCTCGCGGTCTGAGGGTCCTCGCGCCTCGAAAGTTTCCCGTTTTTTGCTCATTACATCCGTAATCTAATGTGTGGCGCGCCATCACAGGGCCTCACAAAATGTGTCTTGTCTTGCCCACACCAAATTTAGGTCCTGCGCCGCCATTGGTTTTCGCTACGGCTTTACCTGAAAAAAATTTCACGCTTCGCCACTGTCCGGGTCATACAGTAAAATTACATAAAGTTTACCACTGACAGATGTTTTGCCTTCATTTCATATTCAGCTTTAACGACCTACAAATAAAGCCAATTTTAGAATACTGTTACCCACGTTTGCAGATTTTGTAATAGCTACTTTATTTGTCTGGTATTAAAGTTGGAAATAAAATGAAGGCAAGCCATCTGTCAGTGGTAAACTAAAAGTAAACGTATTGTACCTACACAACTTAAGAAACAAAAGTTGTCTCTACTGTGGATTAGTTATTTGTTATACAAGGGGGGAAAGTTGTATTTTACCTGCGAGTGTCCATTTGAAACACAAGCTATCGAAAGGACTCTATGATTGACCACGAGCGAAGCGAGTGGTTCAAAAATAGAATCCTTTCGATAGCGAGTGTTCCAACACACGAGACGTAAAATAACTTTTCACCCGTGTATAACACAAAACTTTTCACCTCACTACAGCGAGGAAAATAAGAAAAAGGGTTTGTACTATCAATTATTATTTATTTATTCACTCAAAATAATTAATTGAAAAGTTTTGACTTAAGTTTTTTTTTATTATTTCGGATGCGTTTTGTTCGCACATCGACTTACTTGGACTGTCAGAACATTTTATCCGTTTTTGCAACAAGAAAAGAATGAAGGTTAATGTTGAATGCTGATATTTATGAATTAAAATAAAGTTGTAAGACTGTATTTAGTGTTTTTTACTCGATGCAATTCATTAATTGTGATGTTAAAAATTCAGCACTTTTAACGTTTTACGTTTTGTTAGCTGTCAAATAAATATCACGTAAGCTGCCTTCAAATGTCAAAACTCTTCTTCACATGTGGATAAAAAGCGATTTTCTCAATAGATGTCAAACAAACAAAAAGGGCTTTCCGAGCTAGTGAGGTGAAAATAACTATTTTCTATGGCGTTCCCATGTCCATTTATCACACAAGCGTGTCATTTTTTTATAAAACCATCGCGGCTGTTTGGCTTTCTGTTTTCTCTCGTTTGGTAGGTACTTCTTGCATAAGAAGTAGTCACTATTATATTCTCCAACCGAATAAAATTCCATTCTCTATGGTAGGTACAGTCAAGGAAACAGAATCGCGTACTAGGGTGGAACCTTGTCACAACCAATTTCACGATAATTCTTCTTCTTCTAGGCTTGTGCCAATGTCAGTTAATTGCTCTCTTTGGGAGCGACGTTGTACGGCGATTGTAGTTTTTGCAACTTGATAGTAAAATTCCAGAAACCACGTGGAGACAACTTGCGCATTAAAAATGTCAGACACGAGAGCAATATAGAATTTTGTGATCACTGTAAGAGTTAAGTTTAGTCGCCGCATAAAACACTATCAAAATTATAGGTAGATACTACAACTAGCCAAAGAAACAGAAATACCAAAATTAGAAACTGTCATGTTCGAATGCCACAAATCGAATCCCACGATAATTTCTTTAGCAGATGTTAGGAATGTCAACATGGCATTTACAATGAAAAGGGTTCGCCTTGGTTTGCATATTGCTGTAAAAATTATGTTCGTATACCTACAGGGAAACATCGGAGACGTCATCAAAAATCTATTTTCAGATTACACGAAACAAAAACGGTCCTTTTTTGTTAATTTCTCCTTTTACTATTCTTGCGTTGGAGTGTGGTAATCGCATTTGAAAAGATATTCAAATGATAGCAGCAATGGCGAAGTAGGCATACGTTTGAGTCCATTGATCTATTATTATGTTAGAGCCACGTGAGATATCTTTGAATCTCTTTCTTGTTAGTAGTGTGACCACACTCATCATCATCACCATCATCCCAGCTTATAATGCGTTCCGGGTCATACAGTAAAATTACATAAAGTTTACCACTGACAGATGTTTTGCCTTCATTTCATATTCAACTTTAACGACCTACAAATAAAGCCAATTTTAGAATGCTGTTACCCACGTTTGCAGATTTTGTAATAGCTACTTTATTTGTCTGGTGTTAAAGTTAGAAATAAAATGAGGGCAAGCCATCTGTCTGTGGTAAACTAAAAGTAAACGTATTGTACCTACACAACTTAAGAAACAAAAGTTGTCTCTACTGTGGATTAGTTATTTGTTATACAAGGGGGGAATGTTGTATTTTACCTGCGAGTGTCCATTTGAAACACAAGCTATCGAAAGGACTCTATGATTGACCACGAGCGAAGCGAGTGGTTCAAAAATAGAATCCTTTCGATAGCGAGTGTTCCAACACACGAGACGTAAAATAACTTTTCACCCGTGTATAACACAAAACTTTTCACCTCACTACAGCGAGGAAAATAAGAAAAAGGGTTTGTACTATCAATTATTATTTATTTATTCACTCAAAATAATTAATTGAAAAGTTTTGACTTAAGTTTTTTTTTATTATTTCGGATGCGTTTTGTTCGCACATCGACTTACTTGGACTGTCAGAACATTTTATCCGTTTTTGCAACAAGAAAAGAATGAAGTTTAATGTTGAATGCTGATATTTATGAATTAAAATAAAGTTGTAAGACTGTATTTAGTGTTTTTTACTCGATGCAATTCATTAATTGTGATGTTAAAAATTCTGCACTTTTAACGTTTTACGTTTTGTTAGCTGTCAAATATCACGTAAGCTGCCTTCAAATGTCAAAACTCTTTCTTCACATGTGGATAAAAAGCGATTTTCTCAATAGATGTCAAATAGGGCGTGCAAAACCGGAAAGTTGTCAAAACCGGTTTTGAATTGCGGTTTTGAGGGCCCAAAACCGGAAACCGGTTTTTTCCCCGGTTTTGGCAATGTTCTTAAATATTTTTTTATTATGGTAGTAATGGTAGAATTTGAACAGTAAAATCATATTCTTAGATAGTTTATATACCCACAAAATCTACAAATAAAACAAATTGCATGAAATACTTGTTTTTAATTATCCATTAATGCCTAGCCTACCAAGTAGACCTTAGATTAGATAGATCACGACGAGTGATTTGGACGACCGGATAGCCTAGTTGTTAGAGAACCTGACTACGAAGCTTGAGGTCCCGGGTTCGATTCCCTAGTGTATTTAAGTATGTTTATCCGTTGCCTAGTACCCATAGTACAAGCTTTGCTTAGTTTGGGACTAGGTCAATTGGTGTGAATTGTCCCGTGATATTTATTTATCACATTCATAAACACTCTTAGTTTGGCTAAAAAACAATTTTAAAATGAACTTAAAATAATATTTATCCTAAAGATTAATTAACAGAGATCAAAATCAAATCACAACACAAGTAAGTATGTGGCACCTTTAGTTATTTAAATAAACAATAATCAATATGTTTGTATTTGTAGTTAGTCGATGGCAGTCGAAATAAAAAACAGATCATTTACTGTACCACATTAATAAACTAAACTCTCTTGGTTTGGTTAAAAACAATTTTAAAATGCACTCAAAATAATATTTATTCTAAAGATTATTTAACTGAGATCAAAATCAAATCACGGAGCGGGAGAGCGGGAGCGCGACGCAGGAGTCGCGTTGCGTTGCGGGTGCATGCGAGGGCCGCGGGCGGAGGGAGGAGTGTAAGTAGTATAGATAGGTTGCTTTCGGATTTCGGATATTATTCGATGACTCAAAATTAAATATTTCTTAGAGCGTTCGAAAAAAGTTGATTTAAATCAAAATGTACCTACGTCAATCAATAACGGAAAAACCGGAGGTAACACCGGTTTTGTCTTTCAAAACCGGTTTTGAAAAATCGGTAAAAATTTTCCGGTTTCCGGTTTTCAGCAAAACCGGAAAACCGGTTTTGCACGCCCTAATGTCAAACAAACAAAAAGGGCTTTCCGAGCTAGTGAGGTGAAAATGAAATTACAAACTTTAGGCCCTACCGAGCTTTTGGCGCCTTTATTGCATTCATTTAATCTCGTGCTGTATCATTAGTACCTACTAGCAAAGCTTTAGTCCTGAAATTCATGTTAAAGATAATTGAGAATTAACTCTAAATGACCAGTGTTTATCGAAACACGATTACTTGTAGTTCGCTAGATAGAAAAAAAATCCAAAGTAGTCTCTAAAACATAATATAAATTCATAGTACGACGTAAATACTGCACGGCAGGTCATGACTTTTTGAATGTTAATAAACCAAGATGTTTTCTAGGGCGTAGTGTTGCTACATTTTTAAAATATGTATGTCGGATCATGGCCGATATAAGGTCGAGTTTGGCTTGCTAGCGGGCCATGGCGCTACACCATGGGTTTGCATCCGAACGGGAACAGAGCCCTTTCGAGACACGGTCGTGCGTAGACGCGCCCCGCTCTTCATTATTTGTTAATTAAATAGTGCATAATTAGTGTTGATAAGTTTACCTGAGACAGTGACTCTTACTTAACCTCTTATAAACTGTGTCATAGTGTAATTAAACTGACTAAGTGGAGAATTGTCTTTTATTACCTCGAGGGCCCAATACCAAAGTAAAGATGCCCATTGATAAAGCTATTCCTGATGAAGCCCAGAGCCATTCTGCGACATGTATATGTTTTAGTAATACCAACCAACCTATCTTGAGCCATCGTGCTTCCCCCTTGTCCGATAGTCAGTTGCGTTAGTTCTCCTTCGGCCATCGGACGGGGAACTCGTGTCGCTTGCGCTTACGCACGGCTTTGATTCTAGCCGCTCTCACGCACACATACACGAGTGCATAGAACACCTAAAATCGATTAGCGTCAAAAGCTCGGTAGTTAAGATTAATCTGAATGGGCCGAGAGTTGGCCAGGCGTCCCATACGCCGATGTAGACTTGACTAAGAAATATTGGCTATGGACCCTTAACTTTTGCCAAGTCCACAGGAGAGACGCGAACAAAAAAATGTGTATGACCCTCACACTGCAGGGTATTAGGTCTCGTCTCGAATACGAGGGCTTGAGCCATAGTTCGAAGATCGAATTCGTAACGAAGTGATCCGACAGAGAACCAAAGTTATCGACATAGCCCACAGCATTAGCACGCTGAAGTGGCAATGGGCAGGCCATATAACCCGAAGAACCGATAACCGTTGGGGTAGACGAGTTCTTGAGTGAAGACTGCGGATCGGCAAACGTAGCGTGGGTCGTCCTCAGACTCGGTGGAGCGATGATCTTCGCAAGGCGGCTGGCAAGAGCTGGATGAGAGTGGCCGAGGATCGTGCTCAGTGGCGTGCCATGGGAGAGGCGTATGTCCAGCAGTGGACGAACATAGGCTGATGATGATGATGATGATGAGCCATAGTTCCCACGCGGGCTCAGTGCGGATTGTTTCAAATGTTAAATTTCAAATGTTAATCAGAAGTGCTTGCAAGCCCAGGTTCGAACCCACGACTGTCTGTTTAAGAGCCCATTGGTCAAACCACTAGTCCACCATACCACGGCATGACCACACTGTTAGCACTGCGAGTAGGTACATTATTTCATTTTGGACGTTGTTGTGATTAAGAAACATAATTACTGCATTTCATATTTCTAAGACTAATAATTTGATTCGTTCTCTGTATTCTGTTTGGAAAGAGTAAGACGCTGATAGTTTTTAATTTTCACTAGGTTTATTAATTAATTTATTCCTTTTTTTAAAGATGTGCGTGCTTATTCTAAAAGAGCGTAACGATTTTGTCTAGTCTCTATTAAAAAAAAGTGATGTCGTAAATTTGACGTTAAGGTTGTTATCAAATTTAAAATTATGACAGCTCTTTTTTTTTAGTGAAAAGGGTAAAGGAAACATATTATATCTATTCTGTGGCAACATTTGTAAGTACACATAATGTTTTTTAAATTTGTTGTATTTTTTTTAAATATGGAGAAATAAATTATAATAAATATTTTTCCGTGTTCAGGGGGCGAAACTCTTTCGATTCCTGTAGTAATTTTCAGGTGTTAAAAAAATTAAAGGTTGTCAATTTGCCTGCCTGTGATAATATAAATAGTGTATTAGGGGATAGTGTAGGTAGGCCTCCAACAAGATGGAGCGACGACCTGGTTAAGGTTGCGGGATCGCGTTGGGTGCGGATGGCACGGGACCGGTCTGTTTGGCGAGCCTTGGGGGAGGACGATATTCAGCAGTGGACGTCTTTAGGCTGAAACGATGATTATGATGATTAGGGGATAGATGTCCATCCATAGTTACGCCCATCTCATTTATTATTATTATACTAGCTGTTCCCCGTGACTCTGTCTGTGAAGAATAGGGGTATAAAAAATAGCCTATTCTCAGACCTACCAAAAATAGAGAAAAAAAAATCATAGGAATCGGTGAAGCCGTTTCGGAGGAGTTCGTTAACAAACACCATGTTGGCTTTGAAATCGTGATGAAACCTGCACCCTATTGAGAAGAAATTCAGTGGTGTGTGTGAAGCTCCCAATCTGCACTGGGCCCGCGTTGGAACCACAGTTCAAGCCCTCTCATCCAAGGAGGAAGCTGCCCAGCAGTGGGACCTATATAGGCTAGGATGATAAGAATGATTGACTGTCCTAAAGTGAAGTAAAAACCATATAGAGCTTGTCTAATTTAATATGACGCGCCCCACCACCGCATTTGACAATCAGGATTCTAAATCCTGTAGGTATGTCACATGCGGTGGTGGGGCGCATCATTTTAAATTAGACCAGCTATACCTCTTTTTAACAATTAAAAAAAAACAATTTAAAGAATCAGGCATTATTTTGCATTTTGCATTTTAAAATACATGTAGAGCACGTGCTCCAGTAACAGTAGGATTTAATAATTACAATAGATTACATACAATGCATATGTTGAATTATGTGAAAGCAGTTGGACGGTTGGTTTTTAGGGTTCCGTACCCAAAGGGTAAAAACGGGACCCTATTACTGAGGCTTCGCTGTCCGTCCGTCTGTCCGTCCATCTGTCACCAGGTTGTATCTCATTAACCGTGATAGCTAGACAGTTGAAATTTTCACAGATGATGTATTTCGGTTGCCGCTATAACAACAAATACTAAAAACAGAATAAAATAAATATTTAAGGGGGCTCCCATACAACAAACGTGATTTTTTTGCTCGTTTTTGCTCGATATTGATAACGGCAACAGGTAGACGCTTGAAATATTCACAGAATATTTAGCTTTAAAAATAAATAATTTTATTAAAACAAAACAAATATTGAAGGGGGGCTCCCAAACAACAAACGTGATTTTTTTTGCCGTTTTTTTAGGGTTCCGTAGCCAAATGGCAAAAAATGGAACCCTTATGGATTCGTCATGTCTGTCTGTCTGTCTGTCTGTCTGTCTGTCCGTCCGTATGTCACAGCCACTTTTCTCCGAAACTATAAGAACTATACTGTTGAAACTTGGTAAGTATATGTATTCTGTGAACCGCATTAAGTTTTTCAAACAGAAATAGAAAAAAAAAACAATAAATTTTAAGGGTTCCCCATACTTAAATAAATAAATAAATAAATAAATATTAGGGGACAATCTTACACAAATCGACCTAGTCCCAAACTAAGCAAAGCTTGTACTATGGGCACCAGACGACGACAAACATACTTATATAGATAAATAAATACTTAAATACATAGAAAACATCCATAACTCAGGAACAAATATTCGTGCTCATCACACAAATAAATGCCCTTACCGGGATTTGAACCCAGGACCTCTTGCTTCGTACGCAGGGTCGCTACCGACTAGGCTAAAGCGGTCGTTAACTTAGAACTGAAACTCGAAAATTTTTTTTTTCGTCAAACCCATACGTGTGGGGTATCTATGGATAGGTCTTTAAAAATGATATTGAAGTTTGTAATATAATTTTTTTCTAAACTGAATAGTTTGCGCGAGAGACACTTCCAATGTGGTAAAATGTGTGTTCCCCCCTGTAACTTCTAAAATAAGAGAATGATAAAACTAAAAAATATATAATATGATGTACATTACCATGTAAACTTCCACCGAAAACGTTTGGTTGGAACGAGATCTAGTTTGTCTGTCTGTCTATATCAGTAACCAATGCCACACTGCGCACATTTTGCTTAGGAGCAGGGGTCTGCTAAGACTGGATGTTCATAGATACATATAAATTTGTACGGAACCCTCGGTGCGCGAGTCCGACTCGCACTTGGCCGGTTTTTATTTGAGAACGTATATACGACGCACAGACCTAGCTGTCTTATATGTGGACACGGATTAACAAGGTATTTGGTTTAAGTTTACCGATGTTCTCTTCATAAAACCACCTACGAGAGCTGTTGGAAATCAATTACTCTAATGAAAGGAATAAACCGCAACAGTTTCTTATCGACTGAGAGAGTTGGGTACTGTAGTAAGTTTTTTTTTAATGAATAAAAACAAAATGGTTGTACAGTAAAATTACATAAAGTTTACCACTGACAGATGGTTTGCCTTCATTTCATATTCAACTTTAACGACCTACAAATAAAGCCAATTTTAGAAGTATACTGTTACTAGGGTTCATTCCCGGGAATTCTCGAGCCGAGAATTCCCGGGAAATCCTTGGGCTTTGTTCCCGGGAAATCAAGCTCGAGAAAATTCGAGAACTCGAGAAATCATATTTGCGTCTATAAAATTATAAAATAAAACTATTTGCGTTTGCCGTTTGTTTTAAACGCGCGGCGGCGGGGCCGCACGGGCCAAAGCGCAGTGGGGGGTTTGTTCGACAAGTTTCACAAAAGTATTTTTTCATAGCGTTCTTTCATGATCGCAAATTTAATTATTCGTCTTTTTCCATGTAGCGATTTTTCATAAAGCGTTTTATAATGTTCGCGTTTATTTTTTTCGCTTATTTTACCAGTAGATTTATTTATTATTAGTCGCAAATTTTTTCAGTATAATTTAGTGCGGTTTGTTAGACATTTTACTCGAAATCATTATTCTAATAAATCTATAGTTCACCCTCTACCGTAACCTTCTTAGCGTCCATATTATTACGTATTAATAGGTAGGTTAGGTTCGTTACGTTAGTTATCTTCAGATGCCCGAAGGGCAAACTGCCCAGAAAAAGGAGCCCCGCCAAGTGGGGCTCCGTCGAACATAAGGCGTGATGGGTTGCCTAATTCTACTGAAAAAATTTGCGACTAATAAATTAATCTACTGTTAAAATAAGCGAAAAAAATAAACGCAAACATTATAAAACGCTTTGTGAAAAATCGCTACATGAAAAAAAACGAATAGTTAAATTTGCGATCATGAAGGAACGCGATGTGAAAATTCGCTACTATGAAAAAATGCTTTTGTGAAACTTGTCGAACAAATCACAGTACACACACGTTCATTCGTGTTTCGACTCACGCAATTTTTGTTTATTTTTTGTTTTGTTAAAAAGAAAGAAGCTAGAAGTTTTAAGTTGATTTTTTTTTCTTTTTTAGCTGTGCTTTTGCTGTGATTGTATACAATATACAGGTCACAAATGTCAGAATAGCTTATTTTTTTAGTTTTCTTTAAGAAAAAGAAGCTAATTATGTTGAAGACTGTCAATAAAAGTCTTATAATTATTTTGATACTTTTATTTGAGAGGAAACCACTGAATTTGTTGATTAATCACTTTATTGGAACCGAAGAATATGCAAATCCGTACGTAAATATAAATTTCTCGACAACCCGAGAAGACCCGAGAAATTAGACTCGAGAATTCTCGAGACCCGAGAAATTGATAAGCTCGAGAAATCATGAACCCTAACTGTTACCCACGTTTGCAGATTTTGTAGTAGCTACTTTATTTGTATGGTGTGTTAAAGTTGGAATTGGTTTGTACACACTTTTTTGTTCGCGTACCTCCTGTCATCATCATCATCGTCATCCTAGCTTATACAGGGTGAAATTTTGAACGTGATACAAAATTAGTGTTTCTAAGTTAGTTAATGCTGGACAACATAATGCATACCCAGTTGTTAGAATTAGCGTTGTTAAATTTGAGGTGTCCATACATTTAGTTCATAATTTAACTACAACAAAGTATGGAAATCCAAAATTTTATCAGACCAATTTCAACAATTGAGTGGACGCATTATTTTATCCAGCATTAACTAAGCTTGAAACACTAATTTTGTATCACACTCAAAATTTCACCCTGTATACGTCCCACTGCAGGGCACAGGCCTCCTCTCAGAATGAGAGGCCTCGGGCCGTAGTTCCCACGTGGACTCAGTATGGATTAGGAATTTCACACGTGGGTATGTGTGGTTTTCTCACGGTGCTTTCCTTCACCGTAAAGCTCATGGTAAATACAGATGTAATTGCGCATATAAATGCCGAAAACCTCAGGGGTGTGATGCGAGTGCAGAATTGAACCCGCGACCCTCTGCTTCAGAGGCCATAGGCAAAACCACTAGGTTACCATGATTTTAGTATTTATAAAAGTACACCATGAGTGCGGTAGGTATCTTTTTGCTCACCGAAATATAAGATATTGTTTATTTATGTGGAAGTCGAGGAGGAAGTTTGAATGAAAATAAGTACAAGGTGTTCCAAAACTCAACTGCAAGCTGGTACCAGGCGATAGGTCAATTTTCACCAGTTGTAGAAAAAAAAAAGAAAAAATCCATGTCAGTAGTTTCAGCCATAATAGAGTCAAATCAAATATATCTTTTTGAAAAAATATCTATTAACGCTCAACTAAGTAATGTGGATTTTGTGTTATTTTTTCTGAAACTCTAAGTCAAAGTCAAAATTCTTCATTCAATTTAGGCATCCATTGATGCTTCTATAAACGTCAAAGAATCTAGGTACCATCGGTTCAAGAAAACCCTGTTGAGAAGAATCCGGCAAGAAACTCAACTTGGTATTTCTAAAATAACTTATTTAATGAACTGAAACACTTACTTTGCTCACCCGTGACCTTACGATAGTTACTTTTATGCAAGAAATGCGTGTTCATGCAGATCCTCCACCTCCACACTATACGAACATACACAAATCACACAAACCCAACCATCACCACCACCAAACTACACCGACGCGTTTCGAACTCAACCAGAGCTCATCTTCAGAGCCAGCACCACAACCGTATGCTATGCTAAACCAAGTGTTAAAGTGTTAAAAGTTTAAAAAGGGAGGGAGCGCGGGGGCATTAAAGGGGGGATGAAAATTTCATTGATTTTGCCGTAGGATGCACCGTTTACAAGATATTTGACAATAACACCGGAGGTTGTGAGTCACGTGAAACTATCGTCCGTAAACCGACTTTACAGACAACCGGCTTTTCCTGTTCTGTGCTCCCAATAGGGAACGTGCACATAGACGGTGCTGCCAACTGGTGCCATAAGGGTGCCATCAATTTGAATGTTTTACCTTGATAAGTTTGTTTTACTGTCCGCATAGTGTCTCTTCTGTCGCATTAGTGCTGCCGCCTATAGTTACTGCACGTTCCCTATAATACTTTTTCTAACAAAAAAGTAACTTTTTCTCACAAAAAAAGTAACTTTTTCTCACAAAAGAAGAAACTTGACGTTTTATCATAAAAAATAAACTTAAAAAAAAAACTAAAAATCTTGAAAAAAATGTGGAATCGAACCGAGGTCGGCTGGATCCGCGACCACCCGATTTCTAATGTGCCATTATGATCTGCTCGAAGTCGGCGAAATTTAGCTTTATATTCTAATGCAAACAAAAATAGCCGGAAAACACGAGTAAAAGCGATTTTCTGAAAATGAAACATAGCTAGATCAGTTTTTCATCCCCGAAAACCCCCACATACCAAATTTCATCGAAATCGTTGGAGCCGTTTCCGAGATCCTGATTATATATATATATACATATATACAAGAATTGCTCGTTTAAAGGTATTAGATTAGATTTCACTTTAAAGTTGAATATTTCGCAAACAAATCACTGAATACAAAAATCATGTAAGCAACCCCCCCAATGGTTTTAAAAGACCTATCCAACGATACCCCACACTATAGGGATAGTCGAGAAAAAAAAAATCACCCCCAATTTTCGTCTATGGGAGGTACCCTAAAAAAAATTTTTTTTGTTTTTTTTTATTTAACCACTTTTGTCGGCTTGACTAATATATATATTCATGCCAAATTACAGTTTTCTAGTACTAACAGTCTCTGAGCTTAGCCGCGGACAGACAGACAGACAGACAGACAGACAGACAGACGGACAGACATGGCGAAACTATTAGGGTTCCTAGTTGACTACGGAACCCTAAAAAGCGGTACGATATGAAGTTCGAATTTCGAACTTCGTAGTAGCCCTGGTGTCGTTGAGTTCTGGAACACCCTGTGTCGCGCCGACGTAGTCCGTCTAGCGGGTTAGCATTGATTTGATAGGTCCTCATAGCAAAACGTCCTCGTTGAATAAAAGTCCGTAACGTAAAACGTCATGGGAGCAAGCAAAATGTCTGCAACTTAAAAGGCCCTGTGTCAACAAATCAAAATGTCACATTGATCAAACGACCGCAATTTAAATGGCCACGGGAGCAAAACGTCCTCAGTTAAAACCACACCCACACTACTAACTAATCTGTAAAATATACTATTTCTACTTCTTTAAAAATAGTGTACTTGGGACGTTGTGTTTTTTTGTCATTTGTCATTGATGACGATTTGCTTCATGCTTGGTTTACACGGGCTTAGTAGCTAATGCTTAGTACTTGTCACTTACACTTGTCACATGTGTGTAAACATGTTGTATAAGTGCTTAGTATTAGTGCAACTGCAAGTGCAAGTAATTAGAAGCCGGTCCTATTTACTAAGCGACAAGCACCTACCCACAGCTAAAAATCTACTAATACTTGTCACTTGTCGAGTGGTGTAAACATTTATGACAAGTGCAATCTGATTAGTGATTACTCAACGCTCTTGTAAACTAATACCATTCTCTAACAACAATGTGTAGACGGTTACTTGCCACTTGTCACTGTGCATATAAGTCCCTAACCACCTACACTAATGACAAGTACTAAGCCCGTGTAAACCTAAGGACATGATTAATTGCGGACAATTTGCTCCCTGGGCTTTCTTCCCTGCGGTCTTTCTCATTAAACGGACATAACCTAACAGACCAAAATACAAAACAGGACGTTTTGCTCTCAGTACAACCCGCTTAAAATTGCGTCTAGCACGTATGATTGCGGAGTATCTATACTTCATTTAATTTAGAATTAGAAACCACAACAATATTATATTGCGGCTCGTGAACTGTAACCTCTTTACAATTTGTACTAGAGTAACAATTGACGACACGCAAATAAAGTGACATTAAAACAATTTTATTTTGCGGCTCCCAGACTATTGTACTGTACTATTTGCTAGGTAAGAAATAGTTGACCAGACGCAATATAATGTTATTGTGGTTTCTAATTCTAAATTAAATGGAGTATAGGTAAAAGGTACTTTATTTATTTGTTTTAACCTTCGCTTTTCTTTTAAAGCTACCCATAGAGGGGGAGAGCAGGATGGACAACGACAGGACGTAGCGGACTATGAAACGGCACTGGATACTGCGGGTGAGTTATCTATTATTAAGAGGGTACGATGGCTGAGAGACTTTTGAGAAATAGGTATTTTAATGAAATGTTGCTGTCTTGCCCGAACCCCTCCGTGTCAGTACAGCGAGAGCGGGACAACTGCAGCTCAGACCGTTAATAGGCGCGTAAAATTGATCAAAACAGCATTTCGTAATCCTCTGTTTTCTTCTCGAAAACTGGACCAATAAAATTATTTTTTCCAAATATAATTAGAGGATAGATTTAGCTTAGCCCCTATGTTTTCCTTTTTTTGTTTATATAAGGGATTATTTTCTGATTAGTGTCTGAAAATGACGTTGAAATTGGGCAATTTTTTCAGTTTTTGAAAGCTCATATTTCTTATGTTAATTGAAATATGGAAAAAAACGGATCCTAGGGGCATAGCTGTGGTAGATACAGATTACACAGTAAAAAAAAATTGGCTCTAAAGCTATTATCCAGGGAGGAAACAGGGGATTACGTTTGTATGGAGAAATGGTGCGCATCGTATCCTCTTAATATTTTATCTGTGCCTCCCGCATATTATGGCGACCAGTCGCCGCCATTAAACGCGACTACCAGTGGTTCAGTCAGACCACTACACGCCGCCATCATTTGCGGCGGCACACATGTGGCTAGAAGAAATTGTTTAAGAGGATATGATGCGTACCATTACTCTATACAAACGTAGTACCTACCCTGTTTCCTCCCTGGATAATGGTATTAGATCAATTATTTTTTACCATATAATCTATATCTACCCTACCATAGTCATGCTCATGTAGGAGCCTTCATCAAAAGAAAATTACTCATTTAAACAATAAAATGAAAAAATAGCTAAAGCATTCCTCTATTTATTTTTGAAAAAAAAAAAAAAATTATTGGTCATTAATGGTCAAGTTTTTGAGGAGAAAATAATAGGGGTCTACGAAATGGTGTTTAATACAATTGGGATGTCCCAATTTTTGGCAACGTATAATAAATCGAAAACCGTTTGGAGAAATAGGCTTTGTGAAGCGTTTTCAGAAATCAGATTCCAAAAATATGATAATCTGAATTAAATAAAGAAAATTTAAGTAATGTCCTTCATTTGACCCCTGCAGTGAATCGTCACAAAGGCAGATATAAAGCAGGTCTACACTCTAAAGCAAATTGACAGTTTGTAATATTGCTGTCCTGCTTATAATAGCAAAGAGTGACAAAGACAGAACTTTAATCACATGATGCACACCTGGCTTTAAACAGTTGTCATTTATCATAAAGTCCGAAATGTATACAATACTCGCAATGTATTTTTACAAATTTAATTATTAAATTTCTATGTTACAAGTAAATATGAAAGAATTTAAATATCAGATTTTAATAAAAAATATCTATTTACTATCACACCATTAAACAAACAGGAATAATCGAAGCTAAAAGAAGAGAAATAAATAAAACTATTTATTCATGGTTCATTTAGGACCCTAAGCCGTGCTTGTAATATTGACAGTGACAAGACAAATCAGGGGCACTACTACAAAATTCGAAGTTCGTATCGTATCATCCCTCTCACTCTCGTGTCAAATCATATTAGCGTGAGCGGGACGGCATGAAACGAAGTTCGAATTATGCACTTCGTAGTAGGGTCTCAGTAGTGCCGTGGTAGTGCCACAGATTATGTTATGTACGACTTGAATTTTTCTAGGCTATGGAACGTGGCTCTCTCACTGTGACGTCATCCAACGTATTTCTAAAAAAAAATATAAAAAATTAAATACTCAACCAAATTCAAAATCGATGAAAATGGTGTCTTAAAATATCCTATTCTTTCCAAAAAAAATATAAATACTATAGGTTATTTTTTTTGGTGCATCCCAATTGGGAAATCCTGCCTACTTGTGCATTTCACGACCTAGACGTTTTGCTATGAAAGTCTTCCTGAAACTTAGACAATTTTGTAATCATGGCATTAGATAAACAAGTCATTTTGCATACTTGGTCAGTGTACTACTGAGACGTTTTGAATGCCAATGCTAAATGCAATGGCCTTTAGGACCCAACAACATAGGTAATGAATTAACTCAATTGCTTAAATTATTTATACACTAGATAGAGCTTCACCGGCATGAAAACGTTCCGAAAAATATAAGCCAACTTTTGGCTTATGTGTCATTTGCCTCCCTTCGGTTTGAATGACGTAACGCGATCGTAATATGAAGCTGTCAAAATAGATTTTTGGACGTTTTGTATTGTATCGCAATGTTTGCTACTGTACTGACACTCTATCTAGTTCATAAATAATCCTCAATTGTTAAAATTTGTATGATAAAATTTAGGATGTTCATACTTAGTTGAAATGAAATCACGAACTCATTGTATGGACACCTCAAATTCAATAAGAAAAAGTAATTAAAACAAATGCGTTAGTCCATTAATTGTCTGGCATTAACTGAGCAAGGAACACTCATTTTGTGACACAATTTTGATTTCAACCTGTCTTCTTCTTTGCCGGTATCACTCTTGACAGAGTGGTCGTGGTCATCACTTCAGGTGTTGGTGGCAAGCTTCACAACACGCCGCCACTCCTCTCTGATGGCTGCCTTCATCGTGCATTCATGTAGTAGTGATGATGAGCCATTTACAGCCGCTTTTATTTGGTCAGTCCACCTCATAGGCGATCTTCCTCGTGGCCTGGTAACCTCAACCTTTCCCTGGACCACAAGTCGCTCAATAGCCACCTCCCCTTGGCGGCATACGTCACCAAAAAAGGTGAGGATACGAGATGAACCAAAGATGATAAACGCTGCTTGATGCCGAGTTCTCGAAGTATACCTAGACTCGTTGGTACGGAATTCAGTCCACGATACTCCGAGCATTCTCCTCCAGCACCACATCTCTAGGGCGTCTATCATCTTCTTCTCTACTTCCCGCAGGGTTCATGTTTCAACCTGTAAAAAATTCAAAACCCTGACTGACTGACCGCTGAGGCTAAATTCCTTTGATCAATTATAACTGAAGATACACATTGCCGAACAAAATCCCCTTCAAAAAGTGTCCGAACTTTTTTATTTGTTTGCATAACAATTAAAATCATCACCTACACAAAAATTTGAACCTAGTCTTTACTTGATTACAGTCGAATTTCGGTTGACACTTGACAGCTAAACTTGACAATTTCACGCAACGTACTGAGAAAAAAGAAGGCCACTTTTATCAAAGTGGCGCTCATTTGGGTCGGACATTTTCGGGCGCGCGACTGTGGATCTACAGTTATAATTGATCAAAGCTAAATTCTTAAAATTTCAGTGTCTTAAAAGTGTCAGAGGTACATTAAGAAGGGATTTTCTGAAGTTCCCACGAGATCTAGCGATTCAGCGTTACACTACTGGGAAAGTTAAGCCGATGGTGGAAAAGTAATGCCCTTATCGTACCGTGACACGGAGGCCCTTCTTTCTAGTTATTTCCTGTTCCCGCCGGTACATTCAACAATTTGTCTAATCGATTATCGAATTAGTGTATTTGTAATTTCATTCAAAGTAAAATTCTTGCTCCAAATATTTTTGAATCTCGAATATTCCAATCGATTTGATACTCGGAATCAACACAATTCTAGATTGTCTATGAATTTAAAATTCGAACTGTGCATTTAGGGCTGTGCAGTAATTTTTTCATTTCACTTGAAATCCGTGTTGTAAATTCGATTTACATCTTTAGGGATGTAAGTAAATTTAAAAATCGAATGATGCTCAAAGGAGCATCTCTTTGTTTAAGAGATTGTAATGCGTAATACTTACCTTCATTTATTTTATTTATTTATTTATTCATTCAGGATAACAACAGCCTTAAATTAATAAAAGAAACATACAAAAGGTTACATCATATGAGGCCAATAACAGCTATCCATTAAGAGTCTTAATCTAAGTCATCATAGTGGAAATGTCTGCAACACCAGATACACCAACTCATGCTAATCTCTGGAGTGTTATATAGTTATATGAAATTGTATTTCATGAGTTCATGAGTAATGTAAGAGGTGTAATGCTAAACAGTAACTAGGTACAACAATAATATTCTAATATTTAATGTTTATCGTTAAGTTGCCTCAATCAGTACCTATGGGTATGTGGGTATGGGTTAACCTCCATGCTGGCATAATGCTGCTGGCCAGTGCTGACTGAATGTGCCAAAGCCAAAGAGCGCGATGCCATAAAAAAAAAACAAAAGACGGTTTGGCGCGATAAAATTTCTTCCGCTCTGTTACAAATTGCGTATACATTTTAAGCTTAACGGTTTTTCTTTGTTTCCCGCATTTGTCTTTGTTGCTCGCTTTGCTCGCTCGTGCGCCTAATACCTTGGGTGTAATTGATCACTAACGACCCTTGTTTATCAATCTGCTATTAGTGGGAGCTGTTTAAGAAGTAAGTGCATGTCAGTCAATGATTTATTTATAAGTAAACGATGTACGCTTGCCTCAGTCTGTTTGCCCTCCTTGAATAAATAAATAAATAAAAACACACATACGCACACGCACTCATTAAAAATTATAGAACCATTGCTATAGTTATATCGGGCATCTGAGAGTCACAACAAACACCGAACGTGCGATGCGCGTGAGCAAGTTTATCAACATCTGATTGACATGCGTACGCGTCGACAGATCTATTCGGCAATATATATTATAACAAACGGCACGTCCGTAAGAAAACTAGAGCAGGAAATCAAAGATCTAGTTTTACGTAATCTTTATCAATTGATATTTAATTAATCTAATCTAAGTATTCGGTTGTGACCTAGTAGGTACAGTCAGGGTACCGTACCAAAACCTTATAAAAATACAAATAACTTTATTTCGCTTGTAATATATGGTACAGAAGATGGTTCAAGAAATTATTATGTTATATAATCATATTTTATAAAACGAGTCTACCAATTCCTAAAAGGGTCGGCAACGCACCTGTGATTCCCATCGTATTGCGGATGTCTATGGGCGACGGTGATCGCTCTCCATCAGGTGACCCGTCTACTCGTTTGCCCCCTCTAACATAAAAAAGGCTCAAATATTTTGCCAGTATCTGGCATGCGTTGTTTTACAATCATAATAAAATTATAATAAACATTAGAATTTTATTACAGGTATATTATAAATAATTTCGTCAGTTATTACAGTTATAAATATTACTATACGCGGGACTTATCTAACTCGTGACCACGACCGCAGTGGTCGAAACGTCGAGGTAAATATATTATTGCGTGATAAGTCCCGTATAGTAATAGTTATAAGTGAAAATCACGAAAGTTTGAATAAAACAGTTATTACAGTTATTCCTTTATCAAGTCATAGATAAATACTTATTTGTAGTGAAAATAAACGGATCGCTCACGTCTTAAAACGAGTTTAACTCGACATGTTTCGGGCTAATTCGTAGCCCTTCCTCTCGGAGTCACACGTCACGGCGGCTGCCAAACGCGCACTCCGTGCTACCGCCCTGGTCGCGCGGCTACTCGACGCAACTAACAGCGACACACAACTACCCCCGTTTTCATCATCATTCATCACTTTTATTGTCATTGTCAAAAGTAGGGTAGCACACAACTCGTTTTAAGACGTGAGTGATCCGTTTATTTTCACTATGAGTGGGTGTCACGGTAGTTTCATGTTTAAATTCTTATTTATTACCTTTTGAATAACTATAAATTAAGAATTTTAATAAAACCCCCAACGCAATTATGTTTGAAAATAAAGTAAATGTCCATTACCGACCGCTTTAGCCTAGTTGGTAGTTTACCCTGCCTACGAAGCAAGAGGTCCTGGGTTCAAATCCCGGTAAGGGCATTTATTTGTGTGATGAGCACGAATATATGTTCCTGAGTTATGGATGTTTTCTATGTATTTAAGTATTTATTTATGTATATAAGTATGTTTATCGTCGTCTAGTACCCATAGTACAAGCTTTGCTTAGTTTGGGACTAGGTCGATTTGTGTAAGATTGTCCCCTAATATTTATATATTTATTTATTTTATTTATTATGCGTCTAAAATCCCTCACGGAGCTTACAAAAGACCTGCTAACTTTGAAGCGGCTGAAATAATTTTGATGAAACATCTCTAAAAACCATCGCCACCTGCCTGCTTTCAAATAAAAAAAAACACACCCAAATCGGTTCACCCGTTTAAGAGCTATGATGACACACACACGCACACACATAGCGGTCAAACTTATAACACGCCTCTTTTTGTGTCGGGGGTTAAAAATGGGAAACGTCAATAAATGTTTTGTTTGAAATAAAAAGTTGACAGGAATGACAATCGCCTTGGTGTAAGCAAATGCCAACTTTAAGTTGGGGTAGTTTCTGACTACCAAACATTCAAACATCCAAACATCTTTACTAATTTTCTCATAATGTTAATGTAGAATAAGATTAGATTAGAGAAAACTTCATCTAATAAAATGGACTCTGAGTTTACCGGGTAAGCCCGTCAACAGAACTATCGCATTAAATTCCAAGCCAATTTTATTAAGTGCTTAAGAACAAATTAATTAGTAGGTACATTTCTTTACATACGAGGCAACGAACTCGCACTGCCACGCGCCAGGCAAAGGTTTCCTCGTTCATATTATAACGTCTTTAAAGTATAGGATTCTATGTCCGAAAGCTGATAAGGGGACATTCATTTATTACGTAGACGATTTTTGCCAGTTTTTGACCCCTCTACCCCCCCTATGTAAGAAAAAATAAGAATCGGCCGAGCCCCTCACCCCCTGTGTAATATTTATTACTTAAGAATCTAAAGGAAAAATGAATATACACGTTTGGATTGTTTTAAATTTTATTTTTCAAAGAGTCAATTTTTAGGCACGTCTCTTTTATTGTAGTTAAGTACTAATATTTTTTATTTTTTGGTAATAATCAACTTTGGTTTTATTTTCGATTTTTTCTTGCTATGTACCTAAATCGTTTACCTATACGCATTTTATCCGATATCGCGTTTTTTCAAAGTATAAATAATCTTAACTTTGCGCTTTTTTGTGATCTTATGTAAGAACTATCAAGACCCCCTCCCACCCCCTTGTGAGAAAAAATAAGACATGGTCGAACCCCTGCCCCCTAAATCGTCTTACGTAATAAATGAATGGCCCCTAAACGGAACCCTAATAGTCAAAGTCATCATCATGTCAGCCGAAAGACGTCCACTGTTGACAAAGGGCTCACTAAGGTTCGCCAAACAGACCGGTTGCGCGCCATCCGCATCCAACGCGTTCCCGCAACCTGAACCACGTCGTTGTTCCATCTAACTTAACATATACCATCCACCCACACCGCGTCTTCCAGTCCGCGGACGCCACTCGAGTACCTTTCAGCTCCATCGGCCGTCAGTTCTAGTTTTGAATAAAGATTATTTATTTATTTAGTTCTACGAGCGATTTGCCCTGCCCACTGTCACTTAAGTCTGGCGATTCTTCGAGCTATATCGGTGACTTTAGTTCTTGCGCGGATTTCATAATTTTCAATGCGATCCCGCAGAGGAACTCCGAGCACATACCATAACAAATTTCATCCAAATCTGTCCAGATAATTTAAAAGAACAACAGGGTCCGGTTAGCGGACGACCACTTTTGATGTGACAACGTCTAATAAATCGATGAACGCCGGCTGCACGCACGAAAAAGGATGACGCAATGTAACGTACATGTATAGTCGGGGTAAGAAAAGGTTCGTCACTTTTCGACCTTAACTCGTTAACATAGAGTCGAAAAGTGACGAACCTTTTCTTACCCCGACTATACGTGCATATCCCGTACAGAGCAGTGAAGGCCAGGATGTACAAGAGAGCAGCGCGCGCCAGGATGTATAATCATAGTACTAGCGCTCGGTAATTTTTAATGGGGGTGCGGGGGGTGGGGTTAAGGGGGGGAGAGTGTGTGCGGGGGCTTTAAAGGGGGATGAAAATTTTATTGATTTTGCCGTGGGATGCACCGTTTTCAAGATATTTGACAAAACACCGGTTCTCATCCGATCACCGCTGAGGTTAAGCAACGTCGGGCGCGGTCAGTACTTGGATGGGTGACTACCTGGTTTCATTTTTGTTTTATGAATATTTTATTATGACGTTTCACGTTAAACTATCGCCCGTAAACCGACTTTACAGACAACCGGTTTTTTTGTCGATTATTTTATTATGTACGACCTAATAAGTAATTTCACTCATGAATCAGCCTGTACACCGAGTGAGAGAAAGAAATAGTATAAACAATTGTGATTCCGAGCGCATTAGAGAATAAGGGGAATAAGGCATCAAATCGTCGCTTGAAGTTGTTGGTGACCCTACACTGCGTCTTCCGTGGACGCCATTCGAGAACCTTTTTGTCCCATCAGTAATTAGTTCTAAGTTACGTTGCTAAGTTGAAAAAATAAGATTACACACTGGATAAAGGCTAGTTTAATGAGTGCTTGAATTACCAAGAGGCACACTCGGTATTGTAAATATTATGGCAGTCCAACAGTGTTATACATAACAGCTCATTGAGTTGCGAGATAAGAAATACTTATTTTGAAACTCCAATGAATACCTCGTTAATTGCGTAATTATTGTTATTGATATGGCTTTCCAAAGTCGGTGTAGGGCGTAGGGACACAGTTGTTGGAAAACGCGAAACTTAAAGCGTAGCCAAGTAAAATGTTAAGCTTCAGTTTAACATAACTTAGATAACACAAAGTTAACACAAAGTAGGTACTTTGTGTTTTTTTTATCTGATGAAATTTTATTAAGATAACTAGCTGTTGCCCGCGACTCCGTCTGCGAAAAATAGGGGTATAAAAATAGCCTACCACCTATTCTCAGACCTACCGAATACAGAGAAAGAAAAGTTTCATAAAAATCAGTCAAGCCGTTTCGGAGGGAGTTCTATAACAAAACCGTGACACAAGATTTTTATATATTAGAAAAAAATATAAAAATACATGTAAAAGAACATGGGTAGGTATATAAATTTCACAAAATCAACAGGGTTGAGCCGCACCGTCATCAAAGCCATAATTTGGCTAGTGGCTTAAATCGGTGCCGTGTACCACGAATGCACATGCTGGTGGCACGGATTATTGAAATAATAATGCGTGATCTTAGCCAACCCATTACTAAACTTAAGGATCTGTCCCAACGATCAGCGATGGCTTCTCTAAGGTATTTAACAAATATAGACATTTGTGGTGCGAAGACTTTGTGTTATTCGACAATTCAATTCAAGAATTTATATATTTAAATTTCAAACACCTTGTAAAACAAAGAAATAAATAAAGCTCTGTATTTGTTTATGATGTTATTTGTTCTAATAAATAAATTGCGAGATTATTATTATTTATTTATCTGCGGAACTTGATGTATATAAATGAGGTTATATCTGAATCATTTTATCGACAAAATCCACAACCAGGCATAATTTTAGCATTGAACTTGACTGACATTTTGCACATTGCTTTTGATGGGATTTTTGTTACGCAATTTTTTAGATGAAGCTTGGCATATAGATAAACAAAGATCTGGATTGAAACATAGAATACTTAGTAGGTATCCAGGTAATGCGTTCCCGTGGGGTAATTTTTTTTAATTAGCCTAATGGATGTCCCACTGCTGGGCAAAGGTCTCCCCTGTTTCTTTTCACCCGTCTCTGTCCCTCCCAAAATCCCGCCAAAATGGGTCAAAACGGTCCAAATCATCCCGCCATCTCGGTTTTGGTCTGTCCCTGCTTCGGTGCCCGTCGCTTGGAACCCAATCGGTGACGAGTAATATCTATCTATCTAATACCTTTAAACGAGCAATTCTTGTATATATGTATATATATATATATATATATATATGTATATATATATCTAATACCTTTAAACGAGCAATTCTTGTATATATGTATATATATAATCAGGATCTCGGAAACGGCTCCAACGATTTCGATGAAATTTGGTATGTGGGGGTTTTCGGGGATGAAAAACTGATCTAGCTATGTTTCATTTTCAGAAAATCGCTTTTACTCGTGTTTTCCGGCTATTTTTGTTTGCATTAGAATATAAAGCTAAATTTCGCCCACTTCAAGCAGATCATAATGGCACATTAGAAATCGGGTGGTCCCGGATCCAGCCGACCTCGTTACTACCACGTTATTTTTCAAGATTTTTCGTTTTTTTTTTAAGTTTATTTTTTATGAGAAAACATCAAGTTTCTTCTTTTGTGAGAAAAAGTTACTTTTTTGTGAGAAAAAGTTACTTTTTTGTTAGAAAAAGTATTATAGGGAACGTGCAGTAACTATACTGCCGCCTTAAGGAGAAAAACCATAAGTGACATTTTTTGCAAAATTGACTTTTTACCAGCCTCGCACTCCGGGAAAAAAATGTGATTTTTCTGTCTAGCATTTATTCGGATATCTCTTACAGGTCATGATTTAGACGAGCACAAGTCCATGCCATTTTGTTGTTTTTACTTCCTGTTGGAGGAAGAAAAGACATAACTATATATTCATAGACAGAAAACTACTTAAGTAACCACTTGTGTTTTTTTAAATTGTTGTCTTCGACTTGCGCCAAACATTTTTATTATAAGAAGAAAAAACATATGTTGGTTTTTTTAAAAAATTTGATGCAAAAAACACACAAGTTGATAGAAATGCTGTTTCTTTTTAGTTAACGATTTTCATCAATTAAAAATCTCGGACACTGAAAAAGCACAAGTTACAAGTTATGTTTTTTCAACCTCGTATGATAATATCTTATGCTTTTTCTGCTTAGTATCGGTTTCAAAAAATATGGTCTTGTGGTTTGTTTCGTAAATGTTGTTGCTACTTATGCTTTATCAGGCTAGTAGTCGTCCCCACCCCGGCCCCTCAAGGACAGGATTTGGCCGGCCTGCGATGTATTAAAGACTGATTTATGTTCCAGATCTGAATTAAATTCAGATGGTTCTGATAAACAGTGTGTGATTGAGGATTCAGATGACTCTGTCAAAAGCAAAGACTATGCTCCATCTAATGGATCTCCATCGGCCTTTGATATTGATGAGCTTTCCTCAGAGGTCCGAAGCTTACCAACTGAATCCCAACTATCTACTTCGCAAAATATAATTAGTAGTACTTGGGGCAAACTGATAACGTTTAATTTTAGTTTTGTTATTATGATTACCCAAAAATCTCTAAAAGCATCTCATTTATTTTTCAAAACATTTGCTCGAAAAATTAACTTTCAAAGGATTCGAAAGAAAGGAAAGGATGGTTCGTAAGTTCATTTTACCGCACTAGTGCGATTTTTTACAGTTTTTTTTGTCTCTGGGCTGGCGCACCCCAATATCAGCTGCTTTCACTTGATCGCATACAGCGCAGGGTGTCCCGAGTCGTCGGCAACCCCTCACTCTCCGATAAACTCGATCCTCTTGCTCTCCGCAGAGACGTTAGCTCCCTTTGCGTGTTCTATAAGATCTACAACGGGGAATGCTCTGAGGAACTCTTTGACCTCATTCCAGCTGCGGGGTTCCATTACAGATCCACCCGTCGTAAGCGTTTATTTCATCGTCATCATGTTGATGAATGGCAGTCTTCGACGGTGCGTTTTAAGCGGTCTTTTTGCCACGAACTTGCAATATCTGGAACGAGCTTCCCGCTGGGGTCTTCCCATCGAGTTACGACCTGGGTGCCTTTAAGAGGCGAGTGTAGGTACAATTTTCTGCAGGGCCGACAACGCACTGGTATCGCGTAAAGCGCTGCGAGTGTCTATGGACAGTGGTGTTCATTTAACATCAGGTGACCCACAAGTTCGTTTGTCTGGCCTCTCTAACATAAAAAAAAGTTTTTATAATTCTCCATTTTAAAAGTTTACAAGCAAAGAGTTTTAAATGAAAAAAATAAAAAATATCGACTTATACGTAGAAAAATGTATAAATATACAAAACTAAGTAATGCATTTGCAAAATTGATTGTAATTAATATAAACTGTAATTCAATTACCTCAGATTTAAATGATTTCCACCTTTTATTTATTCGAAAAAATCGCAGTGGCTGAACGCGTCGAACCTTTGCCTGATAATTTTAGTTAACCTAATTAAAAACAAAACTTACTCATTTTTGTAAAACTTTGCGTTGTTTTGTTTTTATTTTTCAATTTTGTGTTATTAATTGCCTATTTTTTCACAAACGTATTGAAAAACGTCGTATGATACACGGTTGGCAAAGTTTTACAATCTCGTGACGATGAAAACCCTCACCTTGTGGCTCGGATTTATCACTCGTCAACTCATTTGTAAAGTCTTACTTACCAACCTCGTATCACAAATAACCATTGTTTACCTTTAATAAATTAATTTGATTTTTCATTGTGTTTTTATGAATCCCTATTACAAGATAAGACTAAATAAATAAAACCCAAGTACTCAGTTGTGTGTTTTCAACTCCGAGGCCAACTTATAATGATGACCATAAGTGTGTACTTATGTTCTTTTTTTTTAGATATCATAGTGCAAAGCTAACACAAAAAACATAAGTGCACACTTGTGTTCTTTATTCTTAGTGACAGTATTTTTTATGATTTATTTTACGAGACAGTAACTGTTTTTTCTAAATATCTAATTAAAATAAAGAGATAATTGAAAAGTTAGCAATGCATAATAATTATGCGATATTCGTTTACTTAAAAACGAAAGTTTCAACTTTGTACTTTCAAGTTAAAGCAATTAAACAGAAGTGCAAAGTTTTTTGGATTTATCTCGAAACTTACTTTTTGTCACTTATGGTTTTTCTCCTTGAGGCGGCAGTATAGGCGGCAGCACTAATGCGACAGAAGAGACACTATGCGGACAGTAAAACAAACTTATCAAGGTAAAACATTCAAATTGATGGCACCCTTATGGCACCAGTTGGCAGCACCGTCTATGTGCACGTTCCCTATTGGGAGCACAGAACAGGAAAAGCCGATTGTCTGTAAAGTCGGTTTACGGACGATAGTTTAACGTGACTCACCCCCCCCCCCCCTCCGGTGTTTTTAAACGGTGCATCCTACGGCAAAATCAATGAAATTTTCATCCCCCCTTTAATACCCCCGCGCTCCCTCCCCCGCATCCCCTCCCCCCCTCTCACCCCCCCCCCCCCCCCCCACCCCTCCGGTGTATATAATCAGGATCTCGGAAACGGTTCCAACGATTTCGATGAAATTTGGTATTTGGGGGTTTTCGGGGATGAAAAATTGATCTAGCTTGGTCTTATCTCTGGGAAAACACTTGGTACCGAATTTCTGCCCGAGCAGAGCTCGGTCGCCCAGGTACTTTAACTTTAAATAAGAAAAGAGCATTAAATAATTTATTGAATCAGACGTTACTTTGCGGAGATCCATATTAATGAACTGAAACAATTACTTTGCTCACCCGCTTTGCTTTGCTATCCGAAAACGTTCAAGTACCTACCTCGACATTCGTGATGACTTGTTAACTACGTCTGGAATCGACAGATGGCGTTCTTCGAGCGAACGTTGTGCTTTTAAATTGTTGTCGTAACCTTTTTAACCTCCGACACAAAAAGAGGGGTTTTATAAGTTTGACCGCTATGTGTTTGTTAGCTGCGAATTTTGCGTTGGGGGTTTTTAAATTTTTTAATTTATAGTTCTGTTATAAAATGTTGTCGTAACCTTTTTTCAGGGCAAACTAAGATTGTAAATATTTCTCGTGACGGTAGGTAAAGCTAGTAGTATAATAAAAGCATGTGAACTTAAATGTTATGGTATCTTAGAACACATAAAACTACTCACACTAACCGTTAAATTACATAACGTATGACCGCTCTGAGTTTACACACTATTCTATCATAGGAAGTATTGTCTTTATAAGTCACATCGTATTTTTATCAATGAAACGTATTAAATTAATGTACAGTAAGATTATTTCCACGATGACACTCGGCAATTTTCGACATACAGCGAGAAAGATCGAAAGTGCAATACTTAGGCTAAGGTTTTGTTATTAATTAATTACATTAAATAGGTTTGGATATTTTATGCGATTAAATTCTAGAATTTGATAGGTATAAGTACTGTACGAGAAAACATGAACCTTTACGATTAAAACTGAGACATTCCGAGTGTCAAAGTGGAAATAATCTTATTGTATTTGCTTAGAAAATAATAGAATATCATTCAAAACATATGCTTCTTTGTCAGAAAAATAGTCATATGTGTTTATTCAAGTGAATAAATTCTAATACAGATGTTTAACCGCTTCTACCATTGTTTAAAATGTGTCATGTTACATTAAATTTAAACTGTATTCACCGTATGATAATATTTGCATGGAAAACATAATGACAGATTAAAAAAAACTTCCGTTTGTAGGTGTTAGAGAATAGTTACATTTTTGATATAATTTTACATTCATAAACCCAAATTCCGTGGACTTTTTCTTTTTTTTTATGTTAGATAGGCCAGACAAACGAACTTGTGGGTCACCTGATGTTAACTGAACACCACTGTCCATAGACACCCGCAGCGCTTTACACGATGCCAGTGCGTTGTCGGCCCTAAAGGAGAGGGAATAGGGGAAGGGGGAGAGGAAGGGGGAGAGGGAAGGGGTGAGGTATTGGGCCCCCGGCACTCTCACTGACCGTACGAAACGCAAGCAGGATTACTGCTGCTTCATGCCGGTGTTCTGTGAGAGGGTGGTACTGCCCCGGACGAGCCGGCCCATTCGTGATGCAGCGGCTAGCTACAACATAGCTCTACCACTATAACTTATCATCATCATCATCGTTACAGCCGAAAGACGTCCTGTTGAACATAGGCCTCCCCCAAGGCTCGCCAAACTGATCACATCCAACGCGTTCCCGCAACCTTAACAAGGTCGTAGCTCCATCTACCATACCTACCATCTACCATCCACCCACACCGCGTCTTCCAGTCCGCGGACGCCACTCGAGAACCTTTCGGCTCCATCGGCCGTCAGTTCCACAAGCGATGTGTCTTGCCACTGCCACTGAAGTCTGGCAATTCTTCGAGCTATGTCGGTGACTCTAGTTCTTGCGCGGATTTCATCATTTCTAATGCGATCCCGCAAAGGAACTCCGAGCACATCATCATCATCTCAGACTAGCACTACCATATTATATGTCATCCAAATCTGTCCAAATAATTAAGCAAAAGAACAACAGAGTCCGGTTAGCCACATTATTGTTGATCTTGAATTAACGACAGTTACTGTTTTCTTTAACTTTCGTGATTTTCAATCATAATTACTAAACTAGGACTTATCACGCAATAAATATTTATTTATTTACCTCAACGTTTCGGCTGTGGTCACGAGTTTATTTTTTATTCTATTTTATTTTATTGATAATGGGAAACAAACAGCGAAAAATAACATTTGTGATTATTTGAAATTTAGATAATACAAAAGCCAAACAAGTTTCCACTAGTGAATTATAACATTATGGTTGCTCAGAAAGACTTATTTTTACAACTGACTAATTACATTACTAAAATAATTTAAGGGAAATATTTTATGTGTATATAAGTAAAAGCAAAAGCAATAAAGTACCATGCACAAATTCAGCCAACAAAAAGCGAGTTCAAACGACTTAACTTATCACAGTTCATTATGTAATCATGCACATGAAAAAAATTAAATTAATTAAATTAGAATTAGATAACAATGTTTTTCATATTTTACACATTTTTTAAGTTTAGTTAGTTTGAGTTAACTCGTGACCACGGTTGCTGCAATGTGGCCGAAACGTCGAGGTAAATAAATAAATATTTATTGCGTGATATACAAGTCCCGTTTAGTTTAGTAATTATAACGACAGTTATGCAAGACCTAAAAAAAAAGCTGTGGTGGCCTAGCGGTTTGACCTAATAGCTTCTCAAGCAGAGGGTCGTGGGTTCAAATCCCGACTCACACCTCAGTTTTTTTGAATTTAAATGTGCGAGATTACATTTGAAATTTACCATGAGATTTACGGTGAAGGAAAACATTGTGAGGAAACCTTCTTACACCTGCGAAAACATTCAATGATAAATAAATAAAAATAAATATTAGGAGACAATCTAACACAAATCGATCTAGTTCCAAACTAAGCAAAGCTTGTACTATGGGTACTAGACGACAATAAATATACTTATATAGATAAATAAATACTTAAATACATAGAAAACATCCATAACTCAGGAACAAATATTCGTGCTCATCACACAAATAAATGCCCTTACCGGGATTTGAACCCAGGACCTATTGCTTCGTAGGCAGGGTCACTACCAACTAGGCTAAAGCGGTCGATAATGATGTGTGTGAAGTTCCCAATCCACACTGGGCCCGCGTGGGAACTATGGACTAAGACCTCTCATTCTGAGAGGAAGCCTGTGCCCTGCAGTGGGACGTATGATGCTGGGATGATGGATGATGATGCAAGACTTATTAATAATTACATTAAGATACAGTTCAGAAAGTTACACATTAACGCGGGTGGTTAAAACTAAAAGTTTTCCGTAGTAACACAAAAAAATATTACAATAGAGTAACTAGCTGTTTCCCGCGACTTCGCCTGCGAAGAATTCGTTTATCGCTATCCCGCGGGAACTATGCGATTTTCCGGGATAAAAACTATCCTATGTTATTCCTAACGTCTCAAACTATCTCCATACCAAATTTCAAGTAAATCCGTTCAGCCGTTATTGCGTGATTGAGTAAACACCCAAACATCCAAACGTCTTCACATACTTTCACATAAATTACAATATTAAGTAGGATTTTCGTGTCACAACGGAACTTTTTCCAGTAAGTCGACTGACTTGAGAAATAGGTATTTTAATGAAATGTCGCTGTCTCGCCCGAACCCCTCCGTGTGAGTACAGCGAGAGCGGGACAACTGCAGCTCAGACCGTTAAAGGCGCGTAAAATTGATCAAAACTTTCAAAACAGCATTTCGTAGTCCCCTGTTTTCTTCTCGAAAAGTGGACCTATGAAAATTATTTTTTTCAAAAATAATTAAGGACAGATTTAGCTATGCCCCTATGTTTTCCTTTTTTTGTTTATATGAGGGATTCTTTTCTGATGAGTGTCTGAAAATGACGTTGAAATTGGGCAATTTTAAGGGTTCCGCACCTCAAAAGGAAAAATCATAGGATCACTTTGTTGTCCGTCCGTCCGTCCGTGTGTCCGTCCGTCCGTCTGTCTGTCAAGACCCTTTTTCACAGGAACGCGTGGAGGTATCAAGCTGAAATTTATATCAAATACTCAAATCTACTGTCCCTTGGAGCTGTGAAAAAATCAAACATCTAAGCCAACGCAATCAAAAGATATAGCCGTTTATGACGCAAATTTCCGCATAATTGTCGAAACTCGCAAGGGAATCAAAACCTACATTCTTAGTGTCTTATAACACAGATAAAGGAATATTTCTTATGTTAATTGATATATGTTAAAAAACGAAACATAGGGGCATAGTTGTGGTAGATACAGATTAGGTACACAGTAAAAAAAAATTGGCTCTAAAGCCATTATCCAGGGAGGAAACAGGGGACTACGTTTGTATGGAGAAATGGTGCGCATTGTATCCTCTTAACTACCACAAACAAGCCTGCGATGAAATTTAACGTGTTTAATGTGTGTGAAGTTCCCAATTCGCACTATAGTAGGCTTTTGCCCTACAGTGGGATTTAGGTAGGCTAGATGATAATGATGATGATATTCTGGAACATATTTCTGCGACGCCAGTAACTTGCAACAATAAGAGCAATGAAACGGGCATAAAGTTTTTATTGACAATCGACTAACACATTACGGTCAATTTACGAGATACCAACCGCAAAACAGATCTTCGCTCTCTCGCACATTCTGAACCCAACTAAGAATCGCATGAGCAATCATGTTTATGAATATTTGATGTCATTTTAAATGTAATAGTACATACATACATAAAATCACGTAAGGGGAAAAATACCCTTATCTACAAAAACGGTAAAAAAACACGTTTTTTATTTGAGCCAAGTGAGTTAAGTACCTAATTTGTTTCAGTTCATTAATATGGACCTCTGCTAAGTAACGCCTGATTAAATAAATTAAAACTATGGATTCCTTGTGTTCCGAAATAAACGGTTTTTTTTTTACAAAAAAAAAACTAAATTGCGTATTTTAAAATGAAAATCCTCATTCAGTACCTAACCCTAAAGCCAGGGTACGAAAACCTTCGTCAGTTATTAAATTAATTCGTTCATCAAGTCGTAGACTCTCGGTACCTTTTGAGAAATGGGAAACGTCAATGAGATATTCATTTGGTTTGAAATAAAATCTTGAAGGAAGCAATTTCAACTTTAAGGATGACGAACCTTTTCTTACCCCTACTGTAGGTACATATTGTGTGCTATCGCGTTTTTTTTTTATAAAAAATAAGCTTACATTTGGTCTCAATCTAGCTTGATGGAAGGCGAAGATGAGGCCTAAGATGGTACACGTTTGCCTAGAAGGTGTTTGTTCACTTTGACCTTAAAGATGCGTTTACCGTTATTTGCCAGAATTTCATCTGCCATAACAACGTCTGCTGTAAAGTAGGTATAGCCATGTTGTAGCTAGCCGCTGCGTCACGAATGGGCCGGCTCGTCCGGGGCAAAACCACCCTCTTACAGAACACCGGCGTGAAGCAGCAGTACTCCCTGCTGCGTTTCGTACGGTCAGTGAGAGCGCCGGGTCCCAATACCTCTCCCCCTCCCCTATTCCCTCTCCTTTTTCCTTAGGGCCGACAACGCACTGACATCGCGTAAAGCGTTGCAGGTGTCCATGGACAGTGGTGATCATTTAACATCAGGTGACCCACTAGTTCGTTGGTCTGGCCTCTCTAACATAAAAAAAGTGTATTTTCAGGATTTTTTAAAATGTCATCTTATAGAATACAGTAGGTTAGGTTATTTTTGTTTTACAAAAATTCATCATCATCATCATCCCAGCCTATATACGTCCCACTGCAGGGCACAGGTGTCCTCTTAGAATAAGAGAACTTGAGCCGTAGTTCCTACGCGGGCCTAGTGCGGATTGGGAACTTCACACACACCATTGAATTTCTTCTCAGGTGTATGCTGGTTTCCTCACGATGTTTTTTTTTCACCGTAAGGCTCATGGTAAATTACAAATGTATGTATATTATAACAAATTGTATGCTATTCTATGTATGTTGTTGGTATGTAACCATTGAGAAGAAAATACTTATTTTTTCAGAAATAAATTAAATTATGTCAAAAGAAAATTATGGAAACGATACATTATGACATAATTATGAAATTATGTCAAACGATAGAGAACTGTGCTGTCGCTTTGTAATTTACATGTTCATCATAACTATTGGTTTCTCTAGGTTATGGCCGCTTCAGCCGCTCTGCGCTGGGAGCCTGCGCGTGCGCGTTCTTCACGACTGGCGTCCAGAATTGCCTAATGTCTTACGTGCTGCCAGCGGCCAAGTGCGAACTGCAACTCTCCACCTACCAGTCCGGGCTGGTCAACATGGCGTTCATGTGTGGTAAGAATATTCATTATCATCATCATTTTAACCGAAAGACGTTCACTGCTGTACATAGGCCTCCCAGGTTCGCCAACAGACCGGTCTTCCGCCATCCGCTACCTTAACCACTCACACCATCCATCCATCCATCCATCCATCTTCCTACGTATACACGGTGTCTTCCGGTCCGTGGACGTAGTAAGAATATTGATGTCTTAGAAACCTCGTTTCTGAAGACATGTTATCTTTAAAGAACGGATAGGTCAGGTGTTAGAGAACCTGACTACAAAGCTTGAGGGCCCAAGTTCTATTCCCACACGGGGCAGATATTTATATGAGAAGTACGATTTTTTTTTCTCGAGTCTTGAGTGTTTAATATTATGTAGTACCATTTCTCGGTGCGTTCTATTTCTGCCTAGTTTATTTCGGCTCGTTCTTCTTATGCCATGTATTTTAGGCGCATTCTACTTCTACCAAGTAGAAACTTGTGGGTAGAAACCCACACATAGGTAGTACCTACTACTTGCGTGGTCTTTTCAAAAGAGACATGTAAGATAGCCTTTTGCGGCCTGGGGGCTTACCATGATCTTTAAATAAACGATCCAAACGCAGAGCAGTTCAATTTAGGCACCTAAACTGAATCGTGAAATTGGTACCACGACGTCTATGTCTCAGAGCTGAGTCTCAATCGCTTACAAGTGAATGAAAGACAGATATTGTCTCTGGTCTGAAACTGAAACGCTAAGTCGCGAAAGGGATGCTGCTATATGCAAACCAAATATATCTATCTCTTTTAGTCTCGACTGACGTTTGGACGTTCGAAACCCAAAGTACTTCTAAAGTTAGCTTACGGTTTGATTTTTTCTTCATTTTTAAAGTACTGAAAACTTAAAAAAAAACTCACTTCCTTATATAATGTTTCTTTGTCATAAAATATGGCTTTTTTTATAACCAAATATAATTTTTAACACAGTGGTTGTGAAACCTTTGTACAAAATGTAGTGGTTATATTCTCTTTGCTTTACATTTTAAGCAATCTGCAGCTAAGATTCGGAACGCGAGGGCTATCGCGTATGAATTCGCCGCTGGAGGCGCTAGTGTAGCTTGAGGTCTTCGAAATGTCAAATGTCACTGTTTTTTATTTATATTAATATTGCGATATTTAGTAATACGTTAGATTAATTATGGCAAACATAAGTTACGGATCAATGAATGTGATTGCTTTAAAAGCGGAGTTAAGAAAAAGAGGTTCAAAATTAAACGGTCTTAAAGAACAGCAATTCAGAGGTTAGTTTTTTACTATTATAAACAAACTATTTTTTTGTCTAAAATTTGCTTGTTTACCTAGATTACAGCTGTTTTTTTCTTTTTGCAGGCTTCAAGACTATGATAGGAATAATAATTTTGTTGGAAACATAGGAGATGAAATACTAAAAACCGATTTGGCGTACATACTGTTGAGTGGCCTTCAAACAGTTCGTACAGCAGTGTAACATCGAGAAGTGTACTTATCACCTGACTTATCATATTTTATGAGCATTGCCTTTGAATAAGATGGAAAAATTGTTCAATCCATGTGTGAGTGTGCTGCTGGTATGGGACCAAAGGCAAAGCAAAAAGCAAAGTAGTCTGAATGGCGTATTAAGAAAACACCCACAGAAAACAAACAGATATGGCATGAGCCGAAAAAAAAGAAAATTAACTTGTCTCCTAAAAAAGCTGAAAATCTTACATTTGAAATACAAAAATATAATGTCACCAAACCAAAACGAAATAATATGTGTTTTGATCCACATCCTGATAACACTTGCAGCACTGTACAATGGTATGATAATATTAGGAACAATGTAATAAACTATTGCTCTTTAGAGAAAATACGGCTGGGCATAAAGTGGTGTGTTTGAAGTTGCTTCCCTGCATGTCACTATTTATGCACAATTGTTAACGAAAATAAATATTTTCATTTTCATTTTTTTCATTTTCATTGCTCTTTAGAGAAAATACGGCTGGGCATAAAGTGGTGTGTTTGAAGTTGCTTCCCTGCATGGCATATCTAATGACCATAATTACCTTAAATTAGTACAATGAAACCCTACCTACTCTTCTTCTACTATGTTATATGTGTCTATTTCATGTGTTATTTATACTTGAAAGGTTTAGGTAGTTAACTAAATGTAAACAAACTTCAGTTTCCAAATTTGGCACATTCAAGGATTCAAAACATTTTATTTATCTATCATTGTAATACAAACTAGACTGACGTATTTTAATACAGAAATGTAAATGTTTATATAGTTTAATGGGAGAATTACAGTATTTAAGACATATTATATTATCACACATATTTACATTTAGTTAATTACCTAAAACTTTCAAGTATAGTTAATTATTATAGTAGATAATAGGGATGATTATGTATTGAAAGGATAAATAAAAAGTTTAGATGATTTATTTTTGCTTTTATTTAAGTACCTATAATTAACTGTCCAAAATACTTATTTACATTATATTTTTCCATAATTTATTGAATCAGGCGTTACTTTGCGGAGGTCCATATTAATGAACTAAAACAATTACTTTGCTCACCCGCGACCATAGGTATAGGTCGCGGGGGAGCAAAGTAATTGTATTAGTTCATTTATATTTTTCCTGAAATTAGTGAGCATAGCATACAAATATGATTGTTCCTCCAAGTGGTACTAAATTAGATGATAACTTATTACTAAGAATCTTAAATGTTTTTCCTAAACCAATGACATGCTGAACATTGATAGGTTCAGATGATAAATAAAAAATAAATAAATAAATATCACGGGACAATTCACACCAATTGACCTAGTCCCAAAGTAAGCTAGGCAAGCTTGTGTTATGGGTACTAGGCAACGGATAAACATACTTATATAGATAGATACATACTTAAATACATATTAAACACCCAAGACCCGAGAACAAACATTTGTATTTTCATACAAATATCTGCCCCGACACGGGAATCGAACCCGGGACCTCAAGCTTCGTAGTCAGGTTCTCTAACCACTAGGCCATCTGGTCGTCTAAAAAAACTAAAGTCGTCTGATAAATTATTTGATTGTCTGAGTTGGTGTGCTTCAAACTGATTACACCTTTTTTTCAGAAACTGTGGCATGTTTACTGTAACATTCATATGTGAAACAAGAACATGAATATTAAAGCCACGATCACCAAGAATAATGTCCCCTTTGTCCACTTTTTGAAGTAAATTTATTATGCCACACTTTTCGAATAAGTCTCTGTCACTGACAGATCCACCATATTATGCATCTGAAACAAAGGTCACACATCCAGAGCCAGAAATTTTTACCAATACTTTTAATGTGTTCGCTGATTTGTATTTAGAATAATGTAGCTAGTTGTGATACTGGGTTTTGTGGTTTTTCAATTTTTGTTTCTGTGCAATCTATTATTTTATTACTTGTACAGTTATTATTAAACTTCCTTTGATACAATACATTTTGATCAATTGTTTCCTTCGGTACCCATACATTCAGATCCTTGAACTTACAGTAAAGATAATAAATCCATGTTATGAAGTACTTGCTCACAGAAGTTTTGCTTATTTCAAAATGGAAAGATAGCTCTTGGTTACACATATTTCTTCGCAATTTTAATAGTGTTAAATAAATCTGATCTGTTGATGTCACTGCATGTTTTACTCGAGCTGGCTGCATTGATGGATCCTTTAAATTGTTTATTCATCACCAGAAAGGTTGAACACGAACATTAAATGGTTATAATTCTCAAAACCAGTGTAAAATTGTATGACATCACATCAGGCTTCTCTTTAAGATTTACAATGCGAAACATGTTTGATGTGCTTTTTCTATTACTTCCATGTTCTGACAATTTAGCAGTATTAGTTAAGCTCTCTTCACATTTGCATTGTACTGAGACATCTTTATTTGAATTTTCTATACTTATTTCTTCAAATGTTTCTTCAAAAAACTGGAAATTAAAAAAATTGTTTATTTGTTACATTGAAATAGGTACTCCTACCTAACAACACTATTATTATTAAGATACGATACGCAGTTTATGACGACAAAAGCTGCTGTGATAAATGTGTATGAAGGAAGTTTTTCATTTACTTACAAAATGTTGCTGTTCACATTGATTTTCTTCTTTATTTGAAGCAAGTGTTGCAGTTTCACGTTTCTTTTGACGTTAAAGAGCTTCCTCGGTACGTTTTCTTTTAATTTCCTTTCTCTCTTCACTTTCATGGTTCCAGGAAAATCGACTAGGCACCGCTTTTGGTTTTAGTAGGAATAGCTGAAAATTTTTAACAAAAGATGAAAGTATGCAAAACTTGCTCAGTTTCAAGGTTGGGGTAAATCAAATGTCTGATGCAAGCACGGTATTTAGGAATAAGAAAAATCATTACTTACGATTTTCTGTATTTGATTCTTTAGGTACCTAATGCATAATCGTCAAGGTTTAAATGTTTTTTACAAACACGTGAATGTTTTGGAGGGACATAGTTGACCATGCGAATCGCTACTACCACTGCTTTGAGACACTTTTATCTTTCGGTAACTTATGTCCGCCTTCCTTTTCCGAGCAAAACGGGACTGCGCAACACTGTGGCATGGCCAATACGTTTCTATTGTATTAAATATGAAATTAATAGTTAAATATTAAATGTAATTTTTTTCTGGCACCCGTAATAACAAACTTTGACAGGCGTAATGAGTAACTTATACTCAATCGCTAAATTTGACACCATTTGACACTAAAACGATTCAATTCCCACTCAAGTTAAGCGTCATGGTACGAAAACCACTGAAATGAGTGAATGAAAACGTCTGCATCGCTATCGCTGAACCGCACTTGAACTGAATCGCAAAAGTAACGTCGTGGTACGAAATAGCGATGCAGTTCAGTTTAGAGCCTAATCTGAATCGTATTAAGAGATCATGGTAAGCCCCCGATTACAGAAAAAAAATTTTGATTATGTTATGACAGTCACGCATAACAACATGGCAGAATAGGGATGTTGACGCCATTAAAAAATAATTCGAAGACACGACTCCAGAAAGAAAACGCTTTATTTTAGCACTAAAAAACCAGATTAATTTTCGATTAACTGCAAAATTACTTAGATTGTTTTGTTGCTTTACAAATAAATAGTTAGTTGATTGAGTTGGGGAACAAGTGACGTCATAAGTTGCTATTGCCATTCAAACTCTATGGGAGAATTATATTTTGACAGCTCATAAAAAGTACGTCTGTTGATTGGTGGTGTCAACATCCCTATTTTAAGATTTAGGCCTCATTTAGATGACGTGGGAAATATTCCAAGATTATCGTTACAATGCGGAGTTTGGCTATGGATTTGTAATTGAACAAAATCATTGCCAGCAATGTACGACAACTTGCAGGGTATATCTCGCGCTGTCTAATTAAGTCTTAAGTTTTCGTCGCAGCTCGTTCAAGACGGCCGAGCACAGGGCCCGTAATAAAAACAAAGTAATGATACACTTAAATTCGCAAATTAGCAAGACTTATATTTGCAAACGTAAAATGACTCTTCAAAAGGAAGTTGCCGAAAAAACAGACGGTGAATTAGCGCAAGTATGGTATTACGTGGTAAACTGTAAACTGTTACTTGTAGTTGTAGGCAAACAAACGGTCTAACCAGTATCGTATGTCAACTTGAGAAGCGACATAGTTATTAATTGCTAGTAAACATTATTAACGTTGCCATGTTTACTGTGTCATACTCATTTGATTGAGAATGTCTAGGTCAACGTAAGAGGCATCGGATAATAGACATGTTTGTATATCCTTTCTCCTGTAATGATGTCGGTTGAAGTGATCTGGTTTGGACAGCGAGTAACCTAAAGAATTGATAAATAAATAGTTAGTTTTGTCTAGTTTTGTTCTTGTTCTCATTTGCTGTAAATTGTGTCACATGTTGACATCTATTCCTTACTTCTTTCTGCTTTAAAAGGTTCTTAGAAGAGATCGATCTGCAGCGATAAGGCCGCTTATTACTTATCTTGTATTTTTTCTCTGTACCTTGGTTTCTGTTCATCATCATCCCAACCTACATACGTTCCACTGCGGGGCACAGGCCTCCTCTCAAAATGAAAGGGCTTAGGCCATAGTTCTCACGTGGGCCCAGTGCGGTTTGGAAACTTCACACACACCACTGAATTTATTTTCAGGTATGTGCAGGTTTCCTTACGATGTTTCCCTTCACCTTAAAGCTCATGGTAAATTTAAAAAATAATTTGCACATAAATTTTAAAAGACTCAGAGGAGCGAGGCCGGATTTGAACCCACGATCCACTGCTTGAGAGACAATACTATAGGTCAAACCATTAGGCCACCACACCACGGCTTCTCTGTTATGCTTACTATATGGTGTAAAGAGTCACTATATGATATTGATCACATACACACACACACACACACACACAAGGCCTCTTACATCTTAACAGATGATTCAAGTAGCGTCTGTTTGAGAGAGGCAACGCCGCTCGTGTCTATAAAGTCTGGTCCGAGAACGGTACTATCTCTCGCATTTTTGGCACACGACCTGAGAGTCTGCCAGTGAAGCAGAAGCTGCTTCGTAGTCGTGCCGTATCGCCCGTTTCTGTGCTAGGCTCTGAAACCAGGCCTTGTGGGTTTTACAACCCTCCACGAGACTCTTTCTCCACTGCGGTCGGAATCCTCCCACACCTCGTGGTCCATGTTGAAGGTGATCATGTCGCGCAATCTTTGAAACGGAGAATGAGTGGTCATTCCTTACGCTTCGTATATGCCACTTCGCTCAACAAAACCTGCCTGGGCAAACGAGTGCCGTTTATGCGATTCACATGCCCCAATCACAGACACCACAATCGTCTTAATATTGATCAGAAGTCTCATTGTCTAACGCACTCAGAAACACCACTGCCCTAGGTACATTAGGTGGTTGCCAGATAATGAGTTTCTTGCAAATAGTGCATCATTAGGTTTTTAGAAGCTGTCTTGTCGATGTTTGAGGAATCGTTTCCACCAGACCAGTTTCTCAATATATTTGAATTCTTGGTAATCATGGGTGTGGTGATTATTTCCCATCAGATAAGCCCCTTGCTCGTTAACCTCCCTCTAATAAAAGAAACCGCAAGATTGTATGTAGACGTCATTACAATAACGTCAGGAAAAATACTTATAAGTGTTTACCCAACTACGATAAAGCCAAAACGGAGGGTTATGATGTTAGTATCCTATGCTTATTTATTTTAATTAAATTGTCTTTTTTACTTATTAATTTAAAACTTACGAGCGACCTCTGTCTCACTCGATGGGAAATGCAGATAAGGCCAAAGATGTAAAATTTAGGCCAATAGGCCTTGAAGAACCCTAAATTATATTACCCTAGCAACAGCAATAGCCAAGCCCCCAATGCGAAATTCCACGCATCGTTTTCCCGCTTTAGATTAGTAAACTAAAGGTCATGTTAATTTACTAGGAAACATAACACCGACCCGCCTGTCCAAACACTACACAGAACATCTATAAAATTTGCACTTAAGTGCTAAAAGTACCAAAAAAGACCCCGTCACATTTGATTTAGAACATGCTTATATGGATAACCGGCGTCATATCAATCATGTTATATGATTGATTCTAGAGAAGAATGACATAATTTACTTACTGGGAAGTAGAACTACGAAGAACGGGGAATACGAAGAATGAGGGTGAGGTAGAGAAGAATAAGGAATAGTGCAATTATGGAGCGCTGCTCAGTAGGTACGATCTCTTTAAAAGTCATTAAAATTGATCAACAAAAAGGAAAGTCCTGACTTATTGACTGACTGGCTCACAACGTCCAGCTCAAATCCTTGGCCCTAGGTGGCTGAAAAATTTTGCATAGATATTGCTTTTATAATGTTTAGTGAGGTATACATAAGAATGGATTTGTTCTCACGCAATAGGGAATAAAATGGGAGGTATGATCGAGTGACTGACGGAGCGGTCAATTTAGCTGAAAGACGTCCACTTCTGACCATAGGTCTCCTGCATCCCCCTGATCCCCTATTTCGCGGCGTCTGCAGTAAATGTACTATTGTTTCAGGTGGAGTCGCAAGTGCGTTCTTCTGGGGTATCGTTGGCGACGTCTTGGGCCGTCGGAATACCCTGATGATGACTCTTATTTGCGATGCGCTCCTGACGCTCGCCCAGAGCACAGTCGCTGACTACCGGTGGCTCCTGGTTGCCAGATCCATCAATGGTTTCCTAATAGGTGAGTTTAAAGCATACGCAGAGAAATAATGATAATCCTCTTAAATTAAGTACAGAACTGGTATTATGGAATAGAACGGAAATCTGTCTGGCAAGAGATTTCGCAATTGTAGCCATACCCAACACCTACACATGGCAAAATTTTAAACCTGATACAAAATACGCACTATTTTGTATCAGGTTCAAAATTTCGCCATGTGTGTAGATGGTGTTGGGTATAGGTATTTAAGCGTTACAATCACTTTCGTTTTCCGTTTGCCGTTTTCGGACATTTATTAGAAATTCTGTAGGTAGTTCTACCATATAACTGGAAATCGTATCAGAATCTTCTGCCATTTCTACAAAAATGTTTCTACGGACGTGATTTGGAACAAACGCTTGAATCATCATCATAATTTCAGCCAAAAGACGTCCACTGCGGAACATAGGCCTCTCCCGAGGCTCACCAAACAGATCGGTCGGAACGCTTGAATAAACAGAGTCAAATAAATCGACCCAGAAATATCACAAGACCTAAAAACATAATATGGCTAAAAAGCTACATTTATTATCCCAGCTAGTATAGACTAACGAAGTTAACTGCTAAAATAATTGGTTATTGCAAAGATGGTGGTTAAAACATATATTTCAGTACTTTTTAACATTTTTTTTCTACTTCGTGTATACAAGGCAATATGTATATTTTGAAAACTAAACATCCCTGTAAAATGTTTTTCGGAATTTTTAATGGTGGTTGACAAATATTTCCATACATTGGTTGACGTTCAAAGTGTTAAGTTAAAGGCATCATTAAATTCTGATGAATAAAATCTCGACGATTTTACAGAGGGATTTTATTCAAACTAACCCGGCCATTTGAAATGTTTCGGATTCATTTTAAGACAACTTTTAAAATACCTAACTACCTACTTGCTACTTATTTTTATTTCTTTTGTAGTTATGATACATTTTTGTATTGTATATTTTTAGTTTGGTGTATTGTTTAGCGATAAATTTTAGTATTGGGGTTCACTGTTGCTATGTAAGTTGAATTGTGGATAAAAATGGTTCCAACGCAAGACTACCTAGCGTTGGCTGCAAGGTCGACATCATGCTGACTTGGGACCAGTACGTCACAATATATCTCTTTATCCATTTTTCTCTCTTTTTTTATAAAAAAAAACATCATCATCCCAACCTGCTTATACAGGGTGTCCCACTGCAGGGCACAAGTCTACTCTCAGAAGAAATAAATGTGCCACCATTTTTTGTCTTTCTTTTTATTCTGTAACTATCTAACTTACTCTCTTTGTCCAGGTGGCCCCTCGACCCTGACGTTTACGTACCTGTCAGACCTGGTGGGAGAGAAGAGACGGCAGTTCTACCTCACCATCGTGGGCATGAGCTTCGTGGCTGCATGGCTCATCTTGCCAGGTAACTACCCTACTTAATACTCCAAGGGGCTCGAGCGTTCACCGTTACCTACAAATACCAGTAGCACCAGAGAGGGATTACTTGCAGATTTAGAGGGCTATGATATGACCCTTATGCTCGTTGTTTTCGTAATGTAATTATTTTAGATCTTTGAGTGATATCATAATATTGCCGCAGATTTGTCGTTGATACATGTTTGTAAACCGTTTTTGTACAAAAATAAAAAACTACCAGTCAACATTTGAGCGGACGAGAGCCGAAGAATCGGCAAAGATTTAAAGAGAAGAGAGTGATTGTGCGTTAGCCACATCGTCACGGATAGTGCGAATCCGCTTAGCTGGCATAAGATTCCAAATTCGTTAAAATAAAACATATATATGTATAGGTACTCGATATTTACGTAGGGTATGGTAGATAAGCAGATACAATACAATACAAATATTCTTTAAAGATCACCAAAAAAGTACAGAAAAAAATAATATGAATAAAAATTCAGGCAGAAAATAGCGGTCTTATCAGTTCTATAGCAGATTTGCACTACCCTCGATTTCTCCACCTCATTTTGTTTTGAGGTGTCTGTATACCTGTCTATCCGAGGCTTAGCTTAGTGACAGTTAAAGATAGCTGAAATTTTGCACGAGTGAATATACTATAATAATTCCCTGCCGGCTGTCAGTTTCAAGACTTCTTCTAGTGCCACAAACGCGCATTTGAATGACTTCCAAACTATGACAGTGGCACTAGGCGAAAGTCAAAAACGGCATATAGGTATGCGTTCCCGGCAGTAAATGGGTTATGCACGCGAAAAAAATGGTATTCTTTTAAAGTGTAGGGTAGGTACACCACGTAAAGAGGGGATGATTTTGTCCCGGCCACGGCTACATGCGTGGTGACCTGGCGAGAAACTTCTTTGTTCATTGCGCGGCCGGACCGATACATTCGCCGCACAGAACCGTTATGATTACACGGCAGCTCACGCAACGCAGTTGAAGCAATGACTATTATGCGAGCAGTGTAAGCCTTTTGTTCGTATTTCTGTATCATAAACACTGCGATTGAGGTTTGCGAGGCGAATGCTTAGTTAATCCTCCTGACTTTGAGTTTAACTGGCAATTGATTAAAGTGCAAATCTAAACTATTATGCAATTAGCAGAATCCTACGCTTTGCTGGCGGGTAAATTGAATGCAATTTGACCAAATTACAATGACTTTTTCAATTCGCCAATTTAGGTTTAAAACTGTCTTGATGCCTTGAAGACTGAACGGCTGACATTTTGGTATTATGCAAAGGGGGATCACAACAAAATTAGCACACGCCAATAGCTGGGGACCCGCCAGGTGAACTGCCTCGTGAGGCAGCCACTAGAGGCATGTTTGCATGGAATGCCACTATGACAAAGCTGTGGCAGAAATATAATTTACTCGTAAACAGCAGGCTTATTGTCTAACGTTTCTGACGCTTGCCTTCGCAATCACTATTTATTTCTGTCAAATGTATAAAATGATGACAGAAAAAGACGGTGAAAGCGAAGGCAAGCGTCAGAAGCGTCAGACAATACGGCCTCAGGTCTAAGCGCGAAAATATCCTCTTTTGATAAAAATAATCATAAATGTGATGACCCTATTGCATCGTATTCGGTTTCCGTATTTGTTTTGCAATAATTTGTCCGGACTGTTTTAAACTTTCGTGATTTTCACTCATAATTACTAAACTAAACGGGACTTATCACGCAATAAATATTTATTTATTTACCTCGACGTTTCGGGCACATTGCAGCAACTGTGGTCACGAGTTAACTGAAGAAATAAATAAATATTTATTGCGTTAGAAGTCCCGTTTAGTTAAGTAATTAATTTGTCCGGACTCTTATTTAAATAACATAATGTAAGTTCTGGTTTCCTGACCCAGCTCCATTTAAGATTGGCGGTCACTTTTCCAAAATCAGCGATTTGAGTTTTGAAGCGCAGTGGTGTTCCGGGTTGAAAAAAACTAAAGTATTTTATCGTTATCATTTCAGCCGTAGGACGTCCATTGCTGGACGTAGGTCTCCCTACCCAAACATTACGGTTGGAAGACGCTTGCACCCACCTTGAACCTGCGGCCATTACCATATCGTCCATCCATCTCGTTAATAGATGTCCCACGCTGCGCTTGCCAGTCTGTGGTCTCTATTTGAGAACATTTCGGCTCCAATGGCATGCTGTTCTGTGTGCTATAATAGTCCGCCCATTGCCATTTCAACGAGCTAATCCGTTTGGTTATGTCAACGAAACTAAAGTATTTAAAACAATTAAATTTTTTAACACATAATTAACTGCTTGTGACCCGCTGTTAGTTTCAAAATGCTGACTCTACTTAACATAAACAATTAAGCATACCGATCGAGTCATACTGTCAACATGGACACCTCTTCAATGTTTGACTGTAGCCGAAGCAAAATTCCAATTGTTTTACTTTAAGCGAAGGACTATAATATTTGGATTGTTCACCGAATGTTGAACGTCTCCTGGCTGAAGCATAATTGATTGGTTATTATACTATCAATAATGTGCTTAAGTGGAATTGTTTTAGATATACAATAATAAGGATATGTCGTTATATCCTTGTAGAAGAATTATTATGTTGAACCGATGGGGTCGTATTGTCTAGCGCGCGGACGCCTTCACCATCTCTTTCTGTCATCGTCTCATACTGTTTGACAGAATGAAATAGTGAATGCGATAGCAAGTGTCAGCGAGACAATAAGCGCAGGCTGTATGTATAGTCGGGGTAAAAAAAGGTTCGTCACTTTTCGACCTTAATTCGTTGACATAGAGTGACGAACCTTTTCTTACCCCGACTATACTATCTAACCATTTGATTCCTGACTCACAATACAGTGTTCTCACAGTACTTATGAGTTCCTTTGACAAGCCATCCGATGTCATTATGAATTTATGACAAATGGGCTTGGGCCGTAGCTCCCCGCTGTCCTAGTACATATTAGGAACTTCACACCCACCATTGAATTTTTTCGCAGGTGTCTGCACGCTCAAATTAATACTGGATCAAAAATATCTACATAAAATAACAGGCTTTTTATTGACCGTAGTTGCATTATTTATTATCCAAACTACATATCCGAACCAAATTTCAAATTAATCCTACAAAATTTAACTTGCAGAACTTCATTACGATAGACAGGCACAATGTGGCAGGAGAAACTAAATACAAATAAAAAGCTTACTATCATTTCAAGAAATATCTTTCTCTGTAATTTACATTATAGAATACTTAATAAATTTATGATAAATTAAATTAAAATGGAGGCGAAAGTGATGATGAATAGAAAATCCTGGCGCATAATTATTTGCCTAGAAAGATAGAAATTCAATCATCAATCTCGAAGTACTAGATCGCAAGTAGGTCAAACTAGTCAAACATATTGGACATGTAGCACTTTCGATGACCCAGTGGATGAGTGTTTTTGCTCAAAACATTTATTTGCATACGAATGTAATTAATAATAGTAGCACAATGTCACTTGTCGATATTGATTATTGATGATTTAGAGATCAAGGTCACTCGGATGCGTTTGACGTTTGCATTTCACTTTTGATGATGTTTGTTTAGGAAGTAAGTTTGAATGAGGTATTTTCTATAATTAATTATCATCCCACTGCAGTAGTAGGTAGGTTCATTGAATTTTATTTGTGTCAAGATTTAAAATAAAATAATGTCTCTAACTATAGCTTCAGGGTAACATGACTTTTTGAAAGTAATCGAAGATGAATATTTTGTAAATGGTGTAACACAAAAGTTGCTTCAAAACAGGACAACAATATTTAAAGGTTAATGTCATTTAACACATTTCCATTTATTCCCCAAACTACCCTATTGGCACAACAAGTCAGTCTAAATCATGGTTTACATGTAGCAATTTGGTATGTTGTTTTGCGCCAAATGCCTGATAAGAAACATTAGCAATTATTATACAATATTCGTTGCGACTATTATCTTGTATGTGTATCTACTGTTAAAAAATATAGTTTGCATTTAAAACCAGCTCTTGCCAGCGACTTTGCCCGCGTAGAATTTAAATTGGTAAAGATTTTTGATCTCTTTAATTTGAATATAACAAAAACCCGGCAACGGCAACATAAAACCATCCGTCATCGTCATCATCATCGGTATCAGCTAGGTAGTCGTTAAGTTTTCTGAAATTTTCCATTTTTCTGCGCAATTTTTTCAAGTTTTTCCGTAAAAACTTTCTTTAAAGTATTAGAAAACTTAAAAAAGATGGGAATTAGGTAAATCGTTCTGACTTAGTTAGATTATTTTTTATTATTTAGTTACGTAGTAAACGTGTCAGACCGAATGACAGTTCTAAACCAAAGACGTTTAATCTTTAGGAAGTCAAACCTTTTTAAAAATCTCTCTCTAGATTACTCGGCCGTTGTGCCTGGGTGCTAAAATCTAATTAAACATTCATTACGTCTTGTTTTTATGTTGGAATAAAAAACAACGTGAGCGCATCCTAGACGGAAACGACCTTGGACAGAATTTCATTCTGACTGTCGTGGAAGACGATAGCGTCGGTGATACTTCAATACCGCGTAACTAGCTTTACCCATAAGGTCTATTTTATCTAATTTTCCCTGTTATTTCATTTCAAGTTGAGCCTTCTGGAAAAAGCTAGTTACGCGGTATTGCAGTATCACCGACGATAGGTCTGTGGGGCTCTATTTAATTGTACTGTGCATTATTCAAACGAGACAATCTGAGATACTAACAAAAGTTTATACCTATATATGAGCAATTCTCCAAAACTTTGAACATACATTTAATTTTGGTCTCCAAATTGCATTTTACAGGTATAGTCGGGGTAAGAAAAGGTTCGTCACTTTTCGACTCTATGTCAACGAATTAAGGTCGAAAAGTGACGAACCTTTTTTTACCCCGACTATACCTAAATAATCAACGTGAATGCAACTGAGTCTAAATAACACAGGCTCCCAAAATATCCTAATTCATTTTCTTTTTGTTACCTACCACGAACCACATATCAATATGTATTGTATGTGTAGGTATGTGCCAAAAAGAGAATTTCTTTGCAAACAATTCAGGACATTCTGGGAGGCTGTGATGGGCTGTGAAAAGTGAATATAATGTTACGAGCCGTAGGGTTCGTTAGATAGATAATACGCCTTTAACGTAAAACTAATTTAATTGAACAAAAAGGAATCTCTTTCAACACTAAACTTATTCACTTAAATCACTTCGTAATCACTTTGATCTCTCTTCGATGTTTATCTTTCGGTATCTCTTCCAAAACTGACTCTGTCGGCACCTTGTCTGCCTTTATATAGGTCCAGTGAATCGGTCCACAAAGTTCGAGAACATTCCAGCTAGAACTCTCTGGCACATACGTCTAGAATATTCTGGAAACAGGATCATCTGTTTGTCTCTTTCACACATATAGGCTATTCTTGTCACACACCTTCTAGAATGTTCCGGAATCAAGATCGTCTGTCTCTCTCACACATATAGGCTATCCTTGTCACACACCTTCTAGAATGTTCCGGAATCAAGATCGTCTGTCTCTCTCACACATATAGGCTATCCTTGTCACACACCTTCTAGAATGTTCCAGAGACAGGTGGACTGTAACTTGGCCTGAAACGGCCTGAAAACGGGTTTTCAGGAAATGGTGCCATGTGACAGTTAGTGTCCTGAAACGGCCTGAAAACATGTTTCAGCCTGCTGAAAATAATGCTAACTTGGGGTAATTTCTGATTTATCGTTATGTGTCAGGACTTCTTCCAGAACGGCCTGAAATCAGATTTCAGCCTGCTGAAAACGACTGCAAGTGCTACTAATTTCATAAAAATGTTTTTGCGGGTTTCTCGTGGACCCATCTCCGTAACACTGCCCCCTCCTTAGACATGCTCGTCCCGAGCATCATTAGATCCATTGAAACGTGCCAATCGATTCACATGCACAATCTTGGGCAGGTTCCTGGCGTTACCCATTTTCTTTATGCGATAAGTTACATCATTAATCTTCATAATTATTGTGTAAGGACCGTCCCAATCAGCTTGCAGTTTGGGAGATTTTCCTTTACGTCTTACAGGATTATGAAGCCAGACGAGTGAGCCTTCTTCAAAGTTCACGTGATGCATCTTCCTGTCATATCGAGTTTTTGTCCTTTCACTCATTTTGCTTTCTGACATCCTGACATGTTCATGGATTTCGTACAGTTTTTGTCGTAATTCCGCGGCATAGTCTGTTATACTCACTGGTGAATCTGGGACTCTTCCGGTGATTATATCCGCTGGCAATCGAAGCTGCCTACCATACATGGCAAGAGCTGGAGTCACATTCGAGCTCTCATGAACCGCAGATCGATATGACAGTAAAAATAACGGAATATACTTGTTCCAATCCTTCTGATGGCTATCCACTAACTTGGCCAGGTGTCTTTCTAACGTTTGATTAAACCGTTCGACCATTCCATCTGACTGTGGGTGGTAAGACGTAGTTCTTGTTTTGTGAATTCCCATTATTCGGCACATTTCTTGAAAGAGTTGGGACTCGAAATTTCTTCCTTGATCACTGTGTATCTCTAAGGGTACCCCAACTCTACAGAAAACCTCGTTCACTAGTACTTCGGCTACGGTCGTTGCTTCCTGGTTGGGAATGGCGAACACTTCCGGCCACTTTGTAAAATAGTCCATCACTACCATTATGTACTTGTTTCCTTTTTCAGATACCGGGAAAGGTCCAGCTATGTCAATTGCAATCCTTTCCCAAGGAGCACCAACGTTGTATTGCTTCATCCCAGCTCTACTTCTGGTCTGTGGTCCTTTTACAGCTGCACAAGCTGTACATTTCCGGCACCAGTCTTCTACATCCTCGCGGCAGTGTATCCAATAGAATCTTTCTTTTATTTTCATCAGGGTCCTTTTTATTCCTAAATGTCCACCCGATGAACCACCATGAAACATTTCTAAGATATCACGGATCTTGGATCTTGGTACAACTAGCTGTAAATGGGATGCATCACCACGAGCATTTTCCCATTTTCGGCATAACACATCGTTGTGAAAAACCAGGCTATCCCATTGAGCCCAATAACTCTTAGTTGTGGTGCTGGTGTTGGCGATGTCATTCCACCGTGGCTTAGTATCGGAAGATTTCATCCAATCTAAAATTGGTTTAATGTCGCTATCTTCTTGTTGTGCCTTTTGTATCGCCTCCCCACACCAATCCGGACTAATGGTGTCTGTCCTGAGTAGCCTCACGTGAGCGAGATCTTTTCCCTCGTGCCTCACGCAATATTTGCAATCAACATCACATGGCCGTCTGGACAGTGCATCTGCATTTCCGTGAGATTTGCCCTTGCGATGCTCAATCGTAAAGTCATACTCTTGCAGTTGTTCAATCCATCGAGCCACTTGTCCTTCCGGGTTCTTGAATTGTAGTAGCCATTTCAGTGCAGCATGATCAGTTCTCAGATGGAACTTACGTCCAAGCAGATATTTGCTAAAATGTTGTAGCGTCTTTACAACAGCAAGTAGCTCCCTCCGAGTGACACAGTAGTTCCGTTCTGGTTTCGATAATGCCTTACTGAAGTAGGCTATTACTTCTTCGCGTTCGCCCTTAATTTGGGATAGTACTCCTCCAATGCCAGTCCCACTAGCATCTGTGTCCACTATAAATTTGTGCTCTTGATCAGGATAGCCTAGAATCGGAGTCTCACACAGGCGATTCTTGAGCTCTTCAAATGCAGCTTCACATTCTGCGTCCCACATAAACTGTCTTTTCTCTTCGGTCAGTCTGTGCAAAGGTTTCGCAATGTCAGCGAAGTTTTTCACAAATCTGCGGTAATAGGAGCACAATCCTAAGAAGGCGCGCACTTCGGTTTTATCTTTAGGAACTTGCCACTCTTTTACGGCAACTATCTTCTCCGGGTCAGTTCGAACTCCATTTTCAGATATAAGGTGACCCAAGTAACTAACTTCCTTTTTAAAGAACGAGCATTTCTTTGGGCTTAGTTTTAGATTAGCTGTGTGCAATCTGGTAAGTACTCGTTGCAGGTTCCTGATATGATCATCAAAATCCCTTCCAATAATGACCACATCATCCAAATACACTAAACATGCTTCTCCAATTAGTCCTGACAGCACTCTTTCCATTAATCGTTCGAAAGTGGCAGGCGCATTACAAAGACCAAATGGCATAACTTTAAACTGCCACAGTCCTTTGCTCGTGGAGAATGCCGTCTTCTCTTTATGACTCGGATCTATTTCCACCTGCCAGTAGCCACTTTTTAAGTCTAACGTGGTAAACCATTTTGCCCCGCTAAGCGTGTCTAAAGTGTCATCAATCCTTGGCAGTGGATAACTGTCCTTCTTTGTGATATCGTTCAAACGGCGATAGTCGACACAGAATCTTAGACTACCATCCTTTTTTTTTACCAAAACCACCGGAGAGCACCAAGGGCTGGATGACGGCTCAATTACCTTGTTTTGCTCCATGTCGGTTACCATTTTCTGTATTTCACTTTCGTACGCGACAGGGGGGTTACCACGAAATCCGAAGTTCGAAACGAAGCCCGCAACGAAAATGGCACGAAGTTCGTCGGTGATCGCTACTACGAAGCAATTTCGGATTCGTGAGTTTCGTGTCGAAACCATAGACCACTTTCGATCGAACTTCGTGAGTCTTCGTGAATGGAAATAAATGGGAAAGACCGAATGGATAAATAAAGCGTCTTGCACAATTTCATTTAAAAACCGGTAAATGGATTATTAGCTTCAAATGGACCTAAAATTCCAATAAATAATTAATATTATACATTTCCAACATTCCGCTTCATCACAACATAGTTTTGAGCAAGTTTTAATGCTGAATTCAAGGAAATTTTGTGCTTTTGTTATTCTCATACATACCCAAATGATACAAACGTCAAACTAAATTGTCAAACGTCAAACTGCGTGTGCGTACTTTAAAAACTTTAGCGAGAGAAGTAAGTAATCAAAATATATTTTTATTTTATTTAGTCATGTATTATAGTACATTTTTAAAACTTTGTCCATATAGGTATAATAACAAGTAGCTAATTGTGTGCGACGAGTATTGTTACATGTAATGAGGAGTAATTAATTAATTCATTTGAGACTTTTCTTCAATCTAATTTTCTTTTAATATTTTATGACAAAAAGTGTATACTGACTATGTTATCTCAATTTTGAGTGACTTGTGGGTTGGAACGCTACTGCATAACTATGTCTATATATGAAACAAACACTGGGAAAGTTCAGCCAGATCTGCCCACTAAGTCGGGGTTCTTCATATCGTCAAGAACATCACAACCACTATTATCCAACTTATGATTAGGACATGTCTGCACTCCAGTCTTCCTTTCTGAAATGGGTCCGAGACCATTCCATATGTGAATGTGGCTTGGACGAGGATATCCTCGAACACATGTTTTTATACTGCCAAAAAATTGTTATGGCCTCCCTTCCAAATTTCCTCTCACTGTAAACTTAACTTCCTTCTTGCACTAGCACACACACCCACCTTATAAATGTAGGTATTATGAAAGTTTATAAAAATTTATTTATGTTTGTTAGTTTAATAAAATTTATGTTTCTGTTGTCTATTTCAGGTTCTCAGCCGAGTATCACACACCATAGCTACCAAACACTAGCCAACCAATATTGTCTTTCAGAATCATCAATAGTATTGGTAGAGCTATATTTTTAAAAACTGAGGTGAGAGTAGTAAGTAATAAAAATAAATTTTATTTTAGTTCTGTTATAATATAATAATAATACATCTTTAAACCTTTGTCTATATATAATAACAAGTAACTAGTTGAGTGCAACAAGTATTGTTACATGTAGGTAAAGAGGAGTAATTAATTCATATGAGATTTTTCTTGAATCTAATATTCTTCTTCTAATATATAAAACAAACATTTATTTCTTAATTAGGAACTTGTTATCAAATTAGCATTGTTAAGAGATCAAAAATACACAAAATTAGTTCCGGGCTTTGTTTCAATGAAAACAGTGAGCCTTCTAAGCTATAGTACAGTTCTAGAATAACATAAAACAATGTACCTAGGTAGTGGTATTTTAACAAAATTTATGTTTGTGTTGTCTATTTTAGGTGCACAGCCGAGTACTAGAAGCTACTGAACAAAGGACAGCCAATAGTGTCTTTCTCAACCTCAATATTGGCAGAATCATCGATAGTATTGATAGAGCTATATGTATTTTTATAAATTGAATTGAAATTGAAGTGAGAGAAGTAAGTAATCAATATATATTTTTAATTTAGTTGTAGGTACTATAATAGATTTTTAAAACTTTGTCCATATCCATACTCTAATAGTATAAATGGGAAAGTGTGTCTGTCTGTCTGTTACCTCTTCATGCTTGAACTGCTGAAACAATTTTGATTAATTTTGTATTTACAGATAGTTTGAGTTTGCGGAAAGGGTATAGGATGGTTTTTATCCCAGAAATCACCCTTCAAAGGAGTGAAAGTTTTTGTAGGGAATCAATAACCGCTGAACCAGTGTAAATTAAATTTTGTATAGAGATAATTTGAGATGTGAGAAGGGGTAAAGTATAGATTTTATCCCCGAAATCATCCCTTAAGGGGGGTGAAAATTAGAAAAGGGAGTCAATTAAAAAGGACTAGAACTTTTATAATTTATATGTGATGATTGTCAGAAGTGTGAGGACTTGATCCATGTATTGTTGGAGTGCGTCCAGGATTTGGAATTGAGAAGAAGAGTTCTTGGAGGATTGGGTTCCATGTACAATGGCCAGCTCAATTGTTGGCTGACAGAGCCGTTATCGTGTGAGGCAGTCAGCATATACCATTTCATTGATCTGTCCCTTGAATAGGGAAGTGAGTAAGCTTAAGTATAATTTAACTTTTCATTTGAAATAAAAAATGTTTATGTATTTTTTGACCTATTCATCCATACTAATAATTATTATAAATGTGAAAGTGTTTGTCTGTCTGTTACTTCTTCACGCTTAAACCGCTGAACCGATTTTGACGAAAATTAGGTACAGAGATATTTTGTATCCCACAAAAGAACATAGGATATTTTTTTCCAGAAATCACTTTGTTAGAAATATAAAGAATGTTTAAGTATGTACATATGTACCGGTAATTCAATACATCATCATCATCATTTCAGCCAAAAGACGTTCACTGCTGAACATAGGCCTCCTCCAAGGCTCGCCAAACAGATCAGTCCCGTGCTATCCACATTCAATGCGATCCCGCAACCTTAACCAGGTCGTCGCTCCATCTTGTTGGAGGCCTACCTACACTGCGTCTTTCGGTCCGTGGACGCCACGCGAGACCCATTTTGGCCCATCGGCCATGAATTCTAAAGACGATGTGCCCTGCTTACTGCCACTTGAGTCCAGCTATTCTTCGAGCTATGTTGGTGACTTTAGTTCTCGAGCGGATTTCATAATTTCTAATGCGATCCCACAGAGAAACTCCGAGCATAGCCCACTCCATCGCCCTCTGAGTGACTTTGAGCTTTCTTATGAGGCCCATCGTTAGTAATACACACTGTTAAGACTTTTGACTTGAGACATTGCGGTATAAGTATTGGATGACAAGATATTGCGGAGCTTCCCGAACGCTGCCCACTGCCCAGCCGAGTCTAATTCGTCGATTGACCTCCTTCTTGAAGTTGAACCAAGTTGCCAATAATACCAGAGGCCGGGCAGCAGCGTCCTCGATATCTTTCGGTATCCCACTGCGGTCGCCAACCCGCCTGCCAAGCGTGGCGACTATGGCAATAACATAACGCCCTAAGCCCCTAATGGCTAGTCAAACTAAAATTCAATACACTCAAAAGTAATTAACTCTTTTCTCAAGATTTTGGTTTTGTTAGTTAGTGATGTTATTCAATACGAAGCCGACGAATTATGGGCTTGATGGATGTTTGAACGCAATTTGTTCGCTCTTGTTTTGCTTTACATACGTAGTGGGTTTTGGGTCCGTGCTGCGGCCCCACAGCAAGAGATTTAATTGTTGTCAGACTGTAAGATGGAACTTTAAGCTTTCTTGTGTTTCTAGTAGCCTTTGGCTTATCGACGTTAATGGGAAGGTGTTAAGGTCGCGGGCACGGCTTAACATATTATTTATTTACTGTTAATAATACATGTTGTAACATTTCCTTCAGGCAGTCGAGCCCGACGTGTGGTGGAGCTCACAGCGCCGCGGCCCCGCCACTTGGATTAGCGAAGCCGGCTGCTGGACAGCGAGGGGCAGCAGCCGGCGGAGCTGGCAGTCATTCGGGAGGAGGGGGCAGAGCTCCGGACAGACTTGCAAGATATGACTCGAGCCGTCACATTGCTCGCTGAGGAGCTGAAAAGAAGTTAGTGCCGCGTAACGTGTTTAGTTGCAAACACAGCTCTAACTTTATGTTTTTGCACTAAGTATACTTTTTTAGCATTAGAAAGAAGGTAAAGCGATCTTGACTTGACATTAGTTAAATTTATATTTGTAGGTACTTTTGATTTTACCATCACAAAAGAAAGTAGGCACTTGTTTTTATTAAAGTTTTAATTCAACTATTTAAGTTAGTAAAAAGTTTTTCGTTTCACTAAGTTGCGTTATGAAACGAAAAGGTGATTTACGTTGATTAGCTCAATTTTATAATTTTTATAAGTAGTGTACTTATTTACTCTAGTTTCTCTTCTAACCTTATAGTGTGGGGTATCGTTTGATGGGTCTTTTAAAATCATTTCAAGGTTGTGAAGACGATTTTTCGATATAGTGATTATTTTGGAAAATATTCAACTTTAAAATACAATTTTAGTTACCATATAGGTACTATAATGGAACTATAGCTCAAGCCTTCTCATTCTGCAGTCGCCATATTAGGCCGAGATGATTGATTTTATAATCTAGTCGAAAATTTATGTAGCGTTTTAGTTTTAGGATTAGGTTTAATACATAATAATTCATATAGATAATATAATAAGTAAGTCTTTAAAACAATTGGGCTTTATTTTGCGTATAGGTAAGCCTTTTAAGAGGCTTTTAACGTTCAAGGTACTATTCAATAGTTATGTCCGTAGTCGATTGGAATTTGCTTGTGCAGTCTGGAGTCCACTTTATAAAATACATAGTGATAGAATAGAAAAAGTGCAAAAAAAGTTTGTTAAGGCTGTAGAGTATCGCACCACGAAAAAATACTTGGATTATGCCGCCGCTCTGAAGAGACAAAATATGACATCTTTAAGCTTTCGCCGTGAGCGTTTTGATTTGTTATTCCTTTATAAAATTATTAATAATCATATTGATGCCCCTTTGTTGTTACAATCCCTTTCCTTTAGAGTACCTCGTCGTTGTGAGCGAGCTTGTAGAAAGAAACCTCTTTTTCATATTCACCGTAGTCGAACTTCGTATGCAAATAATAGTTTCATTAAAAGAGCGTGCAGGTTGTATAATGATAAGTATGTAGGTACATTTGGATATTTTCAGCAATAAGTTAAGTAGGTTTAAAAAACAGTTCCTGCAGTGTATTACAGATTTTGGATAGGCTGTGTTTTGTCGTTTTTTGTTTTTGTTTTGTTTAAGACATTATTTTGTAATTTTCATACATAAAAATCTCGTGTCACGGTGTTTGTTACCGAACTGCTCCGATATGGCTGGACCGATCTTTATGAAACTTTTTTCTCTGTATTCGGTAGGTCTGAGAATAAGACTTAGGCTATTTTTTATACCCCTAGGTGATATAAGGCAAAACAACGTTTGCAGTGTCAGTTAGTAATATATATATTTCCTTTGTTTTTGATGCATAGGGGTGGATTAACTCTGTAAACTCGTTTAGTTTAGTTTTAGTTTTATGAAGAGTGGGCTGCCTAGGTGTTGCCCTTGTGCCGGTGGTTGGCTGCTTTGGGGCATTGGGCATTGTCGAATGCTAGCTGTCTGTCATCTACGTTTGATTAACTACATAACTTGACTATAAAGCAAACACAGCACCAATTAAGATGCTGGTCAGGCGCGGGTGATGCACTGGTTGGCGCTTGATAGTCTTTCTCTTGGAGTTGTTGATCGCTGGTGTGGGGGTGGTAGTTGGGTAGTTTACCTTAGTATTTATGTAAGGTTTCAATATTTTTTCTTTAGGAAACTGTAAGTCTATGATCCGTAAAAATATATTTGTAATACATATAACTATAAGAGACTGTTTGTTTCTAAATAAATAAATAATAAGTACGTATTTAAATGTAAGTTTTAAAGAAGAAACTGATTTTATGTAATTTTGTCGAAGTTATATTATTATAGTGTACACATTAAAGAATGAAAACTCATTATCTTTTTTTATTATAGCTTTTAAGTATTTCCAAATAAAAACCTTGTGTAAGATAGGTAGGTATATGTATCTAATTATACCGGTGTATGTATAATTTATATTGTTTTGGAGAATTGCAGTTTCCGGGAAAAATGCTGAAGTATTTTTAGCAATACAAAACTGTGTGGCACTTTTAGCGGGGGAATGCACATATTCCTAGTGTTAAACACATCTGCACATAAAATGTCACTATGTCTCAGTGGCACTCCCCGGTGGTGACCCATTCAGATGAGGCCCTCCCTTGTGCAACTCTGACAATTTAAGACAGTGTCTTATGTGATAAAAAAAAATACATATCCATGGGAATTCCGAAACTTACATCGTCGTCTACGACTTTTATAATTATTTTGTATGAAGAATACTCTTGTGCAAGATTTCATGTCTCTGCATTTACTTAAGATTTTGGAATTTAACATGGATCCATGGGGACAAAAAGTAGCCCAAGTAGGTATGAGTTATTCCAGAGATAAATACGTCAAGCCGTTTTAGGGCGAAAGTAAAAAAACAAGCCCTCACACCGACAAGCTTTCACATCATCACTATCCCAGCCTACCTACGCGGGTCTCGTGCGGAACTATATGTACTCGTATGTTATACGACATAATATTTTTACTTAGGCACTACCAGTAGAGTGAAGGGAAATTTTAATTTCCCGTGACACTACTATTCAAATTGGCTGATTAAACGGATATTATGAAATCTCCCGTGGATTACCTCATTACCAATGGTAGGTATAGTCGGGGTAAGTAAGTCGATAGAGTCGAAAAGTGACGAACCTTTTTTTTACCCCGACTATACTATTCAATACTAAGTATAAGTAAGTATAGCAAAGCAAGATAAACTACATATTTATTTCATAGTGAAATACGACGTACGAATTAAATACTCACGTCTTAAAACGAGTTTAACTCGATATGTTTCGGGCTAATTTCCGTAGCCCTTCTTCCCGGAGCCACACGTCACGGCGGCTGCCTAAAATGCACCACGAGCTACCATCACTTTACGTGATTAATTCGTATATTTCACTATGAGTGAGTCTCACGGCAGTTTAATGTTTAAAACGTATCTATTTGTTCCAAAGAAAAAAGAAACAAATGTTATCCACTTTATCCATGTTCGTTCAGTCAACGTCATGTCATGAATCAGTGATCACTTTTCTACCTTGCCGCTTTCAGTCCTTACATACTTTCGAATGACTTTTCAGACAATTTAAAATGACAAGGTACAAAAACACGTGATCTAATTTCGTTTACTTACGTCCATTAAGAAAAAAACTGCTTAATTTTAGCACAAATATTTTAATAAGACTAGGTACATACTACATCTAAGGATTGGAGGTGTAATAAAATACAAATCACATTGCATAACATTGACATTGTCATTTTCTACTCACCAACTTCATCTCAAGTCCCAGTACAGTCAAACAATTTAATTCCTAGGCCACTATGGAACCTTGTCGCATTAACTACTAGATAATTACAAAGTCAGTGAGGGTCAAAGGATTATCAATTTTCCGAACACAACATGCAATAAACGTTTTCGCTCCATGAAATAAGGGGAAAAAAAGAAGTTTTGACGATGGACAGTGGCAATTCAAGTTATTAATACACAAGCAAACTCCTTTCCTTCCTATTCATTATTGTTGACACATGTTCGAAAAGATAGAGATGTCATCATGACATACATCACGCAATAATCACTGTTAAACGATTCATTACGAAATGGTTCTATTAGATAGTTTAGTTACTATGAGCTTCTCGATGAAGAAACAGCATCGTGAGAAAACCTGCAGCCATCTGCGAAGAAATTCAAAGGCGTCCGTATATGAAGTCCGTAATCCATCTTGGGCTAGAGTGCTTACTGCTTAGCCCGTTCCCTATAGCCTATAAGATGAGGCCTGTGCCCACCAGCGGGACTTATATAGTGTGACTAAAATGGGATACTAGTTAAATAAAGAATTATCATTAAATATCATTCCAATATACTGAGCCTTACCGATACAAATATCGACGTGTGAAAGGTTCACCCAATGTTTGATAATCCAAAAAATCAGATGAGTAGGTAAGTAGCACATGTTCAGCAAGTTGTGATTAGGAACATACATAACAGCGGATTTATCCAGTCAGAGATACTTCGTTTTTTTTAGCATTAGAAAGAAGGTAAGCGATCTTGATGTGTCGTTTTATTGAAAAACGCTTTTGAAAAATTTTTTTTAACAAAAATAATTTAAAAATGCAATTCAGTTAACCACTAACGACTAATGGGTACCACTTACAAGCAAACAATGCAGTTGATAAATATATATGATATGTAAATAATCTTTACAAGTTAAAATAAAAACTAAAAATTAAAACTAGATGAGATGTTTATTTTCTACTTTCTACCGCACTCTCTTTCACGTGTGTCTTCCCAGAGTGTTAAACTATCTCTATATCAAATATCATCTGGGTGTATCAACTTTTGCTATGGTTACACAAAGTTTGTCCTTCTGACAACCTAAGCATTTGAGCCCCCGCGCATTAGGCGGCCAGGTCGCGCGGCCAGGTCGCTGCGGCCAACTAATTCTTCCGTGACATATGGAAGCGCGCGCACTGGGCGACCAGCGGCCAGCGACCGCGTATTGGCCGCGCGGCCAGCGGAAACATCGCGACTCGACACGCGGCCAGTTGGCCGCCGCGACCAACGAGATCCACAAATTTCGTTCAATTTGATCAGTGTGCGCGCACTGGTCGCAGCGGCCACACGCGTTTTGTGCATACAGGATGATGTTTTGATTCATTATCGAAATTCAAAACAGAGAAGCTCTATGGAATCAGTCGTCGGATGATTATTCGAATAAAAGTTTATAAAGGCAATTATGGTTGGAGCTGACTGATATATTTGATAACTTGATGCACTCCCGAAATGGGCTGAATCTAGTAATATGTGGTTTTAGTATATTCAAAATCTCGTAAACAGTTTTTTTTAGACGTTCTCAATATTATAGTTAAAAAAATTATCTTCATATTGCAATACGTCTGGAAAGTATGTATGATTATATTCCTTTTGTAAGCCTATTCCGTAATAATGGGTGAATCCAAAATTATTATTTTTTCTTTTTTTCTTTCACTTTCGTAATAATAAAATCAGCGCAACAATAATTCATTCTTCGACGTCCATTTTGGAACACGATGTGAACTCGCTGTCAAAATGTGGTCGCTACGTGGTCGCAGATGAATCGCAGCTACCGCGGCCAGTCGCGCGACCTGGCCGCGCGCGACCTGGTCGCCTAATGCGCGGGAGGCCTTTGTCTGTCTATGAAACAGTATGAAGTGTCACTTGGACAACCGGGGATAGAGTAAACAACGCAAAAAAGTTGATTCACCCATCTAAGTCGGTTCAGCGGTTTAAGCGTGAAGAGCCGAGGTAACAGACCCTACGCGGGCAAAGTGCGGATCGGGAACTTCACACACACCATTGAATTTCTTCGCAGGTGTATGCAGGTTTCCTCACAATGTTTTCCTTCACCGTAAAGCTCATGGTTCATGGTAAATTTCAAATGTAATTTCGAACATAAATTCCGAAAAACTCAAGAGGTGCGAGCCGGGATTTCAACCCACGACCCTCTGCTCGAGAGACCATAGGTCAAACCACTTAGACCGGGGGATGGCGACACAAAATATTACCTAGGTCATTTGTACTAGTATGGCGGTTCTTCAGGGGTCTAATTACCTAATGACAAAAAGGAAAATGATGGTCATAGCGCTGGTACCGGCGGCTCAATCGCGTGGGCGTTAATCGAACGTGTCGGATAAATAACGAGCGTCGAACGATTTGTTCCACAAAAATTCTTGTATTTTCCGATAGTCGATAAAAAATCAGAAGGCGGTAGCGTAATGCCATACTTCTCCGGTGTGGCTTACAGCCCGCCATACCGACGCAAACACATTAATTTAAAAACAACATTTCAACCATTTGTACCAAGCTAATTTTTGCACAGCTAATCATCGTCGAGTAGCCATTCGCGAAAATCACCATGCCATACTTTTGACGGTTTCAAATGGGCGCCATACCGCCGCAAAGAAATATTTTTTTTTTTGCAAAACGATTTGTACCACCCTAAAACTTTTTTCAACAGTTCTCCGTATGATTATAAATAGAAGTCTGATAATGCCATACCTGCGGGAGGTGGCGAATGTGTACAATATTTTTTCAAAATTCTAAGTTTTTATTCGTATTTCAAACGATTTGTACCAGTATGGCACTAATTTTTCCTGTAAGTTTGAGGTTTGAAAAATATAAATACAAAATTTCAAACATCTAGGTGGCGGCAATCTTATCTTATAACCAGATGTTATGTTGTATAATATTGTACGGCTACCACCGCTCGAAAGATTTTTTAGACCCCTGAAGAACCGCCATACTGGTACAAATGACCTAATATTTTGTGTCACTATCCCCCGGTCTAACTAGGCCACCACGGCTTTTTTAGTAGTATGAAATACAATCAATCAATCAAACAAAATAAATATAACAATTTGTGATCCATCAGGGCTATCAGCTATCGGCGATTCAAATCGCATATGAGTTGCGCGCGGGCCTGTCCGCGCTGAGCGGCGGGGGCCGGGGGGCGGGGGGCGGGGCGGCGCTCCTCAGCAGGCTCCTGCTCCGTGAGGCCGAGCGGCTGGAGGCAACATATCTGAAAAGCAGATAAATTTATAGTGTGGTTTAAAAAAAATCTACATTAATCATTAAACATTAAAGTTTCTTTGAAAATCACAATAAATTTATTGTTAGTTCCAAGTGAATGTTTAACCCTTTCACCGCCGCGCCTCGACAAAACGTAAACCTGCTTTGAATCTTATGTCATTGTGTCAAGGTCACTTTGACACTGTACTTTGTGACACCTATATGTGTTGTTGGCGTTGAAAAGGTTAATGGTGTCAATAGTGATTTAAAAGAACTAATAAATAAAAATAAAAAGCCTTTATTAATCCCCGCCTCTTTAAAGTACAGAACTAATAACTATTTGTTAAAGATTTATTTAAATTGGACTTTCCACAACATATTATGAAAGCAGCCTAAACTCTAACAGCTATACTATTTACCACTAAGGAATTCCGCTGTGTATTATCTGGCTCCGTCATCACATCATCTAAGGCACTAAATTAATGTATTATAACCCAGATTTGCAATGTTTGAAATCAATATGAAAGTACCTAAGAAATTATATAATTACTTTGATCTCCACACTTTGTTTTGTTGTCAGTTCAGAAAGTTTGTTAAATTAAAAAGTAATTGCATGTACATTCCCCTAGTGGTATGGTGAGTATTTCTTTATGCCCATGGTACCATCACAGTGCTGAAATGCAACATAAATTGTTATTGATATACCTAGTATGTTAATGACTGACCTACAAGGTCTTATTTTAAGTTATCAATGCATTGCACTGGCCACAATTTATGCACAACCATTCAATGCACATAATATATAGCATTAAAACACAACACCCCTATGTGTATGTATATGTGTTGAGGATTGAAAATAGGCAGAATATTGCCAATTTGCCAATGCATTACAGTGATTAATTAATACAAATTTGTGAATAACAACTTTTCTAGAGGTAACGCCACCAGAGTTGAGGCCATGCACACAACCACATCTAATGTAATGACAGCGGGATTTTGACGTTGTGTTGTTGTTAAACGTCAACACAACGTCAAAATCCCGCTGTCATTACATGAGATGTGGTTGTGTGCGTGGCCTCAACTCTGGTGGCGTTACCTATATCAACAATTTATTTTTTTAAACATCACTATAATCAGGGGTATTGTTTTGTGAATAAATACCAACTGTACCAGGATGATGACGATGATGATGGTATTTTCTTAACCAAGTAAATAGGTACCAGCAATACTAAATTACAAGCTGTATCAAATTATTACCTCTTTGTGACAAGACCCATTCAAATGCAATACGATAAACAAATTCCATGAAGACAAAGTATGTATGTATGTAGAATGGCCAGTTTGCAGGCCATTTGCAGGTCAATGTAATAAGTATAATGATTCTTTGCCGGGGATCTTTTACAGTATCTATGTGTTGTATGGTACATCAGAGACATCAGAGTATAATTCTCTGTGTAATTTTTCACATTTGTAACCATTTTTGTTCCTTAGTTGATATTTATATAAGCTACTAGCTGTTGCCCCTGACTCCATCTGCAAAGAATTCATTTATTGCTATCCCGCAGGAACTTTGCAATATTTGTGCATAAAAACTGTCCTATGACCTATACAAAGACTCAAACTACCTCCATACCAAATTTCATCTAAATCACTTAGGCAGTTTAAGGCTGAAGAAGTAACAGACAGACAGACACACTTTTGCTTTTACAATAATATAGTATGGATACAATAAGGGCTTACCTTTAAGGCAGGGTCAATTCCACGGTTATTTAGTTTGGGACGAAGTAAGGGCACCACCTCCATGCAGAGGGCCTCAAACACCTCCAAAGTCAGTCGGAAGGTATTTTAAAACTCTCTGTCCAGAGGTACAGGGAAATAAATAGTTCACGAGTCCCGCGTCTTTGACTTTAACGCTCTGTTAGCTCTTCAGCTAAAGCCTCTTCTACAAGTTAAAATCTTGCAATTAGTTCTAATCTGAAAAACAAATTAAAATAAATTAAAAAACTAGTGTAAGTACATAGGAGTTTCATACAATGTTTCACCCATTAAATAAACGAATTTTCAAATCATTTCTAAATGTCTGCTACAAACAGGCAACTTCTGTGCAAAATTTCATGCTTGTAAGACTTGCTTCGCTTGCAGAGAGTGTAAGTCCTCTATCAGTTATATTATTCTCTACACAACCGCCCAAAGAAAAAAAAAGAGTTTTGCCTTGCTTTAGTAGACTAGCCAACACTCTGACATAATTTACCAAATTCACTGCTTAGCTTTCTTTAGAAGTGTACATTTTCAAAGTATTTTGCGGTATTTTGATAACTTCTCATATACTTTTGGGTACTTAATTACATATCTCAAAAGAAATATACGGTTGTAACTTAATGAGAACATGCCTTAAGATGACTAACTAAGAAACTTTCAAAATAAAATATCAAAGGTTAAAAGTAAAAACTGCATGTTACTTAGTAACTTTTGATTTAAGATACCTATTTGAAATAGATATTAAACAAAAATACTTACATTGAAAAAGCAGGCTCTCGAACTGTAGGATGGCACAATAACAAAACCAAATCAATTGAACACTGAAACTCTTTCGAATTAACGAATAAATACGGCAAATCACAATACCTACTCAATATCAATCAGCAATGATACGTCACAAGTGTTACAACAAACAAAAATAACAAAATCGTCCACAAGGTCGCTTTTCCTACAAAATTCATCGAAACGAAGGCAAAACGACAACTATTTAGTTATCGTGTGATTTTGACGTTTCTACGCGAAAAACTTTACGTCAAACTCCGAAATCATTCACGAAGTTTGACTTTCGTGGTAGGCCAAATTCGATATCAATCTCGAAGTTCGTTTTTCGTAGTAGACAACACGTGACTAACTTCGAATCGAACGAATGGAAACGAACTTCGAATCCGTCAACGAAACGAAGTGACTTCGTGGTAGCAAATCTTCGATTCGAAGCCCGTAACTTCGAACTTCGGATTTCGTGGTAACCCCCCAGGAACCCTGCGTGGTCGGAGCCTTATGGGTGATTCCGTTCCAGTTTCAATTCTATGTTTGACTATGCCAGTCCTTCCTAAATCTCCATCATTAATTGCAAAAATATCGGAAAATTGCCGTATCAGTTTCCTTGCTTTTACCATTTCTTCCTTTGACAAGGTCTCTCTGCATGTCTCAAGTATAGCAACCAGTTGTTGTTCGCTACTGCCATAGCCTTGTGAGCTTCCTGAAGCAATCGTTCTTTGAAAATCGTAGACACCTTTCGACATTGCACCTTTTAAGGCGATTTCCTCTAAGCCACATTTGAACATGCCGCTTTCTAAGTCAATCTTGCAGCTTTGGTTTTTCATAAAATCTAAACCAATGATGCAGTCATCAACTATGTCTGCAATCACAACTTTGTGTCGGTAGAAGTTTCGACCAATTTTGAAAGTAGCGACACCCTCTCCTCGAACGGTTATGTGCTGGCCAGTAGCTGTCAGGAGTTGAATATTGCCACGTGAGGTTGGGTATCTCTCGCCAAAAGGCTTCAGAAGCTGGTACCTGATTACCGTGCGCGAGGCTCCGGTATCTAAAGTTAACTCGCATTTAGTCCCATTGACTTCGCCTTCGATGACTAAAGTGTTCCCATCTTGAGTCTGAGAAATCATGATTTTTGGGGCCGTCCTCACATTACCGGCCAGCACCTGCCCCGCGGTCCTGGCGTTTATTCGTTTCCCTGCCGCGTTTCTGCGGCAGCGCCTGTTACCACATCTGCAGCTCTAAAATCCCTGTGATGGGTTTCCACATCACATCTGGGGTCTTTTTTAGGGCATGAAAATCTCATATGCCCTACCTCCCCGCACGCATAACACGTAGGCCTGCTTCGAGGTTTCGCTTTGTCCGTCACACCTCGGACGCGGTAAGAGCGATAATCCCTGCGAACTGCCTCTACTTCTAATGCGTGAGCGAGTGCATCTTTTAAGGTCTTGTGATGACCGAGACTCACAGTTGTCTTCACTTCACGGTCTCTAATGCCATCTATAAATGCCTGCACTAGCATGCTGTCCACTAGAGACGGTGAAGACCGGTACGCCTTTCTAACCAACTTCTCAATTTCCAGGCACCATTGCTGCAGGCTCTCATTACCTAGCTGCATTCTGTCCTTCAACTGTGCTCGGTACACGTGTTCCAGGTGGGAGTCACCATAACGCGACTCTAGGGCATCCTTCAGGCGTTCTAAAGTCACTTCGCCAGTCATAGTGTCTAATACTGTCAGGGCTTGATCCCGCAGCCCTAACATAAGGGCGGTTACCGCTTGTTTATCGGTCCAACCGTTCGAATCGGCTACGGTCTCAAACTGGAGCTTGTAGGCCCCCCAAGAAGAAGTACCGTCGAATGGGGGCGCTTTTAGTTTGCCTGCAGGCGCACTAGAGGTCACAACTCCGTTAGACTTCAAACATTTTAGCTCCTTTTCCATACTTAAAATTTGCTTGTCGTGCTTTAAAAGTCTGTCGTCGTGCTCTTCTACCTCTGTTTTTAACTTCTCTATTTTCTCCTTGAATTGCACGCCGATTGCCTTCAAGTGCTCTTCTAAGAAAGCGCGAGTGTTCTCCTCTTGACGGTTAGCCAACTCCTCTTGACGGCGAGCCTGCTCCTCTTGACGTCGAGCCTGTTCCTCCATTAAGCTACGAGTTTCCTCTTTTTGACGGCGAGCTTGCTCCTCCATCATGCGTTGCATGGCCAGTAGCAGACTGGATTGGTCTGTATTTTCGCTTATGGCGCGGTTGTTGTCAAAACTTTGACGACGAGCGGCGTCACGTGCTGCTTGTGCCCGCGTCTGCATCGCTGGCGCTTCTCCGCCGGACTCCTCCTGTTCGTCCCTCGGTGTTATAGGCATTTCTCTATCCCACTTCTGACACCAAATGTTACGAGCCGTAGGGTTCGTTAGATAGATAATACGCCTTTAACGTAAAACTAATTTAATTGAACAAAAAGGAATCTCTTTCAACACTAAACTTATTCACTTAAATCACTTCGTAATCACTTTGATCTCTCTTCGATGTTTATCTTTCGGTATCTCTTCCAAAACTGACTCTGTCGGCACCTTGTCTGCCTTTATATAGGTCCAGTGAATCGGTCCACAAAGTTCGAGAACATTCCAGCTAGAACTCTCTGGCACATACGTCTAGAATATTCTGGAAACAGGATCATCTGTTTGTCTCTTTCACACATATAGGCTATTCTTGTCACACACCTTCTAGAATGTTCCGGAATCAAGATCGTCTGTCTCTCTCACACATATAGGCTATCCTTGTCACACACCTTCTAGAATGTTCCGGAATCAAGATCGTCTGTCTCTCTCACACATATAGGCTATCCTTGTCACACACCTTCTAGAATGTTCCAGAGACAGGTGGACTGTAACTTGGCCTGAAACGGCCTGAAAACGGGTTTTCAGGAAATGGTGCCATGTGACAGTTAGTGTCCTGAAACGGCCTGAAAACATGTTTCAGCCTGCTGAAAATAATGCTAACTTGGGGTAATTTCTGATTTATCGTTATGTGTCAGGACTTCTTCCAGAACGGCCTGAAATCAGATTTCAGCCTGCTGAAAACGACTGCAAGTGCTACTAATTTCATAAAAATGTTTTTGCGGGTTTCTCGTGGACCCATCTCCGTAACAATAAGTACATATTTTTTTTAAATTGCTTATTATGTAGTGTATCCCAAAACTCAACGATAATCTACTATAGGTAACGCCACGAGATTTGAGGCGAATGATTACACACACAGATACATAAAGTACTGATTGCTTAAAAGTAGGTAGCGAATGAATGAAATGAGTGAGTGAATAAAAATGTGAATTCAATGATCTTTAGGTGAAATACCTACGCAATACTAGGTAAGCCCAATTTATATTATTCGATATTTTTTCATTGGTAAATTTCCTGTCAAATGTATTTTTTTTTCTGTGTTTGTATCGAATAATTGTGTGTGTAGAAATATTCGCAACAAAAAATCGGTATTTTATAAAAAGCGAAAAAATACTTATCTGATTTAAATAAAATAGATCGAAATATTTTAATTTCTGTTTTGTTTTGTTTTTTTTTCTTAAATAATTCTTAACGAAGTAGGTTGAAGAAATTTTTAGTCAATCTTGTAATTCACTGTTGAGTCTGTTGAACTTGCTATCGGTGCGAATAAACGTCAAAATCCCGCTGTCATTACATGGGGTGTTATTGTGTGCGTGACCTCAACTCTGGTGGCGTTACCTATACTAGGCGAGAAGCCAAGTTATACCAGTTCTAAAAAAATAAGAAAAAAAAAACTACGTCACTTAATTAGTTAAAAAATGGATAAACATACTTAAATAACATAGTTAATAAACACCCAAGACTCGAGAACAAACATTCAAATTTTTTATAAGTAATATCAGCCTTGACCGGAATTGAACCTGGGAGCTCAAACTCTGTAGTCAGGTTCTCTAATCACTAAGCTATTCGGTCGTCAAAAGTGCTAACGTAACTAAATGACTTTGTTTTGTAACTAAGTTTTGGCAGACATATTTATTGAGACTCATAAAACTGTCTGAAGAAAATTTTCTAAATTCCCGCTGAATAGAGACTTAACCAATTTTATTTTGCCTCCGGAACGAAGCTATGAAATTAATCCAGTCTTTAATATGTTTCAGCTATCGCTTGGCTGATCATTCCATTCAAAATCGGCTACACCACGATCCTCCCCATCTACTCCTGGCGTCTGTTACTGCTAGTCTCCAGCATCCCTGGCTTCGTGGCTGGCTTCTGGACCATGACCCTCCCTGAGAGCCCCAGGCTCTTGTCAGATACTGACAGGAGTGACCAGGCTCTGAAGATCTTGGAGAGGATACATAAGGCTAACAGGGTCAAGAAAGAATTCAAGGTATGATACCTAGGTTATTAATTATATACAATTTTTGGAATGATTCCGCCAATGTCCAGGTTGGATAAGACACTGCCAGATACTTTTGGTAGAGCTGTCCGTGTTCGGTAGAATAGCAGCCACAACCAATCTAGAACAGAAAAGTTATAAACTGCTACCACTATTATTATGTATATTAAAATTAATTTGCATAGAATCTGACAATATGACACAACTCTAACCTAACCTAAACCTATTATTATGCATAATGAAATTCTGCCATGTCAATATTATACTAACGTACTATTCGGGTACGGGTAAACAACCATTCGGACAAAATAAATTTATGCCAAATAATATTTCGGCGTAAATAAATTACGCCAAACTTGTTACGAGTATGCCTAATACGTTTCGGACATTAAAAATTATGCTAAGTAGATGGCACCCATTGAACAACATTGATGGCAACCGCTGAAGAGTTTTGTCCTGCAAAGACGATCCTGGCCGGACCACTAGAATTTTATTATCAGATTATTGTACTTCACCAAACTTTCAGCTCAATCGGATACCAGAAAGTTGTCGAAAATTGTTTTGCAAATTTTGAAATCACAATTTACAAGAACGTTGCACGTGAAATATTTTATTTCATAAAAGTTGTGATTAATTCCCAAATAAATTAGGAATTACGTGATCATCTTCTGTAAAGACCAAAATATTGATCTTATGTTGTTAAAAACAAAACATTAGAACAATGGTACTATTTCGTTTTCAGATTAAAAAGCTGATTCAAGATAACATTTTCGTGTCGAAGACTTTCGACGAGGACACCAGCCGGACCAAGGCGCTGTTCATAGGCGTCCTGAAAGACTTAAAAACTTTCGTCTCCCGGGACTACATTGTGAAATCATTTCTGATCGTATTTGCGTTCTTCGCTAATATGGCAGCGTAAGTTATTTAGGGTGAGGTATATAGGTACGAAAATATTCCATGCTCTGATACACAATTCGCTAAACATAACCGTATGCGACATAGGGCCCAAAATAATAAAAAGATTGATAAAAATTAAACTAAGCGAGTGAATAAAATAATTAATGAACATTTTCAGTATCTGCTACTTTATTTTAGAATTAAGTGGTTTTGAGGTTATATATTTATATTTTTAGAAGCTACTTTGGAGCTCTTTATCGAGAAAATATTCACTAGTCGTGTTTTACGATGCACAATTCAATAGAATAAAGTATATGATGAATATTTCAAAATAGGTACTTATTGAAAGAAAAATTGCCAAAAAATGTAAGGCCTCGTCTTAAGTCAATCGATAGTAGACAGTCACTCAATCGATAGTCTACAGGTTACTAGTTAAAAACCTGCATTTAGTTAAACTTTTGTTAGTCATAAATTACCACCTTTTTGGTCATAAAATCGATTCTGCGTCTATACCGACTATTTTATGCATTACGCATTTTGCCCCTACCAAAATATTCTGAGCAACGCACTATTTCCGTACCTATCTCTGAAATTGCTGTGAACTTTTTTAAATTCATCATCCAAGCCTTTATACGTTCCACTGCAGGGCAGCCGTCCTCTTAGAATAAGAGGGCTTGAACCATAGTTTCTACGCAGGTCCAGTGAAAATCAATAACTTTACACACCATTGAATTTCTTCCCAGGTCTTTCTTCACCGTTAAGGTCGGCGCAGACCAGATGCGTATGCGTGTCACGCACTAGTTGTACGATTGAAACTGTAAGAAAGATGGCACACTATGTACACGCATCTAGTGCGCCATCTAACTTACAGTTTCATTTATTACAACTGGTGCGTGTGCGTGACACGCATACGCATCTGGTCTGCGCCGGCGTTAAAGCTCATGGTAAATTTCAAATATAATTTCGCACATAAATTCCGAAAAATTCGAGCCCGCACTCGAACCCACGACTTTAATTGATGCATTTGATTTGTCTTTGAGGCCCTTTTATTCATTTGTTCGAAATATGTCGACGCTTGAAAGAAGATAATTGACTAAGCGATATTTCGGACCAAAAATTGTACGAAATCCTAATGTATTTACTATTTACCTACTCTATTTAGCCCAAAATGTCAATGAACTGAAACAATTAATTTGCTCACCTACAACCTTTCAAGCTTGCCAAGGTCTCGGGTGAGCAAAGTAATTGTTTCAGTTCATCGATATAGATCTCCGAAAAGTAACGCCTGAATCAATAAATTATCCAATATGTCACTTAGTCAATGTCTCCTTTCAAGGATCGACATCAATCTATCTATACTAAGAGATCCAATACTCCCTTTGCAGTGGTTTTGGCCTGAACCTCTGGATCCCAGCGCTGCTCCTCCGGATGCAAAGTCAGGAGTGCAAGCAGGCGACTCTGCTGCGGAACGCTAAGCTCTTCAGCGCTTCCAACAGCACTTGGAACGATCTTGGAAACCACAGCATCGTCGCTGAAGTGGTGGAGTGTAGCGGGGAAATTGGCGCTGACGTGAGTAACATTTATGATAGACTACCTTTAAGGCCCTACCGAGCTTTTGGCGCATTTATTACATTCATTTAATCTCGTGCTGTATCATCATTACTAGCAAAGCTTTGGTTCTGAAATTCATGTGTAAGATTCTTGAACTAACTCTTATACGTAGACGTAGTCGCGGGCAACAGCTAGTTGAAATATGTTAAATTTGTTGCAGATTTTTACGTCCGGCCTCATAGTCGGCGCTTGTTGCGTGCTCGGGAACGCGGCGTGCGCGCTGCTCTGCCGCGGCGGCGCGCGCGGCGTGCGCTACTCGGCGGCGGCGTGCGCTCTCGCGTGCGCCCTGGCCTGCGCCGTGCTGGCTGCGTGCGCGTGCGCCTGCACCAGTTCCAGCCGGTTGGCGGTTGCAGCCGCAGCGGCGCTAACCGCTGCTTCGTTGAACGGGAACGTGCTGTTGATTCGGCTGCTTCTGCATGCGTTACCGCCTAAATTGAGGTTTGTGTTTTTGACGTGTCTTGAAAGTTACAAAATGTGCTAGCAAGGGTAATGGCCCGGCCACGACGTCGCGTGATGCGGCATGTGCAGCGGCGAGCGTTTTCTCCGTTCTTTGAATGGCCGAGAAGCTCGCCACTCAGTGATTATATAGCGGCACACGCAAAGAGCAGATAAAGCGCTCGCCGCTGCCGCCAGTCGCGCGAGGTCGGGGCCGGGCTGTAAGCAACCCAGTTAATGCCCATGCACTGCGACGGCGTGCGCTCTCGCGTGCGCCCTGGCCTGCGCCGTGCTGGCTGCGTGCGCGTGCGCTTGCACCAGCTCTAGCCGACTGGCGGTCGCAGCCGCGGCGGCACTAACCGCTGCTTCGTTGAACGGGAATGTGCTGTTGATTCGGCTGCTACTGCACACGTTACCGCCTAAGCTGAGGTTTGTGTTATTGACGTGTTGTGAGTTCTTAGGTACTTACAACACTATGGGATCTATTATTAATGAACAGGTAAATTTAGTATCTTCTTTCTTACTGCGGCGTGGGTCCAATTTGAACAATAACAGTTCGTATTAATAAAATTTGCCTTATCAATAAATAAACAAATTTTTTCGCGGGGTAGTTTGTTTGAGAAAAATAAAGTGCTTACTTGAGAAGTTACAGCGACAAATTAAAACATTTGTTTTGGTTTGTTAGTCTAACACTTGGTAGCGGTACGCTTGTGGTACCTACTCTGAAGATGAGTTCTGGTTGAGTTCGAAACGCGTCAGTGTAGTTTGGCGGTGGTGATAATTGGGTTTGTGTGATTTGTATGATGTTTGTATGTGTTCGTACAGTTTAGAGGTGGAGGAACTGCATGAACACGCATTTCTTCTTTCATTTTAGACGACCAGATGGCCTAGTGGTTAGAGAACCTGACTACCAAGCTTGAGGTCCCGGGTTCGATTCCCGTGTCGGGGCAGATATTTGTATGAAAAATACGAATATTTGTTCTCGGGTCTTGGGTGTTTAATATGTATTTATATGTATCTATCTATATAAGTATGTTTATCCGTTGCCTAGTACCCATAACACAAGCTTTGCTTAGCTTACTTTGGGACTGGGTCAGTTGGTGTGAATTGTCCCGTGATACTTATTTATTTATTTATAACCCCGGCGCTACACATAGCACAAATGTATCAACATATATTTGAACACATATTTGATCTATGGTTGATTGTATGGTTGTCCTATTGAACAAATAAGCAAATACCGGTGCTACACATGTGATCAAATAAATGTGTTCAATCATTTGTGCTATGTGTGGCGCCGGGGTTACATAAACGTTACTATCGTAAAGTCCGGGTGACTAAAGTAATTGTTTCAGTTCAATAATAAAGTAAATATAGTACATTTTAATATATAGGTACCTTACATTGTAGAACATAACGTCGTAAATCATCTGTGTGAGCTTCTGTATTACCTTTTTTACCAAAAATGGAATGACAATGTGGCTTTACGCTGTATATTCTAATGAATAACTATGTTCTAACTATAGCTAAACCGTTTAAATGAGTCTTCGCCTTCGCGGTACAGGGGCTGGGAGGTAGAAAGATAAAGGGGCCGAGAGAGGTACGGGCGGCGAGCGCGCCTCGTGCGCCTGCCGCCCGCACCGCTCCCGGCCCCCTTTGTCGTCATACCCCCCAGCCCCTGTACTATGCGGACGAGGACTCATTTAAATAATCTAGCTATAATAATATATGATATTCTGACTATACTTTATACATTTCAGTGGTCTCGGAGTATGCTGGGGGGCGTGGTGGGGACGCGGAGGGGGCGTAGCCTCGAACCTGGCTGTCGGGGTGCTTCTGGACTTCTCATGTCCTGCTCCCTTCATCTCTGTAGCGGCACTATTAGCCAGTAAGTCAACTCGGGTTAACGCATCGATCGATATCAATCGATTGGTTTGGCTGATCGATGGCTAGTCGATAAACAATTGCTCGACTGTCAATTGATGCTAATTTTCGACGTTGAACGATTCGTGTGGTAAGTTTTGGTGTAGTGGAAACTGTTGATCGACGACGACCAATCTATTCTACCATCGATTGAAGATCGATTGATTGGTGTAGTAACACCCTAAGATACCTTTTAGCGTACCTACCTGTAAGTAAGGCAGTAGGCGAGTTAAATTAGTAGGTAGTTGTTTAAGACAGAGTCAGGACATTGGACGTGTAAATATATTTAGTACTTACTAATGACAGTGAATGAATTAGGGCAGTGCATTCAGGTTTCCTGTGCCATGAGGCACATGTGTGTATTTACTGGTACGTCCATAAGGCACATGTGCCTCACTCGTGACTTTGTGAGCGTTTAATATCATTATTACTATGGGGACGTGTCGAAAGAACGCTTCACATTGCTTCGGGACAGATAACCTGTTAAAATACAATCAGAACATTGAGAGGATAAGAAAGTCATCAACTAACGACAGCGAGCAATGTACGAAGTTAACATTTTGAGACTGTTATATTTAACGAAGTGCTTTGCCATTTAGGTGCTGTTCCTACGCCAGATAAAAAGATGAACACAATGAACCTAACGGTGGTAAATGAAATCATTGGTCGACTACAGACAAACCCCGTGAGATCGAGAACGAGACTAATAAAAGCCGAAATGAATAATAACTGTAGGTACTAAACTAAGCAATTTTCTCTTTTCAGTATCTATTGCTGCGATAATGATGATACGGTTAGAAGAACAAAAAGAAGACGAGAAGACTGAGTCCGACAGCGCCGAGAAGAACACAGGATTAGACAGATACATATCGACCCATATGTAATTTAATAAGTCTGTCTATGTCTGTTTGTGGCATCATAGCTCTTAAACGAGGGAACCGATTTGGACACGGTTTTTTTATTTGAAAGCAGGTTTCTTGGCGATGGCTTTTAGACATGTTTCATCAAAATTGGTTCAGCGGTTTCAAAGTTATCAGCTCTTTTGTGCTGTGGAAGGGATCTTAGACGTACAATGGGCATTTATTTACAAAATATGTGTAACCAAATTGCGTTGAAGTTTTTAAAATTTTTAATTTATAGTTAGGTATTTATTAGTCCTATTTAAATTTTAATTTCATACGGTGCCTTATTACATTTAAGCGTTAGACGTTAGAAGGTGCTCGTTGAAAGATTTTTTCTTCTGGAAACAACCTAAATAGTTTCAACGATGTTTTTGTAGACTGCAAAAACTGCCAAAATGACAGTCTTAGAGGTTATGTTTCGCTTTTTGTGTCTATTGAGGCTCTAGGCGTGATGCGTGGCGTACAAAGAGATGGGATGTGAAGATGATGAAGATGTTTCTAGACGTAACCGATTCACAATTCAAGTGGAATATCAGACTAGTTTGGCCTGTAGCGTTTTAATCTTTATCGAGGGTTCAAACCAGAGGCCGTATTGTCTAACGCTTCTGTCGCTTGCCTTCGCTTTCACCGTCTCTTTCTGTCATTATTTTATACCGTTTGACAGAAAGAAATAGTGATTGCGAAGGCGCGTCAGAAACGTTAGACAATAAGCCTGCAGGACTCGCGCGTCTAAGTTTTTCGGGGAAGATAGCGTCTTGAGAGAACTGTACTCACTTGTAAAGTGTCTTCGCAGGTTTATGCAGGTTTCCTCAAGACGTTTTCCTTCAGCGTAAAGCTCATGGTAAATTAAAAATGTAAATTCGCACATCAATTGCGAAAAACTCAGAGGTGCGAGCCGGGATTTGAACCCACGACCCTCTGCTTGAGAGGCCATAAGTCAAACCACTAGGCCACCGCGGCTTCATTCTTTGCTATGTTCCTATTTCATCCTCCTAGCTTCGTCATAAAATCTCAGCATATACGCAGAGTAAAGCTGAGACGGACGTGCCGAATCCTCCCAATCATGTCGTTCTTGAAATGTAATAACATGACGTGGATTTCACCCCATGCGATTGAAAATTTTTACATGCGGCCATTCCGCTTCAATGGAAGAGTACACTTAAAGGTGCCAACAATATTATTATGTTCACTGATTTAAATAAGCTCTAGCTAATCTTTAAAATAAATTGTAAACCTACTTATTGGTATAAAATACCACGCGAAATAGAATCTGTGATTATTTTTAATGATAATTATTCTTAATAATATTATATATTTTTGAGATTGTTCAACGTAGATTTTTATTAGATGAAGTTAACAATTTCAAACACACTCTGACTCTGAATTTAATCTCGTCTTTTATAGTATTAAAATTTCTTCATTTCGATCATAGTAGGACTTATGAGTCAAAATTGGGAAAATTTAAAACATTACGTAGGCGAAGTGAATGAATACGGAATACTCACGTATGGGCAGCGTTCCTTCGACACGTTTCCATTATACGTTCATAGAATCATGAGGCACATGTGCCTCATGGCGTAACAGTAAAGTCACTCATGAGGCACATGTGCCTCATGGAACATGGAACCTGTTAAATGAGTAATCCGTATTATTTCATTACGAGCGAGTCTCACGGTAGTTTCATGTTTAAATTACAGGCGAAGTTTTTACTCAAAAAATCCTGTCAGAATGTATTCGTTCATTCAGTTACGTTTCGTCTTTGCCTTTCAATATTAATGTTATATTATATGTATATGTCTGCTGCTTAGTTTTTACGTAATGTTTAAAATGACAATTTGTATGTATTGTGTTTGTGTGAATGTCGTTCACAGCAAAAACTAATTACTTATATTCGTGTAAACAAAATCTGACTATAGGGGCCTCTGTGAGGTCAGGGGCCCTGGTCACGTGCCTCATGTGTCCTTTTGGGAAAGACGGTATAGACGACAAAACAAGGTCATAGATTACAATCAGAGAGTGAACCATCAACCATTGCCTGTTTTCCTACCCTTAGGGTTGGATTTTTTTTTCAAATTTATATGGGACCAACTTCGAGATGGTATACCCTTTCCAATAAAAAAAGAATTATTAAAATCGGACAACTCTGTAAAAAGTTATGCGTGGTCATAAAAAAAAACATAGGTACGTGTTGACTTGAGTATGTACCTCCTCCGTTTTTTTCGTCGGTTGATATAAAAGTATTAGGAACAGAAAAACTCCCCTTACATCTTTGATCAATCCTTACATCAATACATATAATAAAGCAGTGGAATCCATATGTCTGTACATTGAATAAATTTTATAAGTGAGTGCCTTATTCAGAGAGAATGTACCTATATGTATAAATTAAACAACAATATTTTTAGAAATTGTTCTCGCATTTAGCCTACATTTGCACTAAGCGTAGGTAAGAAGTGTTTTTAAATGTTGATTTACTATGTAGATATTGTATTTATCTATTAAAACGTAGTTTAGATCAAATTATGTACTTAACTATTTGAACGCTTGTTATTGTAAAAAAAAGAATGCCGAGCGAAGGAAAAAATTTCAACACGACTGAAAATAATCTTTATGTTTTGCGAATATTACAATTTAAATGTTTAAGTACTCTTAAGCGAGCTTGCGTGGACCAGGGTTAACTGCAAAACTAGAGTTAAATAGAACTGTAAAACCTAACCCAGGTTTTACGATTTAATTTTTTAACCCTAGACCGTGCAAGTGGCCCTTAGTATAATCTTTAATTTAATAAAAGTTGTATTTTTAAATAAAATATTACAAATATCGTGATACGTCTTTAAATTAATGTCTTCGTCACACGGCGGACACGACGCACAAAATACGCGTTCTTGAATCTACGCGCGCACCATACTGGTGAACAGCGGCGACAAGCAATGGCGCCTTGTAGGGAGGGGTAACTCGAATCGGTGCGGGGCGGAGCGTGGCCATTCTGTACGTTAGTACTATTATAATATATTCTGCTGTCTGCGTAGTACATATTCAAGTAGAGGAGACTGGACGAAAAGGAAAAAATATATATTTTCAGTGTATTTAATTTTATAACAATAAATGTCATTATATGTCTCAAAATTAAACATTTCGTAAATACTAACAAACGCCAATATAAATTTTAACCTAGATCACATCTTAAAAATTCTCACTAAAAACTGTATATGTTTACTTTTTATAGTCCGAGAGACAACGACTATAAGTGGCTCTAGTGAAAAAGGGGTTAAGTCTTCAGAAGTTGAACAGCTGATTTCGACTTAGCCCCCTTTACACATAAAACAGAAAATAGCTGTTTAATTTCTGCAGACTTAACCCCTTTTTCACTAGAGCCACAGTATTTAGAAGCGTCATTGTTTATTTATTTGGATATACACTGCTTAAAAAATTCTGACTTGATTCACATTTGAACAGTTTTTAAAGATTCACAGTTAAAAGATTCCTTGTCCTGCGGTGACTTTACTGGTAGGGTCAAGGACTTTAATTCATGAGCCACCATGGAACCATTTCACAGTAGTATCCTAGTGATATCGCATTAATTAACAAGGAAAATCGTAATACTTTTCTTTTGAAAAGGTTCCATGGTGGCTCATGAATTAAAGTCCTTGACTGTACGTCCAAGGGGCATAAGTGCCTCATGAATTTATGAACGTTCAACGTCATTATTACTATGGGGACGTGTCGAAAGAACACTGCAGATTGCGGGACAGGGAACCTGTTAAATAAGACAAATAGAGGGGTGTGCGGTAAAACTCAAAAAGTTTAAATAATTAATTGACAGTTGAGAAAAATAGGTGCCTTTTTTAAAACGTTTAAATTTAAAAATCCTAGAATTAATTAGATCATATTGTCGGATTTGACCACGCATCCCACGATATTTTATTTCATAAATTTTCTTAAAGTACGCGCAATCCAAGCGTAATAATATGTATAGCCGTTCGGTGTACATATCAACATTCACCCGCAATTTCTTCAGTCTACCCATGATCATGACATGACTCTGATAGATGCATCGAAATATCTGGAACTCTTTAAAGGTAAGTATAACGTCATAGTAAATTTGAACTTTCCTTGATTGACAATAAGTTTCAAATTATGATAGTTAAAATCTGACGAAAGATTTACGACGTTAATAATACAAGTCGCATCAAAATCCCCTGGTGTAAATTTTGTCATTTGGTCATAATTATAAAATCACACTTTTGCTACACTGCGGAGTGTTTGTTTCTTTACGGTTGTATATTACTTAGCAAAAATAATACCGACTGCGCTAGTCTATTCTCTGAAGACTGTTTAATCTAAATTGGTAACTAATTTCTTAATCAATATCACCCAGGGCTTAATGATGACTTAAAATAAACTATTGCTAATTTTACCACGACGTTTTGACCACATCACTGCGGTCGTGGTCAAGATTTGGTAGACAGTCGTAATAAACTCCTAGATGATATAAATTATGAATGATCATCATTAAATTGTAAAACATTATACGACATCAAATTTGCCATAAACACCTCGAGTAACAAGTATAATATGCTAACAAAAATTTACACAGATTTGAGTCTGCAGTAGATTATATCAATTCACAAACTTAAAATACACGAGTCTTCAAAAGTCAATCTTTATAAGTCATAACATAAACTAAGAAGAAACGTTTGAATTTACCTATGTACAGTCGCGGAACGAAAGGATCCGTCAGTTCAGTTTTCAACTACTTTAATTTAACATTTTGTAAACGCATTTACCTTTCTAAACTTTAAAACACACCAGACTGTGGCATAGAAAATAGGGATGACGACTGGGTTAAAAATTGGTCATTCTAATTAGTCCGTCATTTAGATTATGGGAAAATATGGGACACGTATTTTTTGGTTTATCAAATTATTAAAAAACGACAAAGATATAGATCATCAAACTTCCGGAGTGGGGGCTTGTGACGTCACCCTTAGGTAAAAATTGTACCATATAGTGACGTCACTCGAAACTTCTAAGCACTGTATCCTCCTCATTTTTTGTTTGTCAAACAAAGGAAAAAATACGTGTACAATATTTTTTAATAATCTAACTGACGGACTAAACAGTTTTTTTTAGTCGTCTAGCCTATTATGCTTATGTTAACAGGGTTAAGATTTAGTCGAACTAATTTTCCTTGACTATGAGTAAGAGCTAGAACATTTTTATTATTTTGGCTTGCCATTAATACTCTGATTCACTTAAATACGATTATCAAAACTAAATGCAAACAGCTTCTGACATATCTTTTCAATCTCTTGTGATTCCTTAATGCCGACAACTTGTCTACAAGTAAAAGTCGACTTTGAAACGCCGAATCTTTTCAATCCGCGACTGGAGATGACAAAAGTACAAGTTACGATGTTACTTCCCGTTTATAATTTATATTATTATACAAAATATTTACGTCACATGCCTTGCTTACTATATGCCATTATAATAGCAAGCTCTTATGTCCTTTCAGGCACGCTATTTGCACTGGCATTTTTATTGTACTAACAGCACTATCCTAAATCACAGACAGTCGTTGTTTCGATAACAATAAGGTGCATTATATAGCAGTTGTTTTGACATCCAGCTTCACCCGGTCTGGCGGCAGGAACCACGCGGCAACGACACTACCTGCAAACAAATAGTACGTGAGACAACGACTATTTTACTAACGTCACGGGAAAGGGACAAGTCTGACTTTTCTTTTAACGTTTTCAACGCCTAATTAATCGTAAAGCTACTTCAAACCGTATGTCATTGCGTGATAATTACTTTGACGTTGTACTTTATGACGCATGTATTCGATGCTGGCGTTGAAAAGGTTAAACGATTTGAAGGGAAAAGGTCCACCTTTAACAATGTTAAACATACGTTTTGAGAGTTTAGTGGCTCTAGAACTGCTTAAGTGACTGCATTAACCAATTAAATAAAAAATAAAACCTCCTTCAAAAAACATTCAAAAAACCATGAAATAATAATTGAACCGAACCGACTACAATAAGCATGAAAATATCTTTCTTCTAATCTGTTTTAAGTCGATGCCTCAGCTCGAGCCAGCAGGAGTGGACCTAGTAATCTAACTTACCTACATACCTTACTATCTATAGGGCTTCTACACTCCTGCAAGCTCGTGCTGAGGCACCGACTTAAAACAGATTAGAAGAAAGATATTTTCATGCTTATTGTAGTCGGTTCGGTTCAATTATTATTTCATGGTTTTTTGAATGTTTTTTGAAGGAGGTTTTATTTTTTATTTAAATTTTTTTATTTTTTGCTTTTTAGTTGTTTCTGTATAAAATAGATGCGTAGGATAAAATCATCAGTTTGACTTCGAAATAAGGTTATGTTGAAAATTCTATTTATAATGCTCGACGGGGTTATGTCGTTTTATTACAGAGTTCCATGATATTTTCTGAATGCAAATGCTCGACTTGTCACCGAAAATACTAAAATCGCTATAAGTTTCTCTTGAATTTTTGAGGAGTTTCTTCAATTCCTCATGGATCCCATCATCAGAACTGGATTTTGGTAACAACGGGACCAACCTTGAAGCATGTGCTTTCAAACAACGAAAAAAAAAAACATACAACCGAATTGAGAACCTCCTCCTTTTTTTGAAGTCGGTTAAAAACCAATAAAGGCCATAGTGAAAATAAACGGATCACTCACGTCTTAAAACGAGTTCCGTTAGAGTTCGAGTGATCCGTTTATTTCCACTATGAGTGAGTCTCACGGTAGTTTCATGTTTAAAGAACCAGTAAGGGCGACCTAATTCTCAAACTCATTTTAGTAACTCGTTCCTAATATCACGCTAGCGTTATTTTTTCATGATAAGCTCCTTTACATAGGAGACCAAATTTTTTATTATTTTAAGGTTATAGGTACCTTACATTAAGTGTAATTATTTTTTCTTAAAAAAAGTTAGTGACGAACATGTTTTATCTTTATCGATATCGATTATAATAATCGGCCTATCTAACTTCAGCGTCAATACAGAGTGTGGCATTTTTTTTTCCAACATCAAGATCACATTTCCATTCTATTCGGTTAAGTATAATCAAAGCATTTTTGGAGATTGACAAGGTTTTAGAGCGTTCTAAAAGAAATTGCTGTATCGATTTAATATTTAAGAGAGTTCTACTTACTCAAAACCAGTAGTGACCAGAGGTAGAAGGTGATTTGGCAATGATTGAAGATTAGATTCCCCACCACGTTGATCCCAACGAACGTACTGCTGCGCCCCACCATTATGCTGAGGCAGGCCACCATTCCCCTAAAAAAAAGTACATAGTGGTTGCTTCAAAAACAAGATTAATATCAAAACGTTTATTCTGCAAGTAAGCCGCAAAGCAAAGAGCTCTTTTAAATGTCACTTTTTAGGGTTCCGTACCCAAAGGGTAAAAACGGGAAAACGGGGTAATTTTCACAGATGATGTAGTTCGGTTGCCGCTATAACAGCAAATACTAAAAAGCAAAATAAAATAAATATTTCAGGGGGCTTGATTTTTTTGCTCTTTTTTGCTCGATATTGATAACGGCAACCGGTAGACGCTTGAAATATTTACAGAATATTTAGATATATTTATTTACTTTAAAATAAAACAAAATATTCAAGGGGGGCTCCGAGACAACAAACTGCTGGCTCGTGTTGAGGCACCGATTTCAAACAGATTAGTAGAAAGATATAAAATCAAATATGTATAATGTATAAGAATCTTACCTGAACGAAGTCGGATATAAATCTACAAAGTATGATGCCAGGATGCCCATCCCAAGGCAAGTACAGGTGAAAGCAACGAAGAAGAACACGCTCGAAACGGGTTCGGGCATCAAGTTGCAGCTGATACCGCTCATAGAAGAAAGGCAGAGGATGGTGAGGAGCACAGTCCTCCTGTGGTTAGGCAAATAAGAGATGATGAAGTTGAGGAAGGAGAAGGCCGATTGAGAGGCTATGAGGGTCAGTATGACGTTGTCTTCAATCACGCCGAGGCAGTTGTCCGCTGACTGGAAAAGAATGACGGTGGTCAAGCTACGAGTAATATTTTGTACATTATCATATCAGTCAATAAATAGCCGTAGTCAGTCCACTGCTAAATATAGACCTTTTTAATGTTACGCCACAACTTTTTATCTTGGCTTCTTTCAGTGAAACACAGACAGTAAAATAGAAATAATTAGCTGTAGATCCACAACTTTTGCTATGTCCACATGAGAGACGTAAACAAAAACGTGTGTTAAACAAAAAACCTTATAGAATCACTCACAATCTCTACAACTTTAGGAGCAGCAGTGGAATTGGAGAACTCGTGAACTGCTGTCAAGTTGCTGACGATTGTTCTCCTAGAGATGAGACTGCAGATGTTCCCTTCGGCATGGCCTGACTCCATGGAGAGCATCACCAGGTTGAATATCTGGGGCAGCCACACGAGGAAGCTGTTGTTTCTGAGGGACGAAAAGATGAATGTGAAAATTAAGGGCGTCCCCATACAGGAAACGTGTTTTCGTTTTATGTCTGTCACATTTAAACATACAAACCTCAATAGCTCATGCTAATACACTGCATATCAACCAATAATAAACCGGTCAAGCGTCTAACTGTAATTTGTCTTTCAGAGCAGCAGCAGTACTTCATGAACTTAAACAAGTTAACTTAAACAAAATTCAGCCTCAGTGCGCGAATACCACTCGCACTTGGCCGGATGTCTAAATATCACTAAAAGCACGTGATTTCACAGATTTACGTGATTATGTCAAAAATTAATATTGGCAACGTTTCGGAGTAACTCGTCAAAAGTTTTTATCATAATCTTGGCAAGGAGTCCTAGAAGAATTTCAATGCTTCTCTTGGAAATGAAAACGAAAGTTTGGCTATTTGCCGCTGGCTGACGTCCAGATTATATAATACACGTGCCAGAAATGGCTGTCTGTTTGTACAATTGTGCATGACTCTAGATAGGCTAAAGATTTATGGGGATGAGATGATTTTATGCGATAGGTAAGAGATTATAATTAAACTAATCGATTTTTAGATATTGACTACCGGTTAACCAACCCTTTGTAAGTGGGTTTTTGTTTGTTGCAGTGTCTTGGGTGTTTAGTATGTATTTAAGTATGTATCTAACTGAATAAGTATGTTTATCGTTGCCTAGTACCTGTAACACAAGCTTTCCTTACTTTGGGACTAAATCAATTGGTGTGAATTGTATAATTTTTTTGTTGTTTAAAACTTACCTTCTGGGAAATTACCTACGTAAACAAACCCACTTGCTTTACTATTGTAGCTAATATTGTGAATGGCAATGATCACGGTCTTTTTAAAAGGACTTTTTTATATAGACTTGAATAAAACCTGGTTCTCACGTGATGTACACAACGGCGACGATGTAGAAGAGTTGCAATGTGCGCCAGCGCAGCGGCGGCCGGAACAGAGGGGCGCTCTGCTCGAACATGGAGCGGAGGAGAGACATATCCTTTCTAGAAGTTTCCTCGCCTAGATCCAGAGACTTAACCTGAAAAATGGGAGAAAAAAATTAGTCAGACGCATGAAGTTTAAGGGTGCTTTTCTACCAGGACGTGAAAGCTACGCTACAAAATTGTGTGACCGTTTTCTCTAATAATAATAAATTATTTGAAAGAACTTTATTAAAAATTTATTAATGTCTTAAAACATGATTTTATGATTTTTTTTTGATTTATATTAGGTACTATGGTAACAATTTCTTTAAAAGTGAAAAAAATATAATACTGTTTCCAGATATCAATATTTATTTCAATGGTAAGTCATAGTACTCTGCGAGCTCTACATTTTACATCTTAATTTTCAAAAAAGTGACTTTTTTCCGTGGACCCTTCAAATAAACTTTTCTAAATTTTAAGAATACTAAATAACTGTACGCCTAAAAAGCAAATTATAGCGGTTCTTTCAATTACTTTTTCCAACTTCACATGTACCTATAGTTAACAATAAATTATTTGAATTTGTATTTGAATTAATGCTAAGCTCCATAGCCGCACGAAGAAGATCTATCTAGATTACGCATCTTTCCTTGTAAAGAACCGCCGTACGAGAAAGATGCGTTATGAAGATTTGCAGCACGAGCTATGCGATGTATCGACAGTAAGGACCATCCATAGCTCGCATCCACTGCACGCACCCAGAGCACGCATTATTACGTATAAAAACATAACTTACTTAGTTGGTCCCGTTTCCACGAGTGCTGTACTATGTGAACCAATTAATATGATTGGTGGATAACAAACGAATCCATAACAATGTAGCATAGCACATCTCTGCTGGAAAGACATGCTTAGCTTAACCTTGTAACCAAAATTTACACGTCCTTTTTATACATCTGTCACACTACATTTTCGGCTGGGCATTCCTCCCCCACAAATTGTCGTACCCCAGCGCTGGTGGTCTCAACCTGGTCTCCTGGCAAGTCTTCATGTACGCATGGTGCTTGTGGGGCCTCCTGGGCGCCATAGGCCTGTACGTCTTGCTAGAGAGCCCACGGTACCTCCTGGCGACCTGAGGACCAGAAGCCGTGGTGCCCGCACCCTTGAACCCTCGTCCTATGTGTATAAGCTAGCGATGATAATAATGAATGTCTAACGGCTGGTCGAAGCTCAATATCCTCCAATCCTTAACATTAAAACAAAAAAACACTCACCTTAAAATCATCCCTTGCGCATCTCTGATTGATCGCGTAGATGGACTTCATGACATCCAAAGCTTCATCTTTCCGACCTATGTTTGCTAGAAACTTAGGGCTCTCATAGAAGAAGTATATGAAGATACCGCCGATTCCCGAAGGTATAGCCAGGACCACGATGAGAAGCCTCCAAGGTCGGAAGACCACGCCGAGCCACGACAACTCGGCTGCAAAGTCCAGTTTCAGCGTTGGATAGGTCAGAACTGCAAAGAGAATTCGCATATGTTTCGTTTTGTTTTGCATTTGTGTGTTAGACGACCAGATGGCCTAGTGGTTAGAGAACCTGACTATGAAGCTTGAGGTCCCGGGTTCGATTCCCGTTGTACGAGCATGCTCGACATTACTGTTAAGCTGACGCTGCACCCGTTGTGTACGTCACACCGTTTACATAAGTAAAATATGTTATTTTTACATTGTATCTATCTATATAAGTATGTTTATCCGTTACCTAGTACCCATAACACAAGCTTTGCCTAGCTTACTTTGGGACTAGGTCAATTGGTGTGAATTGTCGGGTATGTATTACAATACCGAAGTACGAAAGACCGAAAAAAACAGGTATTTAAACATCGAATGGGTCAAAAGACCGACACGATTTTTTTCTGAAACCGTTAACTTTTTAAGATTTTTATAAAACAAACCTAACCTAACCTAACCTGTATGATGCCGTTTTAATAAATTCTAAGAAGTTTACGGTTTCAGAAAAAAATCGTGTCTGTCTTTTGATCCATTCGATGTTTTAGTACATTCGATCTTTCGTACTTCGGTATTGTAATACATACTCGAATTGTCCCGTGATATTTATTTATTTATTTTTATTTATTTGTTGCATTAATTTAATCCCTTGCTGTATCATTACTAGCAAAGCTTTAGTTTTGAAATTCATGTGTAAGATATTAGAGAATTCACTCTAGTGCCGTCACTTTCGAAACACAATTACTTGTACCTAGTAGGTAGTTTGCTGTTTTAGAAAAAAAAAAAAAGTCATCTTATAATTATAATTATAAAGTTATGTACATATAAAGAATACGCATATATACTTTTATATTAATAGTGTATAATAATAATGCATAAAAAGTGCATTGTGTTACTGGAGCAACCTGTACATGACCGGGGCGCGCGAAGCAGAATACCGGTTGTTTTTTTGCCTGTTTTGCTTATCTCGTGCTTGTTATTTGGGTAGTGTTTATATTTGTTAAGAGGGTAAATCTAAATCTAGTGTGTAAACTGTTTTTTATTTTAGTTTATTGTTTTATTTTTTTTTAAATATTTGTGGAAATTGTATGAGGCGGAACGAAGCATCGAGACAAACCTGATTCAGGTTTAACGATGCTACTTAATTGTAAAATATTATTGTTTTAAATTTAAAAAAAAAAAAAATCCTTAGTATGGCGTTAGTGCACGGCAGGTCATGAATTTTGAATGTAAATAAAACAATATGTTTTCTAGGGCCTAGATACGTTACATTTTTAAAATAATATGTATTTATTTTAGTAAAACGATGAAATTACCTAAATACACGCGCGGTCTAACCAACCTATCTTGAGCCGCTGTGCTGCCCCCCTGGCCGTATAGTTAGTAGTGCTACTTCGGTAAACGGATGGGGAACTGGAATCCCTTACGCTTACGCACCGCCTTGATTTTAGCCGCTCTCACGCACACATACACGTGTGCCAAGGATGATATAGACTGGATTGGCAGTACGGATCGGCCGCGGTTTTTGTAGTTTGATTATTAAATCTAGATGGCGCTGAAATATAGCCAGAGGCTTTAAAGGCAAAACAATAAGACTACAGATATTTCATATCACTGCAAATGTATTATAATGCAATATTTTTGAAAATTAATACATGTGTAGTAAAATTAAACATCTGTAGTCTTATTGTTTTGCCTTCAAAGCCTCTGGCTATATTTTAGCGCCATCTAGATTTAATAATCAAACTGCTAAAACCGCGGCCGATCCGTAATATGGCGACTGCCAATCCAGTCTATTATCATCCCTGACGTGTGCATAGAATATCTAAAATCGAACCGCGTTAGAACTTCGGCGCGGCCTTAACAACAAGCGTCACACACAATGCGTCAGCGTCACTCGCGGCAGCAGCAATGGGCGACAGCATTAGACATATTGTGTCATTGGAAGACCTCGGAATAAACGGGCCGAAATTCAACGACAGATAGGGAACTGAGACAATTACTTTACTCACCCGCGACCTTACAATAGTTACGTTTATGCAAGAAATGTGTGTTCATGCAGTTCCTCCACCTCCACACTGTACGAACACACACAAATCACACAAACCCAACCATCACCACCACCAAACTACACTGACGCGTTTCAAACTCAACCAGAGCTCATCTTCAGAGCCAGCACCACATCCGTATGCTATGCTACCAAATGTTGTTAGTTTAAAATTTGGTAGCATAACATACGGTTGTGGTGCTGGTGTGGATGTTCTGTGTGATCGATTGGTGTAGTACGGTACGGGTTACTTTTTTTCAACTGACTTAATTTGTAGGTATAACAAGCGTCAGCAATTGTCTTCAAGCGTCAGCAATCGTCAGAAAGTGTTACTCACCGGCAGCGGCGGCGGGCGACAGCAGCAGTAAACACGTCATCAGCAGCATGTACTTGCTGCGCACGCGTCGCACACATGACTCGCCTACCAGCGTGTACGTCGCAGAGTTAGCGGCGCAGGAACTGGAATATACAACATATTCGTTTAAACTTGAGGGCCAATTTTATTTTGTTGTATGCTTTGACTTTTTTTTTTCTTTTTTTATGTTAGTGAAGCCAGACAAACGAACTAGTGGGTCACCTGATGTTAAATGAACACCACTGTCCATAGACACTCGCAGCGCTTTACGCGATACCAGTGCGTTGTCGGCCCTGCAGAAAATTGTACACTCGCCTCTTAAAGGCACCCAGGTCGTAACTCGATGGGATGACCCCAGCGGGAAGCTCGTTCCAGATTTTTTTTTATTTGTTATTTGGATAATTTTATGTGATTTCTGCTCAGAATCACGAGCTTTTTCGATCCTACTAGGAAACAAAAGTGTCCCAAGTTTTTTCCGTTGAGTTACCATTTTTCATAGACTTTATATTATAACTGAAAGGAAAAAACTTGGGACACTTATGACTTATGACCGTAACTAAATCGAAGAATCAAAAATCATATGGGTGTTTTGGGACACTTGTTCTCCTAGTAGGATCGAAAAAGCTCGTGATTCTGAGCAGAAATCAAAAAGAAAGAAAGAAAGAAAAATATTTATTCGTGAAACCTTAAATTAACAAATAAAAACAGTAACAGACAAAACATAATCACGAAATGGTCCCAACTCAGCATGGTGTCGGCCGTGAAGCCGACGCTGGTCTTCCGTTGGAACCATTTTACCCACAGTTAAAACATAAACTGTTCAGTGAAACCGACAACTAAAATTTAATCAGTAAGCAAACCAAAAAATATAAAAATACAAAACGCAACTAAAAAAAAAAAGCATACAAGAAAACAAAACGCACAAAAGTGTCTGCATAGATCGAACGCCTTTGCCTTTTTTGAGTTAGACACAAACAAACAATGGCGTGGTCAATCAAAGAGTATGTAATGTAATTGTAATATTATATGGCGTGGTCACAACACATACAATTTTCAAAATAAAAAAAGATCAAACATACAACAAAAACAAAAACTAGCCCTTAAAGAATTTAAAATAAATGGAATACCTGTGTTGCTCCTCCGCTAAGTAGTGAGGCCAAGTCGTGCAAAACAGCTACGTTTGCGCTGAAAAATGCTTTTTCATGCAATTTAACCCACCCTCCCTCCGCATAAAAAAACGTAAATCACCAACGCAAACGTAACTGAACCCACCACCAAGAGAACCACCACCACCATAAACCAAATCCCGTTGTTGCAATTTATAGAAATGTTTTTATCGTTGCATGTTGGTAAAACAATATACTGTTAATTTAAATTGGCCTTTGTATCATTTCGCTGTCTGCCCTAATCGCCCCAACATAAGCATAACCGGCTACGGCCCTTGAAATAAAAGTCTTTTAGGAAGCCGCTGGATCTATCTGAGCAACTTCTAGTTTGTAACCAAAAGAAATGTAACCATCTGTCCGTGAAGTGAGGAGTGGGTAAGTACCTAATCCAATTATACCAGCCCGCTTCACGACAGATTTGGCTGGTTGGCTTTGGACCTGGTTTCGGGATTTGGTTTATGGTGGTGGTGGTTCTCTTGGTGGTGGGTTCAGATACGTTTGCGTTGGTGATTTACGTTTTTTTATGCGGAGGGAGGGTGGGTTAAATTGCATGAAAAAGCATTTTTCAGCGCAAACGTAGCTGTTTTGCACGACTTGGCCTCACTACTTAGCGGAGGAGCAACACAGGTATTCCATTTATTTTAAACATGGACCTCCGCAAAGTAACGCCTGAATCTATACAGTACTTAAAGAATTTATTGAATCAGGCGTTACTTTGCGGAGGTCCATATTAATGAACTAAAACAATTACTTTGCTTTTGCAGGTGAGCAAAGTAATTGTTTTAGTTCATTAGCCCTTAAAGCTAATGCTTGTGACCGAAAAAAATACTGTTCTGAATATCGAAAATTAATCGCATGCATTAATATCCAATGGTTATAGTTAACACCGAAAAGTTTTTTTTCTGGAACCGTAAAGCATAAAGTTTTCTAGAAGCGTAAAGGAAGAGAAATAGAATTTGCTCCCATCGTCTATGTCTTTAGATACATGGGCTCTTCGAGGCTAAAGTGTGTAGGGTGTTACTTAATCAGTGAGATACTGTGATGGTGTGTGGCTGGAAGAGAAAATAACAGCCTATCTAACTTAAATTATTTTAAATAAAAACTTGCATTTGAGAACTTGTGTTATACTTTACATTCGGTTATACACACAACATTTCAGTAACACCGCCTATACCTAACCAAGAATGGCTGCCCAGACCGTTTGCTGCCCGCTGTTCGTTTCTAGATTCGAATTCTAGAAGCCACAAATTCAAATTTCCGAAACAGCAACACGATCTCTCGGTGGCCAGTATCTACAATACTGCCGTGCTAAGCCAAAAGGGCCTATGTCCGTTTTATCGGTTTTGTTTTTATGTTTTCGTTTCTTAGTATTTGAGTGAAAAATAAGCCTTTCTTAGCTATTTTTAAGGCACTTCTAATAAAAAAATACTTTTTCGATGACTTTTTTTTGATGACTTTTTCGTTAACAAAACTTTATTCCTTATAAGCTAAGGAATACACCTCTAGCCACATCCTCAATTCGCCAGGTGAGATGGAGTCAATCACGGGTCAGTTTTATGTAAAAAAAGTCAAACTAGTTCAATCATTTGCTTCCTTGTGTCATATACATATATGTCTGTATGAAGATTGATGTAAGTATAATGCGTTTACTACTTGCACTATAATGTGCAGGCTATAGGCATGTGTATATCGGCATTTAACTACGTTACGAGCCGATGAAGCCTCAAAAGTGAACTCAGCTGCACGTCGGTTGGTAAATAGAATCGAGCAACGCTAAAACCAATAGAGTGGTAATACTGGCCAACTAATCTCGAAATATATAAGTGAATTATCATTATCAAGGGGCGGAATTTTCATAGCAAAAATCTAACTTCAAGAGGGATTGACCAGTGTGTTTCATCGACTATCGATGGTTAATTGTCACTTATGTAGCACATGTTTTAAGTAAGTAATTAAATAGGACCTGGGAATTTTCATAGTAGAAATCAAACGTCAAGAGGGATTGACCATTGTGCTTTATCGACTATCGATGGTTAATTGTCACTTAATTTATTTTAATAATGAGACGCAAGTCGCTTATCAAAGAGGTCAAATGTTACAGAATAATGTTAGTAGTCGGTAACATGCGAAAAGATTCGATAAAATGGGTAACTGGAATAGTCGATAAAACATACAGGTCAATACCTCTTGACGTTTGATTTATGCTGTGAAAATTCCCAGTTCGCTTTTAATTACTTAACATGTCATGTCAGGCTATGTGACAGTTAATTATCGATAGTCGATAAAATACAATGGTCAATCCCTCTTGATGTTTGATTTTGGCTATGAAAATTCCGCCCCTTGATCATTATCACTAACACTATTATCATCATTTCAGGCGAAAAACTTGGGAACTACGCCCCAAACCCTCTCAATCTGAGAGGAGGCATGTGCCCTGCATTGGGAGGTATATAGCCTGAGATGATGATGATGTAACTTGGCTCGCTGCTAAACCTCCTCATGCAGATCTTCAATTCAGCCGAAAGACGTCCACTGCCGAACACAAGCCTCCCCGAGGTTCGCAAACAGATCGGTCTTGCGCATCTGTTACCAACGCATTCCCGAAACCACAGAATATATAATAGTACAAACGTACAGATTGGACACGCTCCACCCCGCACCGATTCGAGTTACCCCACCCCTCAAGGCACAGATTGCCGGACCCCGCCGGAATCCAGAAGAGTGCGCGCGCGATGTATGTAGGCGTACGCGTGTACAGACGTCGTCGTGCTTATGTAGATTCAAGAACACGTATTTGTACGTCGTGTCCGCCGCGTGCCGAAACCTTAACCAGGTCCTCACTCCATCTTGCCGAAGGCCTACCTACACTGCGTCTTCCGGTCCGTGAATAACGCCCTCCATGAATAACCCCTGACAAAAAGGAGTCTAAAAAGCTAAAATTAAAATTTCTGTCTCGTCCTTTTAACTTCTTTAAGAAAACCTATTAATATTTTTAAGATGAGTGTCGCCGCGTCGAGGGGCCGCTAAGTGAAGAAGTACATTAAGTTATATCTTAGCGGTCCAACAGCGGACAAAAAATTCATTTTTATTTTTTAGACTTTTTTGTCGGGGATTATTTTACTAGCAGTCAGAGGCTGATACAGTAAAATTACATAAAGTTTACCACTGACAGATGGTTTGCCTTCATTTCATATTCAACTTTAACGACCTACAAATAAAGCCAATTTTAGAATACTGTTACCCACGTTTGTAGATTTTGTAATAGCTACTTTATTTGTATGGTGTTAAAGTTGGAAATGGAATGAAGGCAAGCTATCTGTCAGTGGTAAACTAGTATTTTCGTTGAATTTTGGAGCTGTCACAGGGACTTCTCATTTATCGATTTTTATAAGTATTGTTTGTTAAGAAACAACTGTCTTGTTTTTGGAGGAGCGGGACTTCCTGTTACAGGTATTACAATACTTACTAGGAAGTTCCAACCTTGACACTATTTATGCACAATTGTTAACGAAAATAAATATTTTTAATTTTTTTTTTTTTAATGAAAATAATGAACATTCATTAATAGTTAAAAATTTGACATTTGATTAGTTCAGTTCAGTGTTATAAGGAACAATAAAATATGTATTATTATTATAATTCTAAAGGCTATCTCGAAGAGATCGCTCATTACTTATACATACATACATTAAAATTTAATATCAACAATATTTAATATTCATCATCATCTCCTCGCCTTCACCCGCTCCTGTAAGTAAACATGTCACCCCTCATAACCGCCGCAAACTGATTGAGAACTAAATTAGTGATGGAGACCTTAAAGGTGCCGCACGTCTTTTGTTCTCCAACGACGAGCTATCGCCAGACACCCCTGACACACTTCAGGCCCTACGGACGAAACATCCTCCAGCTCCAATCAACCCATATTTTCTCGATCCACCAACAGCAGGGCATTCATGCCTCCAAATTCAAAACAAGGATGTAATGGATGCCATTTTATCTTTTAAACCAGGTTCGGCCGCAGGTTTGGATGGAATCTCACCCCAGCATTTGAAAGATTTAACATCTCATTCTGTGGGTGATGCAGGTGATCAACTTTTAAATTCTATCACTAAATTAATTAACTTTATGTATTCAGGCAATATCAATTCAGAAATCGTTCCCATTCTTTTCGGTGCAAACCTCATCGCCCTCACCAAAAAGGACGGAGGGGTGAGACCAATTGCTGTTGGATCAACTTTACGCCGTTTGGCTTCCAAAATTGCTGTTCGACATATTTCATCAAAATTAAATTCGGAATTTGAACCCGTACAGTTAGGTTTCGGTATAAAAGGAGGATGTGAGGCAGCCGTCCATGCCCTACGCTCCTTTCTAACTTACGGACAACCTGAAGTAGTGATCAAAATTGATGTTAAAAACGCTTTCAATTCGGTAAATAGGGATACCCTGCTGACGGAAATAAAACAGCACGTACCGGAAATATATAATTATCTTCTTCTCAGCTACGCTGACCCAACTAAATTGTTATATCGTTCTAATGAACTTTCCTCAGAAGTAGGTTGTCAACAGGGTGATCCCCTTGGGCCTGCAATTTTTAGTTTAGCTATAAATCCAATAATTAAAAATTTAAATTCTAAATTTAACGTATGGTATTTGGACGACGGAACCCTTGGAGGTGATGTGGATACTGTGTTTTCAGACCTTTTTTCAATCAAAAATAAGTTTCAGTCCATTGGTTTGGAACTTAATTTTGGCAAATGCGAACTCTTTATAAATAATTCCAACTTAAATATAAATGACGTAAAACAAAAATTCAATATTCTTGCTCCAAATATTAAAATTGTAAGCAGTAATTCCCTTTGCCTCTTAGGGTCCCCAATATTTGAAGCGTCTATTCCTGAATACATTAATAATTCTATTACTAAATTTCAAAATTCCGCTGACCGTCTTCTTGAAATTAGTTCGCATTATGCACTTTGCATCTTAAAATTCTGTCTTTTCGTCCCAAAATTTACATATGTGCTCCGCTGCTGTCCCTTTTGGAACCACCCAAATCTTTTAACTCAATTTGACGACTTAATTAAAATTAGCTTAGAATCGATCCTAAATATGCAGCTGAACGAGCAATCTTGGACCCAAGCGTCCCTGCCCATCCGTTATGGTGGGTTAGGGACTCGCAAAATTTCCAGTGTCGCTTTGCCAGCCTTCCTATCTTCTGCCTATAGTTCAGCAAATCTCATAAGTAAAATTTTAAGGGCCAACCCTTCAAACTTTGAGATTGCTGGCTTGGAAGAAGCTAGAAAGGCTTTCTTAATTGCATGCCCAGGTCAAAATTTTCCAGTTTCTACAAATTCACAGAGGAGCTGGGACGACATACACTGCAAAATTACCTATGACCATCTCTTGAGCTGTAGTACAGGTTCGGCACGAGCTAGGCTATTGGCTGTGGGAACGCATGAGGCCGGCTACTGGCTTCACGCGTTTCCATCGTCTAATACTGGAACCTTTCTTGAGCCTGACACGCTCAGAATTGCAACCTGTCTACGGCTCGGGGTTCCGGTTTGCGCTCCTCACGTGTGTCCCTGTGGCAGTGACGTCGACCGGCTAGGACATCACGGACTGTCATGTCAAAAAAGCGCCGGCCGCTTCTCAAGACATGCTGCACTAAACGACATTATACGCCGGTCCCTTGCCACCGTCAACGTGCCAACGTTGCTTGAGCCCACAGGCATTGCAAGAGACGATGGCAAGAGACCGGATGGTATGAGTCTGATTCCATGGAAGATGGGTCGGGTGCTGGTATGGGATGCCACTTGTTCAGACACGCTGGCCCCTTCCCATCTCCATGGTACTTGCAACAGACCTGGTGCAGCTTCAGAAGCGGCTGAAAAGGCGAAAAGACTGAAATACAGGGGTCTAGGCAGCGAATACGATTTTGTCCCATTCGGTGTCGAGACCCTTGGTCCGTGGGGTCCTAGCGCCTTAAAGCTCTTCAAGGATATTTCAAAGAGGTTAGTCGACGTCACAGGTGACCGAAGAGCTGGCAGCTTCCTCGGACAAAGAATTAGCTTAGCTATTCAAAGAGGAAACGCTGCCAGCATCTTCGGCACCTTGCCTAAGGGGACTAGCTTTCAGAATATGTTTTAGTTATATTTTATATTTTTGTTTTCTTTTTTCTTATTGTACATACATTTTTTTTTAGTCTAGGATAGTTGTACATATGTAATATATTAGTATAAATGGTCATGTATTCAATTGTTGAATAAATTTCTAATATTTAATATTGTATTCTGTATTTATCGATATAATATTTATATCAGAAGTCGATAAATGAGAAGTCTCTATGACAGCTCAAAAGTGCCAAGAGAATCGAGGCCTCTGACTAGCAGATATAATGCTCTATGTTGGGTAGTAACCGACGTGCTCGTACTCACTAAACATACATGCGCGTGCACTTGACATTGACCGGTAGATCGATAGCGTTCCTAAAGGACAATTAATGGAGGTCGAATTAATGTGTACTATCATTAATAACGGTCCAGTTTTGCCCATTAAGATGCCACTGTTTAAAATGGTAGGTTCGGATCTGTAACGTGATGATTCTTATAGTTGTGCAATGGAGTCTATGTAGCAAAATGTCCAGTAATGCAAACTGTCCAAGAAACGAAATGTCAGACGTACTAAGTATTAGCCTTTTGTCTCATCAGCATAACATCCATAACGCAGAACATCAAAATAAAAATTAGTCCGTGTTGCATAACTTCCAAACTACTATTGTCAAAAACGCTATCAGCCAATAAAGCAAATCGTCAAATCTTATTGAAAGCAGTTAGCTGGAGTAGCAGAATAAATAAAAAGCGTGTTCGGCTTTCAAGTGGCTGGTCATATTATCAATTTAGAATCGACCTATTCAATTAAAACTATTTATATCGTGAAATACGCGACATTATAGTTTTGGACGTTCTGCGATTTTGGCGTTCAGCTATAAGGGCGTGTTGCTATCTGGCCGTGTCCCTTCAGAGACGTTATGCTAATTGGGTATTTTACGATTAAGGCATTTTCACACAATGGACAATTTACATAATATTTCAAACTAAATACAAATTGAAATATAGATGCACAGAAAAAACCCCAGAAAAAGACCAATGCTGGGAATCGAACCCAGGTCCTCAGCGTTCCGTGCTGCGTGCTTACCCCTACACCATCACTGGTCTAGAGGTTAGCGGAGGCTAGAGGTTAGTTTTGGTCTTTTTTCTGGGGTTTTTTCTGTGCATCTATATTTCAGTTTGTATTTAGTTTGAAATATTATGGTTTCATGGGATGACCATAAAAGTAATAAAAAATGAAGTTGAAAAATAAATAAAAAAGATACTTCATATCTGACTTGTTTAAAGTTGCACAGTAGCGCCATCTCTTGGTCCAGGTGAGCGGTTAGCTCCGAAGGAGTGTTAAAGTCTCTCGGTAGAGGGCATAACATAGATAAGCGCTTTATCACTGCATAAAGTGATTATAACAGACTGAAATGTACGATGTATGGGAAAGATTCGTCGCTAACCTCTAGACCAGTGATGGTGTAGGTTGGTCTTTTTTCTGGGGTTTTTTCTGTGCATCTATATTTCAGTTTGTATTTAGTTTGAAATATATGGTTTCATGGGATGACCATAAAAGTAATAAAAAATTAAGTTGAAAAATAAATAAAAAAGATACTTCATATCTGATTAATTTACATAATTGGACATGTGCTTTTTAGACCATCTGAATCGTGATCATTTTGCTTTATAGACGATTCGGTACCGAGCGGAAAAAACGTGCCAGTTGCATTATATTGCAAGGCAGTAAAGCCAACGAGATTGAAGCAGTCAATCGAAAGATTCGAGCGCCGCAATGTAATGCAACTTGCACGATTTTTCTTGCTGGTATAAACTGGGCTTTAGGGTAGGTATAAATAAGCAAGCTTCGAACAGATAAACACTGAAAATTAAAAAAGCTTGTTAAAGGAAGCAGAAATGTACATAGAGAGGGGACCGGGTGGGCCATGCACATCCCAGAATGGCTTAATGCGTGCCCTAACATTGTGGTATCGACTCTGCTGAAAATGAATACTCACAAGCACACTGAGAAGAATTTGACCAGCCCGAGGAACAGCCAGTTGGGAGACACGCTGGTGAGGCAGGACAGCACGAAGGCGGCCTGCAGAGACAGCACCAGCGAGAACCGACGGCCTCTCGTGTCTGACACGTAACCCCAAATGTACGAAACTAAAAGGATACCTGCAACCAAGGTTAAGGTTTAATTAGGTAATTAAGGTTCATCAGCACAGCTTATAAGTATACGTCCCACTCAGAGAGGGCTTGTGCCATAGTTCCCACGCGAGCACAGTGCGGATTGGGAACTTCACACACACCATTGAATTTCTTCTCAGGTGTGTGCAGGTTTCACTTTAAAACTCATGGTAATTTCACACATAAATTCCTAATAACTCAGAGGTGCGATTGATATAATCATAGTTTTATACAGGGTTATTTGTAATTCACTGACATCCCCTTAACCCTGAATTCCTATCACTCAAACAAACGTTTTTTGTTTTACGACTTTTTAAAATGAAGTACTTTTTTTCCCATACAAATACACAGAGTATCGTAAAAATAAGAGGAAATCTCAAATTTTCAAAACGTTATTACACCAAAAATATTAAGTTATGACAAAAGCCGTAAAACAAAAAACGTTTGTTTAAATGGTTGGAGTTTAGGGTTAAAAGGATGCTAGTGAAATACAAATAACCCTGTAAATAAAACACACTTAAATACATATTAAGCGCCCAAAATTCAAGAGTTTATTCGTGTCATTCATACAAATATCTGCCCCGACCGGGAATTGAACCCGGGACATCGAGCTTCATACTCAGATTCTCTAACCAATTAGCTATCCAGTCGTCTAAAAAAAGTCATCTTTAAGGGAAACGTGTCAAAACACATAAACTTTGAAAAGAATAATGGTCGAAATCCACAATCGTCATTTGACATAGTAAAATTTTCTATGAAACTATTAATTAAACTAACTTTTTTCATAGTGCCGATTTATACAGATTGGTTAAAGTTAGGTTAGGTTTATTTTGTGACAATCCTGTAAATTTAAGACTAAGAAAATTGCATTATGTCAAATGAACATTATGTATTTTGTCCGTTATTCTTTTCAAACTTTATGCAATTTGATACGAACCCCGTTCTCAAGTATCCTTAGGTGCATGCCACACAGAAGCGTGGGACGGGGGCGCATCGCAGTCGCAGTGCCTCTTGAATCAGTTTCATACTAAATGTATAGAAGCATCGCGGTCCAAAGCAGACAGAAGAGACGGGGCGGAGACGTGGCCTGCGGACATACGACGCGGACTGCGACGCGCCCCCGTCCCATGTCCCTTCTGTGTGGCTTGCGCTTGATGTGCCACTTACCAATGAAAGGCAGGGACGCGAGGATGCCCTTCTGCGCGACAGTCAGTTCCAGGTCGCAGGCGGCTGCGACCACCAGGCTGAAGCCGAACAAGTCTATGCCTATGGCCAGCAGGATCCAAGCGCATATCAGCACCAACAGTATGTTGTACACGCCGTTACCTGTAAAGACCAAGCAAAATAGTAAGGAATGGCACTCGCTCCAATCGTCTATATCTCCGATTTGGTCCTGATTCGTCATAATCCTAATTGGTCATATTCCTAATTCGACGCTTTCCTAACTGGTCATATACCTAACTCGTCATGTTCCTGATTCGTCATATTCCTTACTCGTCATACCATGTACATTTACCTGCACAAACTTTACGTTATTTGTTATTTGTTTTGGAATCAGAATTAGAATATTTATTCGTTTAAAATAGTTACATTAAATTGGTATTGATCTTAAAGCTAGAGCATTCTGTGAAACACAATGTTCTCGGACTCCGCTTTATGTAAATTATTGTCTAATAACCGTAGTACAAAATATTTACGACGCGCACACACATGCACGTGTTCACGATTTCATTTGACTACAATGACGAGTAAGTAATATGACTAGTTAGGTATATGACCAGTTAGAAAAGTGTTGAATTAAGAATAGGACCAATTAGGAATATGACGAATCAGGAACAAATCGCCACCAAGTTGGGGTTGCATTGTCATCGAAACTAAATATTTATGTCGAATTTCAAGTCAATTCGGACACTAAAAGTGGGTCAAAATAGACACACAGACACTGGAACAGGTAGAATGAAATAAAAATTCGTAAAAAATTATATACCCATTTCGGACCCGATTAAGCGTAGATTTGATTAAAAACCTTAATAAAAACACAATAACTTATAATATAATAAATAAAAACGTCACAACATAACAATTGAACATTTAGCAGAAAGGTAGACAATGGTGTTGTTAAGCATTCTGTTTGTGATCAATTTTGACGTAGAAATTACGTGATGTTCCCATTTCAGAAAACATTTTTACGTCAGAAGATTGTATGTTTGAAGCAAATAAATGAAACAAAACTAACCAGGTCATCTTTTTTTCATGATACAGGAAATAGGCCTTACGCATCTAGCCCCGTTAGAGGGAAACAGAGGGTATGTGAGGCTCTCCCACAAAGGGCACCCACTAAAAACCACATGAGTTTCCTCCTTGCTATTGAGTGTGGACGCCACGGGTGCAAAAAGTGACTACCGCGATGCCCACTGGCCGCCCCGGGTTGGGCGGTCCTATAGTTGATACCGTGCAATCAAAGCTCGGCTCTCCACCCTCCCCTGCTGGTGTCAGATTATTTAGGTCATCTATACCTATTAATAGCGTTTGAGATGTGGTGCTGGCGGAGAAAGGCGGGGATTAGCTGGACTGAAAGAAGACCGAATGAAGAGGTTTTGGATTTGGTAGAAGAGGACAGCTTGCTGTTGATGACGATTTAGAATAGGAGAGGAAATATGCTGGGGCATCTGATACAACATGACAGTTACATAAAAACTATATTAGAAGGGCGAATAGAAAGAAGTTGAAGCAGGGGAAGACCGAGACGGTCATTTATAGATCAAGCCAAGGAAAAAGTCAATGTCATGCCGTATCAGGAGCTGAAAACGTTGGCAGAGAATCGAACAGAATGGCGATTATTCCACCGACAAAAGCTGGTCTCTTTAATTGATGGTGATGACGATGATACCTATTAAACGACTAACGTTACTGATAGACGAAACCTAAACCATTGGAGTTATAAAAATTCTTCGGCAGACATTTTTCATAGAGAATTACGAAGGGATTTTTCAAAATTCATACGGAATGAGTAACTATTTCGTTTTTATTCTTTTGCGGAAGCGAAGCAGTAGGCTTAAGCTAATTGAAACAATTTAAAATCCTGGAAAATAAGTGAGATCATTTTATAAAAACGTGGCAGCGGAAATATTAGCTCTTTAGTTATAGTTTTGAGAAACCTGAGTCAATTCCGTAGTAACTTTTCCTGGTGAATGAGTACACAATGTAAGATAAGAACATAAAAAAAATTACTTAAAGCCGCAGAATAGATATATGATAATAACTGGTAACAATAGTTTGTTTAACTTGAATGACCATAGATAATTCAATGTGGCGAAGCAATTTAACGTCCGATACACTTTGAAAAGATGTGTGAATTGTTTTGAATGCGTTTATATTTCTTCTATTAAACAACTTTAACAAATTAATAATAGGGATACTGATACCATTAATCAAGCAAGTCGCTAAATTTTTATGAGGCTACTATTTTATAAAATTTTCGAAAAGTGTGGATGGAAAATGTCACGAGAACACGTTGACCTGATGTTGATGCGACCTATATAGGAGAACAAACATCCGGACATATATTATTCTAGCTGTTGCCTGCGACTCCGTCTGCGAATATAAAAAATAGCCTACGACTATTCTCAGACCTACCGAATACAGAGAAAAAAGTTTCATAAAAATCGGTCAAGCCGTTTCGGAGGAGTTCGATAACAAACACCGTGACACGAGATTGTTATATATTAGACTAGCTTTTGCCCGCGACTTCGTCCGCGTAGAATTCCAATTTGTGGTAAAGCTTATTCATCTCTTTCATTGTATAAAACCAAAATCCGGCAACGGCAACATCCATCATTATTATCATTTCATCATCATCAGTATCAGTTAGTGAATATTATAAATCCCGTTTATTCTCTATCCCGTGGGAATTTCAACAAATTTGTCCTTATTCTATGCAAATTTTCGCTTATTTTTATCCCGCGGGAATTTTGCATTTTCACGGAGAAAAGTAGTCTATGTTAATAATAGTTGGTGTAGCTTCCTACTGGTGAAAGAAATTTTCAAATCAGCCCTCAAGTGATATTCACTTCTTTCAATCCCACACGGGAATATTGCATTTTACCGAATAAATAGTAGGTAGCCTAGCCTATACCAATAAAGGATAGTGTAGCCTATTGGTCATTTTTTTTAAACTCAGCCCCGAAGTTAAATTTACTATTTTCTCTACCGCGGGAATTTTGCATTTATCCGGAAAATAGCATCCTATGTTAATCAAAGACGGTGTATCTTCTCTATTGGTGAAAGACATTTTAAAATGAGCTCCGAAGTTGAATTTTTTTTTCTATCCGTTGGGAATTTTGTATTTTTCCGGAAAAAAGTAGCCTATGTCAATAAATGATAGTGTAACTTTTTACTGGTAAAAGATTTTTTTTTAATCGGCTCGGAAGTTTCAGAGATTATCTATCCCACAGGAATTCCCAAAAATCCCGCAATAAGTTTTTTTGCTGTTATGTATGACCATTTACGTTTATACTGAATTTGAAAAGTTTAGTAATTGTAGTTACGGACATAGGATCCAGTTGATTTGAGTATATAAATTCTGATTTATCCTTATCCCGTGGGAATTTTCAAAATTATTGAAATTAGCTTTATACCTATTCTAATAGTCTACTTGCATGCCCAATTTGAACAGTTTAGTAATCTTCGTTATGGGGATAGGGTCATTCTCGACTGATGAAATATATACATCCCGTATATTCCTTATCCCGTGGGAATTCCGGAAAATTCTATCTTATCGGATGCCTACGTCATACAAAGACCACATCCTCCAAGTTTCAGGGCTCTACATACAGCGGTTTAGGCTGTGCGTTAATCCGCCAGTCAGTCATTTAGGACTTCAGGACAAAGCATTTCATATGTATTTGCATTGCACCAAGCTTTTCTTATTCTTCTTCTTCTCATTCCTCTCCTATCAGAGGTTGGACAACATCATGGCAATTCTGATCTTGGAGGCCGCTGCTCTAAACAAGGAAGTGGTACTGCAGTTGAACCAATCACGCAAATCACGCAAAACCAAGCTTTTATGCGAGTTCAACAATGATGTTTGAATACTCAATTCGATTTTATTCGAAAAAGGTTGAACTCACATAAAAGCTTCATCATCATCATCATCATTTCAGCCGTAGGACGTCCACTGCTGGACAACAATCTAATGATTGGGAGCAACCAACCCGTACCTAACCGTAATCGGTTAGAAGCGACTTGCATTCACCCTAAACCTGCGGCCTTCACCAAAACGTCCGTCCATCTCGTTGGTGGACGTCCCACGCCGCGCTTGTAAAAGCAAAAGCTTGGTGAAATGCAAATACTTATACATATAATTAGTTATTATCAGAGATCTGATCGTGATCAGGAAGTGGTTGACAAACGTAGACAAATGGTTTGCAAAATTTGAAGTTTCGTCTCGTTTACATTGTGTCAAAATAAACTGTAATTTAAATCAAAAGCACTAAGGAGTATTGATATCAACTTCGAAGCAAATCACCCCCAAAATAACTTTCTACTCCTTTTTAACCCCGTCAATAAAATACGAAACACATCTTCCATCAATTCTGTTAAAGAATGTTTATGCAAAATTTGAAGTAGATTGGACCAAGGAATCACGTTGTCCCGTACAAACTTTGCCCCCCCTTTTTTACCCCCTTAGGAGTAGAACAACGAAATATCCTTTCTTATCGGATGCCTACGTCATACAAAGAACACACCCTCCAAGTTTCAGGTCTCTACGATCAGCGGTTTAGGCTGTGCGTTGATCCGTCAGTCAGTCGGGACAAAGGATTTTATATGTACCTATAGATGAAGGCATTTTTGCTGCATAACGTCTGGCTCGAGAGAGACATTGAGCTATCTCCAAATTAATCTACTGTACTGCTTCGCGCTCACTCGGGCAATCAACGACAGTTTTACATCCAAATAAATGTAGAGTTGGACTCGCGCACTGAGAGCTCCGAATAAGTCTTTATATATGTCAAGGGACAAAATAATATAAAATGATCCTACCCTTGATTTTTTTTATTATTTGTTTTTGTAGCGGCAATAGAATTAGGTACACATAATGTATAAATTTCCGTTATCTATATATTACAGTTGTTGAGATATAGATAGGCCTACAGTAACAGACAATGTGGCGCCATTAATAAAAAAAAACAAAATGACACAAAAAAATCTGATTGGCCATTTTATAATTGGAAATCAATTTATTAAATTATCACCAATTTACTGTAAGTATGCAGTAAAGTTGACAACAATGTCAAGTAATAAATTTGACATTGCTTTATTTTGACTCACCCCAATGATGCTGAACTATTGTGATCACTATTTGCTTTGCGACAATACACTCGTTTAGTTCGTATTAAAGCCTAATGAGCGACATCTGAACAAATCTTGGACTGGTACAGAATTCGTTGTAATTGTCTATTTAGTTTTTATTTTGAGCGAGAAGGGTGGCGATATTAATCGCTAATATTCAGCAGAAATCCTTTATACCAGGAGTTCCCTAGCAGGGGGGCGCGCCTCCCTAGGGGGGTCTAGGGAGATCTCAAGGGGGGCGGAATACAAATTAAACAGGTATTTTTTATCACAAATACGTTAATTAATTTAGTTCATTAATTCCCAAAGTGGTCCACGTGGGCCCCCAGGGGTCCACGGGAGACTCAAAGGGATTTAGATTTAGATCCAATCTTCACATTTTTGTCGAGTTTTGGGAATATGGTACAAATGTAGCTGCAAGGGGTCCACCGGAACCAGCTAAATTTTGAAAGTGGTCTATGAGAAAAAAAAGTTTGGGAACTAATGATTTAGTTGATCACTGTTTCAAAACGCGACGTCTCGTCAGTCGCTATCAGACAAGTTTCGACAAGTCACAACTCAACAAGAACCTCGCACTCTCCCTCATCCCACGCGCTGATATGGGGCAGGGGGGTACGGGGGTATGAAAGTATTATTTATAATCTCAGGGGGGCTCAATGAAAAAAGCTTAGATTATTTATGCACTAGATGGATCCTCAGTAGCAAACATTGCGATACAAAACGTCCACAAAACCATTTGACAGCTTCATATTACGATCGCGTTACGTCATTCCGGTTGTCACTGTGTGCGTGCTTAATGATAGCAGTTAATTTCACATTCCCCAAAATGTGGGGAAAGTGAAGCTGATTGGGGAATGTGTGGGAGAGCTTCAATTCGGGGAAAATGAGGGGATTTTAAGTATGAACACAAATAAGCGACATTTGACATCAAATTTCTGCTAGTCTTGATTAATTTCCTACAATTTTATTATTCGCAACAGCTCTAAACTAAGTCACTCGGCCCACATAATTTTTCATTCCCCACACGTGGGGAATGTCGACAATGCGTTTGGGGATTTTAGCATATTACTATTGGCAACCCTGCAAATGACGCAAATGACATATAAGCCAACAGTTGGCTTATATTTTTACGGGACGTTTCCATGCCACCAAAGCTCTATCTAGTGCATAAATAATCTAAGGAAAAAAGGTTGGGAAACCCTGACTTTATACAATGCTTCAAAATGTAAATTTGGAAGTCCTTTTGTATGGATGCAGTGGTATAACTTTAGGGACAGAATGGGGTAGGTGGGTGCACCGTTGACGAGAGGAACAGAGCGAGCGAGAGAGCTGGCGATACAATCAGACAGGACCTGCACCATCTGTATTCTGTATCCAACGCGTTCCCGCAACCTTAACGAGGCCGTCGCTTCATCTTATTGGAGCCTATACTTATACTGCGTTGCCGGTCTATGGACGCCACTCGAAAACCTTTAAGCCCCATAGGCCACAGCTTCAAAGGCTGGTGATCAAGAATTGAAAGATGGCACGTATACATTTCCGATTAACCAACCAGGCAATGAAATACCATGCGCTTGCGTTTACGTTTATAAACAACATTCCAAATGCAAACATCGAGAACACTCGTTCATAACAATTTGTATTACAATAGTTAAGTGTGAATCATTGTATTTTAACATAATTTTACTGCAACTAATCTGATCAAACCTTGAACAGACAAATGTTAAATAAAATATAAAGATCTTAATATTTAACAATAATAAGTGCAAACAGTGCTAACGCGTAACTAATTTGACGTACCGTACACCGGGCTGACTTTGAACCGCGGGACGATTTTAAAAAGTACTTTGCCGACCAACATTTGGCTCAGGCCTGAAATGTCCATTTTGCTAAAATGTATTTTTTCCAAAATATCTGCTTTTCCATAATGTCCGCACGTCGTTTACATAATGTCAGTTTCATAATGTCTGTCTCCAAGAATGACAGTTTTCGTATAATGTTCGCTTTTCAGAAAGTGCTTATTCTCAAAATGGCTCACGTAATGAACGCAAGCACGCACGCACACATACACACGCGCGCGCACACACACACACACACACACACACGCACGCACACACAATGACTCACACATGAACACACAAATTAGTAATTAAGAAGTTAGTAGTACTTTATAATTTAATGTATAAATCCTATTGGGTTTTTTTCTGTTAACTCTGAGTAAAGGAAGAGCGGGACTTTCCGATACAAGCATTTATTTGCTTAATGGAAGGTTCCAACCTTGTTTTACTAGGAACCACAATCTTGTAAAACCAAATAAACTTTTTGATTTTTTTTTTTTTGATGGCTCAGGCCTGAAATGTCCGTTTTCCTAAAATGTATCTTTCCCAAAATGTCTGCGCTTTTCCATAATATGTGACGTCTTGAACCCACGACCCTCTTCTTGAGAGACTATAGGTCTAACCACTAGGCCATCACGGCTTCCAATATCCACGGCTTTAATTTAATAGTACGCCTTAGATATAAAAAAGTCAAAGTCAAAAAAAAAAATGTTCAATTGAAACCGTTTCACCGTGAAAACAAAAATACATAGGCAAAGTCACAAACTTTCGCATTTATGATTTTACTATGTCGTGTCGGTAAGATACATATTTATAACATAGTCCGATACCCTTGGCACGCTTTTAGTTTTCAGATGACCTGATTTGGCTCGAAATGTAGAAATGGCGAATAAACTTGCCAAATTACAAGAAAGCGTGAAGAATAGTGGCCACTTGCTGAAAGAAAAATTTTACTTTGCCAGTATGAAGCTATAGAATTTTTACGAGTAAGTTATGGACTAAGAGTCCGTGAACGCCAGACCTTCGTCATTTTATAAAAGCTGAAAGTTTGTCAGCGCATGCTCCCAGCACTGGTAAGAACGATGGACAAATATGAAGTTTGGGCTGCAGTGGCTTTGGCAGATAAACGGTACCAAAGGTGTGTAAAATACCAACCTACTTTCGTCAAATAATAAAGTGCGATTTTTTGGTATTACCTTCAGAATGTTATTAAAAATCACGTTATTCATTGCCAGACACTTAACATAGTGGCAACCCCTTGCCTAATGTTCATGAAATTATAATTCTACTTACGTTAAAGTATAAAAGCTGATTTTTAGGGTTCCGTACCCAAAGGGTAAAAACGGAACCCTATTACTGAGACTTCGCTGTCCGTCCGTCTGTCACCAGGCTGTATCGCGGGAACCGTGATAGCTAGAGAGTTGAAATTTTCACAGATGATTAATTTTGGTTGCCGCTATAACAACAAATACTAAAAAACAGAATAAAATAAATATTTAAGGGGGCTCCCATACAACAAACGTGGTTTTTTTGCTCTTTTTTGCTCGATATTGATAACGGCAACAGGTAGACACTTGAAATATTCACAGAATATTTAGTTATATATTTTCTTTAAATATAAACTATTTTAAGGGGGGCAAACATGATTTTTCCCCGTTTTTAAAGATAATGTTACGGAACCCTTCGTGCGCGAGTCCGACTCGCGCTTGGCCGGTTTTCATACATAATACTTTGGTAATAAGTGATGATGTTTCCTCATTAGCCAGACATTTTTGATAGTTCCAACCCCTTGCCAGACACGCATGTAGAGTAATTGTAGTAGCGAGCGCGAGGCAGTATACACGGTGATTTTTAATTGGTATACACCATTGGGAGACGACCAGATGGCCTAGTGGTTAGAGACCCTGACTATGAAGCTTGAGGTCCCGGGTTCGATTCCCGTGTCGGGGCAGATATTTGTATGAAAAATACGAATGTTTGTTCTCGGGTCTTGGGTGTTTAATATGTATTTAAGTATGTATCTATCTATATAAGTATGTTTATCCGTTGCCTAGTACCCATAACACAAGCTTTGCTAAGCTTACTTTGGGACTAGGTCAATTGGTGTGAATTGTCCCGTGATATTTATTTATTTATTTATTTATACAGGAACCATTTTTTCTTACTCAGTAATCGAATAAAATAAAATGTAAAATTCGCTCGAAATATAAGCGTCTACCTGTTGCTGTTATCAATATCGAGCAAAAAAATCACGTTCGTTGTATGGGAGCCGCCTTAAATATTTATTTTATTCTATATTTTAGTATTTTTTGTTATAACGGCAACCAAAATAAATCATCTGTGAAAATTTCAACTCTCTTGCTATCACGGTTCTTGAGATACAGCCTGGTGACAGACGGACGGACAGCGAAGTCTCAGTAATAGGGTCCCGTTTTTACCCTTTGGGTACGGAACCCTAAAAATCAGCTTTTATACTTTAACGTAAGTTGAATTATAATTTCATGAACATTAGGCAAGGGGTTGCCACTATGTTAAGTGTCTGGCAATGAATAACGTGATTTTTAATAACATTCTGAAGGTAATACCAAAAAATCGCACTTTATTATTTGACGAAAGTAGGAAAAGTCTGAAAATTAACATGGGTATTGTTGCAATGGTTTAACGGGTAGCTGAATACGAAAACAACAACGATTTTAAAATCCAACGTGGCGGACGTGAAATACCGGCTCCCCTGTTGGATAGAAATCGGGAGTTGATTATAAAAAAAATGTGCGCAGACGAAGTCGCGGGAAAAAGCTAGTAAATCTATATATTTTTTTTGTTCTACGTGTTATAATGCGATCAGTCGAGTGACTATTTACGAGCATATCGATTGTAATAAATTTAAATAAATAGAAATGAATCGCCAAATGTGTTGCTGAACGCAAAACTCGAGAATCGCTGCACCAAATCAGATAATTCTTTTTTTGTTGTATTCGTAATTGTCAGGACAACATTTTTGTTAAAAATGCTTCAACGGGGGCAAAGCCGCGGGCATCAGCAGGTTACCAATAGATATCTACCTATATTACTGGAACTATTATTGATGGTATCAAAACAAATTGATTAACAGAGCAATTTATATTATAGGCCATAAGGAGACGGTCGTGGATGTGGAAAAATCCAGCAGTATTGCTCGCTAGCCTGTGCTTCGTCCGTTGCACAACTCATTATCATCATCATCATTTCAGCCGAAAAACGTCCCCCAGGCGACATAGGCCTCCCCCAGGGCTTGCCAAACAGATCGGTCCCGCGCCACCTGCATCCAACGCGATCCCGCAACCTTAACCAGGTCGTCGCCCCATCTTGTTGGAGGCCTACCTACACTGTGTATTCCAGTCCGTGGAACTCGAGAAACTTTTTTGCCCCATCGGCCATCAGTTCTACGAGCGATGAGCTCTGCCCACTGCCACTTGAGTTTGGCGATTCTTCGAGCTATGTCGGTGACTTTTTAGTTCTTGCGCGGATTTCATCATTTCTAATGCGATCCCGCAGAGAAACTCCGAGCATAGCGTTCTCCATCGCCCTCTGAGTGACTTTGAGCTTTTTTATGAGGCCCATCGTTAGCGGCCACTTCTCAGTGCCATAAGTCCCGCGGGAATTCCCTGAAATCCGTCCGTTTGCCTTGCGTGAAGATGATGTTAATCGCACTTATTTTATATGGCATTACTAGTTGTTGCCCGCGAATCCGTCTGCGAAGAATGGGGGTATAAAAATAGCCTACGACCTATTCTCAAACCAACCAAATACAGATAACAAAAGCTGTTTCGGAGGAGTTCGATACCAAAACAGGTGACACGAGATTTTTATTATATTAGAAAGAAAGATACATTTATAAAGGCAAAGATGATTGACTGATCTATCAACGCACAGCTCAAAGCACTGAACGAATTATGCTAAAATTTGACACACAGATAGCTATTATGATATGATATCATAAATCATGATATCGTAAAATCAAAGTTTTCTTTCTCAGTTCTAATAACTATTATTTCTCGACTAATCAAAACCGACATAGGTACCGTAAAACCACATAACTAGAGTCCTAGCCTGCAACAATAGTCCAATTTTCGTCCTTATATTATCCTTAAAATAATATAGCCTAATGCTATTATTTCTGGGTGTATAATTACGTTGTTAGGCCTAAAATAACTTGCTTTAGTCTAGCCATGTAGCTATCATATTTAAAGGATAATGTAAGGATGAAAATTGGACTATTGTTGCAGGCTAGGACTATAGTTATGTGGTTTTACGGTACTTGGATATTGTACAAGCATTGAGCTTTGTAAGTCTAACGCAACTTTTCCCCGAGCTACCCATCAAACAATAACGCTTTCTTTGTCGAAACAAAGACAATAAAAATGTCGTTTGCGTGTTTTGTACTTTTTCTCACCAACCCATTTTACTTGAAAAAAAAAATGTCGCCTGCCAGTTCTGTCTTTTTTCCCCACCAAACCACCCTTTAATCTTGAAAAAAGAACGCCTATTAGTCAAAAAAAAATTTTTTTTCGCTCACCAGTTTTGTCCAAGGCATCCTCGAACGGCGTCGCCTCAATTTTCTTGTTCTCGTTCATTTTTCACAATCCTGGTGTGCGCGGTTTGATCGCGGCCAGTGCGGCGCGTGCGTCCCGAACGACTGAAAGAAAGCGCATGAAACAATATCAAAGTCACGCCGGCGCAGCGCGCAGTGGCGGCAAAAGACGCGTGAAAAACTATGTGCTACGACATTTTGAAAATAAGAAAAAAAGAAAATAGGTTCATTTATTTATAACTAACTATAAATTAACAATTTAAAAAACCCCCGATGCAATTTAGTCACACGTATTCTGAAAATAAAGTAAATGCCCAATAAATAACAAAAGAGCTGACAACATTAAAACGGCTAAACCAATTTTGATGAAACATGTCTAAGAACCATTGCCAAGAAACGTGCTGTCGAATAAAAAAAAGCATCCAAATCGGTTCAACTGTTTAATATGATGCCACAGACAGACAGACACACACACACACACACACACACCAGTGTTGGGTAAAATTTAGTTAGACTAATGATTGATGATTAATGATTTGTTAGTTTAATCATGGTGTAGTGATTGATGATTGATTAGTTTCAATCTTAGTTAAGCAATCATGATTGATCGTTTATGACTATCGCTTATGACTTTAATTCATGAGCCACCATGGTTCCTTTTCAAAGGAAAAGTCATTACGATTTTCCTTGTTAATTAATGCGATATCACTATTAGTCTGGTCAACATCTACCTTTTTGCATAAAACTTTTGTATATTCACCGAAAATTACGACCAAGGTGTCATTCGATTCGGAATATTATGTAGAAAGTTTAAGGAAAAGTCCCAAAAGGGGCCGATAAAAATTAAAAAAGTTATAAGCAATTTATTAAAAAAAATAATAGGAATTTGTTATTTTTTTATTATCTCAAAAACTATCACAGATATTTAAAATTTGAAAAAAGATCTAAAAAGAGCAGGAAATATTCAAAAAAAAAATTCCTACCTCATAGAACCGTATCTATAATATTTATAACTTTTACAGAGCCCTGAAAATAGAGGTAAAAGCGGGTGGTCTGGCTTTCGCGCGCGATTCGTGACTCGGACACGGTAACAAAAAAAATCATTTTAACATATTAGATATGAATATTAAATAATAAAAAAATTTGAGTACTTTTGGGATACATAAATATACAATAATCCGCCGGCAAAAAATTTTTATCCCCTTTTTTCATTAGTTAACCAACAACTTTTTCTCAATTGAATGTTAACATAAAAATTCCGATTATTATTGAACTACAAACGTAGGATTTTTTTCACTTCGTGGAGTTATTTTTAAGAGACACAATAATAGATCCCCGTTGGAAAAAATCAAAAATTTTAATTTTCCATTTATTTATTAACAATCTAAAATGTAAAAAAAATTAAAAACTGAATAGAGATAGGTAAAATTTATTTTTATTTTTATTACTCAAATGTTTTGATTTGAAACGGTTAAAAGTTACTTAAAATTTTTTTTTTTTTACTTTTTTACCACCATTATTTAAATAATTGTTGTAAACAAATGCGTTATTTATAAGATAAAAAAAAATATTTTTTTTCCTAATCTATTTGTTGATTTAAATTATGATTTTTAAGAAAAAATTATTCCTTTAAGAAATATATAAGAAAAAAATAATCTACAACTCTGATTTTTCTTATCTTTCTCCGGATAAAAGTGGGTGTGTGATAAGTGTTTAAACTTCAGAAACAAAAAAAATTGACAACATAATTTTTTTAAAATTTAAAAGTTATATCAATTATAAAAGCAAAAGAGCGAGATAAAAGGACAAGTTTTCGAACATAAAAATATTAAAAGTTAAGTATTTATTTATTTATTTATTGTGAACACTGTATATAGTATAGTATAGTATATAAAAAAATGGAAAAAAATCGTAAAATAAAGAATTTTAAAATAAAACAATAGTTTATAACAAATTACTTTTAAATAAACAATTAAAAAATTAAAAAAAAAAAAATTTCTTCCAAAATCCTTACAAACGATATAATTTATGATTTTTAGAGAAAAACGGTTCCTTAATATTCATATTTAGTGGTAAAAAACGATTGTTAATTAAAAAATGCATTTTTTAGCTATAAATATTTTTTTAAAGGAATATTTTTTTTTTATTCTTTAATATTCATATCTAATATGTTAAAATGTTTTTTTTTTGTTACCGTGTCCGAGTGACGAATCGCGCGTGGAAGCCAGACCACCTGCTTTTACCTCTATTTTCAGGGCTCTGTAAAAGTTATAAATATTATAGATACGGTTCTATGAGGTAGGACTTTTTTTGGGACCTTTCTTTAAACTTTTTACATAATATTCCGAATCAAATGACACCTTGATCGTTATTTTCGGTGAATATACAAAAGTTTTATGCAAAAAGGTAGATGTTGACCAGACTATATGACGTTTACTGGGAAATGGTTCCATAGTAGCTCATGTCCTTGACCATACAGGACACAAATGCCATCAAATTGGTGGTTTAAATATATTTTTCCTTTGTTTGTTTTCATTTTGATGAACTTGGATTGATACACAATTACATTAATTTACCCTAAGATAACATAAGGACAGTACAAAACTACCAGAAAAGCGATAACTCGAACAGAAGTACGACGAAACAAACAAACATTATTCACATTCCGTTAGAAGCATCAATCACATGGTCGTGATTAAAACTAAAGATGGGATGACTAATGATTTGTGGCGTTAGTCATGATTAGTTCAATCATGATTAATTTAATCATGATTACATTAGTCATGATTGATCAGTTGATTGACGAAATTAGTTGATTTGACAACTCTCTTTTTGTGTCGGAGGTTAAAAACAGGAGTCGTTGCCGGTACTTTTTAATTGCAGTCTAAATCGAAAGAATTCGGCAATTATATAAACAAAGCAATTACTATAATTACTTCGTAAGTATCAAACTAATAAACTAATCACTTACAATTGCACCTGTCAGCCACCTATACCGCTTTTATAATAATCTGCCTTAATAAACGATTCTTCAAATCTAATGAGAAAGATTGCTAGCATAGCTAGAAACATACCTTGTGGGAATGTGATCAGTTTCCTTTCCTCGCGGTGTACGTGCAAATTCATTTGATCTGGCAGTTAAATTTAAATTTACTGAGATTTTACTCATGTACATTATGAACTGATTAATTAGCTTAAAATATTGCACCTTCAGAACGAGACTAACACAATTCGAAATATTCTCATTTCAAAAATAAACTTTGTGAAAAAGAAAAACAGGTTTAGTTTTGAAATGAGAATAATTCGGATTGAGTCATTCTCGTTTTGAAGGCGCGTATGTTGCCTAGAAGAGATCGCTCTGAAGCGGTAAGACCACCTTATTGCTTATACTTCATCTTCATGTATGAAGAGCGTTTCTAATTCCCATTATGCGTTGCTCTTTAAACACACGCCAAAAGTGACCAACACGCGTTATGATCCATATCAAAACATTGATGCCAACCAATTGCACCACATCCATCGCCCCATCTATTAGACTTGTCCCTAATACTACTAGTCACAAAGACGCAATCGACACAGTCCAGAACTGAATGTCAACCGCTCGAGCGAGAGTGCTTTGGCATTTCTCCAAATAGGAACAAAACACAGTACAAGGTCAATTCGTGACGGAGTCGCTGGTAAATAAGATATGTTTAATTTGTTGTTCAGTACAATGTACCCTTCAGTATAAATAAGCTTTCATTGTAGCGCTGCTCGATGGTGACCTTTCAGTGGGCTTCAAAACTGTGACAGTTGGAATTTTGTTTTCCTCGGACAAATCCTACTAATATAATGTGAAAGTTTGTGAGTGCGTCCGTGATTGAGTCATTGAGTACTTACTCTTCTAGCGCAACGCCGCAAAGTGTGTCTTGGCCTCCAATACGAGTGCACGCCGATGATCCCGGTCCTGTGCCGTCTCTCAGTCACCAGCCTCAAGCTCGCAAAAAGCCGCCTCCACCACATCTACCCATCAATATCTAGGGCGACCAACGGGACGACGCCCTGTTGGTTTATCCTAGTAGGCCCTCTTCACTACGCATTCGTCCTCTATACCCTTCATGTGGCCAGGCCAGCGACGCCTGTGAGCTCTAGTTACTCCAATTATGTTAGGTTCAGCAACTAAGTCTTCAATTTCGGCATTTTTCCGGATCCTCCAATTGCCGTCAGATCACAGCGTTGAGCCGAAGATCCTGCGTATGGCTGCGTATCCACCGGAGCTGTGCGAGGATGCGTTGCGAGGGATGTGTTTGTAATGAACCAATAGAAACACTTCATTTAAAAGGTCCTAAGTGTATGAAGTGTTTCTATTGGCTCATGACAAACACATCCCTCGCAACGCATCCTCGCACAGCTCCGATGGAAACTCAGCCTAAGATTCTTCTTTTCTTTGTGAGTGAGTAATGAAGAAAAAACAAAATAAAATCTACCTTCAACATTTGTTTCGGAATCATCTTGGAATAGTTACGCAAAACAAAGGAATGTGATGAGACCAGGTCTAGTCAATACGTGAAGTCCTTGGCTTCCATTTCGGCGCGAACTTTGGCGTTGTCGGGCCAGAGGAGTATAAATAAGGTTGATCCTGGCGAAAAAAGCTTAGCTAAGTAGGTAAATAAATAATACGAAGAGTTTGAATTCTTGTAACTTGGATGTTTTAATATCTTCTTTCTTTCTAATACCTATATAAAAATCTCGTGTCACGGTGTTTGTTATCAAACTCCTCGGAAACGGCTTGACCGATTGTTATGAAATTTTTCTCTATATTTGGTAGGACTGAGAAATAGATCATGTCAATTTAATATTGTCATTCAGTACAAATGGAAAATCGTCTACTTGAATTGGCCATTTTGAATTTTGACAAAATTTGATTGAGCTGAAAAATGAATCAAGCCTAGATTTAATTAATTATTAATTGAATTGGTCATTATTTCTTTCGGCCTACATGAATTTTGTCATTATTACCATGGACCATGATTCTATTTTCGACAATATTCTGAATGGACAACTTTCCTTACCTACTTGTATTTATGTATTTAAAATTGCCATTTTTCTGATTTGACCTTTGATCAATTATAACTGTAGATGCACAGTCGCGCGCCCGAAAATGTCCGAGCCAAATGAGCGCCACTTTGAAAAAAGTGGCCTTCTTTTTTTCAGTACGTTGCGTGAAATTGTCAAGTTTAGCTGTCAAGTGTCAACCGAAATTCGACTGTAATGAAGTAAAGACTAGGTTCAAATTTCTGTGTAGGTGATGATTTTAATTGTTATGCAAACAAATAAAAAAGATCGGACATTTTTTGAAGGGGATTTTGTTCGGCAATGTGTATCTTCAGTTATAATTGATCAAAGGATTTGACGTATAATTTCGAGTATAGTATGTTCTTACTTAGTGACAGTAAATCTGTCTATCCAAAAACCTAAGTTTATGGGTTGCATAGCACCCATAACAAAGGCTTTGCTTACTTTGGTACTAGGCCAATTGGTCTGAATTGAATCGTGATTTTATTTCTCTAACTCATCTGTTTCCCCCTCTCTTATTTAGCGACAAAGCTAGACACGGTAGTAAGTAATAAGACCAACCTGCAGTTAAAAGTGTGAAAGTTATGGTAACCAGGACGCAGTTGGTCTGAAGTCCAATGCCGAGTAGATTGGAGCCAACCGCCGCTCCGAGTCGGGCTACCATAAACAGAACACAGAGCGCCATTGCTCTGCAGGTCAAACAACGCCAAATTAATTAGGGATCATTATTTATCATCAGGCGAAAGAAATGAAAAAAAAAATTCACGGAGCTCCTTCTTCTGTGAGTTTTTGGCCCGTGTGTGAGGTTCAAGTTATGCAAACTAAACATAACTTGAACCTACCTATGTTTCTGTGTCGATTAAGGCTGCGTATCCACCGGAGCTGTAGAATCAATAGAAACACTTCATTTACCTATCCTTGCTCATCTCAGCTCTGGTGGAAACAGCTCAGCGGAGCGAGGTTTTTGTACATACAAAACAAAAGAAGGGAAAGATGTGTGCGAGGAATGTGTTGCGAGGGATGTTTTGTTAGGCGGCGTTGCTCCGCTCCCGCCTCACTGCACCCCGCCCGCTTATTTGAAGAGCCCGCTACACATCCTCGCACCGCTCAGCTACCTCGCACATCTTTGGTGGAAACATTCACACCGTTACACATCCTCGTTACACAGCCTCGCACCGCTTAGCTACCTCGCACATCTCTGGTGGAAACGCAGCCTAAAGTTGGGCAAAAACGCGATAGTAAATAGTAAATACCTTATTTATCAAAATCAGAAGAGTAGTCTCGACGCTACGGTGGAACATCCGTACCGTACATACAAACATAGACTGTTAAAATCATTACACTTCTTTTTGGCTTTGCCGTAGTCGTGTGAAAATAAGCTTCACAGTAAAAAACCATAGTGAGAAAAAAAGCATTTGGGATAAAAGTCGGAAGTCACTATTTTATTCAAATAAAAGCTACGACCAATAATCGCCAATGGGGGAATACAGGGTTATTTGTAATTCACTAGCATCCTTTTAACCCTAAACTCCTACCACTTAAACAAGACTTTTTTGTTTTACGACTTTTGTCATAACTTTATATTTTTGGTGTAATAATGTTTTGAAAATTTGAGATTACCTGTATTTTAACGATATTCTGTGCCGTATATGGAAAAAAAATGTATTCCATTTTAAAAAGTCGTATAACAAAAAACATTTGTTTATGTGGTAGGAGTCTAGGGTTAAAAGGATGCTAGTGAATTACAAATAACCCTGTATAAATGATGACATTTTCGATTTTTTTCTTATATTCCATGTTTGTAATAGATTAAGGCTGTGTTCAGACCAAACCGACTGTCGGCCGCCGAATGTGAGCGCGCATTACGCAGTTTATTGTATTTCCATAATATTCACTTTTTCGTTCACACCTAACCGACAATACGTCATTACGCTATGCGTAGTCGCCGACATAAAATACCGTACAAAATAACGTTCACACTGGCGCTCACAGTGAGCCTGCTCACATTCGGCGGCCGACAGTCGGTTTGGTTTGAACACAGCCTTACACTAAGTATACCTAAGACTGGTGGGGAAGACTTCCACGGCCAGGGTGGCGAGGACGCTGGTGGCTGCACCGCCGCACAGTCCGGGGATGAACATCGCTATGGCCACATATGCGTGCGGCACTATCCCGGAGAACAGGGTTAACATAGAGCAGAACATCACTAGACTGCCTGGAAATGAAATTCGTGATGTGAGTATAATGTTGTCTGTCTATTTAAACAAGTTAGGTATGAAGTATCTTCTTTTTGTATTTATTTTTCAACTTCATTTTTTTGAAGGAGTGTTAAGTCTCTCGGTAGAGGGCATAACATAGATGCGCGTTTTATCACTGCATAAGGTGATTATAACAGACTGAAATGTACGATGTATGGGAAAAATTCGTTGCTAACCTCTAGACCAGTGATGGTGTAGGGGTAAGCACGCAGCACGGAACGCTGAGGACCTGGGTTCGATTCCCAGCATTGGTCTTTTTTCTGGGGTTTTTTCTGTGCATCTATATTTCAGTTTGAATTTAGTTTGAAATAAATGTCTGTCTATTTGTTGAACAATCCCCATAATTTTAGTCGAAATAACCAGTCGTTTTTAAAAAAAAAACCGGTTGTCTGTATAGTCGGTTTACGGACGATAGTAACGTGACAACGTCATAACAAAACATTCAAAAAACATAAATGAAACCAGGCGGTCACCCATCCAAGTACTGACGGCGCCCGACGTTGCTTAACCTCGGTGATCGGATGAGAACCGGTGTTTTGTCAAATATCTTGAAAACGGTGCATCCTACGGCAAAATCAATAAAAATTTCATCCCCCCTTTAATAATTAATATTAATTCAAAGATGAAACTTACAATACACACGCTTTCTGCCCCAGCGGTCGATCACGAATCCTATGGACACGTAAATAATGGCTGTGAGAATTCCCATTATCATTGAAATTGGATACATGCGGGAGTCTATGACAGCATCTTCGCACTTGTGAGCTGCGGGCTGATCCTGTGGAAATATAATAGCAATGTTTGCGAACGACTTCAGTAAAAATTAGTGATCTATGTATGATCAATAAACATATCTACGTCTACAAGCACCTGGCGCACGTATAGTAGACCGAGTAAGTGCTTTGCCATAGGTATTTATGACAGTTTTCCTATATCAGAAAGGAAATAATAAGGAAGATTGTCACATTTTCTTTTAAGTGAAAATGGGTTTTGATGTTTTAAGCCGTACAAAATGACAGGAAACCTTACTGAAATGCTTGAAAACACAAAAATCGTTTGCGCATTAATAACATTTCTTTTTAACAGAAAGATATTTCTATTTAGGCAAGTACCTACTTAGTTCTATGACGGTAACTGCTTTCTTTTCTGCTTTTTTTGCTGCTTTTATGCATGATGATGATGATTTTTAACACGCTTTTATTAGCTTCATACGTATGTTAGTATGTAATTATGACCCCCTTGAAAACATCGGATTTACTCGAAATTTGGCATACTTATCAAGACCGATGACAATGCGTGTTTTTTTAGTTTTTTTTTTAACTATTATTTTAACACGTGCGAAGACAAGTGATAATAGTGCTTTAATGTGTCCAACATACGGGCTTGTTGGCATACTTCATGTCCATAATGTGGCACATGCTCGCGGTCACATTGCTGCTCAGAAGTTCATTTACGATGTGAGGCATCCAGACATAAAAAGCATTAGTTCTGAAAATAAAACAAGTATTAATTTAACCATAAACCTTAGTCTAACGCACTCGGAATCACAATCTTATTCACCATTTTTTTCTATCACGCGATTTAAGATGAGGGTAAAAAGAGATAGTGAATGTGATCGCAAACGCCTGCGCTTTAGACAAATACGGCTTCAGATCAGTATCATAGAGATTGAAAGAGAAAGCAGAAAAAGAGACCGAAAAGATCATGAAATGGCAAGACGATTTGAAATTGACTTTGGATACAAACTGCAGAAGAGTTGCGATTGATAGAAGTCAGTAGAACTCGTTAGAACAAAAAGCAGACTAGTTCTCGTGGAAACTGAGATAAATCTCATCTAAATGCACCTCTATGATTCTCTAGCTACAGGGATTTAGGCTGTGCTTTATTTAGCTGTCAGTAAAGTTTCTCTTTTATAATAGTCTCATGTAAAAGATCAGAATTTGTCATAAAGATCAGGTTTTGTCATTTATAATTCAATTAATTGACCATTAACTACCAATTTCTAAACTTTCAAATCGGTAACCAAAGCACGAATACAATCAATACCAAGTTGGAGCTCGAATAACGCTCCTACCATCAAAATCGATTCCATCAAGAAAGCAAAACCAACTTACTGCATAAATAATAAAAAAATACATGTGTGTGATATAAGGACGCAACGTAAGAGTGGTGGCCTTATCATGTATTTTAACTTCGCGATGGATTCCTTGAAACTGGGACGGGTGTGCTGAGCAGCCAGTATTTCAGTCACCTGCAACATGAAAGCGGAATAGCAGCTGTTCTGAACTTATAGAAGTCAATTGGTGTCAATTGTCCCATCATCTCATGATAAAAAAAAAATTCTGAGTCAAAGAGTTCGTTCACAGTCTACCTACGGATGTCATTGGAGCGTATTGTAACATTGTAAAGAAGTCTTTACTAAAAGAAACAGAGTTAGGTTTTTAAAATGTCGGGCGTTTTTCCTACCCTCGTACATTTGTCCACATAGCATAGCACTGATAGGAACGGGTTCAACTAAGCTATGTTTTTATAGAAAAAAATGCATGCTCTGGGTATTCCTTGAGTGGCTACATAGCTGGGCAATAGAGGAAACGGTCACATAGTTTCGTAGCGCAGCTTTCAAAACCTCGCTGCATAGCTGCATAACACATTTTTGTCACAGACAGTTCTTTTTGCAGCCAAAATGTTAAAGATAAAAAACTCTTTTACTTATAGCTTAACCTTTTAAACGAGTCTTCGCCCGCGCGGTTCAGGGGCTGGGGGGTATGACGACAAAGGGGCCGAGAGAGGTGCAAGAAACGGGAACCTATCGATGTTTAGAAACTCCTTTACTTGAATTTCATTTATCCGAAAACGGTTCTCCGACTTTTTAAAATCCATATGTTTTGTTTTTCCACAACTTCACAATGCCACGGATTCATTTAATCACAGTTTTATTTGCCAACAAATCCAAAATCCCGAATTACAATAATCCATTTTTTTATTTGCCAACCTAATCAGTTGCCATATTTTCATAATCTAAATGTAACGAAAAGCCGAAAGTAAGTTTTTATTATCTACCTAACCTAACATCAGACTAAGACAACATTGCTTAATTTTTAGCGAGCGAGCGAAGCGAGCGAGCAAGACGGTTCGGAGCGGAAGCGACTCGGATAGATTAGGTTTCCGCTGCGCTCCCGCATTAGCCTTTGGTGTTAGTTATTTTTTTTATAACCACCTACAAACCCCCCTACCCACATAGCAAACTCAATAAAATATTTGGGCAACATTAAACAACAAAATGAATATTACGCTCCACACATAATTGTATGGTCGCCTTTTGTACCCCTGACCTTTGCGGAATAATAATTTTGCGGAATAAATATATATTTGGCAAATGATCCTACGGAATTTCATGCAGTTGGATTTTGAATCATTTGGCAAAAGAAAATATGGTAAATAAAATTTCGGACAAACAATAATTTGGAAAATGAAAAAAAGGAGTTTCGTTTTCGGAATTTTAATATTCGGAAATGAGCTTTTCGAGAATATGATAGGTAACCGCGAGAAACCCCCCAATCCGTGTACCGCGTGGGCGAGGGCTCATAAACGGTCTACCTATAAATGTAGCACCAATATATTTGAATTTTGAAGTTTAAGGGGCTGTTTCACCACCCATTGATTAATTTTAACTGACGGATAAATGTGATGCCGTGTCCGTCTATTCGAACAAAACAAACAGAGACGGCATCACATTTATCCGTCAAATAAATTTGATCAATGGATGGTGAAACAGCTTCTAGGTAACATCTTGAAAATCTTGACGCTAAGGTGATCCGAGGCTCCGAGATCAAGATAGCTCCCAAGACCTGGCCGCTGCAAACTAGCCACCCACTGCATACGTACCTACTCTAAACTGCCAGAGACATAACACGTGCACTTACTGGAAAATCCCCCACTTTCTTCTTATAGTTCCACGCATACATCTTCGCCAAGACCGGGAGTACAGCATTGGGTCCTTTCGTCGCCAGAAGATATCGAGGACTTTCAGGCAATATCGCCAGACCGAAGGCACCCAGGCCACCCCAGAAGCACCAAGCCCACATAAACACGCGCCATGGTACTATTGACAGCCTACCGGAGACATGCAAAGACCAAGCCCCCGGCAGAATTACCCAAGCCATTCCTGTAAAAAGAGAAGATAGCCGTAAAAAAAATTACAAAGATACAAAAACCAAAAGCAAATTAAACGGAAATAATGTCATCAAAAAAACCTATTTCATTAATGCCAGTGCAATAAGGTTTCCAGAAGACTAAAAGCATAGTCATGCCTTCTTTAATGGCATGGCTGATAAACATATTATGTGAGTTAAAAAATAAGTCTTTATTTCGGTCAACTTTAAGGTCCTAATATTGTTGCGTTATAAGTGAGAGAAAAAGTCTAAACGAAAAGTTACGATTTTAGATGTGTACTGTTAGCTATTTTTGCGTTTGGCTAAATTGACAAACGGAGAAATTTGCGAATGAAAAGAATACGTCAGAAATAAATACATCTGGTGTAAATTAGGAGTAGGAAAAAACGCGACAAGAAAAGATCTTGTAGAAAATAACGACTTTGGACAAATAATCTAACCATCCCTACTGAATAATACGGTTTATTCGCTTTTTAATTTAAAGAACTTAGTTGTAGAATGAACTTCCTTTCTTTACTCTGTTCTTAAGAAGTTTTGTTATGGAGGTCTTCAAGAAACGAGTCTATCTGAAAAGTAAGAACAGTATTTGTAGGAGTCGCGCGTGTCTACTAACGGTGGAGAGTATCTACCAACAGGGGATCTGGACAATCGTTAGTCTAAAATGTTTTAGTAAATAGTCTTAGTCTTGCGACTAAAATCGCTACAAAGTAACTTAAGGCCATCCATAAATAAATACCATCATGTTAATTTAAATAACCTGACTACGAAGCTTGAGGTCCCGGGTTCGATTCCCGGTCGGGGCAGATATTTGTGTGAAAAATACGAATGTTTGTGCTCGAGTCTTGGATGTTTAATATGTATTTAAGTATGTATTTATCTATATAAGTATGTTTATCCGTTGTCTAGTACCCATAGTACAAGCTTTCCTTAGTTTGGGACTAGATCAATTGGTGTGAATTGTCCCGTGATATATTTTTATTTTTATTTTATTTATAAATTACATAATCCTCCTTGTTGTACCAATTGCTATCAAAAAATAAATTATTTTATTTTTTGTCACAAATTGCCAGATCCTACCTTAATGAAACATATGAATGGCCAACGAATGGCCCCTTTCTTTTAACTTGTAGTGCGGGAAGGTAGGCTTACCTGGCATGGAGATCAAGGAGCAAGCAATAAACGCTGACCCATAGGCGAGGGCCGAGGCGCGATGAGATGCAGTGTGGAGCTCGCCAAGATACGCGTACACCGTCGCTATCGACGCTGACACTCTTCAGTTTGACAAAAACGTTATTTTAGATAGATGGGTATTAAGAAAATAGAAATAAAAATCAGAAGAACAGGAATCATCATATAAAAGACGTCTAATTGCTGGTCTTGCGCTGGTCTCATCCAAATGGTTCCATTGTCAGTCCATCTTGTCCGGGGCCTTCCTACTTTAAGTTTTCCGGTTCAGAACAGGAATAGAAGACCTCAGTGTTTCTCATGGCTTAAACACTTTAGGATGTGGTTCAATTGAGCACTAGATCTCTGTTTCAGGTAGCGTTTACTTTTTAGCGGAGATTACAATGAATTTAAGTGATATGGTACCTAGCTAAAAAAACGTATGCAGTTCGTTATTTTGAGGGCGCATACAGTTTTCTAGTTGTTTAGCGCCATACGCTTCCGGGTAGCAATAATCAAGGTAAAAATACCTTTAATGTGAGTCAACCGATAGAAAATGGTACATGGTATTGTAAAAAAGAAATAATCTTTGATTCTTCATTTAAGTTCTCAGACCAAAAGAATTTACATTTACGTACAACAACACAAGACACATCAATATTTTTGCAAGTAGACAACACAAAGGATAGAGTATGCCATTGCGCTTGCAAGTTGGACACTGGCTCAGCATATTGCTGAGGCATTTATACCTATTACCCCAGAGTTGATTTTCAGCCAGCACCGTCGGTCGATATTAAATACGGCAGACAAGCTTCTAACCCAACAGTAAACTACTACTACTATCTATTTTTTACGTGCTACTTTCTTAAACTTAAGCTTATCTCTTTACTCACAAGCATCCAGTTAGCAGGCGTAAAATAAACATATTCCAAAAACTGACAGACAGGGATGAGCATAAAGAGATTGTTATGGTGCCGAGTATTGCGGGCAACATCACGCGACGTCGTCCATAAGTGTCGGCCAAGTAGCCCCAGAATATCGCTGTCGACACCACACCTGAAACACCCAAAAGATGATTGAATGTGTGGAGTCTGAAGCGCCACTCATCTCCCTGGGCAGAAAACCTGGATGCCAGGGCTTAGTAGCGTGTCGCTGTTGTGGCCACTGATTGGTTGAGCCAGCTGCGCATACATTCCGTTCACTCTGAATGGATTGGCGAATGGCAAGAATATAAAACAGCCTGCGCGGCTGACTCTCGCTCTCTTCTCTTTCCATCCTGCCACCAAGCGACACGTAACTGAATAAGGTATTATGAATGTAGTGGTTTTAAGCCCTAAGCAAAATAAAGGATCTTATAACAACCAAAAATGAATGTCTAATTTATTTGTACCATTTGAACCTTATTGAGTTTCTTTCCGGATTCTTCTCAACAGGGTTTTTCCGAACTTAGATTCTTCGACATTGATAATTAAATACTTGTTATACCCCAAATTGAACAAAGATAATAATATTTTGACTTTAACTTTGAAGTATTTATATCTTAGGAAGAAAGTTTCGTTTTAGCTTAGAGAAATGGTTCTGAAGTTTAGATATTTTCGAGATAGATGAAGCTAGCGACGACGAGGCAGACCAAGAAAGAGATAACAAGATGACTTAGAGCATTTCTATTAAGCTAGACTGGCGATATTTTACCAAAATAAGAGACAAATGGAGAAAGAAAAGCCTTTATCTAGCACAGCCTTTATCTAGTCCAAAAATTTTATTGTCAACTACACACATAGCCATATTTTTCGGTTTAAGATAGACCCCCTGGTTACCTAGGTACTTAATATTGATTGTTATCAAAGAATCGACTTCAAACGTGGTTTATTTTTCGGCGAAGACCCCTCGTAGGATTTCATTGATTCTTGGAGATCGATATAGACCACTTCGGGGTGTCACTAGTCTAGCAGCAAGACACCACATAGAGCAACTACCACTAAAAAAACCAAATATATTTTTTTTGAAAGTATACCTACGCAGTTCTGCTCTAAATTGGAACTGGTACATCATCATCATTTCAGCCGTAAGACGTCCACTGCCTCCCCTAAGGCCTCCCCCAAGGCTCGCCAAACAGATCGGTCCCGTGCCATCTGCATCCAACGCGATCCTGCAACCTTAACCAGGTCGTCGCTCTGTCTTGTTGGAGGTCTACCTACACTGCGTCTTCCGGTCCGTGGACGCCACTCGAGAATCTTTGCCCTGCCAACATCGCATCGCTGCTGGTACGTTATAATGATAAAATAGGTGAAACCAACTAACCTATGAAAGTGGCAGCAGCGACGAATCCCCTTTCTGTGACAGAGATGTTGAGGTCACATTCTGCCCCATTGAGCATGTACCCCGCTCCGAGACATTCCGTGGTCACGTACAGCAAGATGAAACCGCATGTCAACAGGGCCAGGTTGTTGAATGTGCCATGACCTGGGAAACGACGTATTCGTTTAGGTTCATTTCGTCCACATTCCCATTTCGTCCACATTCCCATGTCGTCCACATTCCCATTTCGTCCACATTCCCATTTTGTCCACATTCCCATTTAGTCAACATTCCTAGCCGATTTTAATGCGGTTTTCGTTACCACTTAGCTTAATTCTCAGGGAAGATTTTAATAATTTTTGTGATTCATGTTAAGAAAAATACTTGCTAAGCTCGGTGCTGGTCAATACTATTCTATACACTACCAATTTCGTTACTATTTTGTTATGAAATGGGAAGGCGGACGAAATGAGAATGTGGACGAAATGGGAATGTTAACGAAGTGGCCATGTGGATGAAATGGGAATGTGGACGAAATGGGAATGTGGACGAAATGGGAATGTGGACGAATTGGGAATCGAATGTGGACCAAATGGGATTGCTGACGAGGTGGGAATGTGGACGAAATGAACCTAAACGAACGTATTAACCCTTGAAGGTCTCCCCAAATCTATCGACGAGGAATCGGCTTCAGCAGATCGGAAAAACCTTTATGTCACCGCAATAAGAGCGAAAAAGATGCCGATCGGCTTGAGGAGACCCTTATAAGGTAGAGGCGATTTAGCGATCACATGCATTGACTTGGATATAAATTGCTTAACCTTTTCGACGCCAACGACACATACATATATCAGCACCGCAGGTTCTACGCCAACGACTTATATATCAGTCATGGCGTGCAGAGCGATATCTACTTACATGCATTTCTGTAGGGTTCAACTTCGCGTTTGACATTCCGATGTCATGGCGTATGAGTGAGAGCTGTTGTATTTGACAGAGCGTTGAAAAGGTTAATTTCGATAGTTTCGAAATCCGGAATACATGTATGATTTTTTTCCTTTTCAATACGCCTTTACTCTGCATTTAGCTTTACTGATCCATTGCAATAGTTCGTAGAACATTCCCAGACAGACGTTCCGCATTTATTTTTACGCGCTTTATATTAGCTTCACTTGTATGTTTGTATGTTTGTAACCGACTCCTTAGGGCGCGATTTTGACCCACTTCCCGGTTTCCGATTGAGCTGAAATTTTGCACGTATGTGTAAATTGGATGACAATATAATTTTATTGTAATATGGAGCAGATCTGATGATGGAGCTTGATGGTGGCCATAGGAACTCTGTAATAAAACAACACAATCCCGTCGAGTTTGGGCTCGTTTGATTCGTCATGACGAGCACTTTGATCTCAGATGGTAACCAGGGTCTGACGATGGAGCTGGAAGATGGCCAAAGGCACTCCACAATAAAACGACACAACCCCATCGAGTTTGGGCTCGTTTGATTCGTTTTGACGAGTACTTTGGTCCTAGATGGTAACAAGGGTCTGATGATGGAGCTGGAAGGGGGGTAGGCGGCGGGGGGGGGGGGTAAGGGTGTGAAGTTTGGGGTTAGGGGGTTGGGGGGTTTGGGGGAAATAGGGTGGGGGTGATGGGGGTTTGGGGGTTAGGGAGGTTGGGGGGTTGTGGGAAATGGGGAGGGGGTAATTGGGGTTGGGGTTTCAGGGGGTGGGGGTTAGAGGTGGGGGGTTGGGGTTAGGTGTTTAGGGGGAAGTTTGGGGAAATTGGGTAGGGGGTCCGGGGTTAGGGGGGTCGGGTTTAGGTGGTTGGGGAGTTGGGATTAGGGGTTTGGGGGTTTGGGGAAATGGGGTGGGGGATGTTGGAGGGTTGGGTTTAGGGGGTTGGGGTGGTTGGGGGGGTTTTAGGTGAGGGGAGTAAAGTTAGAAAGAGAGAGGTTTACGTTTAGTAGTGTAGAGCAATGCGTGCGCACCAAAGACCAAGTATAAGGCATGATTTCCTCCTACGCTGATGTCGGTCGCTGACGTCGGTCGCGCGTACAAATATACACAATACTCTATGGGCCACCACACAGCGACGCTGACGTCCGCGGCAGATTTATTGCTACGCGCCGCTGATGGCGCGCGTCGGTCTCGCTCGTCAGCGCCGCGCACGTCGGTGCGCAGACGGCGCTGACACGCTATGTTTTTTTTTTCGTGGAATTCTGACATTTCTTAGTGTTACCAGGCAAAAATATTTCCTGAAATACTAAGCGAGATAAAACAAAAACAAGGAAATACAGAGCACAAATTCCTTACTATACACATTAAAATTTGATATAATGTAATAAATCATTAATTAATACGTAGTTAAAATAATTTTTGATCTAACTGTTTCGACGTAATAAATTATTTAACCATTTGATGAGTAAAAAATAATTTGTCTCTGGTATCATTGCGATATGATGATGTTTCGCAATGATACCAGAGAGAATTTATTTTTTAAAAATATTTCGGGAAATATTTTTGCCTGGTAACACTAAGAAATGTCAGAATTCCACGAAATTACACCACTATCGCGCGCTCAGTGAGAAGCTGACCGCTGACGTCGGTCACGCGTACGAATAACCACCACGCTTCTTTTACAAGAAAATATTTTAAACTATTATTATTTATTTTATCAATATTTAGTATTGTTTACAAATTTTGATCTGGATATAACAATATAATTGTTGCGCGACGCCGCGGTTAAAGACAAGACGTGCCCTAACAGTTTTTTGACGCAGTACCAGTGTATTAAGACCTCCGCCTTACGGACTTTATAAACAATTACCGTGTCTAGATCCGCTGGTCACTGTTGGTTGAATCGACCACTCACTAAGATCCGTCGCTTACGGACGCAAGCACGGGTGTCCAGTGTCTCGCAAGACTGGTTTTTTCTGTTATCTACAAGTGTTGACTACCCTCAGTGTCATTAAGGATTTGGATTTTGTGGAAAAAAACAGTAAATTAAACGAAACAATTGCTTATTAGTGCTTGTTACAATCATTATCCATTATTTGATTTATTAATTATAATTACTTAATACTAAATTGTCGCTATGGCTTCAAATCTTCAAAAAAAGGTTTGCAAAAAATGCGCGAAGGCGATCAAAACGAGAGATTATCTGAAATGTTCACAATGCTCAAGTCTTTATGATGTGTTGTGCACAACTAATGTATCATTAAAAAGGTTTTATCTAATGACTATTGAAACCAGAGGATCTTGGAAATGTCACATATGTACTGATGCGGCTAAAGCTGTTATGAAAAAGAAGGACATAAGTCAACTATGTCGAACAAGCACTTCTCGTAAATTGATTACACCGACTCGTAAGCAACAAAGCGGTAACGAAATCCTGAGTCCTCAGGTAACGTTGAACCAACTTACCGTCGTAGCTCAGGGTTCTTTTGACTCGGAGTTAGGGGTGGACTCTGATTCATCTGCTTTCTTAGACTCCAGTTCAAAAAGCCTTCCAAGCATATCCAACGTAGAGGATTCTCAAGTATTGGATCTCAGGCAAGAAATTGCAGACCTCACCTGTCAGCTTGTAAGCGCCCATGCAGAGATAGACCGATTAAGCACTGAAATTGTCGAATTTAAGAAAAATCTTTGTGACAAACAAAAAAAGCTTAATCTTTATAAAGGACTACTCAGTGAAAATGGAGCGTCTCAATTGCTTCGAAAGTCAACTCCCATGAAGAAATCTTTGACCAGGTGTAGTTCCGTTCCATACTCATATCCTTCCACGACGAGCAAAGAAGTTCACGATGAATGTGATTTGTCCAATGATTGCTATCAAAAACCTGCACCAAAGAAGAATGAAGAGACTGAAAAATATCTTAAGGATGAGGAATCTCAGCGCCAAAACACAGAAAATTCCAAATGTAATTTGAAGTCTAACAAAAATAAAAATAGATTGGTCCTGATAAGTAGCAATAACACAAATAAAATTACTAGTGCTGTGGGGGACGACATCTGTCTTGGTAACTTCGAGTATTGTCACTTTGTAACACCTGAAGGAGGACTAAAAGAAAAACTGCGTCAGGTGATGAATAAGTTGTCCAAGTTTACGCTCAGTGATTACTGCGTAATTTTTATAGGCGAAGATGATTTACGGCAAAATGAAGACTGCTCAGACCTAGTGCAACACCTTGCTGAGAAACTTAATCCTATCATTCACACTAATATTATTGTAGTATGTCCTACTTATATTTGTGGCAAGCCTATTTATAACTCTAGAGTTGAGATCTTTAATACCCTATTATTTAGTCATGTACCCTATCACGAGAGGCACTTTTCATTTGATTCCAACCTTGACTTGTCATATGACATGTTTTCAAGTAGAACGGGGCGACTTAACAACCGTGGAATGGCAAATTTTGTTCATCACTTGGGCCTGTTTATTGCCTCGAATATGGTTTTTTTGCGATCTAGATCCAATCTGAAAGATCAAAAGTTTTCTGTAAAGGAAAAAAGAAGTGCGCAGAAAAAAATATATGATTTCTTCACTGTGAAATCCCCAAGGCATGGAACTGATCAGTTGCATAATCTGAGCTCAACTAAAGGAGCAGGTATTAAAAGTAAAGATTTTTTTCGAGAATAATTCAAATAATTTAACTATTTTTCACCAAAATGTTCAAGGCTTAAAATCAAAGTTAAGTCAAATTGAAATCTTGAGTCTCCGGTTGTGTATTGATGTTTTATGTTTTACTGAGTCTTTTTTAAAGAAGTCTGAAACGCTGTTATTGCAAATTGATGGATATAAGTTAGCTGCATCATTCTGTCGAACTCGGAAGCATAAAGGCGGAGTGTGCATATATGTTAAAAATTCCATCAACTTTACAAATATTGATTGGATCTCTGAAATGTCTCTTGAATCTCACTTTGAGACTTGTGGTATTCTTGTTCCAGAATTGAATTACATGGTTATCTGCATGTATAGAACTCCAAACAGCAATATTAATATCTTTTTAGAAAGTCTGGAACTACTGTTAACTAAATTAACACTTCGTTATCGTCATCTAAAACGTAAGATTGTAATTGCGGGTGATTTTAATATTGATCTACTGTGTGATAATAATTATGCAAAGCAAAACTTCATTGCAACTTTACACCAATTTAACGTTCGACCTACAATATATGAGCCTACTAGAATTACTAGCCAGTCCCATACCTGCATTGATAATATTTTAATCAATCATCAAAAGTTCACGTCGGAGGTTTTGAATTTGGGGATATCTGATCACACAGGCCAAATCTTAAATGTACCCACAAATATAAGCTTCAAAGAAAATTTCTGGTACGTCAGGATTAGAAAGATTGATGCTCATTTAGACATTTTTATTAAGTATCTAGCGCAATTGAGCTTCGCAGATGTTTATCAAAATTCTAATCCAAACAATGCGTATAACAGCTTCATTACTGATTTTTCGCTTCTTTTTAATTTGTGCATTCCACTCGAAAAAATACGTATGACATATAGGAAAAGACCGAAATGGAGAAGTAAAGGGATAGCTAAAGCAAGCAAAGTAAAACGTAAAATGTATATTGCTCTGCAAAAATGCAGTGATCATTTATTGCGAGTAAAATATAAAACTTACTGTAAACAGCTGAAAAAAGTTATCCGCAAATCTAAAATTATCTCAAACGATAAATATATAAGCAACAGCTCCAACAGAAGTAAAGCTACCTGGAGATTAATTAAACAGCACACTACTGTGACTAATAATATAAAAACAACCGTAGATAAAATAACGTTAAAGGGTGCCAGCATTACAGATCACATTGAAATAGCAAGGGAGTTCAATAAGTATTTCATCTCTCATAATAGCAACCATATAAGTACCCCCTCTAGTTACAATCCAAGTATGAGTAGCGTTCGTGATAGTATTTTCTTATATCCAGTAGATGCCAATGAAATAAAACAGGTTATTAAATCGTTAAAAAATAAGAAAAGCGCAGGACATGATGATATACCAGTCAGTATTATTAAAGCTTGCGTGGACAGTATTGTCCAGCCTCTTGTGTATATCATCAATCTTATATTTGAGACAGGAATTTATCCAGATCACCTAAAAAGAGCTCTAATACATCCGCTACATAAAAAAGGCGCCAAAGATGATTTGGATAACTATAGACAGATTTCTATTTTACCAAGCTTCTCAAAGGTGATTGAAAAAGTTTTATACAATAGGACAGCTCATTTCCTGCTTCAGCATTCGGTCATACATCCAAATCAATTCGGATTTCAAAAAGGTAAATCGACATCTTTAGCAATATTTAAAATTTTCAAACACATTTGGGATGCACTAAATGAAAGGAGGCCATGTATTTCTTTATTTCTGGACATGTCTAAGGCTTTCGATTGCGTAGTGCATAAGATAGTTCTATGCCAACTGGAGAGTTATGGCATTAGAGGTCCAGCGCTTACTTTATTCGAGAGCTACTTACGCAACCGTCAGCAGGCTACAGTAATTGAACGTTACAATAGACTTACTAAAACAGTAGAACGAGTGCAATCGAGCTTCGAAACGGTACTATTAGGAGTACCCCAAGGAAGTGTAATTGGACCCCTTCTATTTTTGATATATATCAATGAACTACCGGCAATAATCGATGAATTGTGTGTTCTGTTTGCTGATGATGCTACAATACTGTTCACGGGTGACTCATTTTCTGCCGACTTGGAGACCAAAATGGGCTCTACACTGGACTCAGTTGTTAAATGGCTTCAATCAATCAATCTAAGCGTAAATTTAAAGAAAACTAAAGTAGTGCAGTTTAGGAATTACAAAACTTTCTGTCCGCCACTTACTAATGTGTCTGAAGTCGAGGAGGTGGACAGTATCAACTTTCTAGGAGTGACAATTGATCCTCACTTGAACTGGAAGTCACATATTGATTTATTAAATAAAAAAATATCAAGTGGTTGTTATGCCCTTTCTATATTATCAGAGACATGCTCGGAAGCTGTTGTTAGGGGCGCCTACTATGGAAGCGTATATCCGTTGCTAACATATGGAGTTATATATTGGGGTAATTCAGTCAACGTCCAGTCTACATTTGTTCTACAGAAGAGGTGCCTGCGTAAAATTTATCACATGCATGCTCAACAGTCTTTACGAAATACTTTTAAAGAGAAACGCTTTCTTACGCTGACTGGCATATATATTTTGGAGTTGTGTTTATTTGTGAAAAGCCATGCCGATTTTTTTGTTAATAAATCTGCACTGCGTAGTAACTTACGCTCTCAGTATATGTATAATCTCTGTTTGCCCAAAGTTAATAACTCCATGTATAAAAAAAGCTCTTACATTACTGCCATAAAGGTTTTTAACCACCTTCCCGTAAATATAAAAGTGCTTGAAGGGATAAAATTCAAATCCGAGCTTAAAAAGTGGCTGATGGATAAGGTTTTTTACAATTTGAATGAGTTCTATAGGGATCATTAATTATTATGTTATCATTGTTGTTGTAATTATTATTGTCCCTACAAGTTATTGTCATATTGTAGTTTAGGTTATAAGTATTCTGAACATATTGTATGCCCGTAACGGGTAGCTGTTGATACTTTGTACTACATGTCGACTTTGTACACTCCTCACAGTTTATGCAATAAATATTTCTATTTCTATTTCTATTTCTATTTCTATTTCTAATAATTGCTTATTAAGATTTTTTTTGCACTATATGAATAGTGAATTGAAATTTTTTTTTTTTTTTTTTTATTTTTTAGTTGTTTTTTTTAAAGCGTGTTTTTTAGTTTTTTTTCGATGCAAAATAATGTGTGTGACCAGCTCTTGTGAAAAGTCGACTGCCGTGACTGCTCACCATGAAATCAAATTTTGCACTGTTTATCACCATAATGAAGTCTCATCCGTGTCCACCATTTTCAAGATTTTATTTAAAAAAAATATTGATAATCGTTTCTATTCAGGCCTTATACTACGAAGTGCAAAATTCGAACTTCGTATCGTGTCATTCCTCTCACGCTAATAGTATTTAATACAAGAGCGAGCAAGACGATGCGATACGCACTTCGATTTTTTATATAGAGAAACTAAGGAGAGCTATAATTGATGAGAAAGGAAATTGGATAAAAAAATAAGCTGCCCAAATTACTAATTCCACGCGGACGGAGTCGCGGGCAAAAGCTAGTATTTTCATGTAATTAAGCACTGTTTCATGCCCGCTTGGCAAGTTTTGTTAAAGTTTTGCACCCAGAGTTCCGATCACTGTAGGTACATAATCGATACAATCGACCTATCGATTAAGATACAATTGTTACTTATTGCTTAGGTATCTTCTTGACATCTACCAACGTAAAATTTTCTATCTTCATAATCTTGTTTAAGTACTTTACGGTTGGCAAGATGATTATGCATGAAGTATGCTCTATGAGATAGAAATTTCAATTGTCTACCTAATCTAAGGAGGTTTACCCATCATTCAAAATATAATATCATTATTATTATTATTATATACTAGCTGTTGCCCGCGACTCCGTCCGCGAAGAAAAATAGCCTACGACCTATTCTCAGACCCACCGAATACAGAGAAAAAGTTTAATAAAAATCGATCAAGCCGTTTCGTGACACGAGATTTTTATACATTACGTGTAGAAGATAGATACCAATATGATAAAGTATTCATAAAGTACGTAGTACAGTCAGCAGCAAAAATAAATAATTTAAATAAATATATTGAGTGGCAAAATAAGTGTCCCCCAAATCTATGGAGGATTTGTTCCTGATTCGTCATATTCCTAATTGGTCGTAATTTTGTAGTGGGCCAAATTTTGTGCCACTGAGTATTAAATGAGTAGTCAACAGAAAATTCGTTGTCAAGGAATAATGCGAAATAAATGCGATTGTGAAAATTTTGCTTTGGGAATAAACGAGAGCTAAAAATTTACCACCAAATAATTAAACGAATGTGAAAAACGCGTCCGGGAATTAACTCGAGCTAAAAATTTGCTACCCGAAAATATTGAGAACGGGAAAATATGAGACTAGGAAAATATGCGAAAAGAAAATTTGATTCAATCAATGATATTTTAAGTGTAGATACGTTATATGCTCACATGATGCCCAAAAAAAACGCTCCGCACGCGGCGGCAGGCACACACACATACACGTTTCATTTTACTTACATTTTATTACATTGACAGACGTTATTAAGAGAGATGGCTTCATTAAGACGATATGAAGAAAAAAGACGAAGATAGTTTATCTTATCACTTGCGCGCAAGTGTAAGCAAACGTCACAATCCGACTGATTCCAATAGTCACAATAAGTACCATTTTGCGGCACACGTTTTGGTGCGCTGGTGGCGTATCTACCTCTTTTTTGTATATAATATCATTGGCTTCAATGAGAAAACGATTTCGGGAAAATCATCTAACAAATCATCGCACAGTGTATACATTGACAAGTACGTTGGTGGTTCTCGTTCACCTAATGGACATACTAGTAACATTAATGTATAGTTTTTCTTGTTATCTTTTCGTCTTCTCCAAATTGTGTAGTAAACAAAGAATATTACTTACCGGTGAGTTCGTAAGCTTCTTCAAAAGTTGACATTAAATTTTGACAGGTTCGACCAAAATGACAACGGTATTGCTGAGATGTAAGAAGAATGCAGATCGCATTGAAAGAAAGTCGTGCAAGAAGGTCGAATACCAAAAACTACAAAGGAGTGTCAAATAAACTCGTCGTTGTCTCTGGCGACCCCAGGACCCCAGAGCAGGAGGGCTACCACGAAATTCGTAATTCGAAGTTCGTATCCTGTCGTCCTTTTCACTCTTCCGCTCAATAATATTAGCGTGAACGGAACCGCACATTACAAAATTAGAAAATCTAATTTCTTAGTATAAGGCCAGGTACAGTCAAGGGCAAAAATATGTATACACTTTAGTACCTTGTCACTTTAATCACTGTGACAGTTCAAATATGGCAGTTCAAATATGACGAAAACAGACAAGGTACTAAAGTGTATACATATTTTTGCCCTTGACTGTACTTCGCTCAAAGGCTGAGCCTCACAGCGCTAAGAAGAAATGCGGCGAGCGTCCTAAGGCCGACGCTGCCGGTCATTGCAACGGCGTGAAATCGGCGCAATACATTTAAAACAACTTTAAGGTTCGGCCAAACCGCTGCTTACGTCACCAGATGTCAGTAGTTAGTTTTATAACAATTTTACAAGTGAAAGTAAACTGTTATTTTGATTACTTTTGTTTGATTTACGCCGATCACGCCGATTACGCGCCGCCGCCATCGGCGCACACCTCTAATACCGACCTAAGCACCCCCCAGTGCCCAACGGGAGAATGCATGTTCCTCTCCCGGCCTTCCAGCAAATGGCTGAGGCAGCACACTGTGGGTAGATTAAGTCCCCTCCCTACCCCTCCCCTCCTTAAAATTAAAAGCACAAGTTTTTCTTTTTTGATAATCAATAGAGAAGGGGACTTGTGACCGGGTTAATTAGTCCGTGCAAGTCGGAACTGTCTGGGCCCTCCATTCCCAGTTCGTCCGAAGGGATTTTTCCCGAGCACAAGTTATTCCTACTCTAAAGTAAAAAACAGCAAGGACTTCGCGTCTTTGGCTCCTCTGGCAACTTATTCCAAAAAAAAACGTAGCTAAAGTACAGTTTCGCAATATTCCTTTACTAGCCATTACGTATGTGGCTATATACATGAAGTAAATATAATAAAATAAGTAGATAAATAAAATGTGTTAATCTCAATAACTGTACAAGTTTTTCACAAGTTGGGAAGAGTGGAAAAAAACAAGTATCCCAACTGGTTGGGATAGCCAGCTGGGATAGACGGAAAACCCTCCACTGTCGATATGATAGGACCAGAGTCACGAGTGCTGCAGAGCTGGTCCACCTCGCGAGGGATAAGAATAAATATTGGGAGTTGATGGCTAACCTTCAGTAACAAATTTAAAACGAGAAGAAGAGGATACCGTATGGTAGAGAGAAGTGGAATTCGCAAAGAATACGAAAATCGATTAAGTACCTAAGTTAGGTCACAATAAGTACCATGTTCACGATAATGCTTTGTTGTCCAACGACCGCTTTAGCCTAGTTGGTAGTGACCCTGCCTACGAAGCAAGAGGTCCTGGGTTCGAATCCAGATAAGGGCCATGTAGTGGTAGAGCCATGTTGTAGCTAGCCGCTGCATCACGAATGGGCCGGCTCGTCCGGGGCAGTACCACCCTCTCACAGAACACCGGCGTGAAGCAGCGGTACTACCTGCTGCGTTTCGTACGGTCAGTGAGAGCGCCGGGGGCCCAATACCTCTCCCCCTCCTCTATTCTCTTTCCTTTTTCCTCTCCCTTTTAGGGCCGACAACGCACTGGCATCGCGTAAAGTGCTGCGGGTGTCTATGGACAGTGGTGATCATTTAACATCAGGTGACCCACAAGTTCGTTTGTCTGGCCTTTCTAACATAAAAAAGGGCATTTATTTGTGTGATGAGCACGAATATTTGTTCCTGAGTTATGGATGTTTTCTATGTATTTAAGTATCTATTTATCTATATAAGTATGTTTATCGTCGTCTAGTACGCATAGTACAAGCTTTGTTTAGTTTGGGACTAGGTCGATTTGTGTAAGATTTATTTATTTATTTATTTGTATTAAAAAGTAAGATTATATTTCATCCAGATTCTTGCTTAGTATTAAGGTTAGGTTATAGCCGCTAAACATCTCATAAGGTGATTTTCAAAGTACTTGGATGATCACTTTCCTTATCAAAGTGTGAAGGCATGGTGCAGAAGAGTGCCCGCTGGGAAAGGTAAACTTGTCCGTTCGTACTCACAATGTCACTGGGAGCTGTTTTCTCCTGAAGTTACTAAACTTTATGATAAAAAAGGTAAACCCATACCAATCCTATAAATCGAAATAAAACAGAATCACATGAAAATTAATAGCAAATAAAAACTGAGCAACATTTAATGTACTTATACCATTAATTATCAAACAAATACAAAAATCAAAAAGCTAAGAACTGAAACGTTATCAAAATAAAATGAGTTAAGTAAATTATTATAACAGGTAATAGTAAAAAAACGGCGGTAAAAACACTTTGTAAAGTCTTCAAAAACGTCTTTGATTTCCTCAGATCAAATACAAGCATACCATGTTAAAACAACTTGTTGTGTAACGCATTCGGAATCTCAATTGTTTTCACCAATTGTTTCTGTCACAAGGTAAAGGATGAGGGTGGAAAGAGATGGCAAAAGCAATTGTGAGCGCCCTCTGCTCTAACTTACCCTAATCACAATTAATGAGAATTGGTTCTGCAATTTTGTAGTCTGTCACTACATTTTCGCGAATGTGTGCAAAAGTAAGATAATGTGTCTCAAACGTATTGTACGTAATTATTTAATTACTTATTAAAGGTTTAGGTGCAATTTTTATATCGTACCTACTAGCTGTTGCCCGTGACTCCGTTTGCAAAGATAGAATACGTTGATCGGGTACTATAAAAATTTTCGGGATTAAAACTATCAGACTATCTTTATCACCAAATATGTCTATATATACCAAAGTTCTCTTAAAGCATAGAGAGGTAACAGACAGAGTGACTTTCACTTTTATAATATTGGCAAGGATTACAAGTGTACAGTATAGTGTGTGTATCGTATGTACGCGAAAACTTTCAAAAATTTCGATCAATAATATCAAAGATAGATCACAGAAATCAGAGGTTCGGTCCTCAAAAACCGTTTCAGCACTTAACTCCTCACTTGTTTGTGTAACTCTCGCTGTTTTAACGTGGTATTCAAGTTTGTCTTTGCTTTCTGCTTCTATCAGAGGATGGCCATGTCAGGTTGTAAGGTGAACTAAATTGCTTGATTTCAGTATGTGAAGGCTTTTGCTTCCATCTCTTCTCGTATTTTCTGGGCGTTCGGCCACATTAGCATCATCAGTGATGTTCCTGTCGTGAAATAATTATCATAGTTAAACCAAATCATGACCAAGCAAGTGAAGAAGTAAGCTTCTATTGATAGAGATAAACTACGATAACATGGCCCGCCACTCCAAATTACTATTTCAATGTGTTATGTCACTTCCTTACGAAAGAGTGTGTATGTACTGCCCTCATACGAAAAAAAGCCGCTAAGCAGCTTAGCGGCTTTTTTACATTTATTTAAGCATAAAAATGTACGGACGATTTCCTTTCGACCCAACTGAGAACCATATTTTTATCTCTATTAGTTTCCGAGATACGTTAAGCATTTTAGCCGCTAAATGCGTTTAAAAACGTTAAAGTACTTTGACGGCGGTTTTACTTATTGATTCCCCGAAAAAAATATTTTTAATACTAAACAACAACGTCGTTAACTACCGTTACTTACCTAAACGGCGGTTAAGCAACTATAATTGCCTTAATGTTTAGTATAGTTTTTTAAAAAAACTATTGGATAAAGAAGCTAAAAAGCCGCTATCATAATTCCATACGCTAAGATGCCGCTAAGTACCTTTAACGGCTATGATGTGTAGTAAAGCTGACCATATTATAAACAAAATACGAAACTAAAAACGGCTTTTTTATGTATGAAAGTAATAAAAGTATATGATCAAAAATCCTTACTAAACGCCGTCAACCTACAATACTACTTTAAAACGCAGAGCTAAATGACTAGGTGTGCCTTTAACTTCGTTTTAATTTAGTATTAACCATAAACTTACTAATAGACTCAGTGTAAAACTAAGTTAATAAGTTAAGTTATTTTGCTTAGCGGTGTTAACGCTTAAAAAAATCAAATACTTTAACAGACGTTAAAAAGCCGCTAAGTTTTCTTGCGGTTTTTTTTTCTTATGATCGCTGAACAGTTGATAGGAACCATAAATATGTAAAGGATATAATAAGTAAAAAAGCCGTAACGGCCTTTTAGTCTAGGAATTTAATAAAATATAGAGATAGTATACTGAAATAAAACACAAATTGAGTGTTTTTAAATACTTTACAAAGCACTAAACCCCTAATTTGTATGTAAATAGATACTTCATACGGTCTTCTACCAAATTCAATTCACAGAATGCAGAATTGCTTATAGAATTCTAGAAAAATACATTCCCACCTTTTTTCCATTTTTCTCAAAACTACCTTTTGTCACTTAGCGGCCTTCTCTTGTATGAGGGCAGTGTAGTGCTCTGCTTTTGTTTGATTGCTGTCTCAGCACGCACACATGCGTTGAAAGTTTTGGTGGTGCGTTATAAATACTTTCACAAATACATTGAAGACTTCTTGAATTTTGGAGGGGCGGGCCACGTTATCGTAGTTTATCTCTACGCACGGGGAATACAGACAGGGGATCCCACTCTTCAGCTGTACAGATCAACAATATCTATGGGAATTGAATTGTATCCATAATAAACTCAAGTAATAATAAGATAGTTGGTATACTTACCTCCAGTTGTGACAGTCATAGCCATGACGACCATGGTGCAGTTGGATTGGAGCCCCATTCCCACGAGATGGGCTCCCACGGCGGCGCCCAGCCGTCCAATCATGAACAGGGTGCAAAGCGCCAGGGCTCTGCAAAAAGAATAGGTAATCTATGGTCTACCATACTGTCTTATTTGAAAAGAGTTGATTGTCAACAGAGAAGTTTTGGCGCATGAATGAAAAAGAACAGAACGGTGTACTTCCGTTTGGAAAATTATTTTTCCCAAACTGATTCATTTGGCAAATGTTTCATTTCCCAAATGTTTATCGCTTTTTAGCGATAAGACCGCCTATTGTCTACCTGAATTTTTTATTTTTGTAATGTTACTGTACTGTTTTTGGTGATCAATAAAGAATATTTGTATTGTATTGTATTGTTTATTTTTTCTGAAACTGTAAACTGCTCAGGATATATTTCAGGACTATTCTGTAGGTTAGGTTAGCTTTGTTTTATAACAATCCTGAAAAGTTTACATTTTCAGAAAAAATAAACAGTTGGGAAATGAAACATTTTCCAAATGAATCAGTTTGGGAAAAATAATTTGCGAAATATTAGTAAACCAAAATTTTCTGTATACCGGGGTTTGAGGACATTAATCTATTTAAAAAGCGGCCAAGTGCGAGTCGGACTCGCGGAACGAGAGTTCCGAATAGATTTGTAGATATGTCAAAATGCCGTGTAGGTGAAAAACTTAGTATCAGACAGACGGACAGTCTGTTGCTTTAGTATGAAGATTTCGATATCATTTTTGGGAATTTTAGCAAATCCAGGGATTCCGTTTCAACTGCCGACACCACCAATCAACTGACGTAAGTACTTTTTATGAGCTGTCAAAACACAATTCTCCCACAGAGTTTGAATGACAATAGCAACTCATGACGTCACTTGTTCGCGAACTCAATCAACTAACTATTTATTTGTTTTAAAGCAACAAAAACCTAATTTTGCTGTTAATCGAAAATTAATCTGGTTTTCAGGGCCAAAATAAAGCGTATTCTTACTGGAGTCGTGTCTTCGAATTATTTTTTAATGGCGTCAACATCCCTATTGTATAGTCTAGTATCTGGCTGGTACCTGAGGCTGGTAGGAAAGACTTCAATAGCTACTGTGGCCAGCACGGTGTTGGCCGTGATGCCGCACATCCCTGGTATCAGGAAGGCTATGGAGATGTACGCATGAGGAAGCACTCCGGCTCCGAGGATCAGCAGCGAACAAGTTATCATTATGGAACCTAAAAGGAAATTCGATTTCATTAATTTAAGCAGATATTTTAACCATAGAGCAACCATGCAATTAGAAAATAATTTAATAATTTTAAGATAAAATAATTATAAGGGCCGAAATTGCCAAGTTAGGCAAATACCTACAGTGGTCTCGGCGCCGAATAATGAAATATCCATATTCTAGCACTTGTTTATTGTTTTAATGGTTTAGGATAGTGTTGTGGTAAGTATTGATTAAATAACACACGGATTTAGCAGTATTTGATGAGGGAAAATGGAAATTAAAGACATTTTAAATAGGTACAAGGTTTGTTTACATTGTTTGCAATTTCAATTAGCTTAGCACACAATACGGGGCGGCACCCAGTTAGGGTCTTTACACTGTACCTATAGGAACTGTTAACTACATAAGTGTCAAAAAATCTTACAAAACACAAGTTTCTTGCCGTATTTCTCGACCACCAATCCAATGGAAACGTACATTATCGCAGTCAACACACCAGTAACCATCGATATTGGATACATCAAGTTGTTTATTGTAGCCAATTGGCATTCAGCTGTATCGGTCATGTGATGCGCCTGTGGAATTTAATTAGCAATTCTTACTTTAAACATTAGTAAGCCGTATGATATTCACCAGGCGCTTAAATAAATAATGCAAAATAACTAATAGTACTAGCGTACAGAAGGATCACTCTCGAACAGAAGTCAACTTAAGGTATAAAAATTTGCCTACTCTTACGACCGTTAAATGCTTGCACGTGAAAATGAAAATCATCGTGTGATACGAGAGTTCATATTCCGTTGGGCACCGCTGATCCGCAACCAAGAGTACAGGATTCACACACGCCCGCCAATATTAGGTAGGTATTAATTCAGTAAACTACCTTTAGTAAGTAGGTAAGTGAGTTAACCATAAAGATCGTCTAGCAGTCAATTGTTTTTTTGCAAAAATCACAAAAAAAAAACCGGCCAAGTGCGAGTCGGACTCGCGCACGAAGGGTTCCGTACCATTATCTATAAAAACGGCAAAAAAAATCACGTGTATTGGGAGCCGCCCCCTTAAATATTCATTTTATTCTGGTTTTTAGTATTTGTTGTTATAGCGGCATTCGAAATACATCATCTCTGTGAACATTTCAACTGTCTAGCTATCACTGTTCCCGAGATACAGCCTGGTGACAGACGGACAGACGGACGGACAGCGGAGCCTCAGTAATAGGGTCCCGTTTTTACCCTTTGGGTACGGAACCCTAAAAAAGATGCTTAATACGCGCGACGCGGCTAGCGTGCGAACCGAATGCCGAGTGAGTCCCCGGGAGGCGCGCCGGCGGAACATACCTAAACTGCAGAGTGAAACCCCCCTGCTGCTACTCTTGGGGTCTTATCAGTGCCGGATTAACATGAGTCTAGTCCACAGATATAGATACACATAGATAAATAAATAAATATTAGGGGACAATCTTACACAAATCGACCTAGTCCCAAACTAAGCAAAGCTTGTACTATGGGTACTAGACGACGATAAACATACTTATATAGATAAATAAATACTTAAATACATAGAAAACATCCATAACTCAGGAACATATATTCGTGCTCATCACACAAATAAATGCCCTTACCGGGATTCGAACCAGGCAGGCAGGGTCACTACCAACTAGGCTAAAGCGGTCGTTAAGATAACGCAATGCTCACGATTTGTATTGAAACCGAGCGTGTCGACTTTTTAACACTACTGTGACGTCACAGCCGAAATTTAGTGATGGGAAATTCAAACCACAGACATAATTACACTTAATTACAACGCAACGAGGCATTTTCTTAGTTTTCAGTAGTGGCGGCCAACCCGGCGCTTTTTCGGGGTTCGGACACGCGAAGTAGATGCATTTGCGTTATCTATGTGTATCTATATCTGTGTGTGTATCTATATAAGTTATATGACTAGACACATGTTCTTTTCGTGGACCATTCAAATATCAACCGCACTTTTCAATAAGTTTTAATGAAAATTTCATTTTCACTGCAAGCTTTTTCGCTGACTGTTCTTTTTGTTGAATGTACTTGCAATGTCATCCAACCTACATAAGTATTCCTGATTTCAAGTTAGTCAGACCACTGGAAGTGGGTCAAATTTAACTTCCAAGATTTGACCCGTACATACACACTTACATTGCAAAAAGTTGGATAAACTCTTTGATCAATTATAACTGTAGATCCACAGTCGCGCGCCCGAAAATGTCCGAGCCAAATGAGCGCCACTTTGTTAAAAGTGGCCTTCTTTTTTCTCAGTACGTTGCGTGAAATTGTCAAGTTTAGCTGTCAAGTGCCAACCGAAATTCGACTGTAATGAAGTAAAGACTAGGTTCAAATTTCCGTGTAGGTGACGATTTTAATTGTTATGCAAACAAATAAAAAATTTCGGACATTTTTTGAAGGGGATTTGGTTCGGCAATGTGTATCTTCAATTATAATTGATCAAAGGATAAACTGCTATTTTTATTTATTTTTATAAGTTTATTCTAATTGCATACATGGGCGTCGTCAGATGAGTACTTGTTGTTCATGAGGCTGCACATGCTAGTCATTGTCGTCTTACTATGCAGCAGTTCGTTCACAATATGCGGCATCCAAACGTAAAACGCGTTGCTCCTAGAAGTAAAAATACTTATACTGTGCAGCTTAAATAGTAAAAAACCGGCCAAGTGCGAGTCGGACTTGCGCACAAAGAGTTCCGTACAATTTATCTATAAAAATCACGTTTGTTGTAGGTATGGGAGCCCCTTTTTTTTTTATGTTATATAGGCCAGACAAACGAACTAGTGGGTCACCTGATGTTAAATGAACACCACTGTCCATAGACACCCGCAGCGCTTTACACGATGCCAGTGCGTTGTCGGCCCTAAAGGAGAGGGAATAGGGGAAGGGGGAGAGGGAGGGGGAGAGGGAAGGGGTGAGGTATTGGGCCCCCGGCACTCTCACTGACCGTACGAAACGCAAGCAGGATTACTGCTGCTTCACGCCGGTGTTCTGTGAGAGGGTGGTACTGCCCCGGACGAGCCGGCCCATTCGTGATGCAGCGGCTAGCTACAACATGGCTCTACCACTACAAATATTTTTTTTTTATTTTAATTTAATGATTTATTTTTAAAGTCAATTTATAATTAAATATTCTGTGAATATTTAATTTTCAAGCGTCTACCTGTTGCCGTTATCAACATCGAGCAAAAACGAGCAAAAAAATCACGTTTGTTGTATGGGAGCCCCCTTAAATATTTATATTATTCCATTTTTTTAGGGTTCCGTAGTCAACTAGGAACCCTTATAGTTTCGCCATGTCTGTCCGTCTGTCTGTCTGTCTGTCTGTCTGTCCGCGGCTAAGCTCAGAGACTGTTAGTACTAGAAAACTGTAATTTGGCATGAATATATTATATTAGTCAAGCCGACAAAGTGGTTAAATAAAAAAAACTAAAAAAAATTTTTTTAGGGTTCCTCCCATAGACGTAAAGTGGGGGTGATTTTTTTTCTCGACTAAACCTATAGTGTGGGGAATCGTTGGATAAGTCTTTTAAAACCATTGAGGGATTGCTTACATGATTTTTGTATTCAGTTATTTGTTTGCGAAATATTCAACTTTAAAGTGAAAATTTTCATTAAAATCGACCGTCCCCCCCCCCTCTAAAATCTAAACTGTTGGGTGGAAAAATTAAAAAAAATTCAAAATGGTAGTAAATATATTAAATTTACAAGGAAAATTATAGGGGCTAAGATTGCTTGGGAATTATTTGTAGTTTAAGAGTAAATAGTAGCCTAAGGTATTAAACATACCGTCACTACTTTGAAAAACTCGTATCTCAAATCAGCATGTAAACAAAACTGAACCTTGAAACGCGCGTAATAAAGTTAACTTTGCCAGATTAACGATTTTGAGATACGAGCTTTTTTCAAAGTATTGACGATACCTAACTTTGAACATTCCGTACACATACGAAATCCTTAGAAAAATATTACTTGATTTTTTCGTAATGGCTACGGAACCCTATCTTGGGCGTGTCCAACACGCTCTTGGCCGGTTTTAGTATTTTTTGTTATAGCGGCAACCGAAATACATCATCCGTGAAAATTTCAACTCTCTAGCTATCACGGTTCCCGAGATACAGCCTGGTGACAGACGGACAGACAGACGGACAGACGGACGGACAGACGGACGGACAGCGGAGCCTCAGTAATAGGGTCCCGTTTTTACCCTTTGGATACGGAACCCTGAAAACTGACCAAGCGGGCATTTTCATTTTAAAGCGCGCATTTTTTTAATGAGGAAATGGGGTTTTCTTACTCAGAATCAAGAGTGGTATTGATTTTGATGACAAAAAAACGTTCCTAATTTTCTATAAGTAGATTTTTTTGTGTCCGTTTTGAGATGAGCCTATAAACTGTATGAAAAAAGTCCCAAAACTGATTTAAAAGTACTATATATGCATGAGTAGATGTACTATTTTTGTTGCGTTTTATTTTTCTGATCCACTGTTGATGCACCACCTGCTGTAAACTAGTCCTTCCTTCTTTCTGGTAAAGGGTTGCCTGGAAGAGATCGCTCTTAAGCGATAAGGCCGCCTATTGCTTACCTGTTATCTTTCTCTCTGTGTACCTGTTTTCTGTATTGCTTACTATTCCTGGTGTACAATAAAGAGTCATTGTATTGTATTGTATTGTAAAAATAAAGAAACTATTTTCATAATGAAAATGAATATAGCTCGTGAATCTGATTGCGCATTTTAAAACGAAAATGCCGTAAGAATGCCTTCTCTATGTAGTTTTCATCTGAAAGCACCTCAACCTGACAACTGACTGAAAATATTTGATACCCTAGTATATGTGAAAAACTTAATTAAAAACACCTGTAGCATGTTGTACTGTAGAGAATTGATATGGAGCTTACGTCATTTTTAGGGTTCCGTACCCGAAGGGTAAAAACGGGACCCTATCACTGAGGCTCCGCTGTCCGTCCGTCTGTCCGTTTGTCCGTCTGTCACCAGGCTGTATCTCAAGAACCGTGACAGCTAGACATTTGTAATTTTCACAGATGATGTATTTTGGTTGCCGCTATAACAACAAATACTAAAAAACAAAGTAAAATAAATATTTAAGGGGGCTCCCAAGCAACAAACGTGATTTTTTTGCTCGTTTTTGCGTGATATTGATAACGGCAACAGATAGACGCTTGGATCATACTTGCTCGTCAATGGTGTTATTCCATGCCTGTATTCTAAATGACAATGGCCTAAATTGTTCTTAAGGGAGTTATGGATTTACGTACAGTTTTTCTACCCAAGGGAGTTCTAACTTTAGTTTTAAAATTTGCAAACAAGTAATTTTAGACTAAGGAGGTTTCAAGTCAACCAACGTTTTATTTATTATCTTTAAAATTTAGCTATAACCCAAATTTTACAACACAAAACTTATCTACGCTTCATGTAAATTCGTTATTTTTATATTTTAAATTTATATCAAATAGTTTTGCAATAAATTTAGTAAAAATATTTTTTTAAACATGTTGGCAGAATCTGGCCGTATGACCTTTCGAATTCTAAACTAAACACAGTTTACATTATCTATGGTAGATGACTCGAGAAAAGTGACAATCTGTATTGGCGGGTAGCCATTATTTTATTGAATTTAAGTGTTTAGAGACAAAATAATTTTATTTTTGGATTTTTTTTCTCGCAATGTGATGAAAATCATTGTGTGTATCACGGGCAGTAAGGGGATTACAAACTCGAGTCATTAAAAGCCCTCCGCCTTCAGCGTCGGGCTTCTAATAGACTCTCGTTAGAAATCCCCTACTTACGGCCCTAGATGCACAATATACTATTGTACGCCTCCACGGCAAAACATTGATCTATAAAAATTGTAACATCTTTATACCTATGTTTTACAAATAAATAAATGATTGATTGATTGATTGATTGATTGATGATTGACTTTAAAAATAAATAGTTAAATTAAAATAAAACCATTATTTAAGGGGGCTCCCATACAACAGACATGATTTTATTGCCGTTTTTATAGATTATGGTACGGAACCCTTCGTGCGCGAGTCCGAATCGCACTTGGCCGGTTTTTCTAATTTGGAGCGTCGATTTGTTTATACGGACACGTTGCTACTCTGGTCATTTACTTAAGTCTTTCACCTATATCAAATATTTTGAGCTTGAAACTCACTGCATGAAGACCAGAAAGTTGCACAGGTGAGATATAATCACGCAACGCCTCAGTGGTGGCCGGATCATATGCCCCATCCGTTTGAAGGACTCGATAAAAGTGAGTCGGGGAATCTCGTGTACCCTCGATATAATTTCTGTCACCTGCATCAAAGAAGTGCATGAAAACTTTTAGAAGTTCTCACCAAAAAGGTATAAACACAAGATACACAAAATTTTTAAATAAAAAATAAAACCTCCTTCAATAAACATTCAAAAAACCATGAAATAATAATTGAACCGAACCGACTACAATAAGCATGAAAATATATTTCTTCTAATCTGTTTTAAGTCGGTGCCTCAGCTCGAGCCAGCAGGAGTGGACCTAGTAATCTAACTTAGGTACCTACATACCTTACTATCTATAAGGCTTCTACACTTCTGCTGGCTCGTGCTGAGGCACCGACTTAAAACAGATTAGAAGAAAGATATTTTCATGCTTATTGTAATCGGTTCGGTTCATTTATTATTTCATGGTTTTTTGAATGTTTTTTGAAGGAGGTTTTATTTTTTATTTAAATTTTTTTTTTTTGGTTTTTAGTTGTTTCTGTATAAAATAGATGCGTAGGATAAAATCATCAGTTTGACTTCGAAATAAGGTTATGTTGAAAATTCTATTTTTAATGCTCGACGGGTTATGTCGTTTTATTACAGAGTTCCATGATACTTTCCGAATGCAAATGCTCGACTTGTCACCGAAAATACTAAAATCGCTATAAGTTTCTCTTGAATTTTTTAGGAGTTTCTTCAATTCCTCATGGATCCCATCATCAGAACTGGATTTTGGTAACAACGGGACCAACCTTGAAGCATGTGCTTTCAAACAACGAAAAAATTTTCCAAATCGGTTCATAAATGACGGAGTTCTGAGGTAAAACACGTTAAAAAAAAAAAAAAAAAGTACATACAACCGAATTGAGAACCCCCTCCTTTTTTTGAAGTCGTTTAAAAACAGCACTCCTCGCTAAAACCGTGTTTGGTATGGCATCCAAGATCTTCAACAAGCTTCCGAAGAATGTACTGATGTGATGACCGAGGATGTTCATGATTTAAAAAAAAACTTTTTAACTTTTTGGCGGATAAAGCTTACCTAATATTATTCATTGGATGAGTATATGCGTGATAGTTTAGCAGCTTCTTAGACTGTATGCTAATTTAGTGCATGACTGAATATTCAAATTTGTATGCCCTTGGGCGCAGCATAGTGATATAAGTCTATGATCATTGTACCATCTATTTAACCTATGTTTAACAAATAAATTATTTGTATTTGTAAAGTAAATATATTGACTTATCAAAACATTGTAATGTAAGTTCGTTTATGTAGCAAGCGGTCTCGGTAAAACTCGCTTACAGTCAGATTTTTTTTTGAATTGTTCCTTAAAAATTTGACGGAAGAAAATCTGACAATAATATAGGTACTGAATCTGGCGGAGCACGCGCCTAGTAAATAAATAATCTGATGATTAACGAATATGTTTACTCTATTAGATAAATTATCGAGAGCGTGAAATTGCATATGTAGTGGTAATTTGTCTGTTTATAGGCATTCCACTTTAGTGAGAGAGACAACAATATAGAGATCTCTCTCTCCAATGCCTATAAACACACAATACCACTAAATATGCAATTCCACGCTCTCGGTAATTTATCTATACCTACAGTAGGTACTAACTGACGGTGTACGAACCGGACTAAAATTACATTTTAGCAAAAAATATCTGACGGATGTCGAGCTATCCCTACTATAAAAACGGGTTTGGGCGCATGACGTCCCACTCGCAAAACGTCCCTTCACCAAAATTACGTCCCATTCGCAAAACGTCTTCTCTGCAAATGGTCCCTTATGTCAAATACCTCATTCACAAAACGTCCCTTTCTCAAAAGGTCCCACCCATTTCGCAAAGCGTCCCTTCTGAGAAAGCCCCTTTCGCTGAAAGTCCCTACTGCATAACGCCCCTTTCGCAAAACATCCCGTCTGGAAAAAGCTTGTTTCAGTAGAGACTAGGAGTCTTCTCATGGGATAAGAGATGGCCAATCGAACGGGTCATTTTGCGAAAGGGACGTTTTGCGAACGGGATTTTATTTATGTGCAGGGACGTTTTGCGAACGGGACCTTTTGCAGAAGGGTCGTTTTGCGTAAGGGACATTTAGGAAAGGGACATTTCGCGAAAGGGACAAAGGGACATTATGCGAGTGGGACGTTATGCGCCTAAACCCCAAAACGCACGAAGCCCTTACCGGATAATCATTGACATGCATCTTATGATTCCACGCGTACATCTTCGCCAGGACCGGCACCACGGCTTCTGGGCCTCTGGTCGCCAGGAGGTACCGTGGGCTCTCGGGCAGGATGTACAGGCCTATGGCGGCCAGGAGGCCCCACAAGCACCAGGCCCACATGAAGACTCGCCAGGAGACCAGATTGAGACCACCAGCGATGGGGTATGACCATTTATGGGGGAGGATGGCCCAGCCGAAAGCTGTTAAGAGTTCACATGACAGGATGTATTATATAGTGTGAGAGATGTGTAAATACATACTTAAAAACATTTATTAAAAATTCAAGACTCGATCACGAACATTCGTATTTCTCACACAAATATCTGCTCCGACCGGGCGAACCCGGGACCTCAAGCTTCGTAGTCAGGTTCTCTAACCACTAGGCGTTGGAAGTTCCTAAAAAAATTACGTTTCCAGAGAAAACATAAAAGTTATGGATGGCAAATATTCTTGAAACGTTATGGATCACGAATGAAATACATCGTGAAGGGTTAGGCTCAAAAAACTCACTTTCCTGAAATGTGCACTTTCCGCAAAATGTACTCCCATAATGTACACTTGCCCATTAAAGGCACTTTCCCCGTAAGTGCATTTTCCCAAAAAGTACATTTCTCAAAACGCACACTTTCCCAAAATGTACACTATAATCCGACATGCTCGTGCGCGGCTCTCCGCGGAACCCTGTCGCAGTCAGCATTTGCCGCAATTATTAAACACAATCTCGTTAAGGACAGCAGAGGCTCCTTGCGACAAGGTTCCGCCGAGCGCCGCGCACGAAAAATGTCATCTTTACCACAAAGTTTTTCTTAGATGAAGATCCTAAGCTATGATGGCGATGTTAACATTTTTACCTATGTACCTAGATAAATCCTTCGTGCTCGTGCATTTTTACCGTTTATCGAATAGTCTATGTATATATTTATAGGTAAATAGTACAGTCAGCATCAAAAGTAGCTGGTCACTTTTGTACCTTGTCGCTCTACAGTTAGGTGCAAAACGTCATACTTGATTGACAATTGTGTTATTACGACAAAGTACAAAAGTGACCAGCTACTTTTGATGCGGACCGTACTTACGTACTTTTCCAAATCTAGTGCTCTATTTGAGAAAATGCTCCGTTTGAGAAAGTGCACTTTCTGGGAAAGTGCACCTTCTGAGAATGTGCACTTTTTGAGACAGTGCACCTTCCGAGAAAGTGATCCATCTAAACAAGTGTACCTTTAGAAAATGTGCACATTTCGGGAAGTGAGTTTTTGAGCCTAAACCATCGTGAAGATTTCGGCAAACTTACCTGGCATGGTAAAATAAGACAAGGCGATGAATGAAGATCCCCACGCGATGGCGGGCGCGCGATGCTTAGCAGTGTGGAGTTCACCCAGATACACGTACACCGTTGCGCATATCGCAGATATTCTAGGTAGGAATTGACGTATTAGAAGCAGGGATCGTTACCGGTTATCTTACTACCGGTTTTAAATAAGATATTACCGGTTATAATTGCAATTCGCTGTTTATATCGCCAAAGCTCTGATTAACGGTAGGGAAAGATGGGGTGGGTTTATACAGAGGGAGGGAGCATTCGTACACTGCCTATATCTAAATACACTCTTTCACATGTTGCCGCGTTCATTTTTGTGTGCGTTACTGCCACTCACACACAGGAATTTCCCGCGGGAAGATGCGGGCAGTATGATGACACAAGTTGCCACGTTACTTCGAACCGCGTAAGTAAAATTTGGACTTATCTTTAAACTTCGCTGTTTTAGTAAGGTTTATTAAAATTATATATTTTTGACGCGACAACGTCTAATAAATCGATGAACGCCAAGTGCACGCACAAAAAAGGATGACTCAGTGTAACGTACATAACGCATTGTCCCCTTACCCGTCCCGTTACGCTCGAGCCAATGAACGATCGGAGCGAGAGCGCGGCAAGAGCGAGCGAAAGGCACAATCGGCAAAAGTATGCAATCATTTCATCAATGTTTTGTTATGACGTTGTCACGTTAAACTATCGTCCGTAAACCGACTTTGCAGACAACCGGTTTTTACTGTTGAAAGGATTTTCAAATTTAATAAGTAGGTAATTCCTGATTTTGAGATATATCTACTGATTTTGTTTTTTTCCTTTAAATTACGATTTATCTGGTTGGGGTACCTTCGTACATAAACGTATGGGCACAAAATAAAAAGGTACAGAAATAAATCTACATACAAAGTGCGCTCGAGTAACGCACACATAGACACTGTTCACAGACACGATATCTCGGATCAGTTCGGATCAGTCCGAGCGGGATTGCCATCCGCGTGAGGCGCGCGCTGTGGTCGCGCGTCAGTGGAATTTTTCGAGGCGCGCGCTGTGGTCGCGCGTACTTATTTATTTTGTGTCGCGCGTCTGTGGAATTTTTCGAGTGCAATAATGGAGCAACAAAAAAAGGTTATTATAGGTAACTGTTCAGTGGACGGTTGTTTAAATTCAACCCTAAACGGTGAATGGTCGTTTTTTAAGCTACCAGTGGTTTCAGAGAGGTAAGTTTAGTAGGTACCTATCTGCTTGTATTTCGATGGTTAATTTTAACGTTACATAGAATAGTTAGGTAGATAGGTAAGCACCTCGCCCCGACTCCCAAAGTAATAATAGTTTCCTATTTTGAATCAGTATAAATAAACGTTACCTTACAAAAAACGTGGTTAGGTACTTATACCTAACTACATTTTTAAGCTTTAAAGCTTTTAAGTTTTCTTGTAACTAACATATTATGAGCCTCGAGCTTGAAATAAAGTTAATTTAATTTAATTTAATTTAATTTAATTTAATTTAATTTTTGTAAGGTAAATTCATGCCACTAATATTACGTAAGTTGAAAACATGTTTTTTTTGTTTGTATAGATATTGTGTTGTTTTTAGTGTCATTAGATAGGTTTAGGTCTAAAACCGATAGGACAATGGAAATTGTATAACTAGGATAATCCGTTTAGAAGTTATTAGGGATATTCGATAGTGAAAATTGACAAACGCTAAATTTTGTAGGTAGGTATTTTAATTATTATTATTTTATATTTCCATTCTTCCCGTTTGAATATCAACAATAAATCAAACAACTAGAAACGAGTGCCACTTTCACGATAAGTTTTATGTGCATATGCCATAATTGACAACCCTAGAGCGACCGCCTAGCGTAGGTATGAAAAGTGAAGTACATACACTTGATTGACTTCTGTACCTTTTTATTTTGTGGTATGGGGTACCTTTGTACTATACGAATGCACCCCGCGTGTACTGAGTTATTTTATTCTAAGAGAAGGCCTTTGCCCTGCAGTGGGACGTAAATGAAAAGCCTGGGATTTCACTGTCTGTAAATTTTAAGTGTTTTATGTACAATAGTTTTGACATACAAACATAGCAGCTCGCTTTAAATCTAACTTTACTTACATCAAGCCAACCAGCAGTCGTAGAAGAAACATGTTCCAGAAATTAACAGCCATGGAGGAGCAGATGGAGACCGCGACCGTGGCCAGTAGCGTCGGCAGCATCACCTTCCGTCGACCGTACTCGTCCCCCATGTAGCCCCAGAATATTGCTGGCGTTACCACACCTAATCAAACACAAGCAAAAAGAAGAATTTCTGTAAATCTTACTCTAAACTATCGGAATCTAATTTACTAACAAAGAGAAAATTTATAAAATTAATATTAAACAGACTCAAAAAAAAACTATGAAATCTTTCTACTGTGGTCTGTTTGAAGTCGGTGCTTCAAGGCTACCCAGTAGAAGTGGATCTAGACATCTACTATGCCTACATACTATTTATAGGGCTTCTACCTCTCCTGCAGGCTCGTGTCGAGGCACCAAATTCAAACAGAACAGTAGTAAGTTATTTTCATGTTTAATTGGAGTGTTCAATTTTTTTTCGAAAAAAGATGGAAGGCACGATAATTTATGTATGCGTCCCCGGCAATGAATGTGTTATATGTAAGAGTATATTATAGCCATAGACCATGGCGCTACTTAACGCAAGTAACACATGACAGCCATAACGACCGCTTTAGCCTAGTTGGTAGTGACCCTGCCTACGAAGCAAGAGGTCCTGGGTTCAAATCCCGGTAAGGGCATTTATTTGTGTGATGAGCACGAATATTTGTTCCTGAGTTATAGATGTTTTCTATGTATTTAAGTATTTATTTATCTATATAAGTATGTCTATCGTCGTCTAGTACCCATAGGACTAGCTTTGCTTAGTTTGGGACTAGGTCAATTTGTGTGAGATTGTCCCCTAATATTATTTATTATTTATTTATAAGTGTTGCTTCGGCAGAGTCTCGGTCGGGCAGTGAAGCACTGGAGCGAGCTTGAGACAGACGCATACCGAGGAACTGTCTTACGTTTAGTAGTGTCCATTAGCATAATTAGTTTAGAGTAGTTAAAAATAATTTAAAAGTAGTTTATAGTGTTATTAATAAGAAACCATGGTGAAGGGCAATTAAAACTGTTATTTAAGATTACTGTGTTTGACAATATTGACGACCAGATGGCCTAGTAAGTAGAGAACCTGACTACGAAGCTTGAGGTCCCAGGTTCAATTCCCGCGTCGGGGTAGATATTTGTATGAAAAATACGAATATTTGTTCTCGGGTCTTGGGTGTTTAATATGTATTTAAGTATGTATCTATCTATATAAGTATGTTTATCCGTTGCCTTGTACCCATAACACAAGCAATGCTTAGCTTACTTTGGGACTAGGTCAATTGGTGTGAATTGTCCCGTGATATTTATTATTATTATTAATATGTGTGATATCCAGCAAGAGAGACTTCCTTCTTCGTCGTATATATTATCTTATAGTATAGTTCTGGTTTTCAAAATGATCTGCACACGACTTTATTTCTAAGTCTTTCTGTCAATTACTTCTAACTCGTTAGTCTTATAACCCTGCAATGTAATTTTGCTGACATGGAGGCTTCACCTATTAACGTGGAAGCAGCTATCAGCCCTCTTTCGGTGACGGTGATGTCCAGATCGCACTCCGCCCGGTTGAGGACGTAACCGACGCCCAGACATTCCGTCGTCACGTAGAGGAGTATTAAACCACATGTCAACAGGGCTACGTGGTTGAACATGCCATGCCCTGAAAAAGGAAAAATAAATGAAAGAAAGAAAGAGGAGAGAGGTAGAAAGAGAGAGAAAGAATGTTGAGATGAGGAGGATTTCCAATGCGTGTTCAAATCACGTTGGGGTCACCAATTTGGGTATAGATGCAATAAAGAGACCTCTCTTCAGGCAGATGTTATGCCTGGGGACCGAAGTCCAATGGATGAACGTTGGAAGTTATGTTGAGAAACTTCGATAGTGCGATGCAGGATGCAGTAATTAGTTACTCATGTGATGAATAGATTGCGCTAGTAGTCGCTACATCCAGGTTTGGGTTATTTCCCACCAGAAATGCGCTACGCTACGTTGCTATGGATGCATCTGATATATCCACCAGACATTCATAGGTACACATAGGATAGCATGATTGGGTAGAAAATCATAGAACAGTGCTGGTGCACCAGGCTAAACACTGCTCTTCCCGCGGATCGGACGAACCCAAAAGAGAACCCCAGCTCTTGGGTACTCGAGGATGTTTACAGCCCGACCACGATTTTGCGCGACCGGCGGCAGCGGCGAGCGTTTTATCAGTTCATTGCGTGCGCCGCCAGATAATCACTGTGCGGCGAAGTCGTAGCCGGGCCATGAGAGAGAGCAATTGGTTTTTACAGGCGTTCTATTACCTCAAGTACCTAATAGGTAAAGATAAGTGGCAGTGTGATGCTAGCAGTTCTCAACAAAGCGATTCAGTGCCTCTAATGCTGGCACTACACGATGGGCCATCGCGATGGTCCACTTTGATGGGCCAGCGTGTGAGGGCGTAGAGGTGTTGGATGGCTTATGGCGCGTGCGATGGTCGTGGGATGGCGTCGGTGTTGGTTTTTGGCTGCACATCAAAGGTTACGTTAAGATCACAACTGAACGTCGCCATCGTGAGGATGCGTTGCAGCCATCGCTAGGCCATCGCACCGACCATTTAATAATCCATCGTGTGGAGGAGCTATAACGTTACCATATAAAGAATAATGTTTGTTTTTGACAGCGGCAAAGCTTTGTTGAAATATTTGTTAATGTTTGTGGATTATCTGTGATGTTTTCAATTAAAATTAAATGCGAACGCTACAGTGGGTCAGAAAACTACAAGAAAATAATTAAATTTACCAGTTGTATCGTAAGCTTCTTCAAAAGTAGACATGAAATTTTGACAAATTTACCAAAATGATGTGACAGAAAAGAGGAAAGTGCTTTTAAGGTTTTCTTTTCCTTTGTCTCTAAGATTCAGGTCCAAATTACACTAAATCGATGACAGAACTAGTGATCAAATAAAAACCGGCCAAGAGCGTGTCGGACACGCCCAAGATAGGGTTAATGGTTAATGTGGTTGTTTTGGTCCCAACTCCCACCGCGCGCAGAATTTCAACGTCTCGGCAGTACAGCACCACCTATCGGCGAATTGGGTAACTAATCTAATCGGTTTTTCAGATGTAATTCTTTATTATAAATATGAACCGATTTCAATTTTATTTTTTTTATTTGAAATAAGACACTTTTAGCGTGATCTTATAGGTATTTAAAGAAAAAAAATGCTTGCAATGGGGGTTAAATTACAATCTTAGATTAGAAATATTTTTTTACAAAAACTTAAAAACTGCTCAACTGATTAAGTTGAAAATAATTTTCCTAGAAAGTTTTTAATAAGTTTAACTTACGTGATTTTTTTCATATTTTTTAGACTTGCTGTTCAAAAGTTAGAGGGGGGGACACATTATTTTGAACTTTCTGAGTGAATATCTCCGAAAATATTTCTATCTATTTATTTTCAAATACCTATGTGAATATCTCCGAAAATATTTCTATCTATTTATTTTCAAATACCTATGCAATGATACCCCACACTATAGGGTTAGTCGGGAAAAAAAATCACCCCCACTTTACGTCTATGGGAGGTACCCTAAAAAAAAAATTTTTTAGTTTTTTTATTTAACCACTTTGTCGGCGTGACTGATATTATATATTCATGCCAAATTACAGCTTTCTAGTACTAACAGTCACTGAGCTTAGCCGCGGACAGACAGACTGACAGACATGGCGAAACTATAAGGGTTCCTAGTTTACTACGGTACCCTAAAAGTGAGCGAAGTTTTTCAAATTATCAATGTGATTTTGTACGAATGTTTTTATGGGTTTGGTTAACTTCTTTTCATAATACATGTTTAGTTTGTGTAATTTAAGACACAAATTAAGTAATATTTTTTATAAAGATATTTTTAAATTGACATACGACTTAAGGTTCGGTTTCATTGCTTATGAAACTGAGTCGGTATGAGTCGGTGTGTGTGTGAGGTCGATTCACAAGAGCTGTCACGAATGGATTGAACGAAAGTAATGTCACTTTTACATTTTAATAGGAAAATGATTGATGAATGTCATTTTCATATCTGTGTGAAGCATGGACATATCTGTGTGTCTCATCACGACCTTATTTTGACCTAGGTGGAATTACCCAGCTGCTCAGTTTGTAATTAATACTTATTAACAAGTCTTATTGTTTTATGAAATTAATTGCAATAATATGCTTGAAGGCAAACATAGTTGCAGAAGCATATGAGAGAAAATTGTTTCAATAACGGTTATTTATGCGTAAGATATTAATGTACAGTCTACCAATTTGATTCCCAGGCCACTTGACTGTGGAATCTTGTCGCATTAACTACAAGATAATTACATCATCAGTGCAGTGCATCATTATCAACTTTTGATCACAACATGCTATAAAGGTAACGGATCTAAATGAAACTTGGCGTCTATCTATTTATCTATCTACAGCCATTGTCCGTCCACTGCTGGACGTAGGCCTCCCTCATATTGCGCCAATATTCGCAATCCAGGGCTTTCCTCATCCACCCACTGCCAGCTGTCCTAAGGTCATCAGACCAACGTGTCGCAGGGCGTCCCACATCACGCTTTCCCAAACGTGGTCTCCACTTCAAGACACGTCTGCTCCAACGATTGCCAGTTGTAAAGCAAACGTGACCAGTCCATTGCCACTTCAGCAACTCCAGCAGCAAAAAAAGGCCTGGATTGAGGCATTGGTTGTCTTAATATCTCGGTAATGAGTTCCTTGGGGATATTACTTCATGTTTAGGGATCCGTACGCAAAGGGTAAAAACGGGACCCTATTACTGAGGCTCCGCTGTCCGTCCGTCTGTCTGTCTGTCCTCCCGTCGGTCCGTCTGTCGCCAGGCTGTATCTCTTGAACCGTAATAGCTAGACAGTTGAAATTTTCACAGATGATGTATTTTAGTTGCCGCTATAACAACAAATACTAAAAAACAGAACTAAAACAATTACTTTGCTCACCCGCGACCTTACAATAGTTACGTTTATGCAAGAAATGTGTGTTCATGCAGTTCCTCCACCTCCACACTGTACGAACACACACAAATCACATAAACACAACCATCACTACCACCAAGCTACACTGACGCGTTTCGAACTCAACCAGAGCTCATCTTCAGAGTAACCACAACCGTATGCTATGCTACCAAATGTTAAACTAACAAATGTTTACGTTGTTGTTACGTATGTTTTGTTTAAGGGGGCTCCCATACAACATATGTGAATGTTTTGCTCTTTTTTGCTCGATATTGATAACGGCAACAGGTAGACGCTTGAAATATACAGAATATTTAGTTATATATTCACTTTAAAAATATATGATTAAAATAAAATAAAACAAATATTTAAGGGGGGCTCCCATACAACAAACGTGATTTTTTTTTGCCGTTTTTATAGATACCTAATGGTACGGAACTCTTCGTGTGCGAGTCCGACTCGCACTTGGCCGGTTTTTTATATAATATAGCCTTGCGTTTGACCACAATCACATCTGATGGAAAGCAAAATGGGTACTTATTTTAATGTATGTCGCTGTCTCGCTCCAACCTCTCCGCATCAGTCCAGCAAGAAAGGAACAACTGCAGCTCAGGCCGTTAATAGGTACTTATGTACCTACATAAAATTGATCAGAACAGCATTTAGTAGTCCCCTATTTTCTCCTCAAAACTTGATTAGTAAATATATTTTCCAAAAATAATTAGAGGGAGGCTTTAGCTATGCCCCTATGTGTATCTTTTATTGTAAAAAAATCCCGCTTCGGTCGATTCCCGTGTCGGGGCAGATATTTGTATGAAAAATACGAATGTTTGCTCTCGGGTCTTGGGTGTTTAATATGTATTTTTTCATCACACTTGCTCGTCAATGGTGTTATTCCATGCCTGTATACTAAATGTCAAAGGCCTAATTTGTTCTTAAGGGAGTTATAGATTTACGTAGATTTACGTACAGTTTTTCTATCCAAGGGAGTTCTAACTTTAGTTTTTAAATTTGCAAACAAGTCATTTCAGACTAAGGAGGTTTCAAGCCAGCCAACGTTTTATTTATTATCTTTAAAACTTAGCTATAACCCAAATTTTACAACACAAAACTTATCTAAGCTTCCTGAAAATTCGTTATTTTTATATTTTAAATTTATATCAAATAGTTTTGCAATAATTTTAGTAAAAATATTTTTTTAAACATGTTGGCAGAATCTGGACGTATGACCTTTCGAATTCTAAACTAAAAACAGTTTACATTATCTATGGTAGGTGACTCGAAAAAAATGACAATCTGTATTGGCGGGTAGCCATTATTTTATTCAATTTAAGTGTTTAGAAACAAATTAATTTTATTTTTGGTTTTTTTTTTCGCAATGTGATGAAAATCATTGTGTGTATCACGGGCAGTAAGGGGATTACAAACTCGAGTCATTAAAAGCCCTCCGCCTTCGGCGTCGGGCTTCTATTAGACTCTCATTAGTAATCCCCTACTTACGGCCCTAGATGCACAATGTACTATTAACCCCGACACAAAAAGAGGGGTGTTATAAGTTTAACCGCTATGTGTGTGTGTGTCTGTCTGTCTGTGTGTCTGTCTAGTAGCATCATAGCCCTTAAACGGATGAACCGATTTGGATGCGGTTTTTTTTAATAGAAAGCAGGTTCTTAGATATGTTTCATCAAAATAAATAAATAATAAATAAAATAAATAAATAAATATTAGGGGACAATCTTACACAAATCGACTTAGTCCCAAACTAAGCAAAGCTTGTACTATGGGTACTAGACGACGATAAACATACTTATATAGATAAATAAATACTTAAATACATAGAAAACATCCATAACTCAGGAACAAATATTCGTGCTCATCACACAAATAAATGCCCTTACCGGGATTTGAACCCAGGACCTCTTGCTTCGTAGGCAGGGTCACTACCAATTAGGCTAAAGCGGTCGTTAAAATCGTTTCATCCGTCAAAGTTATCAGCTCTTTTGTTAGCTGCGGAAGGGATCTTAAACGTCATACAAGTGACATAATTGCGTTGGGGGTTTTTAAAATTTTTAATTTATAGTTATAGTATGTTTATCCGTTCTCTAGTATCCATAACACAAGCTTTGCTTAGCTTACTTTAGTGTCTATTGGTGTGAATTGTCCCGTGCTTTTTATAATTTACTTTATTTATGAAATATGAGTTTTTTTTATGAGAGTCTGAAAATGACGTTCAGATTGGGCAATTGTCATGGATTTTGAAGGGTCCTACTTCTTATTATGATTTTTTTTATGTAGCCTGCCCTTTTGGACATCCCACTGCTGGGCAAAGACCTCCCCTTTCCTCCGCCATTTTTCCCTATCCTGGGCATGCACCTGCTAACCGGGCTACAAAGCACTCAGGTCGTCCCGCAATCTCTTCTTGGGTCTGCCTCTGCCTCTGCTCCTTTGGCCTTCCCTCGGAACCCATTCGGTATTAATGGTTCGCGCCCATCGGTCCGGATGCATTCAGCACACATGTTCGACCCAGTCCCACTTCAGCTTGGCCGTTTTGACACCCACATCTGTAATACGAGTTTTGGAGCGCAGGTCGTGTTTCTGTGTATTATGATTGGAATATGGAAAAAAACACAACATAGGGATGGTCCTATGACATGTGGCCGTGGCGGATATAAAAGTTACGGTAAAAAAAATAGTTGCTCCAATGTCATTATCCAGGGAGGAAACAGGGGACTACGTTTGTATGGAGAAATGGTGTGCATCGGTCCGCTTAAGTTATCTCTTATAGTTATAAAGTTAACGAACTCGAAGTTATCGAACTCACGTAATTTGCATACCCTAAAAGTTGACCAGTATGCGCAAAAAAAACAAAACATATAGGATGCAAGACTTTTACTTTTATCGCTTGTTGTCAACAGGAAAGACGATAGCAGGGTCATTGTCATGCATGCATTATGCAACTTGACAAAAACAAAGCCGTGGTGGCTTAGTGGTTTGACTTATAGCATCTCAAACAGAGGGTCGTGGGTTCGAACACGGGCTCACACCTCTGAGTATTTCGGAATTTATGTTCGGAATTACTTTTGAAATTTGCCATGAGTACAGTGAAAGAAAACATCTTGAGGAAACCTACACACAACTGGGAAGAAATTTAATGATGTGTCTGAAATGTCCAATACGCACTGGGCCCGCTTGGGAAGTACGGCCAAAACCCGCTCAATCTGAGAAGATTGCATTGCATTCCCTGCATTGGGAAGTATATAATTTGAGATGATTATAATCATCATTTCAGTCGAAAGAGGTCCACTTCTGAACATATAGGCCTCCCGCAAGGTTCGCTAAACAGATCGGTCCTGCGCCATCCGCATCGAATGCATTCCCGCAACCTTAACCAGGCCGTTGCTCCATCTCCTTGGAGGCCTATTGACACTGCGTCTACCAGTCCGTGGACGCCATTCGAGAATCTTTTAGCACATCAGTTCTACGAGCGATGTGCCCTATCCACTGCCACTTGTGCTGGCAATTATGTCGGCGTCTTTAGTTCTTGCGTGAATTTCATCATAAAGTTGTCACTACATAGTATAATCTTGTCTGTCCCTATGTATGCTTAGATCTTTAAAACTACGCAACGGATTTTGATGAGGTTTTTTTAAATAGATAGAGTGATTCAAGAGGAAGGTTTATATGTAATACATGCATAATTGGCAATGTCTAAAAAAAATACCACTGGTTTTTATATTTTTTTTGTATAGAAAAGTCAATTATAAGAAACTAATTTCAATATTTTGTCATTTAGTTCACTACTTTTTTCAAAATTAATTACTGAATCTATTTTGGTTGATGACGTCATGCCAAATTTCTAAATGTATCTAAATGCGTACGATAAGGCAACCCCTTTAATTAGTTTTTGCGTAGTGGTACACTTTCACTTCTGTCACTTTACTGGCGCTGTCAAAGTGCTAGATGTCAGACAGCGGGTCCAAATCAAACTCCGTAGTATAATCCACACGTAAAATTGTGAAGAATTCTAACTGCACGGAATAAAGTACGAATTGGACCGGTCACGCAATTTACACCAATGTCAAATGAAGGTCATTTCTTATTTGGTATGTAATAAAGTCATAACATAATATTTAAATTAAATAACTACGGAAAACGGGTTAGAAAGCATTTATCTCGAAATGGTTTTCGATTTACTACACATTGCAAAAAAATAGACATCCCCAATTGCACCCGTGCGAAGCCGGGGCAGGTCGCTAGTTTTTGAATAATGCAAGCATAGCCCTTCCTATAACTACTGTGTGCGACCTTCTTAACTGTAGTTGATGATAATGACATAACCATTACTTCCTTGTTTTAAACTGCTGTTTGACTAACGACGTTGACCTCAAAACCTGGGTGGCTTCCTTTAGATTAGAAATTAGGCTTAATCTTACTTCCTGCGTTTAGTTCGGGTACTCTTGTCCGATAAAAGATAGGTTAAAGCATCTTAAAGAAGCCGCGGTGGCCTAGTGGTTTGACCTATGGCCTCTCAGGCAGAGGGTCGTGGGTTCAAATCCCGGCTCGCACCTCTGAGATTTTTCGAATTTGTGTGCGAAATTACATTTGTAATTTACCATGAAATTTACGGTGAACGGAACCTGCATACACCTGCGGATAAATTCAATGGTGTGTGTGAAGTTCCCAATCCGCACTGGGCCTGCGAAGGAACTACGGCCAAAGCCCTCTCATTCTGAGAGGCCTGTGGGGCTGTGGGACGTATATAGGCTGGGGTGATGATCTTAAAGAAAGCTAATGACCCTGAACGGTGAGCGTTAACCATTGATTGTGAGTCGGGCAGTTTAATTCTAGATTACGTAATCTTCATTTACATTGAACTAAGACGTATGTCAAATTTAATATCTCTAGCTAGAACTAGCGGTAGCGGTAGCGGTAGGGCACATCGCCCGTAGAACTGACGGCCGATGGGGCCGAAAGGTTCTTGAGTGGCGTCCGCGGACCGGAAGACGCAGTGTAGGTAGGCCTCCAACAAGATGGAGCGACGACCTGGTGAAGGTAGCGGGAACGCATTGGATGCGGATGGCGCAGGGCCGATCTGTTTGGCGAGCCTTGGGGGAGGCCTATGTTCAGCAGTGGACGTCTTTCGCCTGAAATGATGATGATGATGAACTAGCGGTTGAATATTGGGGATATTACAAAAAAAAACCGGTTGTCTGTAAAGTCGGTTTACGGTTTATAGTTTAACGTGACAACGTCATAACAAAACATTCAACCCCCCTGCACCCCGCAACCCCTCCGCATTGAAAATTACCCGAGCGCTAGTACTAAGATTGTATTATGTAATATTGCAACTGGCCTTCACTGCTCTGTAGGTACACGTAACGTTACGTAACGTTACATGTACGTTACATTGCATCATCATCCTTTTTCGTGTACCACGTCAAAAAATCCAAAAATTCTAATCGCGTGGGATAATCGGAATAAAAAATATTGTGTGTTATTCCAAAGGCTACATAATTATTGTCTTTTTTTTGGTAACGTACCTCAAAAGGAAAAAAACGGAACACATAGGATCACTTTGTTGACCGTCCGTTCCGCCCGTCTGTCTGTCTATCAAGACCATTTCTCAGGAAAGCGTGGAGGTATAGTTATTACGAGAGGCAGGCAAGAACAAGCGGGTTATCTATTGGAAAATGATCACCACTGCCCATAAATATCAACAACTCAAAGAGAGTCACTAAATAAGTAAACAACAAAGTGACAATTTATAGTTAGGAATTAAAACCATATTCTCAAGTCTCCAGTACCTTGAAACTGTGAAAAAATTAAACAATACTTCTAATTTAACGTAAAATAACTATAAATTAAAAATTTTAAAAATCCCCCTCGCAATTGTTATAGGTACCTATGTATGTTTGAACATAAGTAAATGCCCATTATGCGTCTAAGATCCCTTCCGCAGATAACAAAAGAGCTGATAACTTTGGAACGGCTGAACCGATTTTGATGAAACATATCTAGGAACTGTTGCGAAGAGACCTTCTTTCTAATAAAAAAAACCGCATCCAAATCTGAATCACTCATTTAAGAGCTTTGATGCCACAGACAGATACACAGACAGACAGACACCTAACACCCCTCTTTTGTGTAAGGGGTTAAAAACAGGTCACCACGTTGAACAACCGGTCACCAGTAATGTTACTTACAAACTTGGTGCTACGGCGGTGGAGCGGCAAGCGTTTTTCGGTTCATTGCGCGGTTGAGACGCTTACCATACAGTGGTTACCAGGCAGTACACGCAATGGACAGCGCGAATAAGGCGCAAGCCACACAGAAGAGACGTGGGACGGGGGCGCGTCGCAGTCCGCGTCGTTTGTTCGCAGGCCGCGTCTCCACCCCATCTCTGTCTGCTTTGGATCGCGACGCTTCTATACATTTAGTATGAAAACTGATTGAAGGGGCGCTGCGACTGTAACGCGCCCCCGTCCCACGTCTCTTCTGTGGCTTGTTACTAAGCTTTATTTGTTAAGTTGTCCGCATCTTTATTATACCCTAATTAATTAGAAAGACTAATTGGGGATGTCCATTTTTTTGCAATGTATAGAAAATCGAAAACCATTTCGAGATAAATGCTTTTTAAATCGTTTTCTGTATTTATTTAATTTTAATATTATGTAATGAATTTATTATATAACAAATAAGCAATGAACTTCATTTGACATTGGTGTAAATTGCGTGACCGGTTCAAGTCGTACTTTATTCTGTGTGGTTAGAATTCTTCACAATTTACGCGTGGATTATACTACGGAGTTTGATTTGGACCCGCTGTCTGACATCTAGCACTTTGTCAGTGCCAGTAAAGTGACATAGTGTATAGTGTACCACTACGCAAAAAATAATTAAAGGGGTTGCCTTATCGTAAGCATTTAGATAGATTTAGAAATTTGGCATTGTGGGAGCCCTCAATTATAATCTGACGTCATCAACTAAAATAGTTTCAATAATTAATTTTGAAAAAAGTAGAGAACTAAATGACAAAATATTGAAATTAGTTTCTTATAATTGACTTATCTATACAAAAAAAAATATAAAAACCACTGGTAATTTTTTTTAGACATTCCCAATTCACACGTGTCTATCAGACAGAACAAAGTCAAAAGTTATCACTCATCATCATCACTGTCACTCTTGCTGATATTGTTTTGTTATTAACTTATTAATATTATTGCGATGTGATTGTGACGCAGATCAATACGCAATAGTTTTGTTGTTCTATTACTGTGACCCATTTATCAGCTATGATAGCTAGATATAGCTGTTTTTTTTTTTTTTTTTTTTTTCTCCCGGCTCAAATTTAAATGTCTTTATTGCGTATGAATTAAGCTATAACAATTAAGAAAAAATAACAAAGAATAAAACTTAACTTAAATATATATATGTTTTATGTTACAAATGTTAATAACAATAAATTAAAAATTTTAAAAACCCCAACGCAATTATTTCACTCGTATGTTTGAACATTAAGTCAATGCCCGAAGATGCGTTCCGCAGCTAACAAAAGAGCTGATAACTTTGAAACGGCTGAACCGATTTTGATGAAACATATCTAAGAACTATTGCCAAGAAACCTGCTTTCTATTAAAGAAAACCGCATTCAAATCGGTGCAACCGTTTACGAGCTATGATGCCACAGACAGACACACACACACATAGCGGTCAAACTTATAACACCCCTCTTTTTGTGTCGGGGGTTAAAAAGCAAAAGGTTCGAGGCCGGTGCACCTCTGAGTTGTCGCAATTTACGTGCGAAATTAGATTTGAAATATACCACGAGTTTTACAGTGAAGGAAAACATCACGAGAAAACCTACTAATATCTGAGAACAAATTCACTTCTCATTATGAGAGAAGGCCTGTGCCCTGGAGTGGGACGAACATAGGCTGGGATGATGATGATGGTGATGATGATGATGACAATTAATCACCTAGTATCAAATTTCATAAGTACCCACCTGCTTTTTTTTATATAACTCCAACTATGCATTCAAATGTAAGCTAAGATTTTTTTTTTTTTTTCTAGGTTATGTAGTTAGTTATATAGTTTTTGCAAAGTATTATATGGAAGTGTTTTGAGTGTTTCATTTCGCCAACAAACTGTCATGCAGTTTGGCGAAAAATGTGTTAATGTATACGCTGTGTAATTGTTATTTAAATAAATAAAAAAAAAAAAAAATTATGCATAAATTGCAATAAGAAATAGTGACAGTTGGTCCGCCCACGGTTTCTTATTTGGCCACGGCGGGCGCTGCGATAGATTCGGGGTTCTCCCACCACCTACTTTGCACCTAGCGAATAGTGCTAAATCAGTATAGTATGGACTGTATCTTAAGGTCAACCTGCACTTGTTATGATAAGTATCTGAATGGCTGATTTTTAGGGTTCCGTATCCAAAGGGTAAACGGGACCCTATTACTGAGACTTCGCTGTCCGTCCGTCCGTCCGTCTGTCACCAGGTTGTATCTGACGAACCGTGATAGCTAGACAGATGAAATTTTCACAGATGATGTATTTTGCTTGCCACTATAACAAAAAATACTAAAGAAACAGAATAAAATAAATATTTAAGGGGGCTCATATACAACAAAATGCGATTTTTAGCTCGTTTTTGCTCGACATTGGGATTACTAATGTTTGGAAAAAATGTTCACCAAAGTATCACATCGCAAACTTTTTTCCCAAAGTTTTATTTGGCAAAAAACTCAATTGTCAAAACTACTTATTGCTATTTTACAGTCAGCAAACCTCTTTTTTGGCAAGTGATTGTTTAGCAATAATTAAATGGTCATGTTCTATTTTCCCAAATTTTTTTTGGCAAATGTACTTATCGTTTGGCATAACATACCAATCCCAAAATATTGCATGGCATACGATTTATATCCTAATTTGAGCAGAGATGTGATGTATCTTAGATAAAAGTATCTGAAATACAGTTTTTTTTTTTTTTTTATGTTAGATAGGCCAGACAAACGAACTAGTGGGTCACCTGATGCTAAATGAACACCACTGTCCATAGGCACCCGCAGCGCTTTACACGATGCCAGTGCGTTGTCGGTCCTAAAGGAGAGGGATTAGGGGAAGGGGGAGAGGGAGGGGGAAAGGGAGGGGGAGAGGGAAGGGGTGAGGTATTGGGCCCCCGGCACTCTCACTGACCGTACGAAACGCAAGCAGGATTACTGCTGCTTCACGCCGGTGTTCTGTGAGAGGGTGGTACTGCCCCGGACGAGCCGGCCCATTCGTGATGCAGCGGCTAGCTACAACATGGCTCTACCACTACAACAAAAATACTTTTTTCTATATATTTTCCTGGTATCTTAGTATTTTGAACATACTTTGTTCCCTAAGATACTTTTACTAAAATAAACTTCGCAGATTTTCTTTCGGAACGCAACTGAACGCAGCGCGTCGTTCAAAAATTAAGTCGATATTGTCGAGAACCAAATGAAAATTACAGATGGCGACACTATCTTTCTACAAATGTCATCGGCTAAGATGTCCCGCCAATCCCATCATCACTGCTGTAGGTCCCAGCGTTGCCAACTTAGCCTAAAATATGCTAGATCTAGCATATTTTTTGGCATAATTTAAACATACGTCTAACATATTTTCAAATTGTTCAAAATGTGCTAATTTTGACATTTATGAACTCAGCTTCACTTAAATTTGTGTATACTTTCATCATTTAGCATTTTTTACCATAATTTATACATACGTCTACTACCTCTAGCATAATTTGAAATCAATTAAATGTTGTTTTTTTACAAAAGTATTTTATCTTTAAAAAGTATTTGATAGATAGGTATTTTGTATATCTGGTATCTGAAATACTTTTTTGTAAAGTATCTTGCATCTTGTATTTCAGATACTTTATTTAGGGTATCTTATACATCTCTGATTATTTGAGTAGTGCGTAGGATAAAAAATAATAATACTGGTATTGTGAATTATGGCAGGATAAAGTGAAGAAGTACACTGCGTCTATGACTAATTACATTAAAACATGGAAAACATTCAATGGCATGGTTGTGTGACATTTCATAATATTAAAGGTACCCACCTAATAAATAATCCTTTTCTGTGCTGTCATAAAAAAAATACCTAACGAAGGCTAAGGCGGGAGCTACGTTACGCTTCGCTCCCGCCTTAGCCTTCGGAACCTAACCTGTCCGAGTCACTTCTGCCCTGAAAGGTCTTACTTGCTCGCTGCCAGCGATATGCCTAACAATGTTAGTGTTACTATTGTATTTCTGCAACAGTAAAAATTAATTATCAATTGCCAAACTTTTGCTATAAGTTGAGCATGGAAAGTGACAAGTTTGGCAAACATTTTTTTGGCCTATAATTTATGACAAAATAAAACATTTGCTTAATAAGCACTTGCTTAGTAAAATCTTGACGAAGTGAAACTTTACCAAATGATAATTTGACCAATTGAATAATATGCGAAATGTAACTTTGCTAAAGATTCGTTTGGGACATTAAACTATTGCGATAAGTTATTTGGGAATAATAATTTGTCAAACGGCAATATACCTTAGGGACAACAAAATAAGTTTAAAAAAATGTTTTTTTTTTTTTCAATAAATCTTTCTCTAATATTTTCTACGCTTGAGTAAAAATAACACAACATTTGTTATTGATTAACAATAGCGGAACAAATATTAAAAACTACACTGTATATCTTGCCCACATAAAACTTAGGTCCTACGCCGTTACTGCTCAAGGCTAACTTGTAGTTATTATGATAAGTATCGTGCTAGATTAGTGTCGTTAAGTTTATTGCGATTCAAGGTCAACCAGTAGTTGTGATAGTAATAATTAATGTGCTAAATTAGTAAAGATTATTTTTGAAGTGAAACTTCTAATGCCAACCTTGGAAGTCTCCAACAAGGTTGCGTTAAACTTTTAACGCTACCATGGAGGGGGTATGAAAGCATTAGTATATGTTCTGCCGAAGCAAGTAGGTACACTTGGTATAGTCGGGGTAAGAAAAGGTTCGTCACTTTTCGACCTTAACTCGTTGACATAGAGTCGAAAAGTGACGAACCTTTTCTTACCCCGATTATACCTACACACATCTCGCAATGTAAATACTAACAGATGTTAAAAACTACGATAGTGCGATGCAGAACTCATACTGTCTGTGCAAATGTATGAGACTTGATAAAAGCGCCATCTAGTGAGTAATTTTAAATTAACTACATAGATGCATAAGTAAATTTAGTTCCTTAAATTATTGCAATAAGGTTCATATTGATGTATAAGTGCCTTTTTCATTTCCACATTACGAAGTTTCACTTCATCCGCGCGGAGGAACTGCACGCACTATTTTTTACTCAAAGCAGACCGGCAGTTTTATTCCTAAGTGTATGGTGGTGTCCCATGTATTCAGCTATAAGTATTATATTGATCCAAGGTCATTAATCCTTTACTGCAAAAGGTCAAGTGTCAAAACGTGCAGCTAGGTAGTCACGTGTAGTGATTAGGATGGCCTGATAAATATGTAATGTCCCAGTTTCGATAGACCACGGTCAACGCCAAAGGAATGTCAATAAAGCTACTTGCTTGTCGTAGCCTCTGTACTGATAAGAGACACGGCCTTGATTTACAAACTACATTGAAGCTATCATGATCAAATCATATCGAATGACCTTCGGGAAGATCACAATGTAAAACAATAAAGCTAGGTTTTCACAATACGAGTAAAATTAACGCTGTAGATTGCGGGGCTACTGAACTAGTTATGATTATAGATTATTCAAAGATCAATGTATTTAAAATACTCAAGCAGTGTATTTACGGTCATGTTAGGTGGAGTCGTTCACGAAATAGTTACCTAAATTCAAATATCTATGTCATGATGAAATCCGCGCAAGAACTAAAGTCACTGACTTAGACCGTAGAATCGCCAGACTCGAGTGGAAGTGGGCAGAACTGATGGCCGATAGGGCCAAAAGGTCCTCGAATGGTGTCCACGGACCGGAAGCCGTAGCGTAGATAGGCCTCCAATAAGACGGAGGGACGACCTGGCTAAGGGAACGCGTTGGATGTGGATGGCGTAGGATTATTATAAACCAATACTTCCAAGACTTGACCACCAAAATTCGTATGCTGAATTATCTCGAAGACACTGCGAAAGATGAAACTTCCAAGCCTATTAAAACGATATTTCTCGAGGAAGCGATAACTATTATCTCAATTGGGAAATAAATATTATAAAAGCACTTACACAAGCGTAATCAATTGAAGTGCGGTATTTTTATGTCTATTTGTCTGGTGGGGGTCAGAAAGCGTTCACTCACCTACGATTAGTCTCATTGGATTACCCTGTTTATATGGCCTGGCCTCGTACTAGTTACTGGATTTGTTGCACTATATTCCTACAATAATCATCATCATCTACAGTCTATACAAGGTGCTTTGAAACTGACCAGCAACTTCAATTTTTTTTTTCATATTCATCATCATTTCAGCCATAGGACGGCTCCCGGATACAACAAACGTGATTTTTTTTGCTCATTTTTGCTCGATATTGATAACGGCAACTGTTAGACGCTTGAAATATTCACAGAATATTTAGTTCAGTACCTACATATTTACTTAAAAAAAAATTGAAATAAAACAAATGTTTGAGAGCGGCTGTCATACAGCAAACGTGATTTTTTTGCCGTTTTTATAGACAATTCATTTTTATATATATATATATATACATATATATATATATATATATATATATATATATATAGATGGCACGGAGCCTTTCGTCCGCGAGTCCAACTCGGACTTGTTGACTTCTACACGGACGATGTCGCGGGCAAAAGCTAGTTAGTTATATTATGTTTCATATCCCAGATAATTTATCTTCCCAATTGGGAAAGTGTGTTACGAGAATTTTATAGATCCTTAACTTTGTATTCCTGCTGAGAAGCCTGGACACCAACGCCTTTTGGAGGGCTGCACTGTTTCGGTCAGTTCGGCCACTTACTCCGAATGGGAGAGGATCGTGCTGCCAAGAGCAAGAGGGCGAACGCGGGACGACCGACTGGTCGCCGCCCGGTTGGGCGACCCAGGTACCGCTGGGGCACACGGCGGCCACGACGTACAAAATACGCGTTCTTGAATCTACATAAGCACGACGACGTCTCTGTACACGCGTACGCTTACATACATCGCGCGTGCACCCGACTGGATTCTGGCGGTTCCGGCAATCTGCGCCTTGGGGGGAGGGGTAACCCGAATCGGTGCGGGGCGGAGTGTGTCCATTCTGTACGTTGGTACTATTATATATTTTGTGGCTGGGGGGACAGTGTACAGGCGGATCTGCGACGTCTTCAAGTCCACGACTGGCAAGAGGCTACGCACGATCGGGACAGATGGCGTGCTCTCGTTTCGGAGACCAAGACCCTCTTTGGGTCCCTGAGCCAAATTAGTTAGTTAGTTAATTGGGAAAGTGTACCTTTTGGGAAAGTGTGTTTTGGAAAAGTCATGATCATCACCATCCCAGCCTATATACGTCCCACTGCAGGGCCCAGGCCTCCTCTCAGAATGAGAGATTTTGGAAAAGTGCAGTTTTTGAAATTCTGCACCTTTCGAGAAAGTGCCCCATTTGGGCAAGTGTACCTTTTGGAAGTGTAGTGTGTGTGATGCAACTCTAATTGTTTTGTCAATTATATGGGTTGATAAGATGTCGTAACAGCCATTTAGGCATTGACATTTAATCATATCAATGTCCGATACTACGAGTTGGAGAGCAGATAACCTTTGTGCGAACATATTTTTACACAATTAAATTTTATGTAAATGTTCGGTAAATAACTTACTCAACCGGATAAAATTAACACAATAATTTCATATGTAAAATATTATTATGATAGTGATATAATATAATATTTTATGATATAATATTTTTACTGTTTGACAATTTGTTTTAAAATAAAGCAGTGATTGTATTGATATTGGCTTTTCATTTGTGTTTTGTGTTATTTTATTAAAACCTAAGTACCTAGTTTTAAGTACCTTGACTTGACCATCACTTGACGTCTTTTGTGTATTTTTTAACCCACCAAAAACATAAATGTAAAAAATGTTAGCCAAGTTCAATACTAAAAATATACTTGATTATGGACTTCACCGACAAAAGGATTGAGATCTACTAAATGGGTGCCAAGTTCTGCAGGTAATACTGAAATCAATTTGTAAGAACAAATAACATCCTAAACAAGTACAACACTCTATTTCTTTGGTTTTCTACTCCAACAGTGTTTTATATGTATAAATATAAATTCCTAAATTTAACTATCTAATAATTTACACAAAGTAGATAACTTATGATAAATTGAAGCTTAACATTTGACTTGGCTACTTTCACATACAAAATCATCTTATATTAGGCTAATCAACTTATCTTCTACATTCAATTTGCTGGTAAAAACTAGCCTACATACCAAAATGAAGAAAGCAATTTGTTAAAACAAACATTATCCAACTTGCTTACTTTCATAATCATAACCTAGATTGCTAAAATATGGAAATAGTAAAAGAGGTCAGTCAACGTCACAGGGGGTCGAAGAGCTAGCAGCTACCGCAGACAAAGAATTAGATTAGGTATTTACTTACATAAATGGGGAACGCTGCCCCAGTATCTTCGGAACCTTGCAAGGGGCTCCTTTTCATATTATTTTTAGTTTTTTTTTCTTTTTCAAGAATAGTGTCAAGGAAACTGAATCGTGTACCAGGGTGGTACAATCAGCTGCAGAGAAACGTGACCCCCCTGCATTCAAAGTTAGTATGCAGTGGGGGGTCACGTTCCTCTGCAGCTGAAACTCGTTGGACTCGTTGGAGCGCCGAGCGAAGAGGATCATAAATAGGCAGTGACTCACTCGTGGGGGCAAATCTTCTGAGCCTCGAACGCCGTAGACGAGTGGCCTGCCTTTCGGTTTTTATCGGTTACATTTCGGTGAGTGTGCGGAGGTTTTGCATAACCTGATACCCCCTTCCCCTTTCCGTCACCGAACGACTAGGCGCTGCGAGCAGTTTCACCCTTATGTTGTAGACATTCCTCAATTACGCACGAAGCGGTTTGCCTCTTCTTTCATTATGAGGACGGCTGAGGAGTGGAACCCTCTGCCGAGGTCAGTTTTTCCGAAACGCTATAATCTGGACATCTTTAAGGTCAAAGTGAACAGATATGTACCTTCTAGGCAAACGTGTACCTACCGTCTTAGGCCTCATCTTCGCCTTCCTTCAAGCGAGATTGAGGCGAAACTTAAGCCTATTTTTTTACAAAAAAAAGCTGACTGTACGTCTGGCAGATGTATGGAATGTCAACATAAAATTTGCAATGAAAAGGTTCACCTTGGCACGTGATTCAGTGTTCGTGACTGTACATAATTACTTTTACATTGTAAGGCCTATAGTGTACTAAATTTAGTACATACGTCAGAGTAAATACCTATCAACTTTTCTTCGTTGAAAATAAGTTTCAAATTATGACAGTCAAAATTTGACGTGGGATTTACGAGGTTAAGGTGAATTTTCATAAATACATAATTAAGTAGGGCAAACCTTGGGTAATTGGTGATACGAGGTAATTCGGTGATAGTCCCCTTCTTAGGAGAGCTAGGGCTTTATCTACCAGAAAATGTAAGAATATCTATAAATTTCAAACCATGATTTTAAACCTTGATTTTTTGGTTTCAAATTCATAGATATTCTTACATTTTCCTGGCAGATAGAGCGAGAAGAAGGGGACTATCACCGAATTACCTCGTATCACCAATTACCCAAGGTTTGCCCTACTCATTTAGGACGAATAACCTAAAAAAAGTTTGATGAAATTTAATTATAAGTAATGGAACTATATTACCCACCTATCAATTACAGTTTACAGCCGGCGAAGATATCGTACATTGATACGAACGTACTTACATAAAAAAGTACACTTAATTGAGTCCTTTTCTGAACTCGCTTCAAAACATGCTCGGCTGTGACAGCGTAAAATACGACCGACACATTTTTTTTCTTACTTTCCAAAAGAGTTTATTCTTTCTCAAACTTACCTTATACGTTTCTAAGTTCGAGAACAGGTAATGCCGTGATTGTCCCGGCTGGTTCATTCGTTAACCATGATTTTTATTCTGTGTCAATAACTCCATGCTCGGGAATGCCATGTGTTTATATTTAACCAACGAGTCAGTACCATCTCAACCGTTGGCCACAGCGGCGGCTCGCGCGGCGTCAAGCCCGAATCAAATATTACAACCCATATCTAGTGAATGAAACAGTTTTCTAAACATGACAATACGCGATAAACTAAATACAGTAACATTTAACTCAGAGCGTGAATCGTGTAAACTGATTGAAGAAAACTAATCATTAAAACGTTCGTGCAACTTTTAAAACTGTTTTTGTGCAGTATCAGTAATTTGGTTCTATATCCAGGATAACTGATAGGTTAGGAACGTGGTTAGGGCATGTTAGTTACTGTTTGTTAAAAGTTTGTTATTAATTTGTTATAATGAAGAATTTAGACGACCATAAAGGTGCGGAAGAAGGGCAGGATTGCAACGAAGTTACTTTTGAAGACGCTTTTGAAGTAACAGGTAATTTATTGCTAATTTACGTCATTTATTACTAGTGTTATGACAATAATTTTGAACTTTAAGTCTATTGTAATGAAATGAAATGAAATGAAATGAAATTGAATTTATTTGCATTAAGCGTGGGATTAAATCGATGTTAGTAAAATTTGTTATTGTACACACACTTAGCTATTACAAGCATGCAAAAATTTATCGTCTTAAAACTAAATGTGAAAATATAATTATAGAACCATGTCGAAGAATTAATAATAAGTATACAATTACAACAATATAAATTCATTTGATTAATCATTTTCATAAGTCACATTTTATTATTATATTCCAAAAATTCATTTACACTGTAAAAACATTTGTCTTTTAACCATTTTATTAATTCTTTTCTAAAGTTTGCTAATTTCGTGATTTGTCTAATTATTAGCGGTATATGATTATATATTTGTATTGACATCGCGTAACAATTTTTGCTATACAGTGCGCTTTTTTGTGTTGGCTTGGCTAGTTTTGCAACATCTCTGGTTCTGAGCCTAGGATTCACTAATAATTTATTATAAAAGTGTGGGTTTGACCTTACAAATAAACCAACTTCCAATACATATTGCCCTGCTAAGGTTAGTATATTCAGCTCTTTGTACAAGGGTCTACATGGTTCTAAAGGTCCTACTCCACTTACGGCTCGAATACATTTTTTTTGACATATAAAGGCTCGTTTAATGTCGGGTGAGTTACCCCAGATGATCAGACCATACCGTAATATTGAGCTCACATAACCATGATAAGCTGTCAAGGAAGCTTTTTTGCCAGCTATACGTTTTAAACGTCTTAAAGCAAATGTAAATTTTTCTAATCTGGCGCAAACATTTTCAACATGAGATTTCCAATTGCAATGTCGATCTACTATAATACCTAAAAATTTTGTAACATCAACTTCTTCAATGTCTACTCCTTTACATTTAATATCTAATTTCAGTAACTGTTTCCTATAATTACAAAATTGCATATATTTAGTCTTTTCAATGTTTACATATAAGCCATTTTCTTCCAACCAATTACATACAGAGTCAATAGTCTTATTTATAGCGTTAATGTAATTATTATCATTGTTGTCCTTAGTAATTAAAATTGAGATGTCATCTGCGAATAAAATAGTTTTATATTGACTTACTTTCGGAAGATCATTTATGTATAAAATAAATAGTAACGGTCCAAGTACACTTCCTTGAGGTACACCTGAATCATTAATTCTATATGAAGACCGATATTTTGCAACTTCATTGTATTTATTTATTTTGCTCAATTGAACACATTGTTTTCGTCCTGTTAGGTAGCTTTTAATCCAGTCCAACGCATTGCCTCTAATACCATACTTTTCGCATTTAGCTATTAATATATTGTGATTCACAAAATCGAAGGCTTTACTCATGTCGAAGAAAACACCTGTTAATTGTGTTTTCTTATCAATTTTTTCCGTTATGGATTTCATCAAAGTGTAACAAGCTAGCGTTGTCGACTTACCCTTTTGAAATCCATATTGCTCTTTAGCTATAATATCATGCTTTTCACAAAACCCTAAAATCCTACGATGCATAGCTTTCTCATATATTTTGGAAAAAATCGAGATAAGTGTAATAGGACGATGATTATTTATGTCTTTCTTATCTCCTTTTTTGAATAATGGTACAACTATGGACTGCTTAAGTATTGTTGGGAATTTTCCTTGGCTGAAAGACTCATTTATCAAATGCGCCAGAATAGGAGCTATATGATTGGCACTCAACTTTATTACACGAGTCGCTACGCCATCAAAACCTACAGCTTTTGTGTTGTTTAGGGATTGTATGTATTTTTCTATTTCATTCGGTGTGCAAGGAGTCATAAAAATACTAGTACAAATTGATTTAATTTTATCTAAATTTGGATTGATTCCTATTCTCTCATTCTTAATATTTATAAAGTGGTCATTAAATGTTTGTGCTATCTCTATTGGATTGTCAATGGTTTTGTTTTCTACATTTACTGATTCAATACCTTCAAATATATTTATGTTATCCGTTTTGTCCTTTATAATATTCCAGGTAGTTTTACTTTTGTTTTTTGAATGTAGAATAACTTTACTGTTCATGATTCTCTGTGACTGTGCGATGCATGTTTTAAGCAATTTACTATATCTCTTGTATGCCATTTTGTGTTCATTTGATCTATGTTTGTAGTATAAAAATCTTAGGTGTCTCTTTTTTTTGCAGGATTTTTTCATATTTCTAGTGATCCAGTTCGGTTTTTTGTTATTTCCCTTAACTTTAACTCTTCTTTCGGGAAAAGACAAATTGTAAAAAAGACTGAAAGTATCATGAAACAAGTCAAAAGCCAAATTACAATCTGGTTCATGAATTATATCAGACCACGTAAGTGAAGAAATGCAGTTAAGGAATGTATTTATATTTTCGGTACTATACTCTCTATTTCTGATATACCAGAAATCTTTATGATGTTTTAATGGTTCCGTCGTCTTAAACTCTAGTATTTGACATGTTTCATGATCCGAAAGGTGCATCTCACAGACATAACCCATTGCATGTTTTATGTTGCTTGCTACATGATCGATACACGATTGCCCACGTGTGGGTGCATTAATATGTAAATGGACATCATAATTCAATAGGACATTTTTTAAGCGTTGTGCAGTACTATTAGGTTTTAGTGTATTTATATTGAGATCACCCGTAACTATGATTTTTTTATTATTATTTAATGTTGCTTTATAGAGTAATGCATCCAATTTATCAAAAAATATTGCGATGTTACTGTTTTCTGGAACACGGTATATGCAGAACACAATGAGTTTCAGTCCATTTAACTCGACTCCACAACACTCAAAAACTCTTTCGGTAGATAACTTGTTACACCACAGTATTGGTTTATACTCAATGCCTCCTCTAAGAAGGATACAGGAACCACCTCGTTTCTTATCAATTCTTGAGAATTGAGTAGCCAACCTGTAGCCCTTTAAACGAATGTTGTTTTCACTGCCACGTTTAACAAAAGTTTCAGTAAAGCATAAAATATCAATAAACTTACATAAATCCCTCATCTCATCTATACATAGTTCTATTTCATCTAATTTGCATAATAAGCCCTGAATATTCTGATGTAATAATTTTAAACTGTCCAAATGTCTATTGTGGGGTTGAGCTACGAAAAAATGTTGTTGCATTCTCAACAAGAGGAGGATTGCGGTGGTCCACTTTAATAGATTTTGGTACAGCAGAGAAGTAATACGGAATCGTACCCTTTTTATTAACGAGTAAAGGATTTGATGATTTAGATGTAAGATTAACATGATTATTCTCATTCCCCACATTACAAAACAATTTTCCCTTTGGTTTAAACATATGTAGGTACTGATTTTCGTAGTCATTAGAGTCTATATGTTTATTAATACCGTAACATAAACGGGTTTTAAAGTCAAAACGAGACAAACCTTCACTCTGCATAGAAGACAAATCAAGAAACGTGCAATGCTGAAGGTTATTACATAATGTTTTCATCATTGTGTTTAGTTTTTTCTCATTTAGATAAATGTTATTATGTACACTTAAAAGAATAACATTAGTTTTGTCCAAGTGTTTTAATATGTTACATAATTCATATGAGAATAAAGTGGGGTTGTGATCATTGTCTCCTATGGAAAGTACCACATAATCCGTCGCCTTCACGTCTGCTTCAATACATGATTTGATCACCTCGGTTGCGTTAGCATAAGGTTTTATTATAGAAGAGATTGTATAATCCTTGCATTTCATCGAGTCCTGCCTTAGTTGCCTGGAAGAAGAAAGTCTTGAAGCCAATCCAATGCATTGCTGGCCTCCAAAAATATATATTTGGTTCTTTTGGTCTTCAGTTGAGGTTTTTTTATTTGTCTGGCCATTAATGTTTTGCACGTTACAATATGTCTCACAATTACGTTTTGGTTCTTTAATCATTGGTTTGGCAGATTTTGTTGTTTTCATTGTAGGTATTGTCGTGTCTCTCTTGTTAACTGTTGCATTAGTTGGAGTCGAATGACCAATGTCATGGATTCGTGCTTCATCTGAATAAAAAATGTATTTAATAATTAATATGTTTTTATTATTCATAGTCGATTATTGTTAAAGTTAGGTTTATTTGCATTTTAGAATATTGAACTGCGCCAAATGCCCATATTTAAAAATAACAAACTTAAGAGTAACATAATCGTAATTAATATACGTACTTATAACAATTAATAATAGGCGCAAATCTGAATACATAATATTGTATGTACGTAAATAAACGTAAATTTATTCGACATACGTCATAAGCTAGGAATACAAAACGTTTATAGGTATCTATTTCTAATATTTCTAAACTCCTAAATTCGAAATGTATAATGGTCAAAATGTATGTTAATATAATTGGTATTAAATATTTATATATGACACCGGAAATGGACGCGTAAAGAATAATGTAATTCAACCACAAATAAATTATACATTTTTACTATAATTATGATTTGAGTAGTCGACCATTAAATTTCTTAACTACCAACGCTAAAGCTCAATCTCGATTAAGGCTGAAAACATCAAAGGCTATTTTCATACAAGTCAATGTGACAACCAGCAAGCAGCCATACTGTTTTTAGGGTTCCGTACCTCAAAAGGAAAAAGCGGAACCCTTATAGGATCACTTTGTTGTCCGTCCGTCCGTCCGTCCGTCTGTCTGTCAAGATCCTTTTTCTCAGGAACTCGTGCAGGTATCAAGCTGAAATTTATATCAAACACTCAGGTCTACTGTCCCTTGAAGCTGTGAAAAAATCAAACTTCTAAGCCGACGCAATCAAAAGATACAGCCGTTTATGACGCAAATTTCCGCATATTTTCGAAACTCGCAAGGGAATCAAAACCTACAGGGTACTTCCCGTGAACTCAGAATCTTGAAATTTGGTATGAAGCAAGGTCTTATAACACAGATAAGGGAAAAATTGCGAAAAGTATATATTTTTTTGTCTGTCTGTCTATATCAGTAACCAATCTATTTAAGTATTTATACCGCAAATTTTCGACACTCGCAAGGGAATCAAAACCTACAGGGTACTTCCCGTGAACTCAGAATCTTGAAATGTGGTACGAAGCATGGTCTTATAGCACAGATAAAGGAAAAATTCTATATCATCTACCTGGCAATGGAGTGAGATACGGACACCTAACATGCAATATCTATGAATTTGACTTTGGTAGGTGGTGACTCGCCGTTTGTTAAATGAGCCCCTCAAACTGTTGCCCTCTTGGGGCAACGAGGTGCCAATATTAGTGTGAATGACTAAGGATGGAGAGCTGTTCCTGGACATTAATCTTCGAAGTGCCAACTCGCCACTTACGGAAACATCCCTGTTTCGAGCTAGCTCTTGCAGTACACTCTAGGCGGCCTACAAAGGCGAAGTAGAGGCGGGGTGGGTGTGTAGCTGTGTGTGAGGGTGTGTATACGCGCATGTGTGTATGTGTACCCCTGGAGTTCTCGGGTTCGTGGTGTTGCTACACACCATCAGCTCTCCACAACCCGCCCTGCGTACCTAACTGACTGCACTGGTGACACGACAACACCAGCAGGCGATGGGGTCACATCTATACCTACTATTATTATCTCCGAGAATATGTGTTTTCGAGTCTTAGCCCAAGTATTATATTACTAAGCGTAAGTCTGACCTAAATTTGATATGGATAAAGTGATAAGCGTTAAGTAATCGGTGATAACTGATAACGTTATCCGATATTACTCAGAGATTATCATTGCAATGGAACAATAGAGCGAATTCATTAAATTGTTAACCTTAATTGCAATGTATTGTGTGTGATACCACCAATTAACTCACGACCTCAATTGAGACACTAGGTTTTACGTTGCCTGTGTAAAAAATATTCTATAAAAATTTATTTAGGTACTACAAGATTGTAAAAAAAAAAAAAAAAAAAAATTTAAAACTGTTTAATACAGAAAAAAAAATACACTTAATACAATTACATATATTAACTTTAATCCTTAAATTGTAGGATTGTTGCAGTTAATAATAATAATATTAGTTACCTACTTAGTTACTTACTTAGTTACTTACAGTTTGGCAAATCATCACTACCTTTTACCCATTAATATCATAAACCTTTTTGTTAAGGAGGTTGGTCTAAGTGACGGAAAGGCACGATTTACAAGAATTTATTTAATTGCCCGTTTTTTTTTGCCCGTTTTTTGGGTCAAATCTTAGATGTCTTATTCAACCCACTTCCCGTGGTCTGATCGACTTGAAATTTGACGTACTTAAGTATATAGATTAGATGGCAATGAATAGAATAGAATAGAATAGAAAAACGTTTATTCAGACAACACATTACAACAAAAAAAAAAAATACAAAATGAGAAAGAATACAAAAACAAACAAATAAGGATGTGAAGCCGAAATGGTCTCCACTCAGAAATGCCGTTGGGACGACTAGCGTGGTCAACGGCGCTGGTTTTCTGCTGAGCCAGCGAGGTGTATGTACGGGACAGCATACTGCGCGACTTACGTCAGACAAAAATATAATATAATAAAATATCAATATAGTACTTACTCGTATTAATAAGGAAGGTAAATATAATAATTTAATTATTTGGCAACGCAAGCACAGTCAACAAAAAGTACAGTCAGCGAAAAAGATTGCATTGAATATATTCTGGATTATTAACAGGAAAAGTAAATTAAAACTTTTAGAGTATAGTTGGTGCCAGTTCGTCGCAGGTTCGAGCAGGTTTTTTCACAGTGTTTTTCGTCACCATAAAGCTCATGGTAAATTTTAAATGTAATTTCATACGTCAATTCGGAAAAAGTCAGAGGTGTCAGCCCGGACTCGAACCCACGATACTTGGCTCTGAGAACTTCTGGGTTTCACATCCTCGCACCATAGCTGCTGCACTGCTGCATAGCACATCGCTGCTGGTAAAGAACCCTTAAACCGGGAAAGATGTGGAGCGGGTTGCTTACCTAGCAGTGGCGAAGCGTGAAAATTTTTTCAGGTAAAGCCGTAGCGAAAACCAGTGGCGGCGCAGAACCTAAATTTGGTGTGGGCAAGACAAGACACAATTTGCGAGGCCCTGTGATGGCGCGCCACACATTAGATTACGGATGTAATGAGCAAAAAACGGGAAACTTTCGAGGCGCGAGGACCCTCAGACAGACGGTGGCCCACGTCGCCCTTACCCAGCGCCGCCTCTGGCGAAAACTACTAACCTTTATCCAGTGGCGTAGCTAGTTAACCAAAGGCCCTGGGGCAAAAAATAAACGAGGGCCCCAACCCGTGTTTGTTTACCTACATGATAAGACAAGTAAGGATGAATGCACTTTAAATTCACTAGACTCGTGCGCTTGTAAATTCACTAGTAGCGTTTTATAGCCGCGTTTCTCATAGGTCCGCGTTTATAGTTTGTAATTCAGAGTCCGAGGGGCCCCCTGAGCTTGGAGGCCCCGGTGCACTGCCCCGCTTGCCCTACGGTAGCTACGCCACTGCCTTTATCTTACCCTTTTTATTTATTCTCTTCTTGAAAATTAGGACATAACTTCTAAAATCGTCACTCAACAAATTCGCATCCACAATCAGTTTTAATTTAAGGAGCCTTTTCTACTTTTATTAAGCCTAGTAAATACAAAATAATTTATCTAGCGAGTCCGACCGAAGATAAAATATAAATTAAACTGACCACTTGACACTATAAGTTTGCACAATCCGATATTACGAAATTTCACTGGTTTCGAGCATCAACACTAATCTGGCTATGTATTTTTTTATTAAATTAAAACGATATATGTACTACTAATAAACAATAATAATACTTCACAACAAGAAACGAAATATGAAGTTTGTAATCAATGACAAATCAATCGTAATGTTGCCATTACAATTATTTCCAATAAGTGACGGTGTTATTTTATAAAATTCTAATCTAATATTAATTTCGCCAGTTTATAAACCTTAATAATAAAAGCAGAAAATATAATTGTTTTTGTTTTACACTAAATCATCGATATTTTACGTTCCATTTCGCTGCAGTAATTTTGTATAAGTAGGCGATCGTAGCGCCAAAAATGTTCCAAGAAGCCGCTCACGGCTCGCGGCTCGCGGCTTCGGCAGGCAAAGTGAAAGTGAGCTTTACGCACAACACACAAAGTCTTTTTTTAAATGTAATAAGCCGCTTAATCCCGGGTTATCTAAGTAGCATAAATACGCGATGTTTCCTGGAGTGGTGTGGGTGTTTGTCAATGAATTATTTAAATGCCTGAGTGTACAATTTCTGATATTTCCGACCGGCATTTACTATTAGAGATCGTGAATGAATCGTTTTTGTGAGAGTATTACGTTGCGTTTTGATTCTGCATCGTGTTGAAAAAAAGTTAAGTTTATTAGGGAAGAGTATGCCTGTATTACACACAACGGGTTATTAATAGAAGCGTTTGATTACTTCAAAATTTTAGGCAACCCGGAAGGAATCGGGTTGTTAGCACCCTTCGCCACTGTTACCTAGTTAAGTTATACTAGAGCTATTCTAATGTTTCGCAGACACGTATAAAGGTCGATTACTCGATTCATAACCGTCGATTCGTAATTTAATTTTACTTTAAATCCTTTATAAATATGGATAATTAATTAACCATTCATTTTAAAATAATAATAATAATTTCTATTTTTTTTTTGTTATTCTTTGATCCCATTAAATATAAACTCATTTGATGACGAGATTGGGCTGAGTTTATCACGTTGGTCAGCGTGCTTACTCGGTATGGTTACTGGCAGAATACCATCTCTGCGGTTTACCGCAGCACAATGCTGAGCCAGCGCCTATTCTTCAGTGCATCACATGGCTTTCTCATGTACATGTCTGATTTGTTTAATAGTTATTTTATTGCTTTTCTTTGTTATAGTAAGCACCTTGTTAAACGATTTTCATCACATTTTCACACATTTCCTGCGTTATCTCAGTGACTGATTCGAATATTTTGTTTTAATTTCTGAAGGTTCATTGGCCTGTTAGCATAAACACGCCCCTTTAGATAGCCACACAGAAAAAAGTCAGGAGCTGTTCAATCAGGCGTTCTTGAGGGCCCATTAATGTCATCGTTCAATCAATTTTCTTAGAGTTTCCGCAATACATGATTGGTTTGAGTAGAACGTTCTAATAATTAAAACACGTTGTTCAGTCGTAAAACGCTCCATAACAAATTAGCCTTATCTACACAAAGTAATTTTTATGCAACAACTGTCATAATTTGCCGCCAAAACAAAATGGCGGCAAAAAAAAGTTGTATAGAGCTTGACTAATTTAAAATGACGCGCCCCACCACCACATTGACGCACAGGATTTTTCATGCGATTTGTCGATCGTGATGTTGCACACTGATACAAAACGGAATAGTTGACGCTCCCAAATAGATGAAGAGTTGTAATTAGCCATGCTAACATTTTAAATATGTATGAAAATCTCAAAACCATTTCGAGAAACAAGCTTTCGGTACAGTTTCTGTATATCAGATTTAAAAAAAATTCTTACATTATTAAGATATTCGTTGAAATGTATTGAACTACAAATGACCTTTCTGTGAGTCATCATTTTAGACGACCAGATGGCCTAGTGGTTAGAGAACCTGACTACGAAGTTTGAGGTCCCGGGTTCGATTCCCGCGTCGGGGCAGATATTTGTATGAAAAATACGAATGTTTGTTCTCGGGTCTTGAGTGTTTAATATTTATTTAAGTATGTATCTATCTATATAAGTATGTTTATCCGTTGCCTAGTACCCATAACACAAGCTTTCCTTAGCTTACTTTGGACTAGGTCAATTGGTGTGAATTGTCCCGTGATATTTATTTTATTTTATTTATTTATTTATCAAATGAATAATGGATAATGATTCCTTTGCCTTATTTAAAAAAAAAACGTGTCTAGTCTATATCAAACATAAACTCCAACTTGACATTGACGTGTCGTTTCGTTTTGTGGTTTGTTTGTTTGCTTATTTGTTATTTAAGCACAAAGACTAAAACCATATATAAGGTTTAAGAAGCATTTTATCCTCTAACGGTACTGAAAATGGCTAAAAGGACGGCTAATTTCGAAAAAGCCGATTTTCGCAATTTGCCACAAGTGGACAATGGCATGATACTGGAGTTCATGACGAATTCTAGCAACCACAACATCGCTGAAATAAAAGGAGCTACTCAAAGGTCAAGACTTTATTGTTAAATCATTGTGTAAAAGTAATGTGTTTGTTTTAAATAGGCAGATACATTTAAATGATCTTCACAACAAAACTGCAAATAGTTCTTGAAGTATTTTTGCTTCACTTCTCGACAGCATTCCTCTCGCCGTCGTTCTGGGATTGGTACGAATAACAAATCCGGGTTATCTTATCCCTGCTGTTATTCGAACATAAAGGGACGAAACACCGTCCGCGGTGACGTTAACACCTTGACGTTGACTTTACCAGAGACTACTGTATTTTTTTTTGTGCAGATGAAGACTACATTATCCATTATGCATTTGATGACGTCACGTCAGCAATAAATTAATATATTTTTTTAATGTAGATAGGAATCATTAAAAACAAAAATACCGAAATTAGTTTCTTAAAATAGTCTATATTTATCAAATAAATTATTAAAACCATACACCAAAAATATGAAGCATGGCCAATTAATAGCGCGTCAATTTAGCTTAGAAAAGCTCCACCTCCAAGTTGGCCACCCTGTAGAAACTGTATAGAAGAATCCTTTGGCTGCCACGGTACGTGTCTGTCGCGCCCCGTGTCTGATATGAATCGACTTTTATAGTTACGAAAAATCATTTACAACTTTGATAAAATTAATTAACTTTTTAGTAGCGACAGATGCAATTAAGGCCTTGACCCCATTAAATTGTTGGTACGTTAGTTTGTTATTGACTATATTAGCCTTGAGATAATAGTGTTTATACTATACCTACGGTTCGCAGATTAAGTCCCACGCTAAGGCAACTTAGCTGTAGGTACTATAAAGTTACAAACAGTAATTTAATACTGCGTAAGCTTTGAATACATTATGTGTAATGAATAGTAATGATACGAAAAATATCTGGAACCAAGCTGGTTTGTTAGCTAACCTATACCACAGAATATATAATAGTACTGACGTACAGAATGGAAACGGTCCGCCCCGCACCGATTCGAATTACCCCACCCCTCAAGGCGCAGATAGCCGGAAACCGCCAGAAACCAGAAGAGTGCGCGCGCGATGTATGTAGGCGTACGCGTGTACAGACGTCGTCGTGCTTATGTAGATTCAAGAACGCGTATTTGTACGTCGTGTCCGCCGCGTGCCTATACATTAATAGTAACATTGATCAGGCGTTACTTTGCGGCGGTCCATATTAATGAACTGAAAACATTACTTTGCTCACCCGCAAAGTAATTTAATTACAATACAATACAATACAATGACTCTGTATTGTACACCACAAAGAAAACAATACAGAAAAACAAGTACATGGAAAAAATATACAAGGTAAGCAATAGGCGGCCTTATCGCTTCGAAGCGATCTCTTCCAGGCAACCATTTTACGAAGGAAAAACAACAAGGAATGTATTTCAGCTGGTGGTGCAATATAAGAATAAAAATAAATTAATGTTGTTTCAGTTCAGTAGCATTATTGCCTCCTCGGTCTGGAAGTTGCCAATTGTTGGATGAGGATTTGTTTAATGATATGGAGCGAGCATTTCAAATTGACTGCTAAAAAAAAAAAAAAAAAAATAAATAATAAATTTATTGAAACAGTAAAAATACATGAGTTCCGTACTAGGTACATATGATTAAGTTTGCACTCACAATTTCACTGTACATGATTACTTACATGCAACTTAAAATTATCCGAATCACCTACACTAGGCATAAGCCTGTCCCGTAGAATGACACCTTAATTTGTTTGCCTAATAAAAATGTTTGAGCGTTAAGAAAGAATCTACTTATAGCTAATTACAAATTTGAATTGAAATAAATATAAATACTGAAATAGAGATGGAAAGAGAGTAGGAATGGGTGCAAGCGTGTTAATGTGTGTATTTGTATGTGTGTTAATGTGTTAAGAATAATTTCTCTGTTTCTGTGTAGTTTAACGTGCTCAGCCATCTTTGAGTTTTTATTTTAACCTCATTTAGGGAACATGATTGCAGGTTACAAATCTTATTTATCCTACCATATAACAAGAGACGTATATAAGGCCCTCGTCTTTTTGCTAGATTTTATTCTGAATATAGAAAGCAGGGCTGAAGACGTTTGTGATTTGATGAACATTGATTGTGGATGGAACTATGAATAAATTAATTTAGATTTAATGTTTTACACTAGCGATGTTATTATAGCGCGAGGTAAGGGAATATGCAACACTCGCACATACTGGTGTAAAGTTTATAAGTGTGAAGTGATACAGTGTAATTTAATTAATGTTTGTATTGATATAAGAATAAATATAAAATAATAATATGTATAGCAACGCCGCGGGTAAAGAATAGTAGTTCAATAAACAACAAAATCCAATGTATTCGTTACATACAAAACAAAAGATGCGGTTGATTTATCAATTGACACAGCTGTCGTGGTTTGCGCTATGATTATAACTGCATCCAATCGCCGAAGTTTGAAGGCCGGCGCAGTCCAGATGCGTGAGCTTCTCATCAGTTGTAATGAATGAAACTGTAAGAGAGATGGCACACCATGTGCACACACAAGTGTGCCATGTTTCTTACAGTTTAATTTATTACAACTGGACTGCGCCGGCCTTTATCAAGGAAGACGCGTGTTACTTAGTCGTTGTGACCGTGAACTCATGCGCAATAGGGATGAGAACCACACCAATCAACTGACGTATTTTTTACGACAAAATTGAAACAGACGTCCTGCGCCATCTGCAACTAACGCGTTCCCGTAACCTTACCAGGACGTCGCTCCATCTTGTTGGAGGCCTACCTAAACTGTGTCTTCCATGTCCATGGATGTCATTCGAGAACCTTTTGGCCCCATCGTGCAACGGGCATCAGCTATGTTACGCGTCTACCGCCACTTGAGTCTGGCGATTTCTTTATTTTTGTTTGTTTTTTTTTCTATGTTAGATAGGCCAGACAAACGAACTAGTGAGTCACCTGATGTTAAATGAACACCACTGTCCATAGACACCCGCAGCGCTTTACACGATGCCAGTGCGTTGTCGGCCCTAAAGGATAGGGAATAGGGGAAGGGGGAGAGGGAGGGGGAGAGGGAAGGGGTGAGGTATTGGGCCCCCGGCACTCTCACTGACCGTACGAAACGCAAGCAGGATTACTGCTGCTTCACGCCGGTGTTCTGTGAGAGGGTGGTACTGCCCCGGACGAGCTGGCCCATTCGTGATGCAGCGGCTAGCTACAACATGGCTCTACCACTACAAAACTCCAGAACTGTTACTTCAGAACTCCGTTACTTTCGTGCGTTTTCTGTGTTCATTGCGTGGCCGAGACGCTCGCCATACAGTGGTTACCTGGCGGCACACGCAATGAACTGATAAAACTCTTGCCGCGCCGCCAAACACGCGAAGTCGTGGCTGGGCGGTTAGCGCGACCGGCGGCATGGCGAGCGTTTAATCCAGGGGTTCCCAAACTTTTTCAGTTCGCGGCGCACTTTGAGGTTTCGTATCTTGTTTCGGCGCCTCAAAAAATTGAAAGAATGAAAAAATCGATCAGCAAGTGAGCATTACATACAGTTTCACGGCGCTTCTCTTTACCCTGTACGGCGCCCCAGGGCGCCGCGGCGCACACTTTGGGAACCCCTGGTTTAATCAGTTCATTCCGTGTGCCGCCAGGTACTATCGCCCCAAGCGCCAGATAACCACCTTAAAGGCCCAGTTTGCGTGCAGTGGCTAGACATCTGTCCATAACAATCCATAGCAATAAACATCAACGGCTGCAAGCAAATTTGTTATGAAAATGGGTATCTGGCGCTTGGGGCGATAGTACATGTAACCACTGTGCAGTGAGCGTGGCCTGCACAATGAACAGAGAAAACCATATTCATACACACTAACTCACTTATGTGGATTCAAAAAAAATATATATTTTTTAGCTTGATAGCTTGATTTTTAAAACTTGTTGTATCTGTGTTAGTATTAAGTATGTTTCGCTTAACTGTATGTCTGTGGACATCTGTTATTGGCTTTTTGTCTAGTACTAAAGTCTCATTATAATGTATTGTACCTATATTGCTGTTAAAGCCCCAAATAAATAAAATATAATATAATATACATACATATAAAACACTCGCTGCTCAGCCCAACACAGCTCAGCACAGTCAGTCTCAACGGCTTCGAGCAATCGACCGTGCGGTTGAAGCTGTGGGCACTGACTGCAGTTTCAATACGAAATTCAGAGCATTTTGGTTAAAGTCGACTCCAACCACAACACGACTGCTCTCGTGCCGTTGGTCTCAACTGCTCTAAGCAGTCCGTCTATAGACAGGCTTAGGTCCAAGAAGACAACACAATAGGATGATATTTAACCTTCATTCCAGGCCATGGCCGCTTCAACCACCTGGTGCTCTTCACCAGTGGACTAATCATGCTGAACGTGTCCATGGAATCTGTGGGAGTGAGCTACATCATCACTTCGGCCGAATGCGAGCTGCAGCTCACTGATGAACACAAGGGTCTCGTCAATGCTGCGGCCTTCATAGGTATCTACTAATTTATTGAATCAGGCGTTACTTTGCGGAGTTGCATATCAATGAACAGAAATAATTAGGTACTTTGCTGTGTGTTCATGCAGTTCCTCCACCTCCACTCTGTACGAATACACACAAATCACACAAACCACCACCAAACCACACTGACGCATTTCGAACTCAACCAGAGCTCATCCTCGGAGTATCGCAACCGTTCACTATGCTACCAAATATTAGGTACAGTAAGAAACCAAAACAAATGTTTTAATTTGTCAATGTAACTTCTTCTTCATCCTTAATGGCGGCCAATAGGCTTGTGCCAATGTCAGTTAATTGCTCTCTTTGGGAGCGACGTTGTACGGTGATTGTTGTTTTTGCAACTTGATAGTAAAATTCCAGAAACCACGTGGAAACAACTTGCGCATTAAAAATGTCAGACACGAGAGCAATACCTATAGAATTTTGTGATCACTGTAACAGTTAAGGTTAATCGCCGCATAAAACACTATCAAAATTATACTACAACTAGCCAAAGAAACAGAAATACCAAAATTAGATACTGTCTACATCCGCCATGTTCGAATGCCACAAATCGAATCGTCAATGTAACTTCTCATGACTTTATTTTTCTCAAACAAACTACCCACAGAAATTAATTAAGTATCATAAGGTCGCGGGTGAGCAAAATAATTGTTTCAGTTCATTGATATTTTCTACTAGCCATTGCCCGCGACTCCCATGTTATTTTCTGGAATAATCTATCCTATGTTCTTTCCAGGATCTTCCTTCCTAGTTTGCTCTATATTTTTTACATAAAACGGACTCGTGATTGACCAAATGTCATCTAAATCCGTTCAGCGGTTTAAGGCAGACAGACATAGTTACTTTAGCATTTATAATTTATTAGTACCTGGGCGACCGAGCTCTGCTCGGGCAGAAACTCGGTACCAAGCGTTTTCCCAGAGATAAGACCAAGCTAGATCAATTTTTCATCCCCGAAAAACCCCAAATACCAAATTTCATCGAAATCGTTGGAGCCGCTTCCGAGATCCTGATTATATATGTGCGGGGGAGGGGGTTCAGGAGGTTTCAAAGGGGGGATGAAAATTTCATTGATTTTGCCGTAGGATGCACCGTTTTCAAGATTTTTGACAAAAACACCGTAGGGGTGGGGGGGGGGGGAGAGGGGGGAGGGGACCCAATAGGGAACGTGCACATAGACGGTGCTGCCAACTGGTGCCATAAGGGTGCCATCAATTTGAATGTTTTACATTGATAAGTTTGTTTTACTGTCCGCATAGTGTCTCTTCTGTCGCATTAGTGCTGCCGCCTATAGTTACTGCACGTTCCCTATAATACTTTTTCTAACAAAAAAGTAACTTTTTCTCACAAAAAAGTAAGTTTTTCTCACAAAAGAAGAAACTTGACGTTTTCTCATGAAAAATAAACTTAAAAAAAAACTAAAAATCTTGAAAAAAAACGTGGAATCGAACCGAGGTCGGCTGGATCCGCGACCACCCGATTTCTAATGTGCCATTATGATCTGCTCGAAGTCGGCGAAATTTAGCTATATATTCTAATGCAAACAAAAATAGCCGGAAAACAGGAGTAAAAGCGATTTTCTGAAAATGAAACATAGCTAGATCAGTTTTTCATCCCCGAACATACCAAATTTCATCGAAATCGTTGGAGCAGTTTCCGAGATCCTGATTATATATATATATATATATATATATATATATATAATCAGGATATATATATATATATATATACAAGAATTGCTCGTTTAAAGGTATTAGATTAGATAGATTATACTAAACGGGACTTATCAAGCAATCAATATTTACCTCGACGTTTCAGCTACATTGAAGCAACCGTGGTCACATCGTCGCCTCGTGACCACGGTTGCCGCAATGTGGCCGAAACGTCAAGGTAAATACTGTTTGCGTGATAAGTCACGTTTAGTATAATAATTAAAGGCCTATTCAGACATAAGCGATATCACAGTCACGCTCGGTAGCGATATCGCGTATCGATTCGGCATCGCTACCGATCGCGACAGTGCTATCGCTTATGTCTGAATAGGTCAAGGATTTAGTATGTTTTGCTACTCTGATAGCTGAGGGTATGTATTACAATACCGAAATACGAAAGACCGAATGTATTAAAACTTCGAATGGGTCAAAAGACCGACACGATTTTTTTCTGAAACCGTAAACTTCTCAGAATTTATTAAAACGGCATCATACAGAACCCATTAGGTTAGGTTAGGTTTGTTTTATAACAATCTTAAAAAGTTAACAGTTTCAGAAAAAAATCGTGTCGGTCTTTTGACCCATTCGATGTTTTAATACATTCGGCCTTTCGTACTTCGGTATTTTAATACATACCCGTGGTCACATCGTCGACTCGTGACCACGGTTGCCGCAATGTGGCCGAAACGTCAAGGTAAATACTGTTTGCGTGATAAGTCCCGTTTAGTATAATAATTAAAGGCCTATTCAGACATAAGCGATATCACAGTCACGCTCGGTAGCGATATCGCGTATCGATTCGGCACCGCTACCGAGCGCGACAGTGCTATCGCTTATGTCTGACTAGGTCAAGGATTTAGTATGTTTTGCTACTCTGATAGCTGGTGACTCTGGGATCGCTGCTGATCACGCTCTGACAAAAGGACCCCGGAAGTATTCCCGGGAGGGGCAGACTGTTGGATATTTTTTATACAATATAGGCTAGCGTTTGATCACAACCACGCCTGATGGAAAGCGAAGATGAGGCCTGCGATGGAGCACGCTAGCCTAGTAAATGCTCATTCACCCTAGACTTGAATTTAGGGGAATAAGCAGGAAGAAGGCAGTTGGGCGCGGTGTTGCGCGTGCCCCCAAGCAGAGCAAACCTTTAAAATTAATTTTGATTGGGGTTAATACTGCATGAGGACGGTTTTGATCAGTAACTAATTACTTATTCCAGGTATAGTATCAACCTCGTTTCTCTGGGGCTACCTCGGCGACCGCATCGGCCGGCGGGCGGTGATGTTGCCAGCGATGCTTGCTTCTGCCATATTCTCCATAGCCTCTGCTTTTGCCAGCGACGTGTGGACGCTCATGATACTGAGGATAATCACGGGATGCTTGTAAGTCGATGGTGCGGTTTGACAAACGGTTATTTGCTGCGAAAAATTACGGATAACTCCCGTCTATGATCGAGTTTAGCCTTCGGGCTAGCCGTATTTTTTCACTATTAGTGAATCTTAAGATAGTTTCATGTTAAGAGATATCCGTAGTCAACTAGGAACCCTTATAGTTTCGCCATGTCTGTCCGTCTGTCTGTCTGTCTGTCTGTCCGCGGCTAAGCTCAGAGACTGTTAGTACTAGAAAACTGTAATTTGGCGTGAATATATATATATTAGTCACGCCGACAAAGTGGTTAAATAAAAAAAACTAAAAAAAATTTTTTTAGGGCACCTCCCATAGACGTAAAGTGGGGGTGATTTTTTTTTCTCGACTAACCCTATAGTGTGGGGTATCGTTGGATAGGTCTTTTAAAACCATTGGGGAATTACTTACATGATTTTTGTATTCAGTGATTTGTTTGCGAAATATTCAACTTTAAAGTGAAAATTTTCATTAAAATCGTCCGTCCCCCCCCTCTAAAATCTAAACTGTGGGGTGGAAAAATTTAAAAAAAAATCAAAATGGTAGTAAATATAATTAAATTTACAAGGAAAATTATAGCGGCTAAGATTGCTTGGGAATTATTTGTAGTTTAAGAGTAAATAGTAGCCTAAGGTATTAAACATACCGTCACTACTTTGAAAAACTTGTATCTCAAATCAGCATGTAAACAAAACTGAACCTTGATACGCGCGTAATAAAGTTCACTTTGCCAGATTAACGATTTTGAGATACGAGCTTTTTTCAAAGTATTGACGATACCTAACTTGGAAGATTCCGTACACATACGAAATCCTTAGAAAAATATTACTTGATTTTTTCGTAATGGCTACGGAACCCTATCTTGGGCGTGTCCGACACGCTCTTGGCCGGTTTTATTTTGTTTATATGAGGGATTCTTTTCTGATGTGTGTCTGAAAATGACGTTGAAATTAGGCAATTTTTTCAGTTTTTGAAAGCTTATATTCCTTATGTTAATTGAAATATGAAAAAAAACGAAACATAGGGGCGTAGTTGTGGTAGATACAAATTACACCGTAAAAAAAATTTGGCTCTAAAGCCATTATCCAGGGAGGAAACAGAGGACTACGTTTGTATGGAGATATGGTGCGCATCGTATCCTCTGAATAATTTTGCGTTTATACTTTCAGTGTATCTGCATCCAGCGCTACAGTATACGCGTATCTTGGCGAAATGCACGCGAACACGAGACGCGCCGCTGCCATTGCCTGGGGCTCAGCTTTCATTTCCTTCTCCTTCATCATCCTGCCTGGTACGTGTCTCTATATCTTCACATTCCACACACTTGTCTTCAAGACTTACAACATTTACTTTGACCAATATATTGGGTTCGTCAAAACGAACGATAAGCTCAAACTCGTCGGGTTTGTTAGTAGACATTGAAGAGTTCCACTGTCCTGTTCCAATTTCTAGCTGCAGTCAGGTGTGATGGTCAATCTACTAGATTCGTCAAAAAAATCATATGAGTTCACACTAAAGGAGTCAGCTAGCAGCCATTGAAGAGTACCACTATCAGATCAGCTCAATGGTATCAAATTGTTGTCTTGTCATCTGGATTACGCATAATCGTAAAATTTCATATCAAGACAACGTAAGAAGCAGGTAGTGAAAATAAACGGATCACTCACGTCTCAAAACGAGTTTAACTCGACATGTTTCGGGCTAATCCGTAGCCCTTCCTCTCGGAGTCGCACGTCACGGCGGCTGCCAAACGTGCACTCAAACTCAATGTCGAGTTAAACTCGTTTTGAGACGTGAGTGATCCGTTTATTTTCACTATGAGTGAATCTCACGGTAGTTTCATGTTTAAGAAGCAGGTATCTAGATTAATATTGAGTTGCAAAATTTTATGTTGTTGTTGTTGTCGAAATGTAGGTAAAAATCTTAAGAATAGAATTAAAATAGTAATATAAATAGCAGTTGACGATTCAAACCAGTTATCAATTCTATGCACTACTACTACTATAATATAAGTGAAGGTAACAAAAAACGTGTTAAGACTTGCGAGTAAAGACAAAGACATTGTCGAATATGGTCCCTTGTAAATGTGAAAGCGTTCTCGCATAAGCAAGAAGCGTTAGAAAGTAGCTTTAGATATTGATGGGAAAACCGTTCGCAGAAACCTTGACATTGACAAACATTGTTTTGTTTGTTTTAAACCTTGATACTATATGCACAAGATAGCAAGTGCAGTATTTGCAGTACTTTCCCTGCTTCTGTTGAGGTTAACAAATATCATAAATGATTCGCTTTGTCTGGTAATCAAATAAACAGCTTAATTAACAGTAAATACGGAAGAGCATCCCGTTATAGATCTAATCTAGACTGGTAGATAATTTTACTCTAAATAATCTATTTTTAAAGGCAAACAAATTAGAGGTCTCGGCACACATCAGAAAAACATTTTTTTTCTTGGTTTATATAGTCGGTATAATTTTTGTTTTATTAATTTTGTATTCTCGCTTTTAGTGTAACTAAACATAACGAAGTTACAATAGTTTCATGTTAACTCGTCAACTTTTACAAAATTCAGATAAATTTAATGAATGAATTGACATAAGTGAACATTGTTAAGTTCCCGACTTTGGTGAGAATGAGACCTAATTAAAAGCATTCCCTGTCGAACCAAAAAATGTTTCCAATCGGTTTATAAACGGCAGATTTCTAGAGTAATAAACACAAAAAACGACCGAATTGATATCCTCCCCTTTTTATGCTGGTTAAATAGTAAAGAGAAACTAAACTTTAATACCGTAGTCCGTATCATGATGATATCGTTTATCAATTTTGACCTATTATTTCCAGGCCTAGCTTGGCTGATCATCCCTGGCAAATGGTCTTTCACTATCCTGGGGATTACAATCACTTCTTGGCGCGCTTTCATCTGGTCGTGGTGCGCGCCAGGGTTAGCTGCTGCAGCTATCCTGTTCATCCTGCCGGAGAGTCCAAGATTTTTGCTGGCTTCAAGAGGACCAGAGGCCGCCCTGCCAGTGCTGGCCAAGATGTACTCTTGGAACCATTGGACATCCGCTAATAACTACCCAGTAAGTACAAAATGGAAAATAGTGCTTCAGAAATCCGGAAGATTGAAACAGACATTATAGTCTAAAATAAAAGAAATTTAGTACCGTCTAAATGAACATAGTAGCGAAATTTACTTTGTTTGTTGGTTTGTAAGTAGGCGTAGGGTCTACTGAGCCGATTTGATAAATTCTTTTACAGGATTTGATAAATTTTGGGCAAATGAAAAGGACCCACGGGATGCAAACAAAGTTGCAGGCAACAGCTAGTTTAGAGGACATTAAAACAGATGAATATTTCTTTTCAGTTCCGGCTTTTGGTCTGTCCTGCACAAAATAGGGCTTAAAGGTCAATACCTTTGCTAAAAAGTCTTTAGATGTGGATAGATAGAGATACCCAGTTTGCTATTGTTAAAAACAATTAAGCAATAACAGTCGTCTTTAGGGCTACAATGATGTTAAAAATTGTGTCCTTAGAAACTTTTCTGACACAAAAAGATATTTTTTCACTAAGTATAATTTCATTGAAGAATCACTTAATTAGATTAGATTTAACTACACGTGTGTGATGATAATAATCATAATTTGTGATTACAGGTGGAGAAGGTGACAACCATTGGTGACGCCGAAGCCTTTAAGACAGGAGGCTTCGCAGGAGCACTGAAGAACTTCACACACATCTTCCGCCCGCCGCTGTTGAAATGTGTATTTATATCGCATGTCTCCATGTTTGCTGTTTTTATGCTGTGAGTGGTTGTATTGAAGCGTTCGACACAGTTATTGTGGAGAGTATGGGGAGTATGCTAAAAATCGCAGCACTAGTTCAATAAGACGAATTACAAAACGTCATGGACATAAAAAAAGAGAAAACAGTAAAAGACAAAAATTACATGGTATCGAAACATATTTCATCATTATTATATCTAATTTTTACAGTGTTTGGGGTTCGTTAGCTAAGTACTTATTTAAAATAATCTAAGAACTGTTCTCATCCTATTAAATTTTAATCAGTTTCAGTGGCAAAATAACTACTTCTTAGATAAGTCAAAGTCAAACCCGTAAAACCCGTGCTCTAGGTCAGTGATACAAAGCCTGCGAGGGGTCTATGTTCGGAAAAAAAAAACATGTATGAAGTCGATTAATTTGCAAAACCTAAATCAATATTAAGTAAGCAGAGGGTCTACCTAAATAAAATCATTTCTAAGTACGAGACACAAACATTTGGGGATCTCTGCTGTGCTCTAGGTTAAGCACTTCTCCCCACAGTAAAAAAAATTGATTGTGTTTCCGATTTTAAAGTTTCTGAAGTTACAAGTTTTTTTTTATTTCTAGGGCAAGTGGCCTTTACATGTGGGTGCCTGAGGTCATCAACGATATTCTCCAGAGTAAAAGTGAACGGAGCATTTCCATCTGTGAAATTATTTCGGAGAAAACCAAAAATGAATCTGTAAGTATATTATCCGGTTAATTAATATCACATTCGGGGTAAAATCGCGATGATTAATACATAGCTAAAAGTACTTCTACGTTTCGACCACATTGTAGCGACCATGCTCACGAGTAGAGGTCATACTATAATCCTACTTATACTGCCTTGGAAGCTTGAAGTCCCAGGTCCGATCCCTTGTTGAGGCAGACATTTATGGTACAGTAAATGAAAAATACCTATATAAGTATATTCATCCGTTATTTAGTACCAATATTAGAAATCGTGGACCAAGAAAATCCTTTACCACCTCAAGGTTCAATGTATGTTGGACTTAAAACATTAAGGCTATTTCCACTTACAAGTTAAATGTCACAATCAGCCTTATTGTTTTATACACTTACTTGATCAACTTACAAAGCTTTAATCAGTTTGGAATTTTTTTTTTAACGACCGCTTTAGCCTAGTTGGTAGTGACCCTGCCTACGAAGCAAGAGGTCCTGGGTTCAAATCCCGGTAAGGGCATTTATTTGTGTGATGAGCACGAATATATGTTCCTAAGTTATGGATGTTTTCTATGTATTTAAGTATTTATTTATCTATATAAGTATGTTTATCGTCGTCTAGTACCCATAGTACAAGCTTTGCTTAGTTTGGGACTAGGTCGATTTGTGTAAGATTAAGCCCTAAAAAAAAAAAAAAAAAAATTAGGTAGACTGATGTCAAACGTCCTAAGATTTATTTACCTAATCCCTATCATTCCAGCTAGCCAGAAGCCTTACTAACATCGACGTATACTGCAGCTCCCGTGTCTCGGTTGGCGTGTTCCCTATTTCCATGGCTATGGGGGCTGTATTCGCCATCACTTACCTGGCCATAGGGGTCTTCATCAACAAGATTGGGAAGAAGGCTTTGTATAGTAAGTGGATTAGAAAATTCATTAGGGAAAATTGCCTTGGACTCTGAAAGAATACAAGATGAAATGAAATTTTGAATGTGTTACGAAAGTGTTTCTAGTAATGCTAGTCTATATGTATAATGCATTAACTGAATTGTTAAAATTAGTCTGATAAAACTAAGAAGGTTCATGTTTTGTTGAAATTATATCATAAACATTACATGACATTATTCACCACTCTCTTGCAACGGCCGTCAACATAGCGGCGTTACTGGAACCATCGGGAACTCCCAGAGATGACAAGAGACCGACGGAATGTCACTGATTCTGCGGGAATTCGGTTGTGTGTTGATATGGGACGCTACTTGCGTTGACAACATTAGCTCCATCCCACGTCCACGGAACAGCTAATCAACCTAGTGCAGCGGGGCTGAAAAATAAAAGCCAAACAAAGATAGAGGCCTCGCCACCGAGTACAGCTTTGACTTTGACGCTACATTGAAGCACAAATTATTCGAGAAAATTTCACTAATCGTAGTTTCTTACCCCTGTTTGCTAGAATATATATAAACAATACCAAACTTGCTGAGTGTGCTAAGACATGATAGATATGAGCTCCTACAACTAATAATGATAAGCAAAGTGGCGAGCAAAAGATCAGTATTTAAGGAAGTAATCGTGGCTGCGTAATATCCGGGAGAAGACGGGAATTAAGAGCGCCGCGAAGCTTTTCAAACGCTAATGGACCGAATTACTCGTAGATATGCGGAGCTGACTGTCAACCTCCATTAGTTGGAGAGGCATTTTTAGAACAAGATGATGAAGAATGCATATTAAAATTTCATTCACATTGTTTACTAGCCTTGTTTACAATATTGAAAAGAAAATTGTCAAAAATCTGAGGGATCTTAACAGATGGAACCTGTTTTTCAGACGGGATCATGTTTATCTGCGGAGTGGCCACTATAGCCGCAGGGTTCGTGCCGCAAGGGGGCGCCGCCACTGCCTTGCTCATCTTAGCGCTGTGCGCTGGCTGTGCTGCTTCTATCCTCGCTGCTATTGCTGTGGACGTCTTTCCTACATCTTTGAGGTGAACTTTCCATCCAGATTTTTTGGCGCTTCATTGTCAGCGGTGACGATCTTTTCAAATGCATGGGTGGTTTAAAGAGGATATAGAAAATGTATTGCATTGCTATATTTCTAAATTTATACTTCATATAATTTAGAATTGAAAAGCACAACATCATTATATTGAGGCTCGTCAACTATTTCTTACCTAGCAAATAGTACAGTACAATAGTCTGGGAGCCGCAAAATAAAATTGTTTTAGGGCCTAAACGCGCGTCGACGGCGCGTTATTTAAAAAACGCCGTGTGCCAGGGGCCTTAAGGTTGTTCTAATGGAATGAAAAACGCGCTGCAAACGCGCGTTCCTAAAACGCGCGTCGACGGCGCGTTCAAACAACGCCGTGTGCTGCTTAGGCCCTTAATGTCACTTTATTTGCGTGTCGTCAATTGTTACTCTAGTACAAATTGTAAAGAGATTACAGTTCACGAGCCGCAATATAATGTTGTTGTGGTTTATAATTCTAAATTAAATGGAGTATAGCTAATATTCCAATAGCATATTTTAGAAATTCGTATTCACAAAAGTATTGGTACTTTACGAAGCGCTTAGTTATATTCATCTACAGACATTGGAGTATTCTGTATAGTACTAAAATATAATTTGTGTTAAATTTTCGAGAAATCTTTTCTCTGTGCATTATTTTTTTTTTCTAAAACAAAAACAATTTTAAGCCAAATCTGCCGTTCCTTTAAAATGTGCCGGCCTAAGCTCCAGCCCACTTAGCCTGCTGGTAAATCCGTCACTGTCTACAAGCAAAGCTAGTAGGTATTATAGGGAACGTGCAAAAACTATAGGCGGCAGCACTAATGCGACTAATGTGACTCACTTATGCGGACAGTAAAAGAAACTTATCAGGGTAAAACAGTCAAATTGATGCCACCAGTTGGCAGCACCGTCTATGTGCAGGTTCCCTATACAATAACATCAAAAAAATTTAACAAAATGTTCTTATGTTTCAGAGCTATGGCCATGTGTGTCATGTACATGGTGGGACGGGGGGGCGCCGCTGCGGGCTCATACTTGCTGGGGGTCATACTACAGACACATTGTGAACTAGCTTTCACTGCCTTCGGGGCCTTCAGTGCTGGTAGGTACCGATTTGATTAACAATAGCTGTTGCCCGCGACCTGACTGCGAAGTCCTGCGCTTTACTGGGGGAACTATGCAATTTTTACCATACTAAGGATATATTTTATTTTATAGACGGCTTTGGATTTTTTCTATCGAGCAAACTATAAGTAATCGTCTTAGATTATTTGTTTATACTAGATAGAGCTTAGGCGGCATGAAAACGTCCCAAAAATCTAAGCCAACAGTTGGCTTATATGTCATAATTTTTCCTCTTCAGTCTGAATGACGTAATGCGATCGTAAGATGAAGCTGTCAAATGGGTTTTGGACGTTTTGCATCGCAGTGTTTACTACTGACACTCAATCTAGTGTATAAATTATCTGAAATTATATAATCGTTTTTCGAAAATCACTGGTCATTTGAGTCAATCCTCAAATATCTTACACATGAATTTCAGAACTAATGCTTTGCTAGTAATGATACGGAAAGGGATTAAATGAATGTAATAAATACGCCAGAAGCTTGGTAGGGCCTTAAGTAAATTCCCATCTTACAGACTGGCTAAAACATTAAGTCGATTCTGGGATTTTTTAGGTAATTCCAAAAACTATAACCGATAAGAGAGGTACTCAATGTAAACCTATCTTCAGAAAAATTTCAAATCCATCGTGCAGTTAACCTAATGCAATCATCTGCTAAAATAATTCCGGTTTAATTTTTAAGACGGCTTTTATATTTATGTGCTTTACCATTTAAAATTTTAAAGTCTCTATGATTTATCATCATTATCATTTATTTTTATTTTTTTGTCTTTATGATTTTATGATTTGCAGGCTCTACTCTACTTATGCTGTTCTGGCCTGAACCCCAGAAAGTACGAGACGAAATGGAAGAAAAAGGTCTAACTTACTAAACTACATAGTTGTAGGCTTTGAAATTATAATTTAGGTTAGGTTATAGAAACGAATGTTCCAATATAGAAACTATATTATCTTCCTTTGTGAGACTGATTGTTAGAAATGATTACAATGTTTTGTATTTATGCGTGTTTTTGCACTAAAAACGTTTAGTGATAGCTCAATAAAATTTGATTTTATTATCTACGTTAGCGTTGTTTTATTTTAATGCCATCTAGCGGACACGGGTAAACAACAATGGTGAATGAACAAAGATAGGTACGGTCTCTTCAAGCTTGTAGCCTATGTTCAGAAGTTCTCTGCAAATCCGACAGATGTCAGTAAGTTCAATAGTTCAAAATACTTTGGCTAGATGTCGTTGTCGTTACCTACCTGTTTTTTTTGCATAATGTGTTTTTATTTTTATTATTGTACTTCACACTTTGCGAAAGAATACTTTTGGTTTAGGTTCTATAAACCAATGATGGTGGAGCTTTTTTATTAAGAGAGGAAGGCAAACGAGCAAGCAGGTCATCTGATAGAAAATGATCACCACCGCCGATCAACAACTCATAGAGAGTCTTTGATCTGTTGCCGGCCTTTAAAGAATAAGAGGGAATAAGGGAAGAGGAGGGCGAGAGGTATTGGGCCCCCGGCGCTCTCACTGACCGTACGAAATACGTTCCTATGGCAGGAGTACTGTTGCTTCACGCCGGTGTTCTGTGAGAGGGTGGTACTGTCCCGGACGAGCCGGCTCATTCAGTTCGGTTCAACTACTTAACTACGTGCTAAGCTTAGTATGGTGATGTCCGTTTGTCAAGTTTGCCATGTACTAATTGAGCCAATGGCAAGCAAGATTGGAACGTCGAACAGACTTCACGATAGTAACGCCATCTAGAAATATTACCTGTCAGTATCTTTCAAAATCTCAATCAATCAATCAAGCAATGTCAGAATCTCATGTTGTTTTTATATACTTAGGGTACTAAGATCTACAAACGTGTAATTGACTTTATTTCTAATAGTTTCATACCGTCAAACATAAATGTTAGGTAGGTATATATTGTGTGTTGACAACCCGCCTAATTAAAATGTATAGCCGACCAAAACATTATTTTAGTAAATGTGGCAAAGCATTTTTCCATTAATTTGCAAGATTCTTTCTTTCTCACCAACAGCATGCATACCTACTTTCTGTCTTTACAAGAAATCTATCTAATAACTATGCTTTCTTAGCAAAACGTTCAAAGAATATAGTTCCCGCTTGGGCTCAGTGTAAACTAGGAACTTCAGCATAAAAAACATGGTAAATTTCAAATATAATTTTGCGCGTAAATTCCGAAAAACTGAGTTATTGTGCGAGTCCGGTATCGAACCCATCACCCTCGGCTGAGAGATCATAGGTCAAAAAACACTAAGCTACCTACTACAATTTTTTTGAAAAAATACCCTAACGAGGACAAGGTGTGAACGGAACCCGGTCACTATCGCGCTGATCATCGGATCATCATTATCTTGATCGTTAAATAATGACCTGACATTTGTCACTTTTGTCACAACCCTTTGGCCACCCGTGCACCCCTTTCGCGACGTAATGTGGGCAAAACAGTGAGTGGGAGTAACGGAATGCGGTCCCAAAATATTGCAACGGTTGAAAAGGCGAATAGGGACTTTTATAAACCGTGATGTCCGTGGGTACGTGAAATGCGTATGCGCCAGAGTCAATACGACAGATTTCTGAGCCCCCCTCGAAACACGTCTTACCTCTTACCTCTGAGTCTTCAGAATTTGTGTACGAAATTTTCGTCGAAATATAACGAATTCTGAAATAAATACAGATGAAAAATAATTTTGTTGCTGGTTTTCCCTCTGTAATTTCTGCATACATTTATGACACATTTCGTCATTTTAAGGCACTTTTGAATCGCGCACTCCGCATAAGTGTCCCGCGCTATCATAATGGAGACTGAGGGGCGAAAAATGTCATATATAAAAAAAAAAACATGGGACAATTCACACCAATCGACCTACTCCCAAACTAAGCAAAGCTTGTACTATGGGTACTAGACGACGATAAACATACTTATATAGATAAATAAATACTTAAATACATAGAAAACATTCATAACTCAGGAACAAATATTCGTGCTCATCACACAAATAAATGCCCTTACCGGGATTCGAACCCAGGACCTCTTGCTTCGTAGGCAGGGTCACTACCAACTAAGCTAAAGCGATCGTTACTAAGCTAAAGCGGTAAATATAAGGCAACAAGTGGCTTATATTTTCGGGACGTTTTCATGTCTTCTAAGCTCTGTCTAATGTATAAATAATCAAAGCAGATAGCTTTTGAAACGCCAGTAGAACTATCCACGTGCCAAGTGCCAACGAAAATGGCCTCTATTGTATGTAGGGACGGAGCACTGCTTCTACAATTTATTTTTTCAGTCCATTGCACAAACATTACGGCTTCAATTATCGCTCAAACATGGACTCCTAAAACTCCTCGGTCACAATTGCCATAAACATTTTACGACAAAATAATAGCGGTCTGATATCACTCCAAAAAAGTCAATTTAAAAAATAAGGGATGCAGGTAGAGATATTAGAGGTCGGATAATGTTACGGCCGCGGGAATTCTGTGATTAGGGGTGGGTGCCGTTTAACAGGTCGGGATTTTAGAGTCTCAAGTCGGGAGTTAATCCTAGGCCTTTCAAATTTCATTGAGACGTGGCTGATAACGATCACCAGGGTTCACCGACATAGCCAAATGGATTAGCTCGTTGAAATGGCAATGGGCAGGCCATGTAGCACGCAGAACAGATGGCCGTTGGGGCCCAAAAGTTCTCGAATAAAGACCACGGACTGGCAAGCGCAGCGTGGGAAGTCCACCAACGAGATGGACGGAAGATTTGGTGAAGGCCGCAGGTTCAGGGTGGATGCAGGTCGATTCCAAAAAGTCCAACAGTGGACGTCCTACGGCTGAAATGATGATGATGATGATGATAACGATGCGCCTTATAAGAAAGCTCAATGCTACTCAGAGGGCGATGGAGAGGGTTATGCACGGAGTTTTAGAGAGAACCGAAGTCATCGATATAGCTCGAAGAATCGCTAGACTCAAGAGTGGGTAGGGCACATCGCTCGTAGAACTGATGGCCTATGGGACCAAAAGGTTCTTGAATGGCGTCCACGGACTGGAAGGCGCAGTGCTGGTAGGACTCCAACAAGATGATGACCTGGTTAAGGTTGCAGGAACGCGTTGGATGCCGATTGCGGTTGGCCGGTCTGTTTGTAAAGCCTTGAGGGAGGCCTATGTTCAGCAGTGGATAATAGGTAATCTCAATTATAGGTAATCTGACGTCATCAACCAAAATAGTTTAAATAATTAATTTTGAATAAAGTAAAGAAAGAAAGAAAGAAAGAAGACATTTATTCACTTTTACAAGACACACACTACAAGAAAGTACACACAATTTAACACAAAAAAAAAAACAAAGATAACAAACAATGGAGTAATAAACATGTACATACACAGCTCTGCATGTGTGTCTCCGCAAAAGTGAAACGGTCGCTGACTCAGCATTATGCTGAGGCGTTAGACGCCTGCAGCGCAAGTAGTGATCTAAATGAAAAAATATTGAAATCAGTTTCTTGTAATTGACTTTTCTATACGAAAAAAATATAAAAACCATTGGTATTTTTTTTAGACATTCCCAATTCTGTGATAGAGACGAAGCCGCGTGTATTAAGTAGCTAATAACATGCACGTGCAGTAATTTTAATATTTTTAAATGGATCGAATGTACCATATAGCACCCCTCCAGACCGGCTGTGGAGTCGGTTAAGCTAATTAAAATGACCCCAGTGGGGTCGTAATCAAACTGACATTACCTATCAATCCTCCCCCTTTGGATGGTGGGGGGTATTCTGAAGTTGATGATATTTTCGCGTCGATTTGCAGTAAAATGGTATATAAAAGATTGAAAGACTAACAAGAAATACTTCGTTTTGTCTTTTATATTAATTTTATGTTCACTTTTTATTGCAATATTTTTGCCTGTTTCATGAATAAATTAAAAACTCAAGCCAGAGCGCTCGAGCAGTAGTATAAGTGCTGCCTCTATATTTCAAGAACGGTTGTTCTGATCTCTATATCTGATAAATACTGCTTTGATAACAAAAATATTAACATGTACATGCATTCATGAAAAATTTAATCAGCACATAATAACAAGGGAATAATTGGTTCTTGTCTTTGTACAAACATTTTGTGTGTAAGTATCTTTACAAAGAACAATAAAAAAAAAATTACAACATTTAACCTAAACTAACATACATCAGACATTGCAAGTTAAATAAAATATTGTAAAAAAACAATAGCAAACATAATTTAGCACAAAATGTGAACTAATTTCTAAAAACGGATGTCTGTTTTTAACAATACATAATAATATTAATTTATTGAATCAGGCGTTACTTTGCGGAGGTCCATATTAATGAACTAAAACCAATTAAGTTCGCGGGTGAGCAAAGTAATTTTTTTAGTTCAATAACAATATTAGACGACCAGAATCAGATGGCCTAGTGGTTAGAGAACCTGACTACGAATCTTGAGGTCCCGGGTTCGATTCCCGTGTTGGAGCAGATATTTGTATGAAAAATACGAATGTTTGTCCTCGGGTCTTGGGTGTTTAATAGTATTTAAGTATGTACGTACCTATCTATATAAGTATGTTTATCCGTTGCCTAGTTAGTACCCATAACACAAGCTTTGCTTAGCTTACTTTGGGACTAGGTCAATTGGTGTGAACTGTTCCGTGATATTTATTTATTTAATATTTTTTTGCAATATAATAAGAGATGTGTCTACAGTATTTTACAACAAAATGACTTTAATAATTAAAAATATCACACATTTGAGCGTCTTCAGTACCCTAATGACTAGGTCTTACATAGACAAAACTACAATCCTGAATAGTGACAAAATGTCTACTAAGTATTATTATCGACGATGTTGAGAATACCCTCCTGTCCACCCCTTCTTATAGCGATGTACGCTGGTCAATATGGTTGACCTTGTGACTCGTTGACTTCTAGACGGTTTTAACTGTATTTTCATTACTTTTAAGGGTTCCTAAACAAATAATATTATTGCTAATTTTCAAAGATTTAGATTGTGTAACCATAGCAAAGGGTGGCAAGAAAAAGTTGATTCACCCACATTTTCAATTTACCATGAGCTTTACGGTGAAAGAAAACATCGTGAGACCTGCATACACCAGCGAAGAAATTCAATGGTGTATGTGAAGTTTCCAACCAATGCGCACTGGGCCAGCGCGGGATTTACGGCGAAAGCCCACTCATACTGTGCCCTGCAGTGGGACGTATAATAGGCAAGGAAGATGATGATGATGATGACTGCAATTCCGTACCGTGGCAGCTGAGAAGCGGAATCGCCGAACCTTAAAAGGGAAGATTAATCTTAAATCAAGTCGAACTTTTAAAAAAACCTTTCTAATCCTTGCCAGCAAATGGCCAAATTTTATCCAATTTCTGGTGTACTCTGTACAAGTCTCATACAGCTGAGCACAGGCCTTCTCCCAGAATGCGAGTACTTAGGCTGCAGTTTCCACGCGGGCCTCATGCGAATTGAGAACTTCACACACACACCATAGAATTGCTATACATTCGCAATTGGGAATGTCTAAAAAAAAATACCAGTGGTTTTTATATTTTTTTTGTATAGAAAACTCAATTATAACAAACTAATTTCAATATTAGTCATTTAGTTCTCTACTTTTTTGAAAATTAATTATTGAAACTATTTTAGTTGATGACGTCAGATAATTGAGGGCTCCCACAATGCCAAATTTCTAAATCTATCTAAATGCTTACGATAAGGCAACCCCTTTAATTATTTTTTGCGTAGTGGTACACTATACACTGTGTCACTTTACTGGCACTGACAAAGTGCTAGATGTCAGACAGCGGGTCCAAATCAAACTCCGTAGTATAATCCACGCGTAAATTGTGAAGAATTCTAACCACACAGAATAAAGTACGACTTGAACCGGTCACGCAATTTACACCAATGTCAAATGAAGTTCATTGTTATATAATAAATTCATTACATAATATTAAAATTAAATAACTACAGAAAACGATTTAAAAAGCATTTATCTCGAAATGGTTTTCGATTTTCTATACATTGCAAAAAAATAGACATCCCCAATTTCGCACATGAATTCCAAAAACTCAGAAACCAAAACAAACGGTCCTCTGCTCGTTTGACCAATACGTCAAATCACAAGCTATCAAGACTTGTCTGTGCTTGCAACAGGTCAAACTTACTACATATAAATACAAGGCAAATGATCAGCTATAAAAAAGGTCGCACGTGGTGGCTCAGGTGGCGTGACACGTGGTAACGGACGGGCCATATGGCACGGGTTTGGTCCCGGTCGAAGCTTCTGGAGTCGTTCGTCCATGGACTAGGTGAGGCGCCAGAGTATAAAAAAAAAATAAAACCTCCTTCAAAAAACACCCAAAAAACTATGAAATAATAATTGAACCGCACCGATTACAATAAGCATGAAAATATCTTTCTTCTTATCTGTATGAAGTTGGTGCTTCAGCTCGAGCCAGCAGGAGTGGACCTAGTAAACTAACTTGCCTACATACCTATAGGGCTTCTACACTCCTGCTGGCTCGTGCTGCGGCACCGACTTCATACAGATAAGAAGAAAGATATTTTCATGCTTATTGTAGTCGGTGCGGTTCAATTATTATTTCATAGTTTTTTGGGTGTTTTTTGAAGGAGGTTTTATATTTTATTAAAAAAATTTTATTTTTTGCTTTTTAGTTGTTCTGAATGCAAATGGTCGACTTGTCACCGAAAATACTAAAATCGCCATACATTTCTTTTGAATTTTTGAAGAGTTTCTTCAATTCCTCATGGATCCCATCATCAGAACTGGATTTTGGTAACAACGGGACCAACCTTGAAGCATGTGCTTTCAAACAACGAAAAAATTTTCCAAATCGGTTCATAAATGACGGAGTTCTGAGGTAACACACGTTAAAAAAAAAAAAAAAAAAAAAAAGAACATACAACCGAATTGAGAACCTCCTCCTTTTTTTGAAGTCGGTTAAAAAATAGAAAGTTATGGCGATCATCATCATCGTCTTCCAGCCTATATGTATACGTACCACTGGAGGGCACAGGCCTCCCCTCAAAATGAGAGCGCTTGGGCCGTAATTACACTCGGGCCCAATGCGGTTAAGGAAATTCACACACACCATTGGCCCAACTAACATTTAGGCGTCAATTGACGACCAGATGGCCTAGTGGTTAGAGACCCTGACTATGAAGCTTGAGGTCCCGGGTTCGATTCCCGTGTCGGGGCAGATATTTGTATGAAAAATACGAATGTTTGTTCTCGGGTCTTGGGTGTTTAATATGTATTTAAGTATGTATCTATCTATATAAGTATGTTTATCCGTTGCCTGGTACCCATAACACAAGCTTTGCTAAGCTTACTTTGGGACTAGGTCAATTGGTGTGAATTGTCCCGTGATATTTATTCTTATTTATTATTTATTAATTAGAGCTTGTTTTAGATCTTAACGAGATATAAAGGCGCTACAGCCGCAACATTTACAACTTTTGGCGACAAAAGAGCGTAGATAGCAAAATATATCACTTAGAGCTGTACTACAAATTTATAAGGGCGATAACAGGGTGAGTTTAAAGGTCAAAGACGTAGAGCAGCAATTTTCAACACTACAATACAGGCAAATCATCTTGTGTTCTAGCTTTAAGTGAATCTTACAACTATAAGATCTAAATAAGAAGTAAGCATTGACTACAACCTCCCAAAGTGCTATGCAAGCGATAATAATTCTGGCCAATAACCAAAAGTTGCACAATAGCATTAATTACCGCTACCAGCTCTACAATGGTTCTCATAAAATCTTTTATAGACCCAAATGCTTAAAGAGGTACAAAACTCTCTTATGTTACTTAAAGTCAAATAGTAGGAACATTTTCACTACCATAGAACTTCTAGTGACTCCTAATGTGACTTCTGTATAACTTTAGGTAGAGTAATAGAGCTGAATACCACTTCTGTACCTCTTATTCCCTAAATTCATTTGTCCACCATGTTTAAGTTACGAATTGATTTTACTAATGATAGAAAAACAAAAGAAAACCTGGTTTAGTTGAAGTATTTTGCTTTATTGTGTTCTTATACTACTAGCACGATACATTAAAACTAGAATAGGCAACGTTTTATTCGATTATCACAAAATTTTTTTGTTACCCCATATCTAATATTTTTTTCTTTTCAGTAAATAGACAACAGACATCGGGCGCTTGAATAATTTGTTAAAAATACATATACTTATTCACAGTGTACTTTCCTTCGCAGTAAAAAGTAAACTTCTGTATTCACTAACTTCGAAGTAAATTATTTTATTTCCACCTTTAGCTTCCATTGCACTTAATCCGCCATTCATTTGGATCCGACAATATAACCACATTCAATAATGACAGTAAATGTTGATGAAATAAATAAAAAATCCTTAGATGTTAAAAATGTTTAGCACCTGAGGCCGTTTGTATAGCCTTCGTGGATTTATACTAGATCTCAAAGCTTTAAAAATCACCCATTTGCCACCCTCATATCACTTAAAGATAATAATGAGCGACATTGTAGTTCTACTACCGCTTAAAGAGTTAGGCATTCACCTATTTGCAGCCCTCTTGGCAGTCAAAAAGTTAATAAGCGATATTTTACTCTATTGTACCACTGAAGGAGTTCATTTTCACCTATTTACCACGTTTTTATCCCTTTTAGTTTTAGTTATCGCTATTATAGCTCTCCTATTGCTTTATTATACCTCTTAACCAGTTCAGTAACTCATCTTTACTGCCATTAAACAATCTAAGGTAATAAAAAAAGTGTGCCCAATTCGGGGGTATGGTAGAGTTACAGCGCGCTCTAACTCCAAATGCAAAACACTTATTTAGAACTTTAGGATCTGGTTAGCACTCTTTAGCGCCTAATGTTAGTTGGGGGGAATGTCTAAAAAAATTACCAGTAGTTTTTATATATTTTTTGTATAGAAAAGTCAATTATAAGAAACTAATTTCAATATTTTGTCATTTAGTTCACTAATTTTTCAAAATTAATTATCGAAACTATTTTAGTTGATGACGTCAGATTGTAATTGAGGGCTCCCACACTGCCAAATTTCTAAATCGGTCTAAATGCGTGCGTGCGTACTAGGTACACTGTAACTAGTGTCACTTTACTGGCGCTGTCAAAGTGCTAGATGTCAGACAACGGGTCCAAATCAAACTCCGTAGTATAATCCACGCGTAAATTGTGAAGAATTCTAACGACACAGAATAAAGTACGACTTGGACCGGTCACGCAATTTACACCAATGTCAAATGAAGGTAATTGCTTATTTGTTATGTATGAAATTCATTACATAATATTAAAATTAATACACGATACAGAAAACGACTTAAAAAACATTTATCTCGGAATGGTTTTCGATTTATTATAACATTGCAAAAAAATAGACATCCCCAATTGAATTTTTCTCAGGCGTGTGAACGTTTTCTCACTATGTTTTCCTTCACCGCAAAGCTCATGGTAAATTTCAGATGTAATTTCGCACATAAATTCAGAGGAGCTAGCCTCGAAGCCAAGACCTCTGCTTGAGAGGCCATATGTCCAACCACTAGGCCACAACGACATTTTTAATAGGTACATTATTCCACAATAGCCTTGAATTTGATTTGAATACGCTGAATGTCAACACAGTACATTTTACAGGAAGAAAAACTCAACGCGAGCAACTTGTATGAATATAAAGTGATAAGTGATAAGTCTCGTTTAGTATAATTAATTTTTTTTTTTTTATGTTAGAAAGGCCAGACAAACGAACTAGTGGGTCACCTGATGTTAAATGATCACCACTGTCCATAGACACCTGCAGCGCTTTACGCGATGCCAGTGCGTTGTCGGCCCTTAAGGAGAGGGAATAGGGGAAGGGGGAGAGGGAAGGTGTGGCGTCACGGAACCACGTAAAAAGAAGTTTGAAACAATGGACTGTATAGGAGGAAAACTGGCTAGGTTTAGAAACGACCTAAGCAACTGGACTTAAAAGGATGGGCTTACGGTTTATACTGTCTTTAGCATTCTAGATTAATCACAAAGCACTCACCTTGCCTTTCCTTGCGATAGCGAACCCAGTAAAGTTTTCTGCTGTCCAGGCTCAGGTCAGAATCTGTCTTAAAAAGTCACACGTATGCACGCATCACATTGAATAATAATTTGTAGCACAACACATAAAAATCTTCTCTTGATAATAGGTTTAATAATTAACTAATTATAAAATGTTGAAATCAAATGTGCCTTTCTTTGGCGAGTTCAAATTGACACTAATTGCGCGCGCAGACCACAGCCAATAACTCCGTAGGCCGCGTTTCGTTTCAGCCAGACTTAGCGCAGCGCTTTTGCAAATTAAAACTAAAATGAAAAAGGCAGTATATCGAACACCCCCCACCGAAAGCACCATGGAGCTTTCCCACTAAAATAAGAGGGGTTCATTCAATGAAAGAGGAAATAAATATAAAGAAAAAAGGTTTTCTACCCCTGATAACTAAATAAATTAACGTAATTACTGAAGTATCAGTTAGCATATGGAAGAAAACTAAGTTTATTTACAGGTCTTTGGAAGAGTCTTCCTTTGGACCGAAGAGTTACCTTTCGGACAACTCCATCCAAGCCAGGATGAACAACTTCAATTTTGGCAAGAGGCCAATGACATGAATTGACTTGATCATCTTTGACAAGAACTATGTCACCAATTTTTAGATTAGTTGGAGATGTGAACCACTTTGGTCTTTGTTGCAATGTATTTAAATAGTCCTGGCTCCACTTTTTCCAAAACAGTTGAGAACAGTTTTGTAAATATTGCCAACGTGACAAATGACTAACGGGAACGTCCGCGAGACTATATTCTGGTACAGCAGTCAGACTCTTGCCTATCAAAAAATGCCCTGCAGTTAGAACATTAAACTCACTAGGGTTGTCACTAGCTGGTAGTGCGTATAATGGACGCGAATTCATTATAGCCTCAATTTTACAAAAAACTGTCGTTAGCTCTTCAAACGTGAGAGCCTTTTCACCTACAGAGCGCACTAGATGATATTTGGCTGACTTAATTCCGGCTTCCCAGAGACCCCCCATGTTTGCAGCAGTAGGAAAGTTAAATTTCCAGTCAATTTGACGCTGCGCACAACCGCTCAAGATATCATCTTGATTGCGCTTATTTGAAATAAAGTTTTGAACTTCAACAAGATGTTTACTAGCTTTGACGAAATTCGTACCGCAGTCTGAATAGATACACGCACATAACCCGCGCCGCGATATAAATCTGTCCAAAGTAGCCAAGAAGCAGTCGGCGGATAGTGATGACAAAACCTCTAGATGTACGGCTTTAGTTGAAAAACATACGAAGAGTGCTAAGTATGCCTTCTCTATCTTTGAATTACGCCGCAAGCTCTCTTTAATGTAGAATGGACCACCTAAGTCTACTCCAACATGCTCAAAAACTTTATTCGGTTGCAGTCGAGACGCTGGTAGATCTCCCATTTTAGGTTGAAGCGTTGTTGGTTTGCATTTAAAACAAGTTTTGCATTTTGAAAGAATCGACCGAATTATGCTACGAGCAGATAAAATCCAGTACCTTTGTGAAATAATACTTTGTAAGGTTCGTGGCCCTACATGCAAATATTTGACATGAAAATATTCTATAAGTAGATTAACAAACCTACAACGCTTTGGAAGCAACAACGGATGCTTTGCATTATATGGTAAATCTGAGTGAGGAATTCTACCCCCCACCCTTAGGAATCCACGGGAATCACAGAAAGGCGCTAGTTTCCTTAATGAGGGAATGTACGTTTTGCCCTTTGATAAATCATTAATTTCTTGATTAAAGTAAGCACTTTGTATTACTTTAATTAAGCAATCATGCGCCTGGTTTAAATCGTTAGTGGTTAGAACGTCCTGACTTTCAATAGAAGCATCTTTACGAAATCTACGGAATAATTTCAAAATTCGAGCTATTGTTCTTTGTAATTTTGAATATGACGAAAATTGATTGCAAACTCTTTCAAAAAATTCCATTTTACTCTCTTCGACATCTTGTTGAGTTAACAAATTGAATGAGTTGCAATTAGCTTTCATTTCCGGAATTTCTGATTCGTTCTTAGTGAAATGACTCGAGATAGGCCAATTCTCCCAATCTTCATACATCCAAGTAGGACCTTCAAACCACTGCGAGCTACAAGTGATGAACTGCGCGGGAGAAACGCCACGCGAGCTAATGTCTGCCATGTTATTTTCACTATTAACATGACGCCAGACGTGAGGTGGAAGTACCTCTATAATTTGAGTAACACGGTTACACACAAAAGTTTTAAGTTTATACGCGTCAGTTTGAATCCAAGACAAGACTATTGACGAGTCAGTTAAAGCAGTAACGCGAGTGACTTTAACACGCGATAGTGATCCCAAGATATACTTTATTAGTTTGCTAAGGAGCGCTGCTGCCATGAGCTCGAGCCTGGGAATGGTTACCGGCTTCACTGGAGCAACCTTAGATTTAGCTATAAGTAACCTACACTTAACCTGCCGGTCGCTTCGTGAAATAACGTAAATCGACGCAGCGTAACCTCGTGAAGATGCGTCACAGCACCCTACTAACTCGCATTCAGTTACCCCTGGAAGCAGGGCATGGCGTTCAATTTGTAATTCTGATAGTCTAGGCAGCTCAGATATAAATTCCAACCATTGCTGACAAACATCGCTAGGTAACTGATCATCCCAACCGATGCCTAACTTCCAGAGATCCTGCATTATGCACTTCGCGACGAAAGTACATAGAGATATAAAACCCACGGGGTCATATATCGAAGCTTATATTTTTAGAACAGATCTCTTGGTCATTACTGAGTCTTGTTTATTTACGGAAAAACTAAATGCGTCAACTAATGGCGCCCACTTCAGACCTAGAAGCTTTATGGGGGCGTCATTTTTATCCTTTTCAAAAGAGATGCTAGTTTCGCGATGTTCTACAGGTAAGCGCTCGAGTAACTCCTTGCTATTGCTGGACCATTTTTTAAGAATAATTCCCGCAGATTGGAACATATTTACCAGCTCGTCTTGTAGTGCGCATGCTTGTGAGAACGTCTCACATGACCACAAGGCGTCGTCCATGTAAATACCTTGCCTTATGACGGCAGCGGCAGAAGGGAAACGTTCACCTTCATCGCTAGCTAACTGCAGCAAAGTCCGTATAGCGAGAAACGGCGAGCTACTTACACCGTATGTTATAGTTTTTAGCTCGTAAATCTTAATAGGTTCGTCAACGGACGATCTATATAATATATGTTGATATTTCCTATCATTTTCACTTATTAAAATCGCGCGGTACATTTTACAAATATCACTAGCAAAGCAGTATTCGAATAACCGAAAGTTGGTTAATATGGACCCTATATCACGGTATAGGTTAGGCCCAGATAACTGAGTGTCATTGAGAGAGACGTTCGTACTTGTTTTCGCACTAGCATCGAACACTACGCGTAAAGGTGTTGTCGTACTGCTCGGTCTGAGTATACTGTGATGCGGAATTAAATACCTACTAGGCTCACTACCAGTATACAATTCCATGTGATCTAGCTTCTCATAATCTAGCATGAAATCATTGTACGCTTGTTGTAATACTGGCGAGCGTGCGAGTTTTCGCTCGGTCGCTAGAAGCCTACGTTCGGCCGCAGTGCGCGAATCCCCGAGCGGCGGGGTGTCAGGCACAAATGGTAGAGGAACAACGTATCTACCGCTCTCGTCGCGGGTATGCTCATTCGCGTAAATATCCTCTGCCAGCTGATCTAGCGGACTAAGTACAGGTTTGCACGGCAATTCCTCTACTTCCCAAAAATCACGCAACGTTTTGTCTAAACTCTTTTCTTCACAGACCGACAAATGGAAAATTTGTGAGGTTAATTGAGAATCATAGTACAGTTTTCCACTTACTACGTAACCAAATACTGTCTCAATAACATTCGGTATATTTGACTTAATGTTAACCGGCTTGTCTTTAATTAACTCTGACACGACATCGTTGCCTAACAAAATATCAACAGCTGACTTCTCGTAGAACAACGGGTCAGCTAAGTCGAAACGCTTATACTCTTCCACAACCTCGCGCGGGAACGAAATATTTGGCATTTCCGACGAAACTTTGGCTACCACTACCATATCCACTGTAAAACTCGGAATGTCCGATTTACACGGTTTTATGTCGCAAGTAATAATACCATAGTTTTTAACTACTTCGCCGCCTAGTCCGGACACGGTAAACGGACATTTGCTGCGACGTAGGCCCAAACGTTGAGCACAATCTAACGTAATAAACGAGCTTTGAGCACCCGAATCTAGAACTGCACGGCAATTCTGCGGTTGACCCGCGATATCAGCAATGTGTATGCGAGTAGTACCTAACACGACACCATAGTTTGCTTCTTCATTCACGGAATGAAGCGATTCTTTTACCGCGACGTCAGTATCTGCATCGACACTCACGGAGTGTGATGGATTTATCCCGGCTACGCACACGTTAGAGCGAGATGGCTGCGGCGTCAGCACGGCTGACGACACGCCTGTATCAGAACGGAGCGGCTGCGGCGTCAGCACGGCTGACGGCGCACTCGTGTCGCGATGTAGCAAATAATGGTGAGGCGAAGAACATACTCCACAATTTATGTTGCTTCTGCACTGAGAAGAATCATGACCAGATTTTAAGCAATTCGTGCATAATTTCAAGGCGTTGACACGGTCAATCCTATCCTGAACTAACAGTTTACGAAACTGTTCGCACCGGTAAATCATGTGATTTAAATCACAATGCACGCATATCAGCTTATTTAAGTTATGAGTGTCGTTTCGAGTCGTAGTCAAGCCAAGTTTAGGCGGAACTTGGGGAGATCGTGATTGTTTATACATATTATTCGATTGAGTAGGCTTATAACTCGGTTGCGGTGTACTAAATTTGTGTGGAATAAAACCAGATTTTGTTTTGTTTTGAGTTGACGTAGAAGCGGTCCAGGAGCTTGTACTCGGAAAAGTATGTTCGAGTACTTTAATTTGTTTATTGACGAAATCAATTAGTTCTTTGAAAGTCGGCAACTCATTTTGATCCCGGCTTTCTTCGAATAACTTTCGTGTGTGGCTATCGAGCCCGCGTAGGGCAATATGGCAGAATAGGTAGTCATCTAAGTCTCGAATTTTCAACGCTTTAATAGCTCTCAATGAATGGTCAAAAGTTTCAATAAACGAAGTCAAACTCGCGACACTATCTTTTGTCAGCGGAGTGAAACCCAGCATTCGGTCTAAATATCTCCCGGTCAATGCCCTTTGATCTTGATATTTTTCTAATAAACTTTGCCACACTACGGCATAATTATTAGCAGTAATCGGAAGATTTTTCACCATATTTAGTGCGGGACCCTTCACACATGACAACAGATAGTGGAATTTGTCGATATCGTCGAAGCTACGATTATGTACCAAAGACACGAAAGTATCGTAGAACGTCGTCCAATTTTCTATCTGACCATCAAATTCGATCAAAGTAAGCTTAGGCAATGACGGCCTACCTAAATTGCTATCATTATTTATTTGACGTAAATTTGCCGACCGCTCCTGGTCTAACTTTTCACAGTTCAAAGCTACTCGTTTGCACGCATAAAACAAATCGTCAAAACTATCTAGCGCGCTTGTCGAGGGCCTAGTATCTGGTGACTGTTGTAACTCAAGTACTACAATATCCATAACAATTTTTTCGAAGTCGCTACGAGCGTCGTCGAGTTCTGAATACTGTACCAAAAATCTCTGCACCGAATCTAAGCTATCCATTCTAAGCGTTTTGGATAAATCATAAGCCTTTTGAACCTTATTGAACAGATATTCTTTTTTCAAATTTAAAGTTTTAAATCGTAATTCACAATCTTCACCCTCTATTATTGGCGCCATATTTAATTTCTGTCACGGACAGAATGGACTTGCCCAACTTGAAACAAAAAAATGAACTCGCCCGTGTGCAATTACACACGTAAAATAAATGATTTTAAATGTTTATTTTTCAGAAATATAACGTGAATACGATTCACGGTAAATTGAATGACTAAATAGTGTAACTTTTTAGTAGGAAATCCGAATCGGAGGCCAAAAAATGTGGCGTCACGGAACCACGTAAAAAGAAGTTTGAAACAATGGACTGTATAGGAGGAAAACTGGCTAGGTTTAGAAACGACCTAAGCAACTGGACTTAAAAGGATGGGCTTACGGTTTATACTGTCTTTAGCATTCTAGATTAATCACAAAGCACTCACCTTGCCTTTCCTTGCGATAGCGAACCCAGTAAAGTTTTCTGCTGTCCAGGCTCAGGTCAGAATCTGTCTTAAAAAGTCACACGTATGCACGCATCACATTGAATAATAATTTGTAGCACAACACATAAAAATCTTCTCTTGATAATAGGTTTAATAATTAACTAATTATAAAATGTTGAAATCAAATGTGCCTTTCTTTGGCGAGTTCAAATTGACACTAATTGCGCGCGCAGACCACAGCCAATAACTCCGTAGGCCGCGTTTCGTTTCAGCCAGACTTAGCGCAGCGCTTTTGCAAATTAAAACTAAAATGAAAAAGGCAGTATATCGAACAGAAGGGGTGAGGTATTGGGCCCCCGGCACTCTCACTGACCGTACAAAACGCAAGCAGGATTACTGCTGCTTCACGCCGGTGTTCTGTGAGAGGGTGGTACTGCCCCGGACGAGCCGGCCCATTCGTGATGCAGCGGCTAGCTACATCATGGCTCTACCACTACAAATGTTTGCTTTTATGTTAAGTATGTATTAAGAATTTCGTTTATTGCGCATTGGGACAGTAAACATTGTTATTGTCAAGTCAATATATCAACTTCGGGTCCCAAGATACAGGCACAGCCTAGTTTGGGATCCACAGTGTGAATGATTGTAATCTCCTGGTGCTATAATAAAACATTATTATTATTATTATTAAAGTATATGCACTTCAAAATAGTCCCAGATGACAGTATCAGATAGATTGAAGCGTAATTTGATAGTAACTCACATTGAATAATAAGTGTTCAGAATCCATGACGGGCATTTGCATTTCAACGGTAATGCACTCTGTTGCAAGTTATTAATGAAAAATGGGGCAATGGGGCGGACCGGAGGATGCAGTGTAGGTAGGCCTCCAACAAGATCTATTTCTCTTGTTATTCGTTGATTTCATGTGCTTTTTACATTTACATACAAAAACACATCCATATTAAGTTTCAAGCTTATTGGTTGGTTAAGGTTGTGGGATCGCGATGGATGCGGATTGCGCGGGACCGATATGTTTGGCGAGCCTTGGGAGAGTCCTATGTTCAGCAGTGGACGTTTTTCGGCTGAAATGATGATGATGATGATGATGAACTTTTCACCTCAGGTTACCTACACACGATAAGGCGTGTAATTGGCCAGATCGTGGGAACGCCAGCACCTGCCTGTCTTGCGTTCCCATAAGGCACCGTCACACTCTTTGAGCTTGACCCTAAGCTAATATGGAAATTATGTGACTTTATGGAACTTCGCTTTTGGCCATCTGTCTCGCATTTTTAAGTGTCCAAAAATACTACCGGGCAAATAGATACAAAGTTCAAATCGATCGTCAAGAAGACACTAATAACTAAGGCGTATTTTAAAAATAATGAATAATGATTAGGTACTATTTAATTTAAGTATTATACATTTTTGGCAAATTAATCTGATCTGTATTAAGAAAACATAACACTGAACAAAATTTAACTATATCTAAACTAAATATCCAACTTAAAAACATCATTTATTTATCGTAAGTCAAAAATACAAAAAATAAAACAATAAATTTATAACTTAAGACTAGCCTAAGTTCAGTCAAAAAGTCCCCCACGAGTTGTCCCTGGCGCAAAGGAACCCATCACACTGGCCGCGTTACCACGTTACGGGCGTCGGATCCCCTTTCCCTGATACTTAAAAACTAGTAGACTAGATTAATTCTAAAAAAAGGCTCTCGTGGCATCGTGCCCAAAAGGCTGGCAGCATTCCCTCATTGATTGAATGGCGATGGTGGTTCGTTGAGAGAGATATTTAGCTGCTAGCCCTTTGGTCTCCAGTGGTGTAGACCAGATAGGTAGTAGATTCTTTGATATTCATTAGTGCTTGTTAGCCTAAATTGAATAAAGATATTTTGATATTGACATTGAATGAACAATATAGTGTTTAATTAACCGATTTAAAGCGAAATTTCTCGTTTGCCGTGTCATTAAAAATAAAACTAAATCAAATATTTTATCCCGTTGAGTTTTCAGAAATTGACTCGCTCGTTTGTCATGTAATACATGTATGTTTACTAGTTGTTGCCCGCGACTCCATCTGCGGAGAAGCCCACGAAGTATTCTCAAACCTACCAAATATGGACAAAAAAAGTTAATAAAAATTGGTCAAGCCATTTCAGAGGGAGTTCGATAGCAAACATCGTGACACGAGATTTTTATATAATAGAAGAAGAAAGATTAGAAGATGGATGTGATAATGTTGTCCTTGACGCTTGTACTATGCTAGTAAACTAATACGAGTAAATGCCGTGTCTGGCTCTGCGAACCAGATTTTTATCAATTACCTACAGTATTTTTAAGTCTATCATTTCGTAGAATTTTAACTTGAAACGTTGAAATAATCAAAACCTTGCTCACACTTCATACCTTTAATAACACTATTAAGGCCACAGCTCAATTTCCTTCCAAAAAGTTCGACACTTATGATAGCAGCGCAGGCGCCGCTACCGTCAAGTAATCGATTAAACAAACATCCGGACGGTTGTCATAAATCATGATCCTGATTGGATGGGGCGGGCAAAGAGCAAGGTATAACGTAGAAGCGAGAGATCATCGTAAATGCAGTTTGCAGGTTTGAAGTAACCTGTGGATTTTTTTTGACTTCTGTGTTTATGTCTACACGATAATAAGCACGTAATCATTGTGAAAAATAAAACAATAAAACATAACACAATTAAAATCTAATAAAATTATGCAAATAAGAAATCAATAATATTACATACCTTATGTAGGTTAGGTATACATATAGGTCGATCGCAGAGCTGGACACAGGCTTTTCATATTAAGAACACCTGGAACTACCGTTCTCACTGGCATTGGAAAGCTATTCTTCATTTTCAAGGGATTTACTAATTGCAGTACCTACTGAATAGTATATTTTCTGAAGCACAATCACTTTAGTAATTTTCCAATTTTTGAGCAATTAAGCAGAAAATAAAAAAGAACTTCGTTTCTGAGTTGGGAAAATAAGTTTTGATGTATTTTAAGCAAACCCTTTTTTTGTACACAAAAAAAGATTACAAAGGCGAACTTATCCCTTCAAGGGATCTCTTTCAGTCAACCTTTGAATGGATGAGTGGAACATTTAGTTAAGGGACCGACAAAGAGTAAGTTTAAAAGTCAGAAATAGTGAAAGCTACAAAACAATCCTTCGCATAAAACATGCTATAAAAGTAGCAGTATCACTATATAGTATAAAACAAAGTCTCTTCCCGCTGTCTGTCTGTCCCTATGCATGCTTAGATCTTTAAAACTACGCATAATTCTGAAGTATATTTAGTATCAGCATTGCACCCGTGCGAAGCCGGGGCGGATCGCTAGTTCTCAATATTTTAAAAAGATGGTGAGAGCCACATCTTCTTTAAGTCTTCCCTGAACGAAACCACGGAGATTGCCAAAACAAGGTTGCTAATCGATTCCATAGCCCAACAGATTGCACTGTAAAGTATTTAGAATAAGGCTGTGTTCAGACCAAACTGACTGTCAGCCGTCGAAAGTGAGCGAGCGTTACGCAGTTTATTGTATTTCCATACATATTCATTTTTTCGTTCACACCTAACCGACAATACGCAATACACAACAAATTTGACAAAGTGTGGATAGAATGAGCATTCGCTCGTTTGGTCTAAACCCGCCTTCATGTGGTGTTCGCGTTTTTAATTCGCGAAACATGTTTGCCCAGTCTCTGTTCTGCCTCGTTGATCTTTGCACCGGAGACGCGCCTCCCACTCTCGCGCAGCCAATTAAACGATCGCTCGATCAGGTGCTATACTCCAACCGCTCGAGAAGCGGTTGCCTTTATTTTTATAACTTAAAGCTCTTCGTAAACTACGGTTTCGACAAGTTTACGGAAACGTGCAATATGGAAACTGTATCTGCAAGATTGACTACATTTACCTTGTTCGCCTACGGCTGAACCGCTAAGTTAAAATATATCTGAGTAGTTACAAGTAGTTACTAATAGCTATAAATAACCCTATCCCAGAGAAAAATTATGAATATAATTACAACCATACTATAAGACCTTACTGTACTGTATTCTGGCAAATAAATACATTTGATTTGATTTTGATGTTTCATCATCATCATCATCATTTCAGCCATAGGACGTCCACTGCTGGACATAGGCCTCCCTCATTGATGCCCAATCATTACGATTGGAAGCGATTTGCATCCACCCTGAACCTGCGGCCTTCACCAAATCGTCCGTCCATCTCGTTGGTGGACGTCCCACGCTGCGCTTGCCAGTCCGTGGTCTCCATTCCAGAACTTTTGGCCCCCAACGGCCATCTGTTCTACGTGCTATATGGCCTGCCCATTGCCATTTCAACGAGCTAATCCGTTTGGCTATGTCGGTTACCCCGGTTCTTCTACGGATCTCCTCGTTTCTGATTCGATCCCGTAGAGAAACTCCAAGCATAGCCCTCTCCATAGCTCGCTGAGCGACTCTGAGCCTACTCATCAGGCCCATAGTGAAGCACCACGTCTCGGATCCATATGTCATCACTGGCAACACACACTGATTAAAGACTTTTGTTTTGAGGCACTGAGGTATTTTGGACGAAAAGATGTTGCGGAGCTTCCCGAACGCTGCCCATCCGAGTTGGATTCGCCGATTGACCTCCTTCTCGAAGTTGGACCTACCTAGCTGGACGGTCTGTCCTAGGTATACATATGCGTCAACAACTTCAAGAACCGAGTTCTCGACCACAATGGGGGCAGGGACAACAGTCATGAACATTAGACATAACTTTCGTCTTGTCCATGTTCATTCTTAGTCCTACCCGTCGAGAGACTCGATTGAGGCCTTCGAGCATCGTGCTGAGTTCTTCCATCGATTTTGCCATGACCACGATATCGTCGGCAAACCGAAGGTGAGTGATGTATTCGCCGTTGACATTGATGCCTAGTCCTTTCCATTCCAGGAGCTTGAAGGCGTCTTCCAGAGCGGCAGTAAACAGTTTCGGAGGTATTACATCTCCCTGTCTTACGCCTCTTTTCAAGGGAATCGCCCTCGAACTCTGTTCCTGCACTCGAACCGACATAGTGGCATTTTTATACAAACACTTCAACACTTCGATGTACCGGTAGTCAATATGGCACCGCTGGAGAGACTCGAGCACCGCCCATGTTTCGACCGAATCAAAGGCTTTCTCGTAGTCCACAAACGCTAGACATAGCGGCAAGTTATACTCTTCGGTCTTCTGTATAACTTGCCGCAGCGTATGTATGTGGTCTACGGTACTGTAGCCTTTTCGAAACCCGGCTTGTTCGGGAGGCTGGAAGTCATCAAACCTGCGCTCAAGACGATTTGTAATGACCCTGGAGAACAGCTTATAAACATGGCTCAAAAGCGAGATGGGTCTGTAGTTCTTTAACAAGGTTTTATCACCTTTCTTAAAGAACAGCACCACCACGCTTTTGTTCCATGCTTCTGGCGTGGTACCTTCGAGCAGGACGGAGTTAAAGAGTCTCTGAATGACTTTCAGTACCGGTGATCCACCCGCTTTCAGAAGCTCAGAAGTAATTCCATCCTCACCCGGCGCCTTGTTGTTCCTAAGCTGTTTCAGGGCCATCCTAATTTCATACAGGCTGATGTCCGGGATATCCTCGGTATAGTGTCGGGTCAGTTTGGCTCTTGGGTCTTCAGCCGCACTAAAATCAGGTTTTGTGTTTTTGAGATTTTGATGTTTGGAAATGCTAATTAGTAAGATCCGTACTAGAGGCGGCCATCACCCATCTATTTCAAGGATGAAAATCATTTTATATCAAACTAGCTGACCCCGCAAACGGTGTTTTGCCATAATGATATATATCACCTATTGGTATAAAAATAGTCTATGACTTACAGAGAAAAAAGTTTTATAAAAATCGGTCAAGCTGTTTCGGATGAGTTCGATAACAAACACCGTGACACGAGATTTTTATATATTACTTAGATTAAAAGATTTACATATATTTAGACGACCAGACGGCCTAGTGGTTAGAGAACCTGACTACGAAGCTTGAGGTCCAGGGTTCGATTCCCGTGTCGGGGCAGATATTTGTATGAAAAATACGAATGTTTGTTCTCGGGTCTTGGGTGTTTGTTTAATATGTATTTGAGTATGTATCTATCTATATAAGTATGTTTATCCGTTGTCTAGCACCCATAACACAAGCTTTGCTTAGCTTACTTTGGGGCTAGGTCAATTGGTGTGAATTGTCCCGTGATATTTATTTTATTTTTTATTTTTTTATTTACTAATTACAATTACTTATATACTTACAGTTTGACAACCAAAACATCTATTGTGTTACATACTAGTATAGTCGCGTAAAAACTAGCTTACTAACTAATTGCTAAAAGAAAACATTGCAATGATAGTAAATTTTACAAAACAATAGGCTCCACCTGTCTGCAAACACGTCCGCATCTTGGGATTGGACCAACTATTATATTTGCACCTAAAGTTTATTACGATATTAAAACACTCTGCTCCAAAACCTTCAACTCTGTGATCAACCGGTACCGAAGTACCTACTGACCCTGATTAAAGATGAAATTAAATTTAGATGAGTACATAACTGGTTTAGCAAAATAAAAAATTTCGCCGCCGATCATTAGTGCCTGCGGTATTATTAATCTTATTTAGGTCTGTTACCATTAGTTCTATTATCAGTTCCATTAATGGCACTAGTCGGATTTTTCGTTCCAGTTTGTTATAATTTAAAGAACTAAATGTAGCTTGAAAATCAGTTATATCGATTAAAAACTTTGTTCCAATGTACCTACTAAAACAAAAATTCCAACTAATTCCATTAAAGGAAATAATAAAAGAACTAGTGAGAATAGACGCTTATTTATAGGTTTTTTATTGTTTTGTAATAGCATAAATAGTACCTACTAGCATAGGTACTGGACAAACTTTGTTTTTTTTTTATGTCGGATTTTGTTGTTCAATTAAGTACTCTAATGCTTAGGTACTACTATTGTTTTTAGGGTTCCGTACCTCAATAGGAAAAAACGGAACCCTTATAGGATCACTTTGTTGTCCGTCCGTCCGTCCGTGTGTCCGTCCGTCCGTCTGTCTATCAAGACCCTTTTTCTCAGGAACGCGTGGAGGTATCAAGCTGAAATTTATATCAAATACTTAAGTCTACTGTCCCTTGGAGCTGTGAAAAAATCAAAGATCTAAGCCAACGCAATCAAAAGATACAGCCGTTTATGACGCAAATTTCCGCATATTTTCAAAACTCGCAAGGGAATCAAAATCTACAGGGTACTTCCCGTGAACTCAGAATTTTGAAATTTGGTACGAAGCTAGGTCTTATAGCACAGATAAAGGAAAAATTGCGAAAAGCATAAATTTTTTTGTCTGTCTGTCTATATCAGTAACCAACGCACATTTTCGACACTCTCAAGAGAATCAAAACCAACAGGGTACTTCCCGTGAACTCAGAATCTTGAAATTTGGTACAAAGCAAGGCCTTATAGCACAGATAAAGGAAAAATTGCGAAAAGCATAAATTTTTTTGTCTGTCTGTCTATATCAGTAACCAATCTACAATGATCCCACACTGCGCATATTTTGCTTAGGAGCAGGGGTCTGCTAAGAGGATGTTCATAGATACATATAAATTTGTAAGGAACCCTCGGTGCGCGAGTCCAACTCGCACTTGACCGGTTTTTTTTTTATATACTTGTACCTTCTGACTTGTACCTTGTACTTATCCTTTCCCTCTCTCTTTCTCTCTGTCTCTCTCTCTCTCTCTCTCTCTCTCTCTCTCTCTCTCTTGCTCTCTCCCTATTAAAATAAGAGACTACGTGCAACAAAAGATCAGTTCCAAAAATACTTAGTTTTTAATATCACTGTCACATCTATTCTTAAACTTTTCCAAGCACCTAACGCCAAAAATTCGGGGCGCCAAATAGTTTTTTAACAAAAAAACGAAATTTATTTACGCCCACTGTTGGTTTTACATTATTACTTAATCTTCTGTGTTTTAAAAAAAAACGGCGCCAAAAATTAGGTTTTTTAACCACGTTTCTTTCGAACTAGTTTATTGGTGAATTTTATTGCTACTAGTCGGAAGGCAAATAAAGGTTGTAATCATAGGCTTTCGTAGAACCCTGTTTGAAAAAGAAGCGCCACGGACTACTTTATTTTGATTGTTGATGATTGTTACTTTTATAAAATACTAGGTGGGAATACTTATTTCATTTTCGCAGCATTTTTTGAGTTTCAAAATTTATAAGAAAAAAAAAATAAAAAAAATAGAGCCGTCTTCAAAAACACCCTTAAAAAATTAAATAAAAATTTAACCGATTATAATGAGCATGAAAATATCTTTCTACTAATCTGTTTGTAGTCGGGCCTCAGCACGAGCCAGCAGGAGTGGTAGAAGCCCAATAGATAGTAGTAGGTATGTATAATGTAGGTAAGTTAAATTACAAGGTCTTCTCCTGCTGGCTCGAGGTGAGGCCCGACTTCAAACAGATTAGTAGAGATATTTTTATGCTCATCGTAGTCGGTTGAATTTTTATTTATATTTTTTGGGTTTTTTTGAAGGCGGCTATATTTTTTATTTTTATTTATTTTTTGTATTTCACCTCTTACCTACAAACGCTGCGTCTTTTAACTCGTTCGTTACTCAAAACTTTTCTTCTTAAACAACAGCTTGATTCAAAAAGTTTTTTTTTTAAATAACGCTACCAATTTCACATTTCACCGACGTATTAGCCCAAAAACTGACGATGCGAACAAAATTGTTAAGTAAAAAACTAAAAACAAACAAGAGCATAATTCATTATTGCACGCCGACAGATTGGGCCCAACACTGGGCCATAAATGTCTATAATCGGGAATCGAACCCAAAGCTCGCACCCAATAATCAAACTTAATCACCTTGTTTGGTCAAATAGCGCGGTGTTAGAAAAAAGAAAAACGCTTCTTTATACAATGTATCTCAAAATGATTCGTCCAGTGGTTAAGGACCAAAAATAAATGAAGGATACACGGATAGAACATGTCTATATAGTCACTTAAGCGATTTTTTGAGTTATATAGCGCTTTGAATGTTAGTCATCGCGAACAATTACTATGGTTCATCGCGAACAATTACTATGGTGGTCTTAGGGTGGTGAAGGGATTCCTTGGTCGACTATACCACTATAAGGGGCTGTTTCACCACTTTTTTTAAAGTTCGGATTAGCTTGATCATATCCTTATTTGTCACATGGAATAAAATTAACTATTTCTTAATTTGACCATCAGATCAGGTGGCATTTAGCATTTTTATCCGTCACATATCTTTTTAATTAGTTAGTTTATTTTTTTGTGGCCATGGTTGGAGAGCCCTTCAGCCGGTTTTAGAAAAATAAATCAAATTATTTTTTATTTTTTAAAGAAAGAAGTCATGCTAAATTGCAAACGAGAATTTAAATATCAAGATTTGAATAAAAAATATAGGTACGCTTTTAGTATTTAAAAATATATCCAAAATTTCGTAATATTTTTTAATTACATACTTTTTTTCAGTGGCACAATCGTTTGTTCTACCTGAACTTGTACATCGCCATTAAAAAAAAAGTTAATCTGTCAAAGGGTTTGGCACCACTTTTCGATTCGTTTTACGTGATTTTATTTTTCTTTGTTATTGTTAACCAATAGTAAATAAATACCGTTTTTGGATTAATTATAATGTTACACATTTGTTTATGCAAAAAAATAGATGTGTTTAAAAATTACATAGTTTACGATTTATTTTGCTTTAATAATGAGCGACTCTTTGAACGAAAATATGCGGACAGGAACCCGTGGTCGTGAAATGGGACGTTGCTATTCCGACTTTTTGTTAAACCGACGATTAGTTAAGTGGTACTTAGTTTGCACAGGACCGGAGTGGTGAAACTGAAAAAAACTGGCCGACAGATTTGTGCAGTTACGTAACCAGTAGTTTGACAATAAGGTGGTGAAACAGCCCCTAAGTACGCTATTTTGATCGTCCTACCCGCCTGTTTTGCAACGCCAGCACGCTATATAAGGGCGCAGGCTGAAAACCAGCGCGGTGAAGAGTAATCCTCACCGCACACGCTGAGACTGAGCCTTTTGCCACATAATTTTGTATATATTTTTTCTTTTTTATGGACAGTAAATGTTCTTTTATTTTTATTTTAACCATTTGTTCAAAAGAAAAAAAAATCAGATATCCATTTTTAATCAAATGGTAATGGTATAGTATAGTCGTCCAAGTAAGTGCTTTACCATTTTTATAACAGTTGACATCAGAGTAAAAACAACAAGGCTGATTGTCACATTGGCTTGTAAGAGAAAATTGTCTTTGATGTTTTAAACCGTACAACTAACATTGAACCTTAGGGTGGAAAAGGAATTTCTTGGTCGACTGTATAGTCGAGGTACCTATGAAAACCTTCGTCAGTTATTAAATTGATTCCTTCATCAAATCATAGATTCTTAAATACTACCTACTTTTTCAAAAGTAGGAAACGTCAATGCCAAATAGTTTCGTATTTTGTGGTTTCGTTGCAAATAAAATGTTGACGGGACTGACAATTGCCGTGGTGCAAGCAAATGTCAATTTTAAGGTGACAAACCTTCGAGCTCTACATTTTAAGATAAAAATCTCACTTTTCAAAAACCCACTAGAACTATTACCGCGATAATAATATTTGTTCAATGTCTCAATCTAGATCTTTGTATATAATATTTACCCCAATTTTCATCCAAATCCTTTCAACTGTGTAACAAACATCATATATCATCTAAACAACCACATCTTCACAAACTTTTTAATTCATAATATTAAAATCAGAATCTAGGGCACAGACTTCCTCTCAGGATTAAAGGCCTTGAACTGTGGATTGAACTTGTAACATCACACCAACTGAACATCTCTAAAAGTGTGTACAGATTTCTCGATGTTTACTTCTTTCGAAAAACTCGTTATATTTTAAACTAGCTGATGCTCGCGGCTTCGCCCCGCTGACTTTTTTAAAAAAAGAATTATTCAATTTAGTGCAGTCGATCGGAAGTTATGCGCGTAAGTACATACATTTCGGTGATTCACTTTTATTTATTAACTAGCTGATGCCCGCGGCTTCGCCCCCGTTCTATTTTTTCTAAAATTTCTTTCATAAAAACCTTCTCTTGTCAATAACAAACGCAACAAAAAAAACCGGCCAAGTGCGAGTCGGACTCGCGCACCGAGGGTTCCGTACAAATTTATATGTATCTATGAACATCCAGTCTTAGCAGACCCCTGCTCCTAAGCAAAATGTGCGCAGTATGGGATCATTATAGATTGGTAACTGATATAGACAGACAGAGAAAAAAAATGAAACTTTTCGGAGTTGCTACGGCGGCTTCCTTGTGGCTAGTCGCTTGTACGCGGTGCTTTTTGATAACCAGTCAACCTAGACCCCCGTCTTACGAGTTTTGTGCAGAACCGTCGATTCTAGTTTCCCTGGTCGCGATCGGTTACTTTGACCAGCCTTCAAGACCTGTCGCGTGTGGTTTCCCTTATGGGCGTCCGGTGTCGCGCACGGCTGGTTTTGTGACGAGAATTAGTGATTTTTAGTGATTTTTACCCACGTTAAGACAATTTATAAGTCTGTGTTTTGTGATTTGTTTCGACATTCATTGAAATAGGGAAAAGGTTCCAATTAGACTTGAAGAAATGGTGGCCTGCTCGGCTTGTAATGGTGCTGTGCTCGTTACACACAAGCGCGTTAAGTGCACCAACAGCAGATGTGCCGGTACCTACCATATCGATTGCGTCGAGTTTAACGCAAATGATACCTCTGTGGTTCGCTCGAAGTGGATTTGCCCGCAATGTGTGGCATCGCGTCCTAAGGGCGGCGATAACACAAATACGCCTGTCCAGGGCAGGCCCCATAAGGCTTCGCCTGTCAGTGGTGCCCCTGTCGTGTTAACGCACGAGACCCTTAACGCAGGAGGCGAAATGTTTGCCGATGACAATGGTGCCGGCCTGACACCCCTCATTCGGGATCCTACACTGGATTTAGTGGAGGAGTTTCGTTTATTTCGCGCGGAATTTGCTACTGTGCGAGCAGAGATTGCGGGAATTTATAAGGAGGTTTCCGAAATGCGTGTCGTCCTTAGCGGCTTCACTGCCCGCATCGATGCGGTGGAAGGCAGGGTAGCGCATCTGGAGGAGCGTCTGATTGATGGGGCTGGTGATACTTGTAGTAAAGAACTCCAGGAAAATATCGCTCAGTTGAAATCTGAGCTGAACGACCGTGACCAGGACCTACTGACCAATGACCTGGAGATTACTGGGATTCCCGAGGCGCCCAGCGAGAACCGGGTGCACCTGGTTTGCTTGGTAGCTCAGAAGCTTGGTGTCGTTCTTGGTGGGAATGATATTGTTTTTGCCGATCGAGTGGGGCCATTCATCCGTCCAGTGGGGGAGGCTGATGTTGACGGGCGGCCGGGCGCGAGCAGTTCGAGTGTGGTGGGTGACGTGAGGCCTCGTCCGTTGGTTGTGCGTCTTGCGCGCCGTGCGCCCCGTGAGGAGCTGTTGCGAGCGGCGCGTGTGCGTCGTGGAGCTGACTCTGCTGGCTTTGATCTACCGGGCCCCACCCGCCGATTCTACGTTAATGAACGTCTTACCAGGCATAACAGGAGGCTATTTTATCTTGCACGGCAGGAGTGCTTGAGGCTCAACTGGAGGACCCCTTGGACACGTAGTGGTCGCGTGCTTGTTCGACGCCTTAAAGACTCCCCTCCGAAAAGAATTCGCTCTGAAGCAGATTTTCCGCTGGTTTTTGGAATCCCTGCTGTTTGATTAGACAGAAGAAACCTGAATTTTCAGTAGTTTTACTATATGCTTTTTGCCTATTGTTTTTATGGTTATCCTGTGTTTCCTACTCTGTTTATTTTCAAAACTCTTGCACGGTAACCTCTTGTGTTTGTAGTTACTGTAATGTTGTTATAACTTGTAAACTAAATTATGCCATAACCTGGTCAGTACGCACACTTTTTAGGTGTTATTCACTAAGTTACTGTGCCTGTATACATATTGTTTGTGTTTATTTTTCATTGAAGGTTAAAATAGGATATATTGTATACTGTGTATGTGTATTATTTTGGGTTCTTTTCTTTTGCCCTCCTGTAGAACATGGCCACAAGTCTAACTCCCCTCATAATACGTCTGTTAATACATATATATATTGCAGTTTTACTTTTATTAATAAATTACACGTCTCCATTCATAGTGATTGGCGCCATGCTACCTGTTTAGCATTTTTTATATTGAATAACAAGTACATATTATTTCTATTCTCCTACATTGTTCTACATATTCCTAAAAATAAATGTTTTACTATCGGTCTCTTAAACCCTGGTTCTTTGGCCACGCGCCATGAGGAGTTTCTCGTTGCCTTGGAGCGCCACTCTGTTGATATTATGGCCATAAATGAAACCTGGCTTCGTGAGGGTGGTGAGGCGCGGGCGCCGGCGCCGGCGGGCTACCGCCTGCGTCACGTACCGCGTCCTCCTGACGTGCGCACGCGCGGAGGTGGCGTTGGCTTTTACGTACGCCGTGGCTTGACTGCGCGAGTGTTGGCTGTTCCTGATTCCCCCACCGTTGAACAGATGTGGCTGAGTCTTCACGTAAATGGCATGAAGTTGGCTGTGGGTACCGCCTACCGCCCGCCCTGGATGAACGTTGATGTATTTATTGATGCACTGGTTCAATCAGTTTCTTCGGTCTCGATGTTCGAGTTTATTGTTTTAATGGGTGATTTTAATATTAACATTTTATCGCATACAGACGCTAATACAAAAAAATTTAATGATTTTTTGCATTATACGCACTTAACTCAATATGTTAAGGAACCGACTCATTTCACTGATCATTCGGAAACGCTCATTGACGTAGTATGCTCGAACATGAAGGATCTAAACTGTGTTGTTGACTTCATACCTGAGCTAAGTAGCCATGCGTTCATATCTTCTCGGCTTAATATAAAAAAGATCAAGCCCCCCCCTAAATACATCACATATCGTCCCCTTAGAGACATCGACCCGTCAGTATTTGACGGGGAAGTAGCGGCTGTCAGGTGGGATCGTCTGCTATGTGATAACGTAAACGAAACTGTCGATAATTTTAACACATACGTTCTTCACCTGTTTGACCTTCATGCCCCGGTAAAAACGATTTTCTTAAGAGAAACCAGCTATCCTTGGATTACCCCCACGCTTAAAAAGATGATGAGTCTTAGAGATGCTGCTCATGCTAGAAGTCGTCGGACTAAGCTTGTCCACCATAAAGAGTATTATTTGTCGTTGAAGGGTCTGGTCAATAGGGCTTTGTACAGCGAAAAATCAGCGTTTTATGAATTTCACGTGAATCAAAATTTACACAACCCGCGTGCTCTCTGGAAGAGCATAAAACAAAATGTGGCTAATTTTAATAAAAAAGTCGATGAATTGCCGTTGCACCTAAATAATCCTAACCTAATCAATAACCACTTTATTAACGCTCCCTCTGGGCCTCAAATTGTTTTATCTGACTTAACTTTTTTCGAGTTCCACCGTTATGGGACCGCAATATTTTCTTTGAAACCAGTCGATGAGTCCACGGTTCTAAGGGTTTTGAAATCGTTCGCAAGCAATGCTCTTGGTGCCGATGGTATCTCGATGAATATGGTGGTGATGACTTTGCCCGGCACTCTGAATATCATTACAAAAATAGTGAACCAATCAATTAGAACTGGTACTTTCCCCTCGGCTTGGAAGTCTGCCATTGTTAAACCTATCCCTAAAATTTCAAATCCCACAGATTTTAGTGACTTACGACCCATCAGCATCTTATGCTTCATATCTAAAATTGTGGAAAAAGTTGTTTGCTCCCAAATGACCGAATACCTTGAAGCCAATAATATCTTACCCCTAAAGCAGTCGGGGTTCAGAAGGGGTCGTAGTACAGCTACTGCCCTTTTGGATGTTATCGATGACCTTCTAGTCGCAAGGGATAGAGCGGAGGTAGCCTTGCTGGTGCTGTTGGACTTTTCGCGTGCGTTTGACACTATCGATATAGCACTGCTTTTATCTAAACTGTCCTATTATGGGTTCGATACTGACACAGTGAAATGGTTTTCAAGTTATCTGAGTGATCGGTCGCAGCGTGTTGAGCTGCCTAATGCTGGGGGTGGTACTAATCTCTCTGAGTTGACTTCAATTAGATGCGGTGTCCCACAGGGCTCCATTTTAGGTCCAATTTTATTTATTCTTTACACGTCTGACATCATTAAGTGTTTCGAGTTTTGCAATTATCACATGTACGCAGATGATACCCAGATTTTTAGAACGTTTAAGCCTTCTGACACCCTTAGAGCAGTTGATGAGATTAATCTGGATTTGGAGCGCGTCAGGGGATGGTCTTCGCGAAACGGTTTGATTCTCAATCCAGTGAAATCCAAATATCTCATTATCGGGACGAAGGGGCAGATTGAGAAAACTTGTTGTACTGACGTTCGTTTGACGCTTGGTTCAGAATTGTTGGAGCGGGTTTTCGTTGCCCGCAACCTTGGTCTCTTTTTGGACGAGGGATTGCGTTTTGAACAACAGGTGCTTGAGGCGACAAGACAATGTTTCTATCGGTTAAGTATATTGTATCAGGTTCGAGATCATCTCAACACTGACCTTAGAATCAGGCTCTGTGAATCCTTAATCTTGTCCAAGCTTAATTATGTTGACATTGTTATGAGTGGCTGCTTACTGGCACGTTCCAAGTCTCTTCTGCAACGTGTCCAGAATGCTTGTGCTCGATTTTGTTTTTCAATCCCTCCTAGGACGCACGTGTCACCTTACCTTGACCAAAGTAATTTACTTAGAATGGATGCCAGGCGCTCTCTTCACCTGGCTGGTCTACTCTTCGACGTTGTGAACTTCCAGCGGCCTCGGTATTTGTTTGAGAGGCTCATCATTTCTCGGCGCGTGGTTAGGGCTGCCACGAGATTGATATTTCCTAAGCACTGTACGGCTGCTTTTCGTGGTAGCTTCCGTTATGCTGCCACGAAATGTTGGAACAATATACCGCCGCCAATAAGGAATTCAAGTACGATTGGTTCTTTCAAATTTAAATTCAAGAAGTATTTGCTGGACGTGCAAAAAAATCACACTCAGTCAGTCCGTGCAGTGCTATATCCTTCTAATGATATGTAATAGTATATATTGTTGTGTAGGTATGTATATATATGATGTAAAATTTATATTTTATTTTGCACCACACCTTTTGCTTGGCTCCCTTCACTTTATTTTATAACTAATGCTTAGGCCTTGTTTGTGTATAAGTATTTTAGTAACAGGTGGAGCTGTCGTGTAGCTCAAATCTGGGCTCTACAGAAAACCAGCGTTGCTACACTCTCTGTGCAGCAACACATGCTGAGTAGAGACCCTTTTTCGGTGACAATTGGTGTCACTACCTTTACAAACTTGTGTTATTAGTTGTTAATGTTGTTTTCTACTGTTTGGTGGTGGTACTCTTGTAACCTGAAATAAAATATTTTTCTTTCTTTCTTTCTTTCTTTCAGTTTTTCCTTTATCTGTGCTATAAGACTTTGCTTCGTACCAAATTTCAAGATTCTGAGTTCACGGGAAGTACCCTGTAGGTTTTGATTCCCTTGCGAGTAGTTGCGAGTTTGAAAATATGCGGTTTAAATTGCTGTTTCTTTTGATTGCGTTGACATAGAAGTTTGATTTTGTTACAGCTTAAAGATATTATAGACCTGAGTCATCATTTCAGCCGAAAGACGTCCACTGCTGAACATAGGCCTCCCCCAAGGCTCGCCAAACAGATCGGCCCTGCGCCATAGCGGACATAGCTCGAAGAATCGCTAGTCTTAAGTGGCAGTGGGCAGGGCACATCGCCCGTAGAACTGACGGCCGATGGGGCCGAAAGGTTCTCGAGTGGCGTCCGCGGACCGGAAGACGCAGTATAGGTAGGCCTCCAACAAGATAGAGCGACGACCTGGTGAAGGTAGCGGGAACGCATTGGATGCGGATAGACCTGAGTATTTGATATGAATTTAAATTTAATACCTCTACACGTTCATGAGGAAAGGGGTAGTAACTTTAAAATTATTAAAAATATTTTTATTGTATGATGTAACTGAAAATTTACGGTTTTCGCAATTTTTCCTTTATCTGTGCTATGAGACGTTGCTTCGTAACAAATTTCAAGATTCTGAGTTCACGGGAAGTACCCTGTAGGTTTTGATTCTCTTGCGAGTGTCGAAATTTGCGGCATAAATAGATTGGTTATTGATATAGTGATATAGACAGACAGACAAATAAAATTATGTTTTTCGCAATTTTTCCTTTATCTGCACTATAGCACCTTGCTTCGTACCAAATTTCAAGATTCTGAGTTCACGGGAAGTATCCTGTAGGTTTTGATTCCCTTGCGAGTGTCGAAAATTTGCGGCATTAATATATTGGTTACTGATATAGACAGACAGACAAAAAAAATTATGCTTTTCGAAATTTTTCCTTTATCTGTGCTATAAGACCTTGCTTTGTACCAAATTTCAAGATTCTGAGTTCACGGGAAGTACCCTGTAGGTTTTAATTCCCTTGCGAGTTTCGAAAATATGCGCAAATTTGCGGCATAAACGGCTGTATCTTTTGATTGCGTTGGCTTAGAAGTTTAATTTTTTCACAGCATCTGCCGTGTCTCGCCTAAGTAACGTAACTTGAGATACGTTAGTTACGCTTAACAGTGCTAAATCGACATTTTTGACGCTATACTATCTAATACATATCGAAGATTTTCATTTTTTGCCATAATTCAATAAAAACACCGATAGCCGAACTAACGTATCTGGGAATTTTGTACGCACTTGTAATGGATATCTCCCGTATTTCAAATACGTTAGATAGGTCATACAGAACTCGCCCGCAGAATCGAAATTGAAAAATCTTTTGGTGCAGTTTAATTCAAATCAGGTTGTTGTTATATGTTATAAAAGGCATTTTAATTATATTTCATAAACTTTCTGAAACGGGAACGTATCAAAATATATAAAGTTTTAAACGAATAATGGACGAAATACATAATGGTCATAATACATACTAAAATTTTCTATGAAACTATTAATAAAACGAACTTTTTTAATCGTGTAATCTACAGGAACGTATCAAAATATATAGATAGATAGATAGATAGATAAAGACGTTTATTTGGTACTGCAAGCACACACAATCAAGATTAACAAAAATACAAAAGCCAGTACAAACTTAAAAGTAAAACATTATATATTGTCTGTATGCGCTGCAGTAGTGCAAAAGGGCCGTGGCTCAGTGGTCAACATTGCTCATAGGAGCAAAACACTGATATTCTGCCACAACCAAGAGGATCGAGAACAAAATATTACTTACTAATTCAAAATAATTATACAACAAAAGAAAAACAAAACAAACAGTGCTAAGCATCATTAATACCGACAATAAAAAGCAGATTACAACAAAAGCACAAAACAAGCCATGCCACCCGAGACGTCCCCAAAACTACCCGAGCCGATACGGCGAGGGCAGACAGACACGTCGAGGGGAAAATGGGTCCAAATGCTCGACACTCTGCTCTTCACTTCGATTACAAGGAAAATAAACAGCAACATTGGAAACCATTTATTTACAAGCTGCAATTTTCATCCAATGCATTATTTATAATAATTTACCAGATTTGCGTAATTTTATTGATTTCGTAATATAAAACAATAGTTATATATAGCAGCTACCGAACCACCCCAAACAAACATGCAACCGCCATATAGTTCCTTCACCCTACCCTACGTTTTAAAATCACACTCGAAATCAAGTACCGGACAACCGCTTTGCTTCTGTAAGAGAATTAATTTGTATTGTGTTTTGAAGGATTTTTTTGATGTTAAACGCCTTATCGGTGGGGGTATATTGTTCCAGCACTTGGTTGCAAGATAACGAAAACTACCGGTAAAAGCTACAGTTCTGTGGGGGTGACATTCCAACAGACAATGTCGGGTGGATCTAGTTCCATATCTCCTATGAAAAGGGGAAACATCTGTCTTAGTGAAAAGATAATCGGGTTTCTTAAAATTCATGACCTCAAATAGAAGACTTGCAAGATGTAAGTGTCTTCGCGAGGACATGTTCAGCATAGAAGCTTTGTTCAGATATGGCGTTATATGACTTCTTGGTGGTACATCGAAACAGAACCGACAGCAAGCATTTTGGACACGCTGAACTAGACGACGAGTTCTTGACTGCAACCTCGGTCCGTATACCAAATCCCCATAATTTAACCTAGAAAGAATCAATGACTCACAGAGTGTAATACGCATTTTTTCACAGAGGAGGTTTCGAATCTGGTATAAGACTTTTAGACGATAGAAGCATGATTTCACCAAATTTATAATATGGCTCTCAAAGTGTAGCTTGCTGTCAAATACAATACCTAAATTTCTAGCCTCTTCTACGCGTTCAATGTCCTGACCATCAAGTGTGACCACCGGATTAGTATTCAAAATATCACGGATCTGATGTTTTGAGCCGAGAATCATAAATTTGGACTTATGAGGGTTCAACAAAAGCCCATTTTTATTTGCCCACGTCGATACCCTATCCAAATCCCCATTCAACTTGTGCACCACATCGTCAAAACTCCGAGGATGCGCCGACAGGTATAATTGGACATCATCTGCATAAAGGTGATATCTGCAGTGCTTGATAGCATTGACTATGTCGGCACTATAAATAATAAAAAGTAACGGCCCCAGTATAGAGCCCTGCGGTACACCACGCATCAGGGGCTTAGGATCGGATACCGATAACGAGCCATCCTCATTAACAATCTTAACGGCCTGGTATCGGTTTTTGAGATAACTGTCGAACCATATCAACGATTTATGGTCGACACCGTAAAAAGATAACTTGGAGAGTAGCAGTGGAATATTGATACTGTCAAAAGCACGAGAGAAGTCCAACAGTAAGAGTCCAGTGCCACTTCCCGAATCCTGCTCAGAAAGCACATTATCCACAACGTCCAATAAAGCGGTCACAGTGCTCATACCCTTACGAAAACCGGATTGGAAAGAAGGCAATATGTCGTTGGCCTCAACAAATGCTGACAGCTGTCTGTAAACAGCTTTTTCCAGGACTTTTGATAAAAAGGGCAGAATACTTATGGGTCTTAAATCTTTAGGTTCAACGGGATTATCAACCTTAGGAAGAGGAGTGACCAGTGCAGACTTCCACAAACAAGGTACCTCGCCAGTCAAAATAGACCTATTCACAATTGCAGCAATAACAAACAAGGTACGCGGCAGTGTAAGAAGTATCATATCTCTCCCAATGCCATCAACCCCGACTGAATCCGTTTTTATTTCCAAAATTAACTTAGCAATCACATCTTCACTGACTGCTCTTAAAGCCAAACGAGCATCACCAAAGCTGTGGTATTCAAAGAAGGTCAGTTCAGACAAAGGGACCGCTTTACTCCCAGGAACACTAAGAAAGCTATCATTGATCAAGTTGGCATCATTAAACTGGCAAGGAAGACTTTCACGCTTTTTAAAATCGATCGTTTTCTTAATGTTCTTCCACATAGTAACAGGATCCTTAAAATTAGTGTCAATATGATAATTATAGTACGCTCGCTTTTCCTGATAAATACTATCTACAACAAGCCTTTTCAGTTCCAAGTAATACTTCTTCTTACACTCTGTTTTAGACTTGCGATATTCACGATATGCCCTATTTCTTTTGTCAATCATAACCTTTATTGTATCGGTGATCCACGGCAATGATTTATTTGGCTTTATCTTCACAGATTTGAGGGGTGCATGACTATCAAAAAGGGATATTAGAAGCCTGTTAAAGGCACTCAACATACTATCAACAGAGTCATAATTCAGTACCGATTCCCAATCAGTGGTTTCTAGGTCCGTGTTAAACTGATCCATGTCAATGTCCTTTAGCGGTCGGTACACAATAGTTTTAGTAGGTACCTTGAGACGCTTTATGGGCAAAGTTAAATTAATCATACAATGGCCGAGAGAACCGGTAATATCCGAAACAAGTACATCCCGCACGGGGGTATCGGTACATACAACATCGATAAGTGTTTCGTTCTCGGCTGAATAGTGAGTGGGCTCAGTCACCACCTGGTTCAAATCCATACAACGCAAGAAATTAAAAAGCTTAACCGTTTTTTCATTGTGAGTATCTAAAACATTAATATTAAAATCGCCAAGCAAAATTAAGTGATCATATTTCGAGAAATGTGACACAGATTCCGTCAAGGCGTCAAAAAAAGTGTCAACATTAATCCAATTCGGACGATATGCAGTGCCTATCATCAAATTACGGCCGTTAATTACAACAGACATCCACATTTGTTCAATTTGAGCGGCCGGGTGTGCGACAAGACGTGCGCGTATACCTGTTTTAATATAAAACCCCACCCCGCCGCCCCTGCCCCGGCGCATGCTGGTCGGCCGCGGAGCATTCCTTAACCGATACCCGGGGACGACAGGCGCGAGCTGATTTTGCCCCGCGCGTATCCATGTCTCATTTATAGCGACCAAATCGGCCTCAAAACGGTTCATTGCTACAAGAAAATCATTGTGTCCAGTACATAGAGACCCGGCATTATATAGTGCTAACTTCACAAAAGCAGTTCTACCCGTAGACATGGCCATGACAATAAATGTAAACAATACATGAAAAAACTAAAACGTATGAAACCTTGCCTATGCTTACCACCACAGCGTAACAGTGGCCACGGCGGAAACTCACAGAATTATAGTGCATGTGAATTACATTATAGTGTACAATAATGTGAAACTGAACGCTTGATAAGGGCAATACATATTGCTCGTATTTTATTTTAAGGATTATATTCCTAAACTTTCCCACCACTGCAGCGCATCGATGAAAATAGAAAAAGTTGGCAATAACAAATAAAATCAAGATAAGCCTTATTGAAGAGGAACATAAGATCACAACACAATGACATAAGATGACATTATACAATGCATGTAAGTTATGATTTTTACTTGCTATACTAGCTGGGCAAACAAACAAAACAGGTTTAGCATAATAACAACAACAACAACCATAAGTACTTTTTAGAATAAACTTTACAGTATTAACACATTGGAAAATTGTGGTTGTGTATTGTAAGAGAATTTGTAATCTGTATTGTACTGTATTGTATCTGTTTTTAGAAATATTTTTTAGATTTTGATTTGATTCTGATAATACTAACAAAAATATGAGTTTATTATAATTTAAAACAATATTTTTTGAGTTTATAATATTAAAAACAAACAGTATTTGTGCCAAAAACACGCATTAAGTCCGCCTCATTACGTATGCGGTATCTAGGCGAATCCACACCTGAGCGTTGCCGTACGTATATCTTCCCGTCCCGGCTCCACGCATAACGCCAACCATGAAATTCCTTGCATTTACGTGTTTTTTGGAATAACACGCGGTTTAAACGGGTCAGTCGCTCGTTCACATAAAACGGCCTTGGTGTTCCCGGCAAGCCGATACCCTCGGTTGTCACCCCACGCCTAACTCGTGCTTCCTTCAACAGCTGATCGCGCAGAACACGGCGTGCTAGCCGTACTACAATCAGGCGGGGACGCGGTGGTGTCACCGATGGCGTTGGCACATTCTCAGCGCCCTCCGCTGCTACAGCCCTGCCGACAACCGCCAACGAGCCCACGGTTGTGTCCGAAACACGACCCACTCGATGAGCACTGACAATATCATTCTCCGCAAGCGTCACTCCGAGCTTCTGACCCACCGCCAACACGATATGCTGGATGCCTTCTCCATTTTGTTCGGGAATACAGGAAATTTCTATATCGTTGAGAAGCAGCTCCTGTTCCCGATCATTTATTTCGGCCTTAAGTTCCAGCACTGTGTCCGCAAGTGCTTCCTCCGACTGCCTCTCAGGTCTTGTCTCCACCCAACGCTCCATGGTTTCTATCCGCGACACTAAATCGTCGATCCGGTTATCGCAAACATCCAATCGTGTTGCAATACTCGACACCGTCTCACTCAAACCTTGCAGCTGGAGCCGCACGTCGTCGCGAACCTGACGCACCTCTTCGCGAACCTGACGAATCTCGGAAATCAATGTTTGCATGTTGGAAGTGTTTAGTGTTAAGTCTTGCGCAGTGTCATTCAGACTAATCAGGGACATGTCAACATCAGGGGCGGGCTCGGCAGCATCAGTATCACTATCCACATGAGCACTATGGGATCTCATACCGGCCCCGCGATGTACAGTAATATTACCGTATGAGCTGCGCACCGGAGTGTTCGTGTTGTCAGTCCTAGGTATGCTGCTAACGCATTCAACGCACTTCCAGGTAGATCTTTGCTCCGGCTTCGAGTTATTAAACAATTCTTCCGCAATGTTTGCACACAGCAAATCATACGGCCGTTTACAAACACAGCATTTTAAATATTTACCAGCTGCTATATCATGCTTACAGCCCGAACATAACAGCTTATTTTGCTCCATCGCAATGCACGCTCTAATGCAATCGAAATAAGGTGCAGATCCGCAAACAACCGCCCGCGCGCTAAAGACGACAGCTGAATAGCTCCAGCGAATTCGCAGCTAATGAGCGTAAACTACCGACTTGTACGATTGATGTAAATAATATTTATTAAGTTTACATCAAGATAGTGTTCACCAGGAGCAAATCCGTACAAATCCAAGCACACGATTCAAAGGGCACCAATAACCGCAACACTTTGGTATAACTTTTAGGTATTATGAACCGCTTTTAACACTGTTTTGTAAATAATAAAACGAGATAAAAAAATAAGACGTGTTTACTTGACGGCGCTTCGCTCCGAACCCCGGAGCGAAGCGCTTTATTTTAATATAAAGTTTAAAACGAATAAGGGACGAAATACATAATGGTCATAATACATACTAAAATTTTCTATGAAACTATTAATAAAACGAACTTTTTTAATCATGTAATCTACAGATTGGTTTAGGTTAGGTTAGGTTTATTTTATGAAAATCCTGTAAAGTTGAGAATTTCCAAGAAAATTGCATTATATCAAATGCATTATTTAGTAAAAAAAGATACCTAAAAGTTAAGAATTAATAGAAATCCTGTTGCTGTGATAAAATTCAATTAAGTAAAAGTTTTCAAGCTTCCACTTTACTTATTATTAACCTTCTTACCTATTTGTATATCTATAAAATAAAATAACGGGACTAGATAAAAGAGTCAACCCACTTTTAATTTACTTAAATGTTCTGTTTATTGGTTCCAAAAAGTAATGTAAGTAAAGATACAGGTCATAGCCATTACACAGTTTTGGGTAATAAAAAGAGCATGGTCACGCTTAACTAACGTATATGCAGATACGCAACTTTGCGTTACAGAATTTTGTATGAAAAATAAGGCCGCGAAAACTTTAAAAACCGTCTTTTTTCAAATTGATTCGTAGCACAGTGTTAAAATTAAAAATACATCGTCACAATAATATTTCTAACCTACTGTATAAATTTCAAATTTTAAACTTCATTGGTAAACAAGCAATGAGATGTGAATAAACAAAATCTTTGATCGCGTTTTTCTCTAATCGTCGTTTTTGGAGATACGTTACTTAGGCGAGACACGGCAGAGCTCCAAGGGACAGTAGACTTGAGTATTTGATATAAATTTCAGCTTGATACCTCCACGCGTTCCTGAGAAAAAGGGTCTTGACAGACAGACGGACGGACAACAAAGTGATCCTATAAGGGTTCCGTTTTTTCCTTTTTGAGGTACGGAACCCTAAAAAATTATCCAATTTGGTGCAGTCAATCGGAAGTTATGCGCGTACAAACATTTCGGTGATTCATTTTTATTAATATAGATAGATAATATATAGAATTCGTGTGTAAACTTCGAAAAACTCAAATCTCTTTCTTCGTCAATCTTATTTTTGTTTGAAAAATATTAATTATGCTTGAGGTCGTGGACGCGCGTGATATCTTTAAGAAAAATACTAAAGAATGGTGTGGTATTTTTACAATGATAAATTTTTCCAACTTACGCACAGAAGACTTGTCTCTAAATTATACCAAAATTTACCTTTTTTTCATCCGAAAAAACAAAATAAGTACTACTTACACACCAAAATATGTCACCGAAAGACATGTCAGTCGGCTAATATCAATATGGATAGCTAGTATTTTATTATAATAACACCGGCATTACAAAGACCCTAATTATTAGTTTTTGTGTCGTGACAAAACAGTATTTGTTTAATGAAGTGTGTGATAATTATCCGTGTTTGACCAAGTTATACTTACATACAACTAAAGTAGCTAATACTTTAACACGTCGCAATAAAATTCAAAATCACTGCACATAATGATGTCATTTTGAATCCGGATCAGAATATAAATTGGCAAAGAAATCCAACGACAAATTTGTATTTTACAGCTCATAATTTTATAGACTAAGCTTACGCCGTTATGATAGGATAGAATTCGCAGTGGCAAAGCGTGTCACGAATGCAAATGGTTTTGTATGCATTGGTCCATTTTGCGGTTTGTGACAAAGACATTTTTTGTTTTTTTTTTTGTTTTGACCATTGCGGTGGTCGGCGCCTGCGTACCTACTGACTTGCAAATCATATTTGCGTGACCATCTATTTGTCATAATTCGTTGCGGTATCTTTTGATTTTTTTTCTTCTGTGTTTGTGTATGAAAAAGTTTTTTTTTATTTTTTTTTTGTAAAAATGACAGTGATAGTTTTGCTTATATTTTTTCCAAATAAATATCATTGTGTTTTAGTGTGTGCGATGATGTGTTGACACAGGTATTTTAATGATTTGAAGTTACTGCAGTAAATTGTACTGTCTATAAACAAATATAATTAAGTACTACTGAGTCTGGATTTTTTTACCTTAGATCAACCCATGATTGGCGTCTATCTCACCTGATGATCGTGCAGATGAGGCCGAAGCTGTATCTCACTAGTTCAGTAATAGTCTATACAAACTAGGATCAAAGTGCTCTATATTAAAAATAAAATAAAAAATAAATATTGCGGGATAATTCACACCAATTGAACTAGTCCCAAAGTAAGCTAAGCAAAGCTTGTGTTATGGGTACTAAGCAACGGATAAACATACTTATATAGATAGATACATACTTAAATACATATTAAACACCCAAGACCCGAGAACAAACATTCGTATTTTTCGTACAAATATCTGCCCCGACACGGGAATCGAACCCGGGACCTCAAGCTTCGTAGTCAGGTTCTCTAACCACTAGGCCATCTGGTCGTCTAAACTCTGGTCGTGCTCTATATTATATGATATTCTACGATTTTTATTGTCTCGGTTATTTCATTTTATTTTTCAATTAAGTGTGCGCGATGGATGGATGTATGGATGGATGTACGGATGGATGTACGGATGGATGTATGGATGTATGAATGGATGTATGGATGGATGTATAGATATGGATGGATGTATGTATGGATGGATGGATGTATGGATGGATGGATGTATGGATGGATGTATAGATGTATGGATGGATGTATAGATGGATGGATGTATGGATAGATGGATGGATGTATGTATGGATGGATGTATGGGTGGATGTATGTATGGATGGATGGATGTATGGATGGATGGATGGATGTATGGATGGATGTATGCATGGATGTATGGGTGGATGTATGGGTGGATGTATGGATGGATGTATGGATGGATGTATGGATGGATGGACGGATGGATGGACGGATGGTTGGATGGATGGATGGATGGATGATGATGATGATGATGATGATGATGATGATGATGCATGTTTGAGAAAAGCTCTATACAATCCTCGGCTGGAAGTGGGATTGCTGGACTCTTTTTACCCCAAATTTCGTCCATCAATCCCTTACTTCACGGCCTCTGCAGTAATGTACTATTTCTTTCTTGCTTTCTTTCTATATTTTTTTAATTATTCTTACATGATCGTTGTTTAGGTGACCCACTTGATCATTAGCCTTTTTTTTTTTAAAAAAAGAACATAAAACTAATCATAAGAATAAACATTTTTTCGTGTGTAATTGTTAATGTTTGATATCACCAACTATTAAAATATACCCCAGAGGTTTTTTAATAGTGACTAAATTTTGTCAAAATTACCATGTAAAAATTGAGCTTAAACAATAAATTTATGGCTTTTTAGCCATACCATGCGCCTCAAGTTTTCGTTCGCGTAACATCTCTATTTTTCATAATATTAGTTATTATGTATCGTGGTTTGCTTTTAACATAGGTTCCCCTAGTTATGCTTTAATACCTAGGATAAAAGTAAAGCAAATTTTTACATTCTTATCTAACATCAACTCGGCCTATACCTATATACGTTTCAAACGCCCAGTGTGGATTGGGAACTTCACACGCACCATTCAATTTATTTGCAGGTGGACGCAAGTTTCCTCCACGATGTTTTCTTCCGTTTACACGAAACGTGCTTTAGCACATGGAAAATTTCAATTGTAATTTCGCACATAATTTCCGAAAAAGTAGACACGCGCCATAGGTCTAACCAGTAGGCTACAACAGCTTTTTTTTGTTGTAGATTCTAAATTTAAAAAAAAACAGCCGTCTAAAAAGGAAACCAAAAAATACGAAGCACGCACACCGCACCGACATCCTTTCCACGCTGTCCTTGGTTAAAAATACAAGGTTTTTGTACAATTGTAAAAACCTCGTTTTTTCAAAAGCCCTTTCATCCGACATCGCGTGATGAAGGAAATTCAATAAGAGAGATCTTTTCATTAATATAATATTAATCATTAAGCCGGCAAGGGCAACTGTACCGTTTGTTCGGGTACATTGTTTGGAGGTCAGCTTTTTTTAAATAAGTGGTAGGATCGATGTGGAACGGCAAAAAGTATGGATGTGCGGATTACGAGAAATATTGAGTGGTGAAATTATTAGCGGCGAGTGCATCAAAGGCTGGCGTATTTGAAGGTGGCGTTAGTTATTTGTGTATTTGATTTTAGGTAGGTACTTATTTTGATTCTTAGTTTAAAAATTTTATTTATGCTCGCCATGTTTAAAACACATATTTCTTTTTTTATAAACTAAGTACAAGTAAAAAGTTATTTAAGTGATTTTTGAGATAAAGGATAGGGAATTGTAAATTTTCGTGGATTTTATTAGGTACTTATACAACTTAAAAACTACACACGGGAAAATTATAAATACTACTACTCTAGAGTCTTTTACATCAATGATTTTTGAGCTTTTGCTTTTGCTTATGTTGTCGCCGTTTTCTTCTTGCTAAATTTCATAATTATTTGTCAACGAATTGCATAAACTATGCATTTATCTGGGACAAAATCTACCCTATGTCCTTCCCAAGGTTTTAAACTATCTCCTTACCAAATTTCGTCTTAATTAGTATGCTTAGTATAAGTTTTACTTCACCAAATACTTCACGATTTCGATTCGAGATGTATTTGGTGAAGTAAAACTTATACTAAGCATACAGTTTAGCAGTTTAAGCATGAAGAGGTATCAGGCTGACAATAGTTATTTATGATACAAGTGCGGAAAGTAGGCTATTCCCAACGAATGGCGGAGATCTAAACACACGAGCAAAGCGAGTGTGGTTTAGCCGACATGAGTTGGGAATTTCGTACTTTCGACTCGTATAAGTATCATACAACATTTTACAATGAATTAAGCGAGGAAAAAAATTGGGGCTTAGAGCGCGCGTAGACAGAGAACGGTCTGGAGTTCCGAGTTCCGCGTTCAGAGTTCTGTGTTTTGAAAGGTTTTGACCGCTCGAGAGTTCCAGTCGCCTGCTGTGTGCGTTATCGTAAGAGACTCAAACATTCGAAAGAACGCAGAACACTGATTTCGGAACTCCAGACCGCTCTCTGTCTGCGCGCACTCATAAACATTTTCGGAAAAAGATGTTGCGTTCTTATTTACCTTTCATTGAGGGAAAGTCTCGTAGATGTTTACATATTTCAGCATCGGTTTAGTCAGCAGGAGGCTGTCACATTTAATTTTGTGCTTGGTCTAGGACGTCAGGCGGCGTTAAGTCCTATGTAAATTCATCACATGAACTCTCCATTTTAATTTACTAAACTTAAATTAATTCTCCGGACTGAATTCATAAACATTACAGTGGCGGGTTTTCATGACGGGCGCGAACGGGTAACCATGATTGGTTCGTGTAACGCCATGCGCGCGCACTGAAAGCTCATTGGTTGAATTTCGATTGCGCGCGCATGATGTCGTACGGTCCGAAATGGACTTAAGAGGATACGATGGCTGAGAGACTTTTGAGAAATAGGCATTTTAATAAAATGTCGCTGTGTCGCCCGAACCCCTCCGTGTCAGTACAGCGAGAGCGGGACAACTGCAGCTCAGACCGTTAATAGGCGCGTAAAATTGATCAAAACAGCATTTCGTAGTCCCCTGTTTTCTTCTCGAAAACTCAAGATTTAGCTATGCCCCTATGTTTTCCTTTTTTTGTTTATATGAAGGATTTCTTTTCTGATAATTGTCTGAAAATGACGTTAAAGTTGGGCAATTTTTTCAGTTTTGGAAAGCTCATATTCCTTATGTCAATTGAAATATGGAAAAAAACGAAACATAGGGGCATAGCTGTGGTAGAAACAGATTACACAGTAAAAAAAAAATTGGCTATAAAGCCATTATCCAGGGAGGAAACAGGGGACTACGTTTGTATGGAGAAATGGTGCGCATCGTATCCTCTTAAGGAATTATTTTAGTACTAAATTTTTTATTTCAGAACTTTTGACGAAATTAAAATTTGTGAGTTTAATAATATTAAAACAATCTGTTTTATTATTTCATCATTCATTTGGTTGCATCAAACATTTTCTTATTTGTGCAAAGCTGAATTATGACGACACAACTCTCTAGTCCTATTTTTTAAACACTAGTTTGGACACAACTTTTTGAGAATTGGCAATTTAAAAAGTTACTTTTCCGCACGCGTGTGGAAAGTAAAATCCATACAATTTTTTTTCACACTTGCGAAAGTGTGCTGGGATGACTAACTTTCTATATAATATATAGTGCGTCAAGAGGCACTTTCCGAGCATATGCATTGTAAAGTTACTTTCGCACTTAAAATAATAGAAATGGTAAGGATAACTATTTATTTACTTATTGTAATTGAGAGACTGCACAAGTATTCAAACTGAGATAATAGGATAATTTACTAATTTAAGAATTAGTTCTAAAAACAAAGATTCCAGGTAGCTCCCGTGTTAAATTTAATTATGAATTAAACAAATCAAAAGGTACCACTTTCCCTGTCTTTGATTTCAGCAACTGTCTAAACTCTGCAGTTCCTTAACTAACATCACAAGATGTCTTAGTTATCAAGCACAGTGCATACAAATATGTTAGAGTTAGAAACTAAAACGTAACGTATTTCTTAAAGTTTTGCCCAGAAAGGTGTGAATTATACCCACAGGGCAAAATCAACACTTTGATTCGATGATTGTTTATAAGAACATCAAGCTATTATAATAATCGGTCAAATAAACCCTTTGGTTTTGTATCAGAATAAGATTAACAATAATCGATTTTTTTTATTTTATTTTATTAAAACAAGCATGCCGCAAACATGGTCTCCGAACGAAAACCAAAAGTTCAAGCTTAAGGTTTTTCAAAGAGTGATAGAGCGCAGCGTGTTAAATAAATAAAATATACGCAGGTGTTACCCATATTATAAAAAAAGACTTATACTTCATTTAATTTAGAATTGAAGACCACAACATCATTATATTGCGGCTCGTCAACTATTTCTTACCTAGCAAATAGTACAGTACAATAGTCTGGGAGCCGCAAAATAAAATTGTTTTAATGTCATTTTATTTGCGTGTCGTCAATTGTTACTCTAGTACAAATTGTAAAGAGATTACAGTTCACGAGCTGCAATATAATGTTGTTAATTAATTCTTCTGGCCCTTAGATTTTTTATCTAAATAGTTTTTTTTAACGCTTATTGCTACATTTTTATTTTTTGACCGTTGGGCCTTTTCAAATTTATAACGAACCTTTTTCAAATTGTAACGTACTTTCTTCCAAATTTATTTACCTTAATTTTTTCTTTTGTAATCTTCGAACGATATTTTTTCTACCACCTCCAACGATTTCGGCTGACTTGGTTAGGAAGCTTCTCTTCACGCCGGTTGGATGGATGGCAGAAAAAGGCCACCTGAACCCCTTGTCTAAACAAGACCTAATTTCAGGGCGGCACAGTACGGATTGGAATCTGGGTACCACTCCAACATCCGCATATCTCCTCTTGCGCTCTTTCTTCGGCTGGCTGCCTGGAACCGAAGACCTCTCCTTGCTCCTACGGCAAGACCTACTCCTGCCGCTTGCTGACCCTGGGGCCACTACCTGTCTCCAGCCTTCGTCCAGCACCGGCAGCCTACGCTTCGGATACTAATCCAGGGAAGCCTTGCCAAGAAACGCTTTCCCACTCAACTCTCGAATCCGCGACCCTCGAGATCTATTTTTCTGTCAGTAAAGCGCTAGGGGCAAATATACGTCTTAAACCTTCATTTTGTTTCACTCAATCTAAACCCCTAGGGTCTCACCTGCTCTACCCTGACAGTGGCCCAGTGGTTCAGTGGAATTATAAACATAATTCTAAATTAAATGGAGTATAAGTAAGCTACGCTAAACTAAAATACAAATGAACTGATCTGAAACAATTACTTTGTCCATCCGCGACCTTATGATAGTTACGTTTATGCAAGAGCTATGTGTGTTCATGCAGTTTTTCATTGATATGGACCTCCGTAAAGTACTGCCTGATCCAATGTAGTATTTTATGCAACGGTTGTATAAGTGAGGCATCGATATAGAATGAAGTGAGGTTTTAAAAGGCGAGTGACGTGATTGCGATACGAACGAATGTGTTATTTTTATTATTATTTATTTAAAATATGGCTTCTGTCCTATTTAAGGACAATTTGTAGTGGTAGAGCCATGTTGTAGCTAGCCGCTGCATCACGAATGGGCCGGCTCGTCCGGGGCAGTACCACCCTCTCACAGAACACCGGCGTGAAGCAGCAGTGATCCTGCTTGCGTTTCGTACGGTCAGTGAGAGTGCCGGGGGCCCAATACCTCACCCCTTCCCTCTCCCCCTCCCTCTCCCCCTTCCCCTATTCCCTCTACTTTAGGGCCGACAACGCACTGGCATCGTGTAAAGCGCTGCGGGTGTCTATGGACAGTGGTGTTCATTTAACATCAGGTGACCCACTAGTTCGTTTGTCTGGCCTATCTAACATAATAAAAAAAAAAAAAAAAATTTCGCCAGTGTCAAAGTAAGCTCTCTTTGGGAGTGACGTTGTACGGTGATCGTAGTTTCTGCAACTTGATAGTAAAATTCCAGAAACCACGTGGATACAACTTGCGCATTAAAAAATGTCAGACACGAGAGAAATTATAGAATTTTGTGATCACTGTTAATTAAGGTTAATCGCCGCATAAAACACTATCAAAATTATACTTCAACTAGCCAAAGAAACAGAAATACCAAAAATTAGATACTGTCGACATCCGCCATGTTCGAATGCTACATAGAGTAAGTATAGACTTTTCTGAAGTCATTATTATCTATGTTCTTGTTTTCTGTTCGCGACCATGTAAAAAACAGATAAAAGTACAGAAGTGGAAAATAATATTTAATAATAAATAATAATAATAATAAATCTTTATTCAAAATAGGTTTTTACAATATAAAACTTAAGTCTAAACAAATTAAAAGTGAAGGATGACACATGCCTGAACTAGGAGGATCCTGTGTCTCAGGCGAAAAAAGGACTTACACAACTAGACATAACTATATGAATTAAAGTTAAAATTTAATTAAATTAACACTTGCAGAAAAAATAAACCGCTATGTAGGTAATCTTAGTACTAAGGTAAATTAGGAAACATTCTTAACAATAACATAAGTACCTTTATCAGAACAATGTTTATTTAAACAAGGTCAATAATTTAAACTACTAAATAATGACAAAATACTAATCTATATCTATCTATCTATACATAATAATATAATAAATCTGTAACAAGTCGGTGTCTGTACATTGAAGATATTTGAGAAAAACTGTCACTAGGGCTATTTGTTAGCGCAATAGAACCCAAAACAATGATTTTTAGTATTATTGTCTGTTTGTCTGTTTATCTGTTTGTCTGTGCGTTTGTGCGCGCTAATCTCAGAAACGGCTTAGCCTAGAAGGATGCGATTTTCACTGATATGTTGGTATTTTCTTGGATTAACATTTAGTGTTTGTTTCATTTGAATCGGTTGACAAATAAGAAAGATACGATACTTTCAGTGTTACCTCTAGATAGCCCATTTATCGAGGAAGGCTAATAGGCTATAATATCATCATGCTGGGAGTACGGTGGTGAATGTGAACGCGGGTGTGCGGGGGGGGTGAGGTGGGGGGGGGTGAGGTTGAAAGCGAGGTACAGGGGTGGGGGGGTATTTTTTATATCGAGGAACTAAGGAGAGCCATAATTGATGAAAAAGCAAATTGGATCAAAAAAATAAGCTGCCCAAATTACTAATTCCACGCGGAAGGAGTCGCAGGCAAAAGCTATGACAAAATAAAACACCACGCTGCGCACAAAAACACGCATTTTGTTTTATTAGCATTCAAATGGCATGACCTGCCGTGCAGTATTTTAACCGTAGTAAGGATTTAGTCAGTAGAATAAAGACTGGGCTGACTGGGGCATAAAATTACATCATCAAATGGGTCATGGATACTTGACTTATTTTGGAATTAAATGGGTCACCAATGTAAAGTTCATTCCCTCCAGCAATCACAAGTACAAAGAACTCCTTAAAAGGCTCTATAGATGTTGCTCCTGCTCCTTGTATCCCATACAAATCCATACAAAAGACGAATTTTACTTGGCTCTTTACAAAGAACATCATTATGGCATTATTTTTCGCAAAAATAAGAATAACAATCTTTACTCTGCACCCTTTGAACTGCAACGTAACTTATAAACACCCCTATTACAACTACATACAAGTTAAGTCGTAATTCTCTGGTAATAAAATAAATTTGCCTAATTATTATTATACATTATTACCAGCGCCGTCAGGCAGGAAGACTTTGGTCTTTATTTTGTAAGCATAAGTGCTATGTTGGATGTAGAGCTATACTGGTAAATAAATCGTGAGGCCGAAGACCTAATTCTGACGTAACAGTTACGTCTTTGAGTTTTTACACCTTCACGGTGCCAATAAGTATTGAGAAATAAAGACTTCGAGTTTAAAATTAACTTTATATTATAATATAATAGCTGTTTCTTGTAACTACGTCTACATTTCGTAGAAACCTTGGACATTCCTGGCAAAAAGTAGTATATGATAATCAATCAGATATAGTATAGCTTTCTATTTTTTTTTTTTTTCTAGCCTATAATTGTATCCCACTGCTGGGCAAAGGGCTCCCCTCTGGTCCTCCACAGCTCCCTGTCCTGAGCGAAATCTGGCCAATCGTTTAACTCTGCGTCCAGGTCGTCTCGCCATTTGCGCCTGGGCCTGCCTCGCCGCCGATAACCGTCGTGCGGCACCCACCACGTGGCTGAGTCTATATGTACATTAATTTTATTATACTAAAAATGCTTAGGTACTTAACCAAACTGAAACAAACATGAACAACTAACAGTTATGGCGTCGGTTTAACCAGCCAAATGCAATATTTGTAATTGACTTTCACGCGTTGCATTATCGACGCACCAACTCTTTAGTTTAGTCGCATGATAAATTATTATATTATTTATTTATTAAATCTTAGAATTGAACGACCGCTTTAGCCTAGTTGGTAGTGACCCTGCCTACGAAGCAAGAGGTTCTGGGTTCGAATCCCGGTAAGGGCATTTATTTGTGTGATGAGCACGAATATTTGTTCCTGAGTTATGGATGTTTTCTATGTATTTAAGTATTTATTTATCTATATAAGTATGTTTATCGTCGTCTAGTACCCCTAGTACAAGCTTTGCTTAGTTTGGGACTAGGTCGATTTGTGTAAGATTGTCCCCTAATATATATATATTTTTTTAATTCAATCTTAGTTCAGGAGCTCAATCACCCACGTGCATATAAACCATAAATACGCTATAAACGGCCATAATTACAAATATAGAAATATCAAGTGTTAACAGAACCTAGATTAACACATACCTACACCGGAAAACCGCGAAGTCCCCTCGGAATACCGATAAACGAATTATTTTCAGATAAATTCGCAGGCAATAGCTAGTCAGTCCTAAGACACAAAAACTTTTAACGCAAAAAAAAATTGTCATTTTTAAATATCACTATCAACTCCCGTCCTATGATTTGCCCCACAGCACAGAATAAATAGTACAAGTCCCAGAGTTGCAATATCCTCTTCTTACTTTCATGGAGATTAAAATGTTTCGTAATGTCGACTTGCGAAATTCTTCGATCTACATAAAAAAGTGAAGAACAGTAGTATTTTCATAACAATAACTCCTTACAACCATTGTGTATGCGATACAATAATTTGTATGGCTACCGGACCTCGCGTGCCCCGGGTCATGCCGGCGTCATTGCGAAATCGCTAGCGAAAACGAGTGCCTTACGCCGAGTCTAGACCTGCAAGAAAAAATATGCAAGTTGTATTTCATTGCGAGGCAAAATAAATCAAGACGTTTATTCTTCAAGTACCGCAAAGGGCTCTTTTACTTGTAATTTTTTTTAAATTACCAGCGCTTTTGGAAGGACCATGATTGCCAAGAAGAAACTTTGCAGAAAGTCATCTTTTCAAAAGAAAAAAAAAAAAAAAAATAGAAAAAAAAACATTTAAATTACCATACAGGGATGTATGGGGTCCCTTAGTTACACTAGATAAAGCATGTGTTAGTTGACGAAATAAATGCAATTCAAAGTCAAAGTCAAAGTCAAAATTGTTTCTTTTGCTGTTACTATTGTTAATGATATTGCGTGTATGTTTATTGTCATTGTGTTGTTGTTTGTTGTTTTTTTTTGACTTTATCAAGCTGAAATAATAAGGATGTAACATTGACTTGTAATTGAAAATGGCTTTATAGTAAAACGCCGGTAGCCGATATACCGAAGCTTGCTTTGATTACCTACTATTTTCAAAATGTCCAAAATTCCGAAGGTTTAATGTCGACTAATTCAATTTATTTAAGATTCAGCAAGGTATCACGTTTACGCTATACTTACCTATTTAATACCATTATCTTTCTGTTCTGTGCCACTTATTGTTTAGAAAAATTTAATTATGAGCAAATCGAGGAGGAGGTTTTACGTGCAATTGCCACACCGTGCGAGCCGAGCGAGCGAAGTGAGCATGTAATGGCAGCGGCCGGCAAAATACCAGGACCAAATTATTTATTTATGTTTCAAGGTTTTCGGTCAAACGTCCTTTCGGAGTGTAAAACATTCGGCGTTTCAATATTCGCACTTCCGTTCTTTGATCTTGTGAAATTTAATCTTTTCAACTTCGGCATTATGATGTGTACCATCTACCCAGCCATGCTAGCAGTTAAAGGCACTACCGGCCAAGCCCCTCTGGCCATTCAGCGGCATTAGTTCCATGCCACTGAGCCAGCAATTCCTAAGGAATGTAAGAATGTCATCAAAGTGGAGAAATTGCGAAACGGGACATCAATGACTCGAGATATGACGAATGCAATGATGGTTTAAAGAATTGTAACGTTGGTACGGTACTTATTAACAAAACAGTTAAATATTCTAAGTAAATTTTTTAATACCTTGAATAGAGTCCAAATATTTTTTTTTTTTTTTACTTTTTTTTTAAAATAAAACTGAGCCGTGATTGACGATTCGTTAGATCAATTTGCCAGATCGTTGTTTCCTAGTATAGCAAAATTTCCATTCACATTTTTTCTTAAATGCTTTTTTCTCACACTGGTTTTTTAATGAATTATTTTCACAGTAGCGTTTTTTCCTAATTTGGATTGACACAGAAACAGTGCTGACAGAGTCTCCCGGAGACTCTCTTTCTGTGAGCTTTTGGCCCTTCAGGCCGATGCAAACTTAACAACCTAAATCTACCTATGTTTCTGTGTCGATTACAATTGAGAAAAAACGCGATTGTGAAAATAGGCTTCAGGAAAAAACCACTGTGGGAAAAAAGCATTAGCCAAAAAAAAGAATGGAAATTTTGCGACTGGGAAATAACGATTTTGGCAAATTGATCTAATTAATCTGATTGACCCATATCTCACCTGATGAAAACTGGATGTGACGAAGAGCCCTAGGTTGTATCTATCCGGAAATATAAATGTATGATTAACAGGCTTTGATCAATTATAACTGTAGATCCACAGTCGCGCGCCCGAAAATGTCCGAGCCAAATGAGCGCCACTTTGATAAAAGTGGCCTTCTTTTTCTCAGTACGTTGCGTGAAATTGTCAAGTTCAGCTGTCAAGTGTCAACCGAAATTCGACTGTAATGAAGTAATGACTAGGTTCAAATTTCTGTTTAGGTGATGATTTTAATTGTTATGCAAACAAATAAAAAAGTTCGGACATTCTTTGAAGGGGATTTTGTTCGGCAATGTGTATCTTCAGTTATTTGATCAAAGTTAACAGGACATTTTTAAAGTGGATAACAGGACTTAGTTACTATGACACGGAAGACTTATTGAAATAGTTTTAAGCACTGGTATTCGTTTGATTCTAAGATGAAGCTAATTTCATTTTAATATAGATGTAATTTACTTCTATAAATATCTCTGTAAATGAATTAAATTTTCATAATATGCGATATGTTTGTAACTTAAATATACTACTAATACTCTAACATACACACACACACACACACACTCACACACACATACACACACTCACACACACACATGTAAGCATCTAAATTTAATACCTGTGGTTTAGTATAAATTTAGGTATAGTTTTTTTGTTAATTATTTTATAATAATCGTTTAAAAAATCTATGCTAAGATAACATAACTGGCACGATCGGTCGGGGTCGGTGATGTCTTTGCGCTCTGACACCTTGACAAAGTACGGCTTCTATTAATCTTATTAATTTTTGACAATAATTGCAGCGTTGAGATGGCCGAGTGTGAATATGTCTCCGACTTTGGTCCGATTTTATTTCTTATTAATAGAAGAGCGAGGCCTCCTGATACAGGTATGTTAATACCTACTAGGTGGTCTCAAACACCATCATACCAATGTAAAAAATTTGTTTTACCCAATAAACGATTTATTATTATTATTATTATTATTATGATATGATAGATGATGTGACCGAATTCCATTCCTTAGCAGTATACGAGTAAATAACTTAGCACCAGTACTACCTTATATTATAGTAGGTAGTAGGAATTATAGTTATTAGGTACTACTTATTAACATAGCGAACAGAAGGGTATAAAAAATAGTCTACGACCTATTCTCAGACCTACCAAATATAGACAAAAAAGTTTCATAAAAATTGGTCAAGCCGTTTCGGAGGAGTTCGATAGCAAACACCGTGACACGAGATTTTATAAATGCAAAAGTGTGTGGGTCTGTCTACCGATTTAGATGAGATTTGGTATAGAGATAGTTTTAGCCCCGGGAAAGGACAAAGGAGAGTTTTTATCCCTGAAAAATTGCATAGTACCTGCGGGATAACGATAACAAATTCTTCGCTGGTGCAGTAGTAGTACCCACAAAGTAAGACGTTAACCTATAGTTTTTTTTTATTTATAAACTATAGATACTTAACCTACCTTACTTTTAAAATAAAATACAAACAATTTAGAACGATAAAAAATCTGATATTCCTATAATTTCCTTAAAAAAATATTTTACCGCCCAAGATGTTTTTAAAAAACAGCGTCAAATTTTACACTACTAACCTGCCGCCCTGTAATTTTGCTAAACACTTGTCTTGGCTTTGATGACTGTATTTACCTGTCTATTGATGCTGACTTCCGTTTATGGCCATTTCCTTTTAGATATGGCACATCCACATCTTGTGTGGTGGATTAATGTTGATATTTCAATAGATCTGACGACATAAGAGTCTTTTTGTGATGAGGTCGATTATCAAAGTTAATCCACCTACACCTCTGTTTTTTTTTCATTTAATACATCAACACAATTAACAGGCTACACACACAGGCCAGTTCTATATTGTGGAAAAACAAAAAATATGTAGGACAACAACTACTAGGTACAACATACTGTACATGTTGTACTATTAGGTACAACACTATGGGGTCTATTATTAATGAACAGGTAAATTTAGTATCTTCTCCTTTACTGCGGCTTGGGTCTAATTTGAACAGTTAGTATTAATAAAATATGCCTTATAAATAAATAAACAAAAATTCAAGGTAGTTTTATAATATGTCAATAAAAGTTAATTTTTGTGGGGTAGTTTGAGAATAAGAAAAATAAAGTGGGTACTTGTGAAGTTACAGTGACAAGTTAAAACATTTGTTTTGGTTTGTTACAAGTAGTTTAACATTTGGTAGCATAGCATACGGTTGTGGTAACTCCGAAGATGAGCTCTGGTTGAGTTCGAAACGCGTCAGTGTAGCTTGGTGGTGGTGATAGTTGTGTTTATGTGATTTGTGTGTGTTCGTACAGTGTGGAGGTGGAGGAACTGCATGAACACACATTTCTTGCATAAACGTAACTATTGTAAGGTCGCGGGTGAGCAAAGTAATTGTTTTAGTTCATTTAGGACAACAATGTCCAGTACTTGGGTACCAATTACTACCTTAGCAAAATAACACAAAACGTACAGCATGACCTTAGTGAATTGACCATATACCTGTTTTTGGCGTTAGTTTTAGTTGTAGGTTTAGTTACATTTGCGCTGCTTATTTTACCTACAAAGCGAAAGGAAGGACAAGAAAATTTATTGCAAGATTATTAACCGTGCAAACGCGGATTTAAGATATAGTTTAACTGTATTTTCGCGCTTCGCGAAGCAAATCAAGTTTATCTGTTTTTATATAAATGGATCTCTAAAGTAAAGCCTGAATCTATACAGCGGTCCACGCAACCCACAAAAACTAGACATCCCATTTCGCTACCGAATTAGGCAAATTTCTATATCAAGTTATCAAACATCGCCATTATGAATTATGATAATTTATTTGATGAACGCATTAGGCCACACATGTCGATAATCTGCTCTAAACTGATCTTACAATGTATACTAAATCATAATCTAATCATAATAATTGTTTAGCAAATTGAATAAGTAGATAATTAACCGGAAAACAATAAAAAATGTGGTATGTACTTTAAAATTCCGCTTTTTTACAATATAGGCTTGCGTTTGACCACAACCACGCTCGATGGAAAGCGAAGATGAGGTCTACGATGGAGCAAGCTTGCCGAGTAAATGCTCATTCACCCTAGACTTGACAACGGCCGGATAATAGCGTTCAGGGAACACAGACGCAAGTTAGGGAATTAGCTGTACGGTTAATGGAGGTCAGCGAAAAATTTCGGGGATGAAAAATTGATCTAGCTTGGTCTTATCTCTGGGAAAACGCTTGGTACCGAGTTTCAGCCCGAGCGGAGCTTGGTCGCCCAGGTACTAAAGCTTATACTTCTGAAGGGCTCATAAATCTGTTTATTGATTCAGAAGACATTTTTATTTATATTTTTATTAAGAGAGAGAGGCAAACGAGCAAGCGGGTCATCTAATGACAAATGATCACCACCGCTCATGAATATTAACAACTCGGGAGATTCATTGATCTGTTGCCATATACACATACCTATATATGTTTAGAAAAAAAACATATACCTATGCAGAGACAAATCGTTATTTACACAATTTGGAATACAATATTATGAACCTGGGGAGACCTTTATGAATCAAACTGTCCAATATTTATAACAGTACTAACCCCTATTTCGGTAAGTAACTGTTCATCGGAAGTGTACGCCGGAACGAACCCGGACAGGTTAACGGTAACCCTTGCTAACCGTATCTTGTGTCTATTCCTTTTTTTGTACAATTTTCACAGATGACTAACTTCCATCTCTGGTTACATTTTTTCACCGAAAAAATGAAGAAAAAAATTGAAATGTTTTTGTCTATGAGAGTATTTTCAATGGCAAGGAATTAGCAAATAAATAAATAACAAAAACATGACGCGACCAATGCGCATTGGGCGCGCGTGGGAACTACTTCCTAAGCCCTCTTATTCTGAGAGGAGGCCGGTGCCCCGCAGTAGAAAATATATAACCCGAGATGATGATGAATAATTCTTCTTTTGATGCAATTGGGTAAAAATTAATAATATTAAGAGGGTTTATACCTGCTGAGCCGGCAACGTTGCATTTTTGTTAGTTTTTCTCGATTATTCCATAAAAATTGAATGAAAATTAAAAATGTTTTGAATACAAATTGTTCTAATATATAAGTTAATGTGTCTACTGCAATAATAATTCGTGATAAGACTTTTATTTTCTTTAAAAACCGTTAGGTAATAATTTGTTCGTTTTTAAAGAAAATATAAGTCTATCACTAATTATTATTGCAGTAGACAAACAGCCACCAGGCTTAAATAAACCCATTTTCTGAAATATACGGCCTAAAGTACAAGACCTAGGTATTAATGCACGTCCTTATAATATAATTCATGTTTTGTATACAAAATAACATAAGGGCAATAATCAGGGCGTGCATTATTAGGTCATGCATTCCTGGGCAAAAATCACTTGGACCTACATTAACCGCATCCCATTACGTCACTAGGGGATGTCATGATTGTTATTATGATTTCTCAATCTAAAGTTCAACAACAACAAATCTGGTCCCACATCCACTGAGTTCATTGGGCCCCACTTTTTATGGGTCGCGAAATACGACCCTTTCTGTTTAATGGGCCATGGAATAATCGCGAAGAAAAAACATGTTTTTGTTCCGATCCTGTCGTCTCAATATTGAGACAGCAAAGACTCTAATAGTAAATTGTTTTTAACCCCCGACACAAAAAGAGGGGTGTTATAAGTTTGACCGCTATGTGTGTGTGTGTGTTTCTGTCTGTCTGTCTGTCTTTCTGTGTGCCTGTCTGTGGCATCATAGGTCTAATGGGTGAACCGATTTGGATGCGGTTTTTTTTAATAGAAAGCAGATTTTTTGGCGATGGTTCTTAGATATGTTTCATCAAAATCAGTTAAGCGGTTTCAAAGTTATCAGTTCTTTTGTTAGCTGCGGAATGGATTTTAGACGCATAATGGACAATGACTTAATGTTCAAACATACGAGCGACATAATTGCGTTGGGGGTTTTTAAAAAAAAATAATTTATGTTATTGATAAAGTAGGTTACGCCGGTTGTGATTCATATAGACAACTAATTTTTCATCACACTTGCTCGTCAATGGTGTTATTCCATGCCTGTATACTAAATGGCCTAAATTGTTCTTAAGGGAGTTATGGATTTACATACAGTTTTTTCACCCAAGGGAGTTCTAACTTTAGATTTAAAATTTGCAAACAGGTTAGTATGTGTGTCATTTCAGGCTAAGGAGGTTTCAAGTCAGCCAACTTTTTATTTATATCTTTAAAACTTAGCTACTATAACCCAATTTTATAACACAAAACTTATATACGCTTCTGTCACTTCGTTATTTTTTTATGTTAAATTTTTATCAAATAGTTTTTGCAATAATTTTAGTATTTTTTTAATATGTTGGCAGAATCTGGCCGTATGACCATTCAAACTCTAAACTAAACACAGTTTACATTATCTATGGTAGATGACTCGAAAAAAAGTGACAATCTGTATTGGCGGGTAGCCATAATTTTATTCAATTTAAGTGTTTCGAGACAAAATAATTTTATTTTTTAATTTTTTTTCCTCGCAATGTTATGAAAATCATTCTGTGTATCACGGGCCGTAAGGGGATTACAAACTCGAGTCATTAAAAGCCTTCGGCATCGGGCTTCTAATATTATACTTTCGTTAGTAATCCACTACTTACGGCACTTGATAGAGAATGTACTATTATAGGTCAGAACAGTATCAAAATCAAACGTTTATTCTGCAAGTAGGCCGCAAAGGGTTCTTTTACATGTCACTTATTTAAACTACCAGCGCTTACGTAAGGACCATCATTGCCAAGAAGAATGCGCCGCAAGAAACTTGACAGGAAGTTTTCCAACAAAAGTTACACAAAACCAAATGGCCTAGTGGTTAGAGAACCTGACTACGAAGCATGAGGTCCCGGGTTCGATTCCCGCGTCGGGTCAGATATTTGTATAAAAAATACGAATGTTTGTTCTTGAGTCTTGGGTGTTCAATATGTAGTTAAGTATGTATCTATCTATAAGTATGTTTATCCGTTGTCTAGTACCCATAGTACAAGCTTTGCTTAGTTTGGGAGTAGGTCAATTGGTGTGAATTGTCCCGTGATATTTTTTTATTTAATTGTACATCGGTACACTAACATACATGGACTATTATACTAACAGATGAAGCTTTGCTTAAAAAGTTTGTGAAAATAGGAATTTTACCTTTGTTTCATCTACTTTAATTTAATCATAACTTTTTAGCCCCAACGTGACTTTGCAAGTTTATCTGTCATTTCAGATGTAAGTTCGGGACATACCATCACACCTTTTTACGCAAAAAAGGTTGGTAACACTAAATCTCAGAAGCAAATCAGTGAACTAATTAGTAACGTAGGTAGAGACGTGAGAACCGGCGTGGGGAGCAGTCTCCGCTGAAAATATGGACCACCGGCCGGGGAAGATGCGCGTGCGATGATGCACGAAGCAGTGGATGAGGTAACCTGCTAATAAATTAATTTGAATACGCATCATCATCATTATTGCATCATTTCAGCCGTAGGACGTCCACTGGTGGGTATAGGCCTCCCTCATTGACGCCCAATCATTACGGTTGGAAGCGATTTGCATCCACCCTGAACCTGCGGCCAAATAGTCCTTCCATCTCGTTGGTGAACGTCCTACGCTGCGCTTGCCAGTCCGTAGTCTCCATTCCAGAACTTTTGGGCCCCGACGTCCATCTGTTGTTGTTGTTAATATATATTTGATTTCTTGTTTATTTACCTAATTCTGGTTTTCTATGTTCAACAAATTGGAATTTACTTTTAAAATTACCACCTCTAACTTTCGTCCGTCCGCGCCCCTCGGGGCCACCTACATTCGCGTGTCTTATGTTTCACGCGACCCGGAGAAAAGCGTGGCGGGTTCAGTTCCAGCGGTGTCGAGTGGGAACTGGTTCTTATTAAAGCAATTTTAATTCTGTATGTACAGAAACTAAGTGGAAAATGTGGGCTGAGCAATTAAACCATCCATTCGTCATCATCATTTTAGCCGAATTGACGAGATTTCATTTTTTGACACCTGAAAATCATTACAGAAATCGAAAGAGTTTTGCCTCCTTAACACGGAAAAATATTTATTATGATTTATTTCTCCATATTTAAAAAAATACAAAAAATTAAAAAAATATATCTGAATTTACCAATATTACCACTAAGGGGATCCGACGCCCGTGCGGGTTCGTACCTGGTGCAAAGGTTGTCCATCGCCATTCAACGTGGTAACGCGGCCAGTGTGATGGGTACCTTTGCGCCGGGGACAACTCGTGGGGGACTTTTTGACTGAACTTAGGCTAGTCTTAAGTTATAAATTTATTGTTTTATTTTTGTATTTTTGACTTTAAATAAATAGTAACTGCTCATCACCTTTTCTTAGGTACTTATAATATATGTAGGTATGGCTTAGATATGTGCAAATAAATGTAATCGTATATTACCACAGAATAGATAATGCTTCCTTTGCCTTTTTCACGAGAAAAAAGAGCTGTAATAATTTTCAATTTGATAACAACCTCAACGTCAGATTCACGTCATCGCTTTTTTTTAATAGAGACTAGACAAAAGTAATGGATCCATTGTGTGGTAGTTTTGGAGTTACACCATTTTAGAATAGGTAAGCACATCTTAAAAAAAATGTAATAAATTAATTAATAGTCCTAGTGAAAATTTAAAACTATCAGCGTCATTCTCTTTCCAAACAGAATACAGAGAACGGATCAAATTATAGTCTTAAAAATATGAAATGTTGTCAATTAGGTCCAATGCTGCACATAGGCCTCCCCCAAGATTCGCCAAACAACCTGTTTGCTGTCCTGTACCTCTACCATGAGTTACACTAGTTTACAGTGACCGTACTCGCTAGCGACGGCATAAATGATTTGTATGGAGAATTGTGTACAGCGCCTCTAGCGGTCACTTACGGAAGTACAATTCTCCATACAAATCATTTACGCCGTCGCTAGCGAGTACGGTCACTGTAAACTAGTGTAACTCATGGTAGAGGCACTGCTCCATCCACATCCAACGCGTCCCTGCATCCTTAACCGGGCAGGGCACATTGCTCGTAGAACTGATGGCCGTTAGGGCCAAAAGGTTCTCGAGTGGCATCCACACGGACCGGAAGACGTTGTGTAGGTATTCCTCAAACAAGATCTATTTCTCTTGTTATTCGTTGATTTCATGTGCTTTTTTTACAATAAAGAGCTAAACATACTTACATAAAGTTTCAAGCTTATTGACGAAGCTTGTTCGCTTGTAAAGTAATTACTTTGCTCACCCGAAAACAGATCTTAGCTCGGGTGAGCAAAGTAATTATTTCAGTTCATTAATATGGATCTGCGCAAAGTAACGCCTGATTCAATAAATTATTTTATTCTTGTAACGAGATCATCTTTTAAAATTTCATATTTCATTTAAATTCCATCACTAGAATGAAAGTTAAGAAAGCATCGCACTAAAATATAATAGGTAGGTACAATGCTTATAGTTTATCTAACCATTTGGATACACTCTTATTCATTGACGACTATGTCAGTTACGTAATTTAATTTTTGTAATTTGTAATTTGCATTACCAAGAAATAGACAAATTATTTGACTGTTTAAACAATAAAAAAAAATGTAACACTTTAGGAAATGCATCCACCACCCTCAAATTTCCGTGTGAGAAGACATTCTATCATTCAAATAGAATAAACTTTCAGAAATGCTGTAAAAAATGTATTATTTAGGTAGGTCTCAAAGTGAGAAATAAATACAAAAGGCTGGTAAGTGTAACAAAAGCTTAGCAACCGTTTATTGACAAGGAAGAGTCACTATAATTATTATCGACTTTAACTAAAAAAGACATTTAGGTATGATGATAGATTACTCACAAGTCTCATATCACAACGTTACTGTACTACAAATTTAAAAGAATATAAAACACATTAAAATTATGTATGTTGGTAAACAGTTTATTTTACAAAAAAAAAACGCAATTGATAACCGTTGAGACATATTTAAAGTCAATTGGAAAAATATGTGTTGATTTAATCCACTGATATTTATGAATTGTTACCTATAGTTGAAGAAATATTATTTGCACCGATGAATGTTATCTATCGGGCCGGGTTGTCCTTTGTGTTTCGATAGGGTCATAAAACCATTAACTATTTGTCCTATTGTAATGTCCTAAGGTAAAGCGATGAGACAAAACGGTGCAAATTATATTTCGTCAACTATACCTTAATTCGACCATATAAGAGCTATGGACATATTTATGAGCAAATTGCATGCACCCATATAACACTTGACTGTAAACTATATTTTCTTTTTTTACCAATTTTATTTTTTTTAGTTATCACTTTTGTTAGAAATAAAAAACTTGCCAAATAAAGTGCAAATATCAATAATGATCCCCTAGCTCAATAACAATAACACGAACAACCATAAAACTAGATCAAAAAGTCAAACGTACCGTCTAAAAATACAGCCAGAGGGAGGAAATAATTAATAATGATTGGCTTCAAATTACCCTCTCGAAAGCGCTAACATCCCTCTCACACCCACCCGGTTTACCACAACCTTTCTCCCTCCGCCGATCCGGGATTCTATTTAAGTAGGAACAGGTAAGCGCCCATAGCATTCCTTTGCGGTAGCCCACCGAGCACGCACCTGTATCACTCACACACAATGACGACCGATTACGCACATCGTTTGTTATACTCCGAGAAGGACATGTTCCCGTCCGAAGTTATGATGGAATACGCAACTGAAGATTGCTACTTATCTTGGCCGCGGTCCCCTGATTCTGGACGTTCGAGCTTAGAACCAACTCCTTCTATGGATGGTAGCATCAATCAAGATTCACCGAACCACATCGCGTATCGAGGAGTTTCGCGCGAAGTTTTAGAAGACAGTGCTGAAGATTCAGAATTGCTGGAAGGTGGTAAAAGAAGAGGAAGAGCGACCAACGTTGCTGTGCTAAGGAGGAGACGTTTGGCCGCAAATGCTAGGGAGAGAAGGAGAATGCAGAACTTGAATAAAGCTTTCGACAGACTTCGAGGTCATTTGCCTTCTCTTGGTGCCGATCGTCAATTGTCGAAGTACGAGACCCTGCAGATGGCGCAAACTTATATCGCTGCCTTATACGAACTTCTTCAGTAAAAAGGTATTTATAGTGCCGTGAATTGCAAACATTTTAGTGTAGTGTTACTCGTAGTTTAAATCTGCCAAATTATCACCGTTTAGATTAGGTAAATACAGGGATTTATTTATTGTAAAAATTAAGTACCAGAATACTCAAGTGTTACCAGTTTTTATTTCGATTGATCATTTTACTTACTTAACGCGGTTCGTGTTTGTCACGCTTATTATGTTTAATGTATTTTAAATTTAAGGTGTAATTTGCCTGCATAATCCGTCCTACCGATTTAGTTTATTTTTAAGTTATCACAGCTAATATGGGTTGTGTTTTTGTCATCTTGCCGTCAAGTATTATAGTAGTTAGTTGCTTATACATTCCATTAATGGGACTTGAAAGTCAGTATTGTAGAGAAATTTGTTGTGCTATTACGAGAATAGTGTTTATGACGATGGTCAACCAATGTTTTTATTTGTAAATATACGTTTGAATTTTATGCATTATTTTCTATTTATGAATCCCTACTAGTGTTGATAATTCCCTTCTTTTTTGCATCGATACATGTAATCATGGGTTATGGTAATTTTCAAACGGTTTACTCCCCAATCAAGCCTGATACGTAAAGTGAAAAGAATAGTAAAGTATTATGAATTTTATTAAATAAATTTTAATATTATTTCATCACATTAAAGTCATCAAAAAGATCTGTTTTAGAAAATATTAACTAATGAACGAAGATATATATTTTGTAGTGTTTTATTAATAAACAGATAGTAACAAAATTGTTGTTTTATTCTAAAAACCACTTGATTTTAATTTTCACGAGATCGCTGTTACGTGTACTTACCTATTCCATTAAAAAAAGTATTTTTAAAGCCATTATCAATAAAGTTTAGTAATAAGCCAGTAGAGATTATACTTGGATTTTTTTTCTATCCTATAATAGTGTCCCACTGCTGGGCAAAGGTCTCCCCAGACAGGGAGCTATGGAAGACCAGAGAGGAGGCCTTTCCCCAACAGTAGAACTTGGAACCGATTAGAAAAATGTAAGAGTAGCTTTGTCAAAATGACAGTTTTAAGCTTGAACGGTACACGGTTAATTGAATTAGACGTAACGCAATTAGCGTCACCTAAATGTTGGAAAATAAAGTAAATGCCCTTAATGCGTCTAAGATACCTTTGGCAGCTTACAAAAGAGCTGATAACTTTGAAACGACTAAACAAATTTTGATGAAACATGTCTAAGAACCATCGCAAAAAACCTTCTTCAAAAAAAAACGCATCCAAATCGGTTCACCCATTTATGAGTTATGATGGCATAGATAGACACACAGACGGACACACACACACACACACACACATTAATAGTGGTCAAACTTATAACACCCCTCTTTTTGTGTCGGAGGTTAAAAAACAAAGGCTACAGTTGACCAGTTTATTGGAAGGAAGTTTAGCATCTGCTGTATTTGCATAGACTGACTGATTGTTCTGTCACTCGCAGTAGATTGACAAGTCTGTAGAAATAATGATTATGAAGACCTCACAAGATTATAAACGGAATAACGTAAAATATAATAAATAGTAGACTGTCGTAACTAATATTGATTGTACTGAGAGCTGTGGTCTTAGATGCTGTGGTAGGTAAGTTGACGCCAAGTCAAACTCAAAATGTTGAACTTCCTTAATTTTAATCTTTTTTATTTTCGAACATACGAGTAACATACGTTACTACTTTAAAAAAAAAAAAATAAGAGTTTTTTAAAGAAGTCAGGATATGGAACCATAATACATATATTATAGCACCAAATTACCAATGACAAAGTTTTTGCGCCAATTTACCCACTTAACACAATGCAATATTTATCAAGAGGGCTAAGGATTTATACACCGTCTTTTTTTTTTATTTCCGTTAACTTTAAGGGAAGATTGTTCAGGCCAAATAGATCGGTGAAACTAGTGTCTTTACTCTTACTATTTAATAATTAAATTTAATGGCTGAACCAGTGGAAAAGGTCCTTCATTACGTCATATGTATATTATTAGGTATTTATCTTTTAAATTTCATTAGTAGAGTTTTCATTCATAGCTATTCGCTACAAGGAGATTATTAAGGCGAGTTCGTTCGACAATACGTACTAATTTTTCTTTTATTAAGTTTCACATCAATGTCATTATTGTAAACATTGGTATTGTATCAATAATCGTATTTAAGTATGTGAACGGAAAATAAACGCTTTTACGAAAGCGTACCTACTCTAGAGCATGGTACTGAAATTATTATCCGTTAGGAAATCCTTCCTTCCTTACTCCTTACTAATACTATAAAAGTGAAAGTAACTCTGTCTGTCTGACATCTGTCTGTCACCTCTTCACAATTAAACTAATGAACCGATTTAGATAAAATTAGTTATGCAGATAGTTTGGGACCCTATGAAGGCGACAGGGTAGTTTTTATCCAGGAAAATTGCATAGCGATGAATGACTTATTCGCAGACGATGTTGCGGGCAACAGCTAGTATTTTATTAAAGTGATCAAGTTTTTAAATGAGAAATTAAAACGTGCTCAATTAAAACAGGGCGATGTTTAATTTTTTAAAAGCAAATTTACCTAAAACTACTAATTTCGGCATAAAAAACGTCCATCCTGCTCTATCATTAGAACACGAGACGTGTGAACCTAATGACAGGTGCTGTCAAAGTCCTTGACAGCGGCAACGTCTTTATTCTGACGGACTGTCAAATTTGACAGTTCGTCGAGTCATGCGCGAAACTCGTAGTGGATTCTGATACGTGGTTATTAGTGTCATTTACCTTGTTAATAGGATTGCAAGGCATTAAAATTAAGTTGATATCAACGGTTGATTTATTTCTTTATGCCTTTGTCGAACATTTTATCACATCACTCTCTTGGTTTCCTTCAAAACCATCTTATTGATGTAGGTATTATACTGATTAAGACAAACGGTTTATGTACGAATGTTAGATGATAGATAAATGAAACCACTAATCAATTGACGTAGTTTTTATAAGCTGGCAAAACACGCTCCCACAGATTTTGTATGGAATTAGCTAGTTGTGATGTCACTTCAATGCCAACTTCACAGACCAACAATTTTTGTGTTATAAAGCTACTAAAAATCTAATTAGCAGCTAAGTTTTCAGGCTAAGATACTTAAATTATTTTTACTAGAGTCGCTTCTTGGAGTTATTGTTTTATAATTTATTGAATCAGGCGTTACTTTGCGAAGGTCTATAATATTAATGAACTGAAAAAAATACTTTGCCCAATATTTTGAATTTACTTTGATCAAATAAATGTATTTTCTTTAAACGCTCCAGCTCTCGTGGCATTGTGTTAAAAGGCTGGTAACAATTACACAGAATAGTCTATTGAAGCTTAAATATCATCGCTTTACATTATTGCCCACCCTGCATAAGAGAACTTGTTTTTTTCACCGATCTTTATAATGACGCCAACCAACTGTACGCAGCCTTATCTATTACTTGACATTACCCGCGCACGTGCCTTGCGTCTAGGAGTGTAAGCGGTTTCATTGGTCGCCGCTCGACCAATCACAGGACGGCTCATAACGCACGCCCGTTCAATTGTCGAACGCAGAGTAATGATATCATTAGAAATAGATAGGCAAATACTGTACAGTCACAGAATAAACGATAAGAGGAATTGTATTATCGTGTGTATCTTCTTCCACAATGGATGTCGCCATTTTGCCTCTCCCGCTGCAATGAACACACGTTTTTTAGCGTTTTCTTAGGTTTTAGTAGATTACGGTATTCGTCAATAAAATTTAATCCTTTTTTAAATACCTTCATTAATATTTAGTCCTATGTCATTATACAACTCTTAGAACAAAGGTGTGAATTTATTTTATTTTCGTTTGAATATTAAACCTTGTCAGGGTTGACGAGGGTTGTTTGATATCTAAATTATCATGAGTTATTATAGGTATAACGTATAATATATCTTCATAGCAAAATGGTCTGGTTGAATAACTTATGTTTAGAGAAAAGATAAGGATCTTTATTAATGTCCGCTTGAAAAACTAAATCTCGATTAAAATTTGAATTAAGACACTATTAAACTGAGCTTAAAACTAATAGCCTGGCCCTTGTCCATAAACGTTTCAAGTGCTATAATTCTTCTAATTTTCTCTTTTTTGTATGCAAAAGTAAACAATTAGGTACCTAGTTATGTCGATTTGTAGAATTTACCTTGAAATAATGCGTTAGAAACATTAATTATTGAACTGAAACAATTATGTACTTTGCTCACCCGCGACCTTGTGATAGCTACAATATGCAATATTATGGTAGCTATCTTAAGGCCACGGGTAAGCAAAGTAATTGTAGCAGTACATTGACATTATATTATGGACCTCCGCAAAGTAACGCCTGAATCAATAAATTACATTAATTATTGTTTATTATTTATGAAAAAATCTTTTGAAGTCAATTTTGAATTCAGTTGATTTTTTTTTGTACTATGCTTTACTTAACAGAATACCTCAGCAGAAATTTACACAAAACTCTCACATAAGTAAGGATTTAACAAAATTGCGAGGATTAGCACAAAATCGCGCTACAAACCAATTTAATACTACAATTACCTTTCGAAGGTCAATACGAAATTAAGGTTAATCTTTATAGCGAGTACGGACATGTAGACAGACGGACAGACGGACAGGATGTGCTGTAATTACGCTGTCGACTAAACTTTACTTGAAGTAAAAGTTCAAATTAGAATTGTTCGCTTTTAAGGTGGGGAAGCGCACGCTCTAGGCGCGAAATTCAAAATTTTTACAGGTTTTAATTTATTTTGGGTAAACGGTGTAACTGTTTAACTTCATATGGTATTTGCGCTTGTAAAACAGTGTTTTTTATTTTACTGTGTAAAGTTTTTTAAGAATAAAACTATTAGCTTGAAATAAAAGTTGTCAAAACGTTGAAAGTCCGAATTTCTATGTTTGACAAATTTTATATCAAGCCAACAGTTTTATTCTTAAAAAGCTTTACACAATAAAATAAAGAACACTGTTTTACAAGCGCAAATACCATATGAAGTTAAACAGTTACACCGTTTACCCACAATAAATTAAAACCTGTAAAAATTTTGAATTTCGCGCCTAGAGCGTGCCGTTCCACCTTAATACATTAAAAGCTCACGGCGATATTTTCTCGATTGTGATCGTGCAGTAGGTATTTTTTGGTCGTGTGAACAAGGAATAGAGATAAGTAGCTTGTTTCTTACCCGACGCCGTGGTCGACTCACAAGTCGAAACCTCAAGGTAATTTTACCAGTAAAGTCTGGTTAGATTAATTTGCCAGAATCGTTATTTCCATTCGCATTTTATTCCAGTACGCTTAGTATAAGTTTTACTTCACCAAAATACTTCTCGATCGCGTTTACGTAAAAATTTCAATTCTATGGAAACATGGACGCGCGCGCGCGGAGGCGCTGTCCAAGTTTCCCTAGTAATTGAAATTTTTACGTAAACGCGATCGAAAAGTATTTTGGTGAAGTAAAACTTATACTAAGCACTCAGATGATTTCTTTCTCACTATGGTTTTTTTACTGAAGCTTATTTTCTCAATCGGATTTTTTCTCAATTTTAAGTAGTAGACACAGAACAATAGATAGGTTTAGGTTATGTTAAGTTTGCAGCAGCCCGAAACGCCAAAAGCACACAGAAGAAAGAGCTCCGCTACTATTACAGTGTCAATTAGAATTGAGAAAAAACGCTTAAAATGTGAAAATAAGCTTCATTAAAAAATCGTAGTGAGAAAAAAAACATCTGGGAAAATGCTAATGGCAATTTCGCTACTGGGAAATAACGATTCTGGCAAATTGATCTAGACAGTCGCAATTAATCATCATCATCATCACCATCATTTCAGCCGAAAGACGTCCACTGCTGAACATAGGCCTCCCCCAAGGCTCGCCAAACAGATCGGCCCTGCGATCCAATGCGTTCCCGCTACCTTCACCAGGTCGTCGCTCCATCTTGTTGGAGGCCTACCTACACTGCGTCTTCCGGTCCGCGGACGCCACTCAAGAACCTTTCGGCCCCATCGGCCGTCAGTTCTACGGGCGAAGTGCCCTGCCCACTGCCACTTAAGTCTAGCGATTCTTCGAGCTATGTCCGTGACTTTAGTTAATAGCAATTAATAGTTTGTGATTATGTCCCTAGAAGGGTTATATACATTTCTGTTTGCGTCTCTCCTGTAGGCTTAGCAAAGGTTAAGAGTCTATAGCCAATATTATTTAGTCAACTCTACACCGGCTTGAGGGACGCCTGGCCAGCTTTCGATCCATTTAAACATTTAGGGCCGACAACGCACTGGTATCGCGTAAGGCGCTGCGAGTGTCTATGGACAGTGGGTTCATTTAACATCAGGTGACCCACTAGTTCGTTTGTCTGGCCTCTCTAACATAAAAAAAAATTAAGTTTGTATTTTTCCCAAAATGTCTGCTTTTCCATAATGTCAGCACGCCTTTTGCATAATGACAGCTTCTTATACCTAATGTCTGTCTCCAAGAATGTCAGTTTTCGTATAATGTTCGCTTGTCAGAAAGCGCTTATTCCAAAAAAAATAAACAAGCAATTAAGCCTTTTATATTTAGAGGTAGAAAATTGGTTTGAAAATGAAGCACACATTATGGGATTAGAAACATAATAAGACGATAGTCTATATAAAAACGTGAACATAACGGAAAATCAAAACTTATGGTAATGCTAATATTATTGGAATGTAAACGTTATGAATAGAAGACTTCCTAAGATTGTACACATTTTAAATAGCAGATACTTATTTTGAGAAAGCTGCAAAATAGAAGTGCTAACAATGTGAAAACGGAGATGTTTTGAGAATTGTACATTTTAGGAAAATAGATAGGTATTTCAGGCTTGAGCTGACTCAAAGCCGCTAATTTGATGTCCACAGAAGAGACAACTTTTGTTTCTTACCCTGTGTAGGCTTAGAAATATTAGTAACGGGGCCATTATTATCCCAAAAATTTAATTGAGAATTGAGATTAATTTTGCTGCCTTGTAGGTAGGTAACTGCTAAAAAACGGGCCCAACAAAAACAGATAAATAATGATATCAAATAATCCAGTAGCGAGATGAAATATGTTAACATTATTAGAATTAATATTCCGAAAGGAAAAGGCGTGGTTTGCCTCGTCAGTAGGTACTACTCTTTCTTTGTGTGATCCTCTTCACTCTTAGTCCCTTAGTAATAGAGTTGAATCTTTTCAACCACGAAGGTATAAGGCGAGTTCTAATGAATTTCTAATTAAAAAAATTGGACTCTGAGAAAAAACAAAGGAAACTACACTGACGAGCAAAAATAAAGGGTCGGTTACAAAAATGACGATAACTTCAAAACCCGCTGTGATCTTCGAGTAAAATGAGTTTAGTAAAGAGTTTTATTCTCAATTAAACTTTTTCTTGTTAGGAATAAAACTCTTTACTAAATTCATTTTACTCGAAGAAGCTATCACAGCGGGTTTTGAAGTTATCGTATTTTTTGTAACCGACCCTTTATTTTTGCTCGTCAGTGTAAATAGGTATGATTGAAACCTCTTCATTAAGACTGATTGTTAATAGGTAACCCAATTGTTTTTTAATGATTTTCTATTTTTTAAGCAGGAAGGAGTGGTTTAAAATTTTAACTTAATTGGATTGAGAAATATTTTGCTAATAAAATAATACAATGCTAGAAATTAGAAGACAAATACCTAAGGGCCGGTCTCTGTTGCGTGAAATGGTAGTCCCGTATAAACTGGGGCCTGCTGCATAACAAAGTACAACTAATATTACAAGCGGAACTCTCGCTTCAGTTATATTAACTAGAAAGGGAGTTCCGCTTGTAATATAAGTTGTACTTTGTTATGCAATTGGGTCCAGGTTGATATTATACACCATGTTTTTTGGGTTCCGTACTTAAAGGGTACATACCAACGGGACCCTTTTACTGAGACTGCTGTCTGTCTGTCTGTCCGCTCGTCTGTCACAGGGCTCTATCTCTTGAAGCGTAACGCTCCAAACGCACAGACAGCGGAGGTGTGGCGGTGCGGTGGCGGTGACGGTTGTAATCAATGATATTATATACAAAGAAGAGGTAGATACGCCACCAACGCACCAAAACGTGTGCCGCGAAATGGTCCTAATTGTGACCATTGGAATCAGAATCAGTCGGATTGTGACGTTTGCTTACACTTGCGCGCAAGTGACAGACTATCTTTGTCTTTTTTCTTCATATCGTCTTAATGAAGCCATCTCTCTCAATAACGTCTGTCAATGTAATAAAAAGTAAGTAAAATGAAACGTGTATGTGTGTGTGCCTGCCGCCGCGTGCGGAGCATTTTTTTTTGTGTATAGTCGGGGTAAGAAAAGGTTCGTCACTTTTCGATCTTAACTCGTTGACATAGAGTCGAAAAGTGACGAACCTTTTCTTACCCCGACTATACCTACATATTAGGTACTGTGGTTGCTATACCAACAAATACCTATTCAAAATAAAATAAAGTTAAAAATTAAAGGGGGCCGTCATACAAGAAACGTTCGTCAACCATCATATTTTTTACAGTGGGGTTTCATATTTTTCTCAAGAAAACCATGGATGTTATGACAGGAATTTTTTCACTATCTACACTCCCTGTCACCTGTCAACGCTACCGTACAAATTACCCACGATTCTATCTACAAAATCTATAGAACTATTGTAATTTATAGCGTATAAAACAAGCATAAAATTATCTCGATACAAATCTTTGGTTCAACTAAAACAAACGATAAAAGTATAAAAGACACTTTGAAAGGGACGGAGCGCTCCAGACGAAAGAGACCGCGAACGCACTTCTTCCGGTTGCTCGAGCGCAGGTGACACCAAATTTATTCTGAATTTGAAAACCGAAAGATATTTTATTGGAACATTCAAACGACTTTTTAAATATGGACGTTCTTTATTCTGCGGTGGACGGTGACAGTCTTACATTTTGTCTGGGTGATGGCGGCAAAAAGTGGTTTGATTTATACGAAAATAATACAGTATGGCCCCTATCGCGCTCTTTGTCATCGCTACGCGTCATAATTTATGGTTTTATGATAAAAATACTAAGCATCGGTACGTTTCACCACTTAATTATGTAGAATAGATGTGAATCTGGTTTCGGAGTTGAAAAAAATCCAAGACGAAGATACCTTCCCTAAACACTGTAAAAGCCTTGACGTGTCAAACGTCTATTTTGATGACCAAGTAATGACATAGTGTGCGCGTTTGACAGCAGCCGGACGGATTAGCTCGAAACATTTTGAGCTAACATGGATCATAGACGTGATTTATCTATATTTTTTCATGAAAATATTTTAATTTTAACAATAAATAATAAAATAATTTAAGGTATAAAATTGGCAAATTTTTTTAAACTTTGTAAGTCAAACCCAGTCTTCTACATCTATAATAAAAATACAAAAAACTGGTATTAAAATTATGTGTCTTATCGGATATGCTATCAAGTTACCTAAGGGTTCAAAATGATTTTACTCTTATTTCTTACTAGACAAATAAAAAAAATAACTTTTAAATGTTCTGTTAATTATTAGCTAAGTTTCAGTTGTTGTAGTTACCACATTGGATCGTTATTTTGCACAGGTATGTATGTACAAGCAATTTTCTAATACATAAAAACCTCGTGTCACAGTGTTTGTTATCGAACTCCTCCGAAGGATATGGGGTATATATCTTCGCAGACGGTTTCACGGGCAATAGCAAGTAGTTCTATAAAACTGAGTGTTAAAAGTTGCATGTTACTTTAACTTAGTGTATATTTGTCGGTGCTCACTGATACCTATATTTAAAAAAAAATTATTTTAGAAATAATTTTCATTAGCCATACAAACATTTTCAAAATCAGACGAAAAACTACAAAACTGATTGTCCCATAGCTTGTAAGTGGATTTTATTATAAAGCCCAGTTTCCCTGCAAGAAAAACGTGGAAGCCGCATTACATTGCGGCACTCAATTAACCACGTCAATCTCGTTGACTTTACTGCCTTGCAAGGTAAAGCAACTTGCACGTTTTTTTCTTGCAAGTCTAAATTTTGGGGGTCGAAATTGCTCGCGTCCGTAGGTTTACCCTCGAGATCCTACACGTGACCCCTGGGTGGTGCTAAACGAGCGATACTACTCCGGTGGTAGGCTTCGGCCGCGGCTGGTTACCACCCTATAGGTCGAGCCAGGCCGCCAAGCGACTCACTTGTTCCGGCCTTTAGCCTTGCCTATAGAAGCCCATTCTGGAGGATAGGTCTGAGCAGCTGTGCAGCGCGCGTGTACCGGTTACAGTGCCCCGTATTTGTTGCACGGTTTGCACTGCTTGGGGGCGCGCACAACACCGCGCTCAGCTGCCTTCTTCCTGCTTATTCCCCTACATTCCAGTCTAGGGTGAATGAGCATTTACTAGGCAAGCGTGCCCATCGTTGGCCTCATCATCACTTTCCATCAGGCGTAAGTGGTCAAATGCAAGCCTATATTGTATAAAAAAAACTCGGCTGAAGAGTTGAGGGTCAAAAAATACCGCTACCGACTCAAAACTGCACCCCGCTGTCACGAGAGCTTCTTAATTTGTACAAAAAAAACCGATATTCCAATACCAATGATAGAATTGGATATTATTTATTGGTTATGCATAGAATTATAATATTTAAACTCACCTCAACAATTTCGTTACGCTTAACAAATTAATGGTACTTAAAATGATTTAATACATGTGAATTTTAACAAATCTTTTACAGTGAATTCTCCATCTATTCCATAGATTTTTGGAATATTGTGGTATTCAAGAAGTATTTCTTTCAAATTATACTGCTGTATTTTTTTCTGTAGCTCTTTTCCGAAAAATATGAATGAAACTAGCTGGCCCAGCAAACGTTTTTTGTCATAATAATGATTCCTTATCACATAGTGATATCAAAAATAGTCTACGAGCTTTTCTCGGATCTACCAAATATAGAGAAAAAAAAATCATAAACATAAAAATCGGTCAAGCAATCCGTTAATTTATTAGCTACAAATACTAACAATAGATCAGATAAATAATTCACAGGACAATTTGCATTTAACATTATTTTTATATCTAATATATAAAAATCTCGTGTCACGGTGTTTGTTACCGAACTCCTCCGAAACGGCTTGACCGATTTTTATGAAACTTTTTTCTCTATACTCGGTAGGTCTGAGTAGGTCGTAGGCTATTTTATATGGCAAAAGAAAGTTTGCCGGGTGAGCTAGTAATACATAAAACGGGGAGTAGGGAATTGCCCGTTCCTTTCGTAGGCTAGTATGCGATTAGAGTATTATGCGTTTAGGACATTTTACGACTTCAGGACAATATACGTTTATACCCATTTTGCGTTTAGGACATTATGCGTGTAGTTCGTTTTAAGTTTAAGGTATTTTGCGTTTAGGACATTTTGCGTTTAGGATATTTTACGACTTCAGGACAATCTGCGTCTTATCCAAAATTAAAATTGAATTGGTGTTTCGGCCCATTTATATAAATAATAAATAAATATCACGGGACAATTCACACTAATTGACCTAGTCCCAAAGTAAGCTAGCCAAAGCTTGTCTTATGGGTACTAGGCAACGGATAAACTTACTTATATAGACAGATATATACTTAAATAAATATTAAACACCCAAGATCCGAGAACAAACATTCGTATTTTTCATACAAATATCTGCCCCGACACGGGAATCGAACCCGGGACCTCAAGCTTCATAGTCAGGTTCTCAAACCACTAGGCCATCTGGTCGTCTAAATTTAATTCATCGTCAAGCCTAATCACCTTTAAATTAACTTAGCACCATATTTCAAGTATTATTACAACAAAATTATGACTTCACATAAATAATGCCAAACCGGAAGGCTCGCCTCGCGGAGGCTGTGCCGGCCGGAAGTCGGTAACGAATGGGCGTAAGCTTCAGACAAATAGCATTTCCTTTGTGGACTTTAACTTGGCGATATTTTCGCCTTAATATTATGTGTGAACCGATCCGATCGCCCACAGGAAGACAAAATAAAGAAAACAAAGACTATAGATAGATAGACAGACATTTATTTACAGGATCCAGTCTGGTGGCATAAAATTTTTACGCATAATTCATCATTTCGCATAACTCTTTTTTAACTCCCGACGCAAAAACAGCGGTGTTGTAAGTTTGACCGCTATGTGTGTGTGTGTCAGTGGCATGATGACTCCTAAACGGGTGAACCGATTTGGATGCGATTTTTTTTTATTTGAAAGCGAGTTTCTTGACGATGGTTTTTAGACATGTTTCATCAAAATTAGTTTAGCCTTTTTAAAGTTATCAGCTCTTTTGTTATTTCTCAGAAACCATTAATTATTCAGGAACTTTGAAATGGTCATCCAAAAGGACTTGGTTAGGACTATGTTATAATAATTCTGAATAATTAATGGTTTGTGTAAAATGATGAATTATACCAGATTAACAATTATGCGTAAACATTTTATGCAACTTAATATCAAACCTTATTAACACATACGCTGTACAGGAAAATGAAAACATTTTGAAAAGACGCAAATAAAAAAAACGATTAGTATACAGCAACACTTGATCAGTTTAATCGTATTTTGACTTATTGCACCCTCACTTGATATGGCTATTGCAGAGAATTATGAACAATTTCAATAGTTTTGATATTACAATGCATCACATAATCCTCGGTAAATTTAAAATAGGTAATAAACCTTTCTTTTGACTAAAAGCTAAAAGTCAGGAGGGAATACTATACTATATACCAACTTAAAAACAAAAAATTAATGTGTTTTCATAAGTAATATTACGCAATTTTTAACCGACTTCAAAAAAAAGAGGAGGTTCTCAATTCGTCTGTATGTTTTTTTTTTTTTGTATGTTTGTTATATTGTTATGCTTCAAAGTAGCGCCTGATTCAATAAACCTTTATATTTGGTATCAAATCACGGAAGGCAGGGGAAATCATTTATTTTAAATGTACTTCTTTGTTTTAATTTCATTAAAAGTAATCATTAAATTGATACTATAACTATAAATAAAATAAAACTAACTTAAACTAAAACTAAATAAAATTAACAAAAGGTTCCCCCCGCGGCATGGACCCAAAGACACTGGCAGCATTACCTCGCTGTATAGCAATGCTGATACGTTGTGCGAGGTAGCTGCCAGCTCTTTGGTCTCCTGTAGTGTCACAAAGCCGTTTACAAATATCTTTGTAAAGACTTTTTGCGCTGGAGCCCCACGGACCAAAGGTCTCAACTCCGAATGGAACAAAGTTGTATTCAGAGCCAAGACCTTTGTACTTATTTTTCTTAAGCTTTTCTGCCGCTTCTGCTGCTGCACCAGCTTGATTTGCTGTTCCGCGGACGTGGGACGGAGCCAGTGTGTCTACACAAGTAGCGTCCCACACTAGCACACGACCCAATTTCCACGGAATCAATGACATTCCGTCTGGTCTCTTGCCATCATCTCTGGCGATGCCCGATGGCTCCAGTAACGCAGGCACATTGACGGTGGCAAGAGAGCGACGGATAATGTCATTGAGAGCAGAGTGTCTAGAGAAGCGGCCCGCGCTCTTCTGGCACGAAAGGCCGTGGTGTCCCAGCGCGTCGACCTCAAAGCCGCAGGGGCATTTGTGCGGTGCGCAAACTGCTACTCCAAGTCGCAGGCAGATGGAAATTCTACTTCTTAATTGAATCAAATTCACCAAATTTACAAAGCTATTCGAAAAACCATAATCAAATTCGATTAAGTCCAGACTCATCATTGATAAACTTCTTCATTAGGTTTAATAGATTAATTAAAATTATAGACTCGGACAAAAGTAACCGGTAGTTATATAACTATACAAAAAGATTGACTGCAAAAAAATTCTGTCGTACAAGTTACTGCTTGAAGGGGTGCGGGGAGGGGAGGAATTAAAGGGGGGATGAAAATTTCATTTATTTTGCTGTAGGATGCACCGTTTTCAAGATATTTGACAAAATGACAAAACACCGGTTCTCGTCCGATCACCGAGGTTAAGCAACGTCGGGCGCGGTCAGTACCTACTTGGATGGGTGACCACCTGGTTTCATTTTTGTTTTTTGAATGTTTTGTTATGACGTTGTCACGTTAAACTATCGTCCGTAAACCGACTTTACAGACAACCGGTTTTTTTATGAAGAAATTCGCCTTCCTCTTCATATCAGTGAAAAGAACGTCAACCGCTGGACAAAGGCTTCCCCCATTGACACAACGATCGATCCCGCGCTGCTGACATCCAAGTGGTTCATGTGACTTTTACCAGATAGTCGGTCCATCTTGATGGGAGCCTTCTCACACCACGTGTTCCGTTTCGCCGTCGCCCCTCTAAGAACTTACTACCCAATCAGTAGTCGGCCATTCTCCACTTCTACATCAACAGAATCGAGAAAAGGATAGTACGTTTTGGCTCAAGTTGGCGATACGCAAACAACAAACTAACACTACACAAGATTAATACGTTTCAAACTCTATAAAATTGCATTTTCAAAGCTACATCATGCAAAACTGTTTTTATTTTCACATTTCGTAAGCACAAGTTTCAGTTTCTGACGCATCTATCCGTTAATTTGTTCATTTATCAATAGATAAGTGCGGTAGAACGAATGAATGATAATCTTTATTAAAATTTGCATGCATTCTCTGACATAATACTAATTTGTTAAATTATGGTCTGCTAAGGAGCCGGCAGACAGCCGTCGCTCGCGGCTCTGATATCGATTTGATTACAGAGTAGGTTCCAGAGGCTCTGGCCCTAAATCTTGTCCTATATTCAACTAAGTGCTTAACATTTTCAATGACTGTTTCTACATCAAAATTCAGACAATAAGGCTGATTTTCACATTGACTTGCAAGTGAAAATAGCCTTTGATGTTATAAGATGTACAACTAACATTACACTTTAGGGTGGTAAAGCAATTTATTTATTTTTCTAGAGTAAGTTACAGCATTTCACTTCATATCAATGCGTAGTTAAATTAAAATAATTGGAAGATAAAACTATTTCCCTCAAACGACAGACTATCACACCCTTTGTCTGCTGGCGCTTGGCCGGCGCTTGAAGTCTGATAAATTGGTTCCAACTCAGCATAATTGGGGACCATTTCGTCATAGTATACTTCACTGATGATGATGATGAATACTTCATTGGTATGAACCTTTGCAAAGTAAGACCTTAATCAATCTATTAGTTTTTTTTTTATTATGAGAGGCAGGCAAACGAGCAAGTGGGTCATCTGATGGAAAATGATCAACACCGCCCATAAATATCAACAACTCAAAGAGAGTCACTGATCTGTTGCCGGTCTTTAAAAAAGGAGAGGGAATAGGAGAAAAGGAGGGGAAGAGGTATCGGGCCCCCGGCGCTCTCACTGGCCATACAAAACGCAGCAGGAGTACTGATGCTTCACGCCGGTGCTCTGTGAGTATGGTACTGCCCCGGACGAGCCGGCAAATTTGTGATGCAGCGGCTAGCTGCAACATGGCTCTACCAAACTTGTTAAAGTTGGCTTAGTAGCGACATCTCTTGTCCGGGTGAGCGGTTAATTCCGAAGGAGTGTTGACGTCTCTCGATGAGATTATAAAATAGATGGCGCTGTATCACTGCAGAAGATATATAGGATTTTTTTTTGTCTTAGCTCCTGCTCAGTGGTGGTGTAGGGGAATTAAATAGCACGTGGCACGGAATGATGAGGACCTGGGTTCGATTCCCAGCGCTGGTCTGTTTTCTGGAGTTTTTCTGTACATCCATGTTTCAGTTTGTATTTAGTATGAAATATATGGCTCTACCACTACAGAATACACTTCTCCTGCCATTTTTGGCATTAATCGGATGTTTATATTTTAATAGGTCCTAATACAAAGCTGGTTTACGACTACAGACGCCTCTAGTTAACCTCTGCTCTGTATTTTTCGTAGGAGTTGGCGTAGAGAAATCCAAAGTTAACAAAATTGATAAAATTTGTTATACTAATAAAATGAACACGATATCGTCCATACTCTGTCTACCCGAGTCTTCGTCGCGCGTGCGCTACAGGCCGCCCGCGGCGCCGCCTGCGCTCGCGCACGCTAATACGCGCTAAATGCCCAATTTGCTGCATCAAGGAATTGGCTACCGAATCAGAAACATGACTAACCGTTACATCATTGTCTGCTATAAATAACCGCTGTTGCACGCGACGCCGTCTGCGAAGAATTTGGTTGCGACTATTCCGAAGTATGCAATTCTCCTATATCCTACTTAAGGTCTCCTCCATATTAAATTTCATCTAAATTGGTTCATCGGTTTCAGAGTGAAGAGGTAACAGGTAGACAGAGGCAATATCGCTTTTATAATACTACTAGCTGTTACCCGCGACTCTGTCTACGAAGAATTCGTTAAACGCCATCCCGCAGGAACTATGCCCTTTTTCCTAAGTTTCCCTTCCAAGGGTCTCAAATATCTCCATACCAAATTTCACTTAAATTGGTTCAGCACAGATTAAGCCGTGGTCACCTACTGGTTTGACCTATGGTCTCAAGCAGAGGGTGATGGGTTCAAATCCCGGGCCGCACCTCTGAATTGTTCGGAATTTATGTTTTTTTTATGTGCGAAATTACTTTTGAAATTTATCATGAGCTTTACGGTGAAGGAAAACATCGTGAGGAAATCTGCATTCAACTGCGGAAAATTTCATTGGTGTGTGTGAAGTTCCCAATCCGCACTGGGCCCGCGTGGGAACTACGGCCTAAGCCTTCTCATTCTATGCAGACACCATTGTGCGTTTTGTTTTCTTGTATGCTTTTTATAGTTTCCTTTTGTATTTTTATTTTTTATTTTTTTTTTGGTGTGCTTAGTGATTAATTTTTCAGTTGTCGGTTTCACTGAACAGTTTATGTTTTATTGTTGGTGAAATGGTTCCAACGGAAGACCAGCGTCGGCTTCACGGCCGCCATCATGCTGAGTTGGGACCATTTCGTGACAATGTTTGTATCTTTTTTTTACCGTTTTTCTTTGTTAATTTTATTAAGATTATGTCACGAATAAATATTTTTCTTTCTTTCTTCTTTCTTTATTCTGTGAGGATGCCTGTGCCCTGCAGTGGGACGTATATAGGCTGGGATGATGATGATGATAGTATATGTAATTATGGCAAAGATAGGCCTCAAGTCGTCGCTCCATCTTGTTGTTTGGTTTCTTACTGTATTGTGATCTAATTATTGTGGTGAACTAATACTTAGGTTGGCTGCGATAAAGATCGCGTGCGCAGATTACGGATGCAGTAAAGTGAGGTAGTTATTGTTCGGTGAACTTCTTTGAGCTGACGTGGTCCTTTCATGATTTTTTTAGGTTTAACCTGAGTTGTATTGTTATTTGAGTGATGTGTGTTATTTAAGTTTTGACTGAACAAAACCAATTGAAACTATACAACTTGAAACGTAATTTAATTTCAAAATTCGGGTTCACAAATTTTTTCTGGTCAATAACTTGAAGAAGCCATATCACGGCCATAATATTGCGCAATGGGGTTGATGATTGAACTGACGTACTTTTTATGAGCTGTCAAAATACTATTCCCCAATCCCCCCATACATTTTGTATGTCAATTACTAATGTTATTTATTTAGTTTTATATATAAATTTATATTATAGATAAACCTAAAACTAAAAACCTCAAGAAATGTAATAATAATAATAACTGAAATATATTAAGAAAAGGAGTCCCTTTAGGTAAGGTTCCGAAGATACTGGCAGCGTTCCCCCTTTGAATAGCTAAACTAATTCTTTGTCCGAGGAATCTGCCAGCTCTTCAGTCTCCTGTGACGTCGACTAACCTTTTTGCTATTTCCTTAAACAGCCTCATAGCGCTAGGATCCCACGGATCAAGGGTCTCAACACCGAATGGGGCAAAGTCATATTCGTAGTCTAGACCCCTGTATTTGCATGCTTTAGCTTTTTCAGCCGCTTCACAAGCTGCACCACCTCTGTTGTTAGTTCCATGTAGATGGGAAGGGGCCAGCCTGTCTGAACAGGTTGCATCCCATACCAGCACCCGCCCCATCTTCCATGGAATCAAACTCATACCATCTGGTACAAATGCTAATTATGACGTAGCTTTGCATCTACACCACGTTTTTGATTCACACGTAAATTACCCTAAAGACCGTTTGACGAGTAGATCGAATCCTATATGGAGTTCTATCCAGGTGCGGATAGGAATAAAATTCTAGAACCTTAAACTCTAAGCGAAGAATAGCCCCAAAACTGCGATAGTGAATAAATGTCGATACCATGTTCTTGATTCGTATTAAATGAGGCTATAGGCCGTTGACGAGTCTAGACTCCCGATTAGTACAAATCCTATCTGAGGATCTATCCAGGTGCGGATCGGCGATAAGCAACGACGCAGAGCGGAACCGGCACCTGCGCGTACGCCGCTAGGGATGCGCTCGCGGCTATCGATACATTAACGTTTTGTCGATATCGATAATACCATTCTGCTTTTCCTGTACTTATCAGTTTCCTTAGTTACCTAGTTTTTCGTTGATTCTTGTATGGTCTCAATCGGTTTCTTTTGCTGTAATTAAGTTGTTATGGATTTTTGTGATACGTCGCTGACGCGTCCTTGTCACGTTATTTGAAGTGGATTATACTTTTTGTTTATTGTTCATTGCAAACGTGTTTTGATAATTCAGAGGTTTAACATTGTTTTCAACTTTTGGAGATTTCTAATCATAGTTATGTTGTGCGGTCACTGATTGAAATGTTGAGGTAATTTTAGCAATAAGTTGTCGTTTTTCATAATTTTATTCTTGGTTTAGACATTAGAGATATTTGCTGCAATATAATTACGTAGCCAACTCCAACACAAAATTGTTATGTTACTACTCCCGTGATTTTTTTTCTTCGTTTGTAATGGTGGCGAATAAACTTGAAAATATTCGTAGTACTTTCAATTACATCAATCAACTAATTGAATTATAAACCAGCCTCGCCACTGATTTTTCTACAGGATGTAGAGCGTAATGAAATTGGTAGAAATGTTGTAATATCACGTTTGATAATGAGCCGTGGCAAATATGGATATCAAAATCAAAAATTAGTTTCTGTTCGCTCGTTCCCTAAATATCAGAATTGCAAAATACTAGATTGCCGACTTACCCTATTTCTAAAATACCAAATTCCCAGAATACCAGACTTTCCTGTAACCGTGTTTTTCTCTATATCGGATTGCCAAAAAAGCTGGTTTTCAATACACTATGTTCCAAAACCGAATTCCCATAATACCAGATAATGAAATCACCAGGCTCGTCAGGCAGGTCGTGGTCGTCGTGGGGAGACCAGGGGGTCATGTTTTACGAGCCTGTTGAATTCACCATCTGGTAATACGGTTTTGGATGGAACATAGTTTATTGAAAACAAATTTTTTTGGCAATCCGATATAGAGAAAAACACGGTGGTAGGAAAGTCTGGTATTCTGGGAATTTGTTATTTTGGAAATAGGGTAAGTTGGCAATCTAGTATTTTGCAATTCTGATATTTAGGGAATGAGCGTTTCTGTTAGTAGGCCCTTGAAGGATCTTTTACATGTCTTTTCTTATTTAAGTCTAAAAGCGCTTTCGAAAACACCATTATTGCTAAGAAAAATGAGCCGCAAGAAACTAGGACAAATATATTTTTCTAAAAAACAGATTTCAATTTTATTTCTTCTACAATATACAACCACAAATCTATTCAATATAAAAGAAGTAACTAAATAACTACAAGACAGCATTTTACGTACAAGTGTAAATAGCACACCAAAACCAGAACACTATACTGCATTGGCACGACTTTATGACCAAAATATGTGCAGGATTTTCGATCAAGATGTGAAACTATCGATACTTAAACCAATAACCACATCACTATCTATCTAGATCATCGATGGTTAGGGAAGATACCTCGCATCGCGTACGACAGGGCGCGTGCCACCTTTTTACTTCAAATGTACCATCACAATTTCAAAACGAAATAACCACCATCAATGCCCATACGAAATGCAACCAAAGGCGCTCAAACTTAGGGTGGATTTTAGGGATGGAAAGTGGTGGTGGTTATAGATGTCGGTTTACATGAGGGATGGAATAATTGTTTCGGAATACACAGTAATGCTTTGTTAATTTGAATATGGGGTTGTTTTTTTAGGGGCGAGGGCGCGCGTGCGCCGGTAAGAGGTTAATTATTTAGAACTAATTCACTGTTGAATTCCGTTACTTGAATTAACATTGAATACCATTTGCGATATTTTAAGTGTGTCTATTTGAGCGTATACGTAATTTGGTGCGTATCTAATTTACTTGTTATTTTAACATATTTATTTTCTTGTTTACATCATAAACAGAATATATGCAGCAGCATAAGCAGAATATATTTTGACGACCAGATGGCCTAGTGGTTAGAGACCCTGACTATGAAGCTTGAGGTCCCGGGTTCAATTCCCGTGTCGGGGCAGATATTTGTATGAAAAAAACGAATGTTTGTTCTCGGGTCTTGGGTGTTTAATATGTTTTTAAGTATGTATCTATCTATATAAGTATGTTTATCCGTTGCCTAGTACCCATAACACAAGCTTTGCTAAGCTTAGTTTGGGACTAGGTCAATTGGTGTGAATTGTCCCGTAATATTTATTTACACACATCTAAAACGTCATTACTAACCCTTGAAAGAGCTCAGCGAGCAGTGCTTAAGGTTTCCACTTTCCGTCCTTTTCTCTACCCCACTGATCTTCTCTACAAAGATTGTAAGGTACTAACAGTTAGACAAATATTCATAATGAGCACTGCCCTCAAACAGCACGCTGCACTCCCCTACAGCATTGAATCTACTAACAAAAGGCGGAAAGATATAGTTTGCCCTCGAAATATGGGAAAAAAACATGCCTTCTCTTCCAGATTTTACGTATTCTTAGGACCATTTCTTTACAATAGATTAAACGCCAAGTGGGGCATATATCCTCTTACTTATAAAATAACTAAGAAAATTCTCCAAGATGAACTTCAAAAACTATCCTACGAAGATACAGAGAAACTATTGATTATTTCGAAATGAACATTTTTCATATTTTGTTATTTATAGTGTTTTGTAATTTAGCAAAGTTATTAAGAACTACTGTTTTTTGCAAGTGTTAATTTAAGTTAGTTTATAAGTCCTTTTCGCCTGAAACACAGGAACTATCGCCCCAAGCGCCAGATAACCACCTTAAAGGCCCAGTTTGCGTGCAGTGGCTAGACATCTGTCCATAACAATCCATAGCAATAAACATCAACGGCTGCAAGCAAATTTGTTTTGAAAATGGGTATCTGACGTCTGGGGCGATGGAACATCCTAGTTCAGGCATAAGTGTTTCTTACCTTTTGTATGTTTAGACTATAGATGTTATATTGTAAAAGTATTTTTGAATAAAGATTTATTTATTTATTTATTTTATTTATTTATATTTATTATTTATTTATATGCAAAATTCATCTTTTTGGGTTAAATACAGCGTGAGAAACAAAACTTGGCTCTCCTGTCTGTGGGCATAATAGCGACTCAGAGTCAGCAAACATAAGGTCTATTTAAACGGGTCGAAAGCTGTCCAGGCGTCCTACATGCCGATGTAGACTTAGCTAAAAAATATTGGCTTTAGACCCATAACTTTTGCCGTGTTCGCGGAGAGACACAAGCAAAACAATGGTATGACCCTTAGTCTAAAGGTTTGGGCTCAGCGTTAATGAGCCAGTCATTCAGAACTTTTGTTTATTGCAGTCTTTAAGAGAATATGATAAATAAATAAATATCACGGGACAATTCACACCAATTGACCTAGTCCCAAAATAAGCTAGGCAAAGCTTGTGTTATGGGTACTAGGCAACGGATAAACATACTTATACATATAGATAGATACATACTTAAATACATATTAAACACCCAAGACCCGAGAGCAAACATTCGTATTTTTCATACAAATATCTGCCCCGACACGGGAATCGAATCCGGACCTCAAGCTTCATAGTCAGGTTCTCTAACCACTAGGCCATCTGGTGGTCTAAAATATGAATAAATGTAACACTAATAAGGAGCGTTTTTCAATAAAATTATCCGGCTAAATTGATTAGGTACTTCATTATTATTTCAACCGTAGAACGTCCACTGCTGGACATAGGCCTCCCTCATTGATACCCAATCATAACGGTTGTAAGCGGTTTGCATCCACTGTGAGCCTGCTGCCTTTACCAAATCATCCCTCCATCTCGTTGGTGGACGTCCCACGCTGTTTGCCAGTCCGTGGTCTTCATTCGAGAACTTTTCGGCCATCTGTTCTACGTGTTATGGCTTGCCCATTGCCTTTTCAACGAGCTAATCCGTTTGGCTATGCCGGTGACCCTTGTTCTTCTACGAATCTCCTCATTCCTGAGAGAGAAACTCCAAGCATAGCCCTCTCCGTAGCTCATTGAGAGAATCTGTGCCTGCCTAGAACTATTCTTCCACTAAACTTTGACTTTGCCAGTGATGACTTATGGCACTGAGACGTAGCCACTAACGATGTTAGCCACGAGTGGCAGTGGACAGGACACATCGCTCGTAGAATTGACGGCCGATTGGGCTGAAAGGTTCTCGAGTGGCGTCCGCGGACCGGAAGACGCAGTGTAGGTAGGCCTCCAATAAGACGGAACAACGACCTGGTTAAGGTTGCTGGTACGCATTGGATCCGGATGGCGCGGGGCCGGTCTGTTTGGTGAGCCTTGGGAGAGGCCTATGTTCAGCAGTGGACGTCTTTCGGTTGAAATGATGATCCAATAAAAAAAAGTATAGCTGTACTCAATCATTATGATTATGACATGTAAGTCCGTAACCATTTTATTGGCATACCTCTATGCTCACCCCAAACAGTACATATATCAACATCAACATAATCAATGTGTCATCATGGATATTAACCGATAGGGCGTGTCCACATCAGTGCCGGCTCATTGAGCGCATTGTGCACACAGCCTTATGGGGTGCGATGTTGTACGAATTGGTAAAGGTGCATTATCTGTTACCGGTTTTTGGAAATGGTAATTAATAGGGTAAAGGGTACCGTGCTGTAGGGATTCTTTACCATGAAAGAAAAATAGAAAGAAATAGGTGTAATGTAAGTAGGGTAAATCGATATCCATACTAATATTATAAATGCGAACGTGTGTCTGTCTGTATTCCTCTTCAGGCTTAAACCGCTGAACCGATTTAAATAAAATTTGGTACAGAGATAGTTTGTGTCTAGGGAAAGGACATAGGAGGTTTTTATCCCGGAAAGTATCCTTTAAGGGGATGAAAAGGGGGTAAAAGTTTGTATGGGGACGTAAACTTCATTTCGATAGAATCTGACAATCTCGTAAAAACTTGTAGCCAACTGAGAACAACACAACAAAGAACACCAAATTGTCCAGGTCCCTAGTGATATGATTCAAATCTTATTACTTTTCCGATCATGGGCCTATTGGGAACCCGGTCATTTAAAAGGCATTCATGGGGCCGAAGCCAACATAACTGAGATGGGCGCAACCTCCAGGTAGATCCCCTTATACACCATGTGCTAGCAGACAGTCCCCCACAGTTGACTAGTCAGTCGCACTGGTGACACGACACACCAGCGGGCGATGGGGTCGTCACATCCTTACGCCTTATGATTAGAATCTTATTGTTATTATTAGTTTTCAATTATAATTATAATTTTAGGAACCTAAACAATCAGGTGTCCATCAGTCGGCTATATGTATCTATAATATGAGAGATTGTTAGATTCCATTGAAATAAACTTTACGTAAGTACTCACAAGCATATTTAAATTTGTAGGATATCTTAACTAGCTTGTCATCATTCGATTCTCTCCCCAATAATTAGCTTCACCCTAATGCGTGGACTTTTTTACTAATTTATAATACACTAGCTGTTGCCCGCGACTCGATCTGCGATGAATTTTTTTTTCCATGATGAAAGTATCATTTTTATCCAGGTTATAAACTATTTGCAAACTAAAACCAGGTTGTTCTAACCGTTTTAGCGTGAAAGAGTAACAACCGACCGACCGAGAGAGTATCCATCCGTACAAGCTTTCGCATTTACAATTTCAGTAAGATGCAAGATGCTGATAGCAGTTGAAACTATACTAAAACCACTTTCGAGCAAAATGCACAAAACGCAATACTTATGTACTGCTACACCCAATAGGCAACCATGACAAAATGTACAATATGGAAAATGTACACAACGCATATTGTTTACCACCCAGATCGCACAAAAAGCAAAAAGTTGGTATGTAGGTACATTCGGAAATCGAATAAAAAAAATTCCGACTGGTGCATTGTATTTTGCGTATGTACCTACTCGCTTTTTTGTAGGTACCGCGTGTTTCATAATAATAATATGCGATGTGTATTACAGTTTTTGCCATTGGTTATATTTTGCTTCTTGTACATTTTGCTCCGAATTGAGTAAAACTACCCATATCATCCCCGATGATTGGCCCGCTTTAATGACAGCTGATAGAAGTTGATTAGCAATAAGTCCTCCGGTCGCGTGATGCAAGCGATCGGCGTCTGCGCAAACGTAGGGGAGTAGGTCAATTACTGAGTTAAAATTATTAGTATAGTAAACTAGATAGTAACTTTAAATGAAGGTCTTTTTTATGGACTCACGGAAAGCTAATCAAAAAAAATATTTTATACAATATAGGCTTGCGTTTGACCACAATCACGCCTGATGGAAAGCGAAGATGAGGCCTACGATGGAGCACGCTTGCCTAGTAAATGCTCATTCGCCTTAGATTTGAAAACGGCCAAATTGTAGTGTTCAGGGAACACAGTCGCAGGCAAGGAATTCCACTCCTTAGCTGTGCGGTCGTTGAAGGAAAAGCGAAAAGGCTTTGTGCGGATTTTGGGAATACTGACAACGTAAGGGTGGAGACCCCGCCTACTTCTGGTCGACCAGTGGAAGAAAGGAGCAGGTGGAATAAGGTCGTGCAGTTCCAAACCACATTCACCGAAATGTAGCCTGTAGAATACAGATAGGGAAGCCACTCTTCTGCGACCAGCTTCTGCAACTGAACCTTATTATAGAAAATGTTATAGTGACCACATCACATCGCTAGACAAGACAAATGAGTCATAAACAAATGCTGACATTTCGGCTATTTTTTTAACGAGTTTCTTATTAACTTGCAATGTAACTTAATGTTTGTTCGGGTGGAAGTTTTCAACTCAGAAGTAGATATCTTCAACTAATTGAGCTGAAATTTTGCATGCATGTATAAATCCGATGGCAATGCAATATTATTTATTATGACATGAAGCTGATCTGTTGATGAAGCTAGAGGGTGGCCATAGGAACTCTGTAATATTATTATCACACGGATGTGATAATACATGGAATTGCTGAACAAGATGACGTTGAAGGTAGAGGGTGGCCATAGGAACTCTGTATAATAAAACGACACTACCGCATCGAGTTTGGGCTCGTTTGATTTGTCTACGTGTACTTTGGTAACCAGGGCCAAAAAGTACAGTCAGCAAAAAATAGAATTTTGAACAAATACTTTTTACTGAACTGTTTTTAAAACATTGTGCATAGGTAGGTACGGAACCATCACGAACGAATCCGACTAGCAGTAGACCGATTTTTTTGAAATGTCTTAAAATAATCACATCACACTTAATATTATAAAGGCGAAAGTTTGTGAGTGTGTATGTTTGTTACTTCTTCACGCTTAAACCGCTTTAGATGGAATTTGGTATGGAGATAGTTTGAGACCCTGGGAAGGACATAGGTTAGTTTTATATACAAATTCTTTGCAGACAGAGTCGCGGGCGTCAGCTAGTGTTATATAATTTCATGTTTTTATGTACAACAAAGAGTTTTGCTTACACAATACATACATAATGTTATATACAACTACGAAATTTGAACGAAAGTAAAGAAAGACTTTTAATATTCAACAATTATTTATTAAATATGGGACATATGGAGCAAAAAGCCTGATATCTTAGTGGCTAGACCTATGAACTCTTATAATCAGAGGGTCGTGAGTTCGAGCCTGGTCTCGCACCTCTGTTTTCGGAATTTACATGCGAAATTACATTTGAAATTTACCATGAGTTTTACGATGAAGGAAAACATGGTGAGGAAACCCTTACATACCTGCGAAGAAATTCAACGTTGTATGTGAAGTTCCCAATCCGCATTGGGCTCACGTGGGAACTACGGCCCATCTTATTCTGAAAGGAGACACGTGTTTTGCAGCGGGACGTATCTAATGCTGTGATGATGATGATGACGATGGTATTTAGCTAAGCACCCTAGCTGCCCTGTCTACGATTTAAATCTGTTGTTTGTGGCAACATGGAGTCAAACAGAACATCAACATCCATCCAATTACGTCCGCAATATGCGAGGAAATGATTCGACAGTGCGGGGATCGACAACATTTGGCGCAGTAGTATTAATTTGATACTTCGGTATTTTACTACACTATCAAATTATTTTTAGGGTTCCGCACCTCGAAAGGAAAAAGCGGAACCCTCATAGGATCACTTTGTTGTCCATCCGTCCGTCCATCTGTCAAGACCCTTTTTCTCAGGAACGCGTGGAGGTATCAAGCTGAAATTAATATCAAATACTCAAGTTTACTGTCCCTTGAAGCTGTGAAAAAATCAAACTTCTAAGGCAACGCAATCAAAAGATACAACCATTTATGCCGAAAATTTTTGACACTCGCAAGGGAATCAAAACCTACTGGGTACTTCCCGTAAACTCAGAATCTTGAAATTTGGTACGAAACAAGGGCTTATAGCACAAATAAAGGAATAATTGTGAAAAGCATAATTTTTTTTGTCTGTCTGTCTATATCAGTAACCAATCTACAATGATCCCACACTGCGCACATTTTGCTTAGGAGCAGGGGTCTGCTAAGACTCGATGTTCATAGATACATATAATTTTGTACGGAACCCTCGGTGCGCGAGTCTGACTCGCACTTGGCCAGTTTTTTTTAATCATTCGGATTCACAGTATTAAACTTAAGTCTAGTTTCGATCTACAAGAAAAATTTTACATGTTAGATTGCGACGCCGTAAAAGCAAACGAGTTTCAAATGATCAATCGACCACCGCAATGTGTTGTAACTCGCGCGATTTTACTTACAGGTGTGATCTGGGCCTAACAGCTGGTGAAAGTAAGTAAAGTCTCCGAGATAGTCACTGTTAATTGCAAAATTACAGTTCGCTTTAGCCTATACGACTACGCTAAGTTCTCTATTTATAGTTGCAAGGCTTAATAAAGCATACTCGTATCAAAATATAATTAGCAGGAGAATATATGTATGAAACTATGTACAAAAATAAGAAACATGCACAATTGGTAAGCATAATATAAGTTCAAACAAAAGTGTCGATCAAAGGATAAAAAAAAAGTAAAACAAATTAAGCTTTGTCGTAATCTCAATGTACCTACTAAAAACGCAACGACCTCTGTGTTCGTTGGATATCGCACAGTCCGTATTATATTTTTTTATATATTAATAACACAAATATAAATAAAACTTATTACAAAAAAAATCGTCCAGTCTCACTGACTCATCAACAGCCAGCCCAAACTCTTAGAGCTAGAAAGCTTAAATTTTGCAAAAGGATTCGTTTTACCATGTAAACAAGAAATTAGGACGGACACACAAATGTCCTTTGTTTAACTTTCAGAAACAATAAAACAATAGTTGTAAAATTTAAAAGTTTATTAATAACTCCAAATGTTTTCGTTCTCTATCGCGGGTCGCGGTGCACGGCCGCCGCGGCGCTCTTCAAATAGTCCCAGCGCCCGTTGAAAATATAAACAGGTCGTTAAGGCGAATCATGCTGAATGAAAATCCAGTACAATATTAAAGTTTGTAAGGTGCAATTTCTATACTACCATAAAAATCTGCATAGCGCCGTTAACATTTGGCAGCATCAAGACATCTGACTCCCATAAAATCAACAAGAGAACAGGCGAAAGTATGATGTCTTCCGAGCGCAGTTTGACTCTGTAGACAAGATTGACTATAATTACACCCGAACCGAAATCTATTTCGATGACAAGATGGAGAACTGATAATTAATAGTTTCGCGATGGCGATAAATGAGGGCAGCACTGGTACTTGGCACCCAGATTGTAGCTTGCCCTTAAAGGTCCTCGCGGACGTTTGGACAAACAGACGAATGGGAGTGTTGTAGCGGCAGCTTCGTTTTGTGACGTCACTCATCAGCTGAGCCAACACGCCTTTGTTCTGCTATGAATGCCCGCAGAATTTATACGTGTGTATCTGTAACTTTTTACTATACAAAAAACACAGGAAATTAACAGATAACAAGGGAAACAGAATGTCTAGTCAAGTATAAATATTATGGGTTCCATAGCTGTTAAGTTGTTGTCGGCCTAAGGTATCGGTTCGGACAAGTGTAAAAATATATAGCATCATATAGTCCACTTCTAAACATAGACCTTCCACAAGGCTCGCTAGACAGATCGGTCCCGCGCCATCTGCATCCAACGCGATCCCGCAACCTTAACCAGGTCGTCGCTCCATCTTGTTGGAGATCCTGCGTCTTCCGGTCCGTGGACGCCACTCGAGAACCTTTTTGCCCCATCGGCTATCAGTTTTACGAGCGATGTGTCCTGCCCACTGCCACTTGAGTCTGGCGATTCTTCGAGCTATGTCCGTGACTTTAGTTCTTGCGCGGATCTTATCATTTCTAATGTGAATGCTTACATCTATATCCAGCTTAAAAGCACTTTATGAGCGCGAGAGGTGAAAAAACATACTCTTGCACAATATTATATATGTATAAAGAGATAAAAGATAATTTTTAATTTGGTTTTCCGGGAACTTCATAAATCGCGGTACTATCATATTTTTAATCCAATCCTAATTTAGTTACCAAAGTTTCAGACTCACGTAGACTTCCTACTCGATCACAATACCAAAATATGTTGCGTAATACTGCATGTAACACAGCATTGATGAGGAAAAGCATATTAGGAATGGCTCCAAAAATATTCAACAAAATTCCAGATACTATAAAAAATCTTAATACCAACCAATTCAAAAACAAATTGACATATTTACTAATTGAAATATGTTACTATAATATTGATGAATTTCTTAATGACATGAATTTATAATTTTATGCATCATAATGACATTAATTTTTAGTTTTATACATACTGTGCCAGATGTTGATAATATTATTGACATTCTTTAAATAAAAATCCTTGCTAAAATAGTTATTTGAAATGAATAAATTATCGCACTTTAGATTTTTTTTTTTTGTTACTGCTGTGAATATTAATTGTATTTAGACTTAAGGACTTGTTAAACGAAAACAGAAATATTTGTACGCCTACTGGCAAACATAGAGATCCCTGAATTTTATACTTTTAAGACCGATTATGTACACCTATGTTCCACAAATAAACGTATTCTATTCTATTATATTCTATTCTATTCTATTCTAGGGTTTCGTACTTGAAAAGGAAATGAAGTCACTTGAAAACGAAACCCTTACGCACTCATTTTTTTGGATTTATTTACATTTATTGACAAGTGATTTCAAAAATGCCAGTATTGATTTAAGGTATTTCACACACGTGATGTAAGTTGGTTACACAAATACATACGTGTAATGCAAATTAATGAATGAACAACTAGGCGAGGGGAGCGTCTTCGTCCATATTACGTGGTTAGTATTTCATTGGACCGCACGAACTGCTAAGGAATTGAATTTGCTTCCATATCTGTATTTCCAGATAGATACATCCTAGGGCTCTTCAAGACTAGAGTAGATAGGCAGTGATAGGTAGGTGAGATACACCTTTGGCCTCATATGCACTTTTCATCAGGTTAGGTAAGGGTCGTCACGGGTCAATATCATGTAAAAAAGATTATAAACATAGGGACCACGTTTAGATGGGAAATAACAAAATAAATATAAAAATTTACTTAAACCATTGTGTTTCATGAAAGTGTTTGTTGTGAACATCTCAAGTATATATTATTTTTATAATTTTAACATAAATAATAAGTATTAAAGAACTGGGTGTAAAAATTTAAAAAAAAAATACAAAAATAGTCTACCAAATAGATTACAGAAAAATTATGAGAAGTATTTATTTGGTTTAAATATAGAGCGCACAATTAAAAGCAAAATGTGCGAAATTACATTTGAAAATTACCATGAGCTTTACGCTCAAAGAAGACATAGTGAGGAAACCTGCACAAACTTGAGAAGAAATTCAATGGTGTGTCTGAAGTTCCCAATCAACACTGGGCCGCATGGGAACTCCTCTGTGACATATATAGTCTGAGATGATGATGATTTAATAAAAAAACATACCAGACGACCAGATGGCCTAGTGGTTAGAGTACCTGACTACGAAGCTTGAGGTCCCGGTTTCGATTCCCGTGTCGGGGCAGATATTTGTATGAAAAAAACGAATGTTTGTTCTCGGGTCTTGGGTGTTTAATATGTATTTAAGTATATATCTATCTATATAAGTATGTTTATCCGTTGCCTAGTACCCATAACACAAGCTTTACCTAGCTTACTTTGGGACTAGGTCAATTGGTGTGAATTGTCCCGTGATATTTATTTATTTATTTTATTTATTTATTTAAATATTTTATCATACCGAACCCGCCCAAGTTCACTCGCACTTGTCCAGTTTTTATAAATCTTGTTTAGTTGCCAAAAGTTTAACGCTCCCTACAATAAACACAGGCAATAATATAATAACACAGGCATGCGTTACTTTTCAACTGGTGCGAAAAATTAATCATTTCTGAAGTTAATGCTGCACGAAAATATTTTTTGGCATTACACAATTAATATAAACACAAGGCGGTCGCGGTGTCAATCTGACTCGGGGTAGGTTAGGATCCCGCTGTGTTATGTCTTACGTCACGATTGGAGTACTTACACCATTATTGGGACGTAGTCTAGGTACTATTGGAATTCTCTTTGAATTTTATATTTTGGAGAATAGGGAAAATGATTTGGATTAAGATTAATTTTAATGTTTATTTGTTGCTTTTCATTTGTAATAGCAAGCCGTGGTAGCCTAGTGGTTTGACCAATGGCACGCGGTGGACACGACGTACAAATACGCGTTCTTGAATCTACATAAGCACGACGACGTCTGTACACGCGTACGCCTACATACATCGCGCGCGCACTCTTCTGGTTTCTGGCGGTTTCCGGCTATCTGCGCCTTGAGGGATGGGGTAATTCGAATCGGTGCGGGGCGGACCGTTTCCATTCTGTACGTCAGTACTATTATATATTCTGTAATTTATTGAATCAGGCGTTACTTTGCGGAGGTCCATATTAATGAACTAAAACAATTACTTTGCTCACCCGCGACCTTACAATAGTTACGTTTATGCAAGAAATGTGTGTTCATGCAGTTCCTCCACCTCCACACTGTACGAACACACACAAATCACATAAACACAACTATCACCACCACCAAGCTACACTGACGCGTTTCGAACTCAACCAGAGCTCATCCTCGGAGTTACCACAACCATAGCATACGGTACGGCATAGCACTGCACATATTTTTAACATGTACCTATAATGTATATATAATTTGATTGAGAGTTGCTAGACTATTTATCAATTATATACTCTATCAAATTATATATTTGTACATACAGGGTTATTTGTAATTCACTAGCATCCTTTTAACCCTAAACTCCCACCACTTAAACAAATGTTTTTTGTTTTACGGCTTTTGTCATAACTTAATATTTTTGGTGTAATAACGTTTTGAAAATTTGAGATTTCCTCTTATTTTTACGATACTCTGTGTATTTGTATGGAAAAAAAAGTGCTTCATTTTAAAAAGTCATAAAGCAAAAAACATTTGTTTGAGTGATAGGAATTCAGTGAATGAGGATGTCAGTGAATTAAAAATAACCCTGTATACTACACACATATACCCCTGGTCTATTTGATGTAAACATCACAACTCACTTATTTTTATCTATATATTTTAAGTAAACGGACTTAATTTATACAATTATAAATTATACAAATCTATTGTTTTATCTGTAAAATATTTTTGTAAAAAAACGTTTTATATACCACTGTGTCACATTGACAACAAATAAATATCGTGCAACAACCCTATGACTTGGTCTCAATGTATCTGCAACACTGATAACGGTGTGTGGTTATGAAGTAAGATTTCAGAACGGCCAGATCTCGGCCTAGAATAACCCTGTCGCACTTAACCGGCACGCGACTTCGACAACTCGACAACACGACTACACGACAGTTATCGCGCCTGTAAAGTGAAAAAATAATAATAAGCAGAATAAGTATGTGTTGCTTTTTATGTTGTCGGCGTTTCATGTCGTGGACTTCTTAAAGTTTGACTTAGTCAGGTAATTGATATCGGATCCTGTGCTATTTTCCTTCTATTCATTTATTTACTTCAAACGGTTGTTTTTTAATATTTTTCAGTACAGTAAAATTACATAAAGTTTACCACTGACAGATGGTTTGCCTTCATTTCATATTCAACTTTAACGACCTACAAATAAAGCCAATTTAAGAATACTGTTACCCACGTTTGCAGATTTTGTAATAGCTACTTTATTTGTATGGTGTTAAAGTTGGAAATGAAATGAAGGCAAGCCATCTGTCAGTGGTAAACTAAAAGTAAACGTATTGTACTTTTAGCTTTGTTTCATCATCATCATCGTCACAGCCTATATACGTTCTACTGCAGGGCACAACCCTCCTCTCAGAATGAGAGGGCTTGGGCCGTAGTTCCCGCGCGGGCCCAGTGCGGATTGGGAACATCACACACACCATTGAATTTCTTCTTGTGTGTTCGTTTCTTCACGATGTTTTCCTTCACCGTAAAGCTCATAGTAAATTTCAAAAGTATTTTCGCACACAAATTCCAAAAAAAAAAACGCCACCACAGCTTTTTTTTTAATATAAGTACTACTACTAATTTGCTTAAAGCCGTGATGGCCTAGTGGTTGTGCTAGTGGCTCTCAAGCATAGGGTCGTGGGTTCGAATCCAGGTTCGCACCTTTGAGTTTTTCGGAATTTTAGTGTGAAGTTATATTTGAAATGTATCACGATTACAGTGAAGGAAAACATCGTGACGAAACCTGCACATACCTGAGAAAAATTGCAACTCAGTGAAGTTTCCAATCCGCACTGGACTCGCGTGGGAACTACGGTCCAAGCCCTTTCATTTTGAAAGGAGTCCTGTGCCCTGCAGTGACACGTATATAGACTGGGATGATGATGATGATGATGATGATGACTAATTTATATTTATATATGCTGGGGGTTGGAAGCTATGGTCTTCGTTAAGGAGATAGGACGTTGAATTGGGGAGAAGGGGTCTGATACTGGCGCAAAGGTTGTCCATCGCCAACCAACGTGGTACCGCAACAAGTATGATGACACCTTGGGGGCCTTATTGACGTCACTTAGGCTATAAGTGAGTAATTAACCCCCAAAAATCACTCTCAAGCTCAGTTTGGACCTGCATGAAAAATTGCGTAAGTTCCATTTACATTGCGGCGTTCGATTGAGCACTTCAAACTCAGTCGCTTTACAGTGTCGTAATGTAATGAAACTTACACAATTTTCCTTCTAGGGCTCGTTTAGCCTTCAGCGAGTTATTAATAAAATTGAGAGTTGGCTTCATCGACTTCAAACAAGGAATGGGCGTCAATTGTCACTCACGCAGGCCTCGAGTTACAATATAATTGTCATTGTTAACTAAATTTAAAAAATGTGATGACTAAAAAGTACCCAAAACAGTAGGTACTTAACTAAATTCTGATATCTCAAATGTTGCTGTTTAAAATACCTGCAAATGGGTTTCGGGAATCTGTTGATTGTTTTTAAATTTTCGCGACGCATTTTCGGTGTTCGCGTGTTTTTTAATGACACCTCCGCTAATGCCACGTGTCAGTTTCAACGCATTCCTTACCTACTTTTTTTGTAACACTGCCTGTGAAATTGTGGTACAGGAATAATTTAATACGCGAAATAATTTAAGGTGTTTGTAGGGTTAACTTACCAGTAACTGGTCTCTTTGACCATTTTTTAAAAGTTAGTCATCATCATCACGAACAATTACTTTGGTTAAAAGTGAAAAAAATATATATATTTTCAGATATCCATATTTAATCCAACGCGTATCTCATTTTTCAATGAGACTGCTAAACACTTAGTTTTGGCTTTCCCGTAGTCGTGTAAAAAAGGTGACTGGACATTTTATTTCCATGTACCCTTCAGTTTGAAGTAATGCGCTTACGTATATACTGTCGGCATTTGGTTATTATTTATATACACAAGTCTCCTATCTTATAAATAATTTTAAACCGTTTAATACGGCGTTAAAATGACAGTTTCTCACTCCAAAGCAAAAAGAATAAACTGCAAAATTAGACGTTCCGTCAAGTAGCAACTAATGAGAGCCTCCAAGCCATTTGTGCACGTGCTACGACATGTGGGCATCTTGAAAAAACCCCATATGGCGGGAAAAAACACCTCCAGAACACAAAATTACCAGCACAGGTGAAAAATACAAAAACTACCGCGCTCTCATACGAATTTTACGAATGAACGTTGCAGTAGCGACATCAGCGACTGTAAAATTAACTTTGTCAAGTCAAGGAAGTGATTTTACGGACACAATACTATATAAAGAGGATGTATTAATTTATGTAATTGTCAGAAACATAACCCTTTGGTTTTTCTAAACATATGTTTAGGCGGGGGTTTGATTAACTTCTTTTGTCGGTTTAAATTCGAATTTGTTTTGATTGGTCGGTCGTTATTTATAAAGAGTATCCGGTGTGGCTTCCGCTATAGATCTTGAGTTATTTAGATATTGCCTTTAACCAATGACGATAAAATTCAGAGGACCTATCAATGTCTATACCGTTGTTCCTTTAAAATAATAAACCTGCTCAGCTTTAAAGATGTCTCTGTACCACTCATTTCATACGGAATTTTGATCTTTGCTTAACATAATAGAGTCGACTAGCAGTTTCGGGAAGACCATGATTGCCAAGAAAAATACGCCGCAAGAAACTTGGCACTACTTAAGTCGTTTTTTCTAAAACAATATTACAATTTCATCATTATACATTACAAAGAACTCACTAAACAATAATTATATTATAAGACAGCATTTTACTAACAAGTGTAAAATAGCACAGCAAAACCAGAATTCTACCCCACTGGCACAATTACGTTGACCGAGAGATTTATTTATTTACTGTGAAAAAAGCTTGTATTAAAAATAAAAATTAAAAAAAATGTATTTTTTTCTAAAAGTAAACAGAACTGGCATAGAACCATGCTTTTTCCAATTTTTAATAATTTCTATTCACAATCATAAATCCCTTTGTTTTCAATCACCATTAAGTTTTATCGCTTCATCAAAGACCTCACAGATAGATTCCCATGGCTATATTAATTTGCCATAGAATTTATGCAAACTGCTCTATAACGGGTCAAATCGGTGCCTTTTCGGTGTTAAGAATATCAAAGTGGTTCCAGCCACAGCGGGGTGCCCAGAGAACCCTTGCCCCGCATTTTTAACTTGAAATAGATAGGTTATTAGTTTCAGCGTTTGATGTAATTTGAACTCATTTTTGGAGTCAGTTAGTCAATAGTCCAATTTGGTACTTTTCAAGCCATAACTTAAAAAAAAAACGATATTCCAGACAGACTCCAATACAAAAATATATATATATAAAAAACGAGAGAGATAAAGAGTAAAATTTGCTCACGAAATTTGGCAAAAATAAACAATCACACATAAGAAATAAACAGTAAAAAATTAAACACTTACAAAAAGTTCTGAAAACTTGGTGAAAAGCATGAACAAGGACCATACTCAGCATGATGCTAGTTTTCAGTTTGAGGCTTTTATTTATAAAACCTAGATCTAACACTAAATCCGCCATGACGAAACATTATGAAAGTTCTGACGATGTACAGGGTGACCCGAAACTCAATGATGACCTGGAACCGCGCGAGAGGGAAACGTAAAGCTACTGTTACAAATATTACGTGACAATTCACTCACACCAATTGACATAGTCCCAAAGTAAGCTAAGCAAAGCTTGTGTTATGGGTACTAAGGCAACGGATAAACATACTTATATAGATAGATACATACTTAAATACATATTAAACAACCAAGACCCGAGAACAAATATTCGTATTTTTCATACAAATATCTGCCCCGACACGGGAATCGAACCCGGGACCTCAAGCTTCGTAGTCAGTTTCTCTAACCACTAGGCCATCTGGTCGTCTAAAACAAATGCTCGTTAGTAGTACGAAAGCATGCTTCTAACGAGCAATTGCTACCTACTACTACTAGCATGTGTGTATAGGACAACCTACTATTAAGCATGATTTTTAGTGGCATGCTGGCTAATAGCAAGGCCCTGCTATCTTCGAGCATGCTAGTTGATGCGGGGTAGAAGGGGGAAAGGTAACAGCAAGTGTGAACGCGTTATTAGTGAGCATGCAAGCATGCATGCATGTATTTATAAAGTTTCGTTAGGTACACCAAAAAAATGCTGCGGTATATATACATTACAAATTATTTATATTGTACTGCTTATACACTGACGAGCAAAAATGAAGGGTCGGTTATAAAAATTACTATAACTAAAAAACCCGCTGTGATAGCTTTTTCGAGTAAAATGAGTTTAGTAAAGAGTTTTATTCTTAACAAGAAAAAGTTTAATTGAGAATAAAACTCTTTACTAAACTCATTTTACTCGAAGAAGCTATCACAGCGGGTTTTGTAGTTATCGTCATTTTTGTAACCGATCCCTTATTTTTGCTCGTCAGTGTATGTCTGGGCCTTTTACATTTAAACATCCTGTATACCTATTACGATAAACAATAAACAAACTCCTTTTTCATATTTACCACACAGTTTTATTTAAGTAATCCAATTCAAATTAATCTTTTTGGTTCCGAAAAAAATCACGCAACAGCAAATTCCCTAATCCTTTTAAAAACCTCTTTCACGCTTTACATCTGATTTGATCACAATGAACATAATTCGCCATCGGACAACAGTTATAAAACGTTAAATAGCACTATTAGGGATACAAAAGAACAACAATTGTCATAATCATAATGGGCACAAAAGAGTTCAAAAGACTGCGAAAAAGGGAAAAGATGAGATTAATTTTATAAAGTCAAGAGTCAATGGATTTAATTGTATCATTTTCACGACCCCGCTGCGTCGTTTGAATAGCTAGCATATTGTTTTCTGTTATTCGTTGATAGGCGGTCTTTTATATTGTTTACTATTGATTTATTAGGACATGGGATTGCTTCGAAAAATTGGTTGATCCTTCCGGTGTCAGAACTGCAGTTTTTTTGTCTTACGATGTTTTGGATTCATGGTGTGATGTTTTTTATTAACTAGTATTAGTACAGAAATGTTATAAAACATACCTTACCTAACCTATAGATAGAGTTCTCCAGGTGGCCATGTAAAACTTTGTGAAAAATTTACGATTTCGATGGGGGAAAAAAATGACTAACAAAGATTATGACAAACATTACATTAAGTATAACTAAAAATGTTATGCCACCAGTACGCTCCCGTTTTCCTTCATCTTAAAGTTCATGGTAAATTTACACACCAGTACGCTTAGTATAAGTTTTCCTTCACTTCAATACTTCTCGATCGCGTTTACGTAAAAATTTCAATTCTATGGAAACATGGAAGCGCGCGCGCGGAGACGCTGTCCATGTTTCCCTAGTAATTGAATTTTTTACGTAAACGCGATCGAGAAGTACTTTGGTGAAGTAAAACTTATACTAAGCGTACAGTTCCTTTTGCTTGAACTTGGCTTGACACGCTGCCGCGTATCTAGATTATTCGAAGTTTTCTATTTCTATCTTCTTCCTTCAAATGTTTTTTTTTTGAAGTATATCGATCGAATATTTGTGTAAATAAATGTCTCTCTTTCTCTCTTACTCAAATTAAAAACCATTATTTTTTGCTTCGCAGTCATAGGTATGCTTAACTTAATACGATGGTTAAATATTTGATGTTTTGTTGAGCAAACACTCGAGTAAGCCAAGAGGGTGCGTCGAGGGTGTTTGTCCGTCTGTTTGTGCTACCGAACTAGTTTTTATCACCCCTTAACACTTTAGGGTATTTTTTGTCACTTCAGGCGTAACCGAATTAATTCGTCAGCCGTCAAAATTTAAATTACCATCGTGTAGCTATAATACAATACAATACAATACGATACAAAAATTCTTTATTGAACACCAAAAATTATGAATGATGTGGCACAGTCTTCCTCTCAGAACACAGTGCGGATTGGGAACTTCACACAAAAATTAATAAGAAATTATTTAATTCAGGCAGACAATAGGCGGTCTTATCGCTTGAAAGCGTGTTTTTCCAGACAAGCAATCTTGGAAACATGTAGAAATATGAACAGGTTTATAATAATTAAATTGAAAAATTTATTAATCTTCTCTTACTAATATTTTAAACGCGGAAATTATTTGTTACCCTTTCATGCTAAAACGGTTTGACAGATTCTAATGATATTTAACACACAGATAGTTTATAATCTGGATTATTATAAGACACTTTTTAAGGTAAATTGTATAGTTTAATTCTTTGCAGATGAAATCGCGGGCAACAGCTAATCCCACTGTACGCATAATGCAATACTTGTGAAAATATACCTGTCAGTTAAGAATTAATCTGTCAGGTAGGCTCGTTACTGCACCCGCTTCGAGCAAGCGTCGTCATCGTTACTTGCTTTATTGCGTTTTTCCCAGCGATATATCGAGGGGTTTTATTAGGGTTCTTTGTATCAAAATCCTACCAATGTTATAATGCAAAATTTTGTAAATATATACGCGGTTATGTGTGATTGTTACCGTTTTTAAATGACGGAGTTCTGAAGGAAGAATGATAAAAAAATACAGCTGAAGTGATGACCTCTTCCTTTTTTTGAGAGTTGGTTAAATATAATATTTTTGTTTAACGCATAGGAACTAACGGAGGTACTCTTGTACCTACTCGTAAATTATCATCATCATCTCAGTCAATGTAACACCTGCAGTACAGCACACTGCCTCCTTCACCTCCCTCTCCCAGCATTGATAGTCTACTCATCTTAAAAACAAGTACCTGGGCGACCGAGCTCTGCTCGGGCAGAAACTCGGTACCAAGCGTTTTCCCAGAGATAAGACCAAGCTAGATCAATTTTTCATCCCCGAAAACCCCCAAATACCAAATTTCATCGAAATCGTTGGAGCCGTATCCGAGATCCTGATTATATATGTACACATATATATATATATATATATATATATATATACAGAGTGGGCCCTGTAACTAAGGATAAAAATTAAAATAGAGATTCCTTAAACTATCTAAAGTTATTACAAAGTGGTCCTAATGTTTCAAAGTTCTTAAATTCGGAGAAATAGTCATTTTAAGTTAAGAGTTACAATCAATGAATTTTCACATTGCGACATTGTCGCTTTACGGTCGTAAGATGTCTTGGTACCGGGCATTTTGACAGTATCTAACATGTATTAATGTGAATTATTTTTAAAATGAAAACGAACAAAAGTAGTCCTTATACCTTCGCAATTTAGAACTATGGTAGTACGTAAGAGTTTGTTGACATTGTTGCACCTTGCCGACCTTTTCTTTTAAATTTATTTAGTTTAATTTCGTAATTATTATTGGAAACCTCCATAAACCACATCGGCTCGATTTGATTATTTAAAAAGATTTAGGTATAACTTTATGGATACATTGACAATGTCAAGTTGGCAAACAGAAATTATCAGCAATTAAAAATGCCAAGAATAATTTACGTTGCACGTGAATTGTGCGATATGATTTTACTTTACGGTGAAAACTGAAACCAGAGGGAACGCACACCGAGCTCTAAGGTTATACCGCGAACGATACCCTGATCGAAGGCATCCCACCAACGGCCGTTATTTTCAACTCAGAGCAACAAATGCGGGGTCGCCGAATGTGAATCTGATTGTGACCGCGGGTGTGCAGCCAGATTAACACTGAAATTATTAGTTGATCTGAAAAAGCCCTACACTTAGTGTTATACATGTCGTGTCGGAACGGGGTCAAACGGTGCTCCGTACGTACCAAACTGTGTCAATCGGTGCTCCGGTGCTCAGGACGTATCATCGTAGTCATGGTCGTGAAAAAGAAACATCTTCACAAACTGTTGAAAACGCAAGTTACCCTGTGAAAGGATTACCCAGTAAGATTGGCACACCTAATTATTAACAGTAATTTTGTCATAGTGCACTATTTTTATTTGAACTGCTTAATAAATAGTCGTAACTTTTTTTAGCAAGTGTTTTATTAATTTCGTCCGTCCCCACATACTTGTCTTGGTAAAAAAACTGTTACGTCGTATTGAAAGAATTGATTATTTAAATCAGAAGGACTGCATACCTACGTTTAAGTAATATTGATGTATTTAGTAGGATTTTTATTATTATCGAAAACGATCGTAAATGTCAATGTCAAGTGTTCCGACTGGACACAATATGTCTGTACATTGCTGGCTCGATTAATTTTGTTAGAAAATAACAGTAAATTATTTTTCATTTTAATGAATTGTAACCATTTGGACTTAATTACTGATTAGTTAAAGGGTCTATATTTCAATTTTTTGCTTCAATTACAGGGCCCACCCTGTATATATACAAGAATTGCTCGTTTAAAGGTATTAGATTAGATTCTTAAAAACAATTACCTATAGAAAATAGTACCTACAATCAATAAGTCTACATACATTGTAATTCTTATGGTGGTCAGGCTGGGTTCCATAGAGATATCTGCCTATTCGGGTTTAGCCTAAAAAATTAAAGATTCAGCTGAAGTACCTACTAAATAGATATAATTTATTATAAGTAAATATTTACAAACATATATTTAAAAAAAGAGGAAACCTAACTAATATTTACAAAGGTACTAAATTAATTTATTGTATTTATATAAAAACACTTACATAATCTAGTTAAATCTAAAATGATAGTAAATGATTATGAGTACGCGCGGCACTCTTGATGGCTTATTGCAAACTGAATTGGAATTATAATGAAAGCAATTACAAATAAAATAATACTTAACTAAATGAGGACAACTTGAAATTGCTTAGTTCCTAAGTAAATGTACGTTGCTTGCTCGTACAATGCCCATCATTCTTCCCAATGTAATTTCACACTAAATTACTAAAACCTCAGAAGTGCGACCTAGCGCTCGAACCCACGACCATAGGTCGACCTACGATGTCTTTTTGAAGTGTGTAAATTATGTCATGTTCATAATATTTCAATATTACGGAACCTCTACAACTCAAAAAAATGTTACTAGCTTTATTGCATACTAGATACTGCCAAGTCATTGTCGGCACCAAAAAGCCAGCTTCCTTCCTACGGGCCCGTTTTTTAGCTTTTTTCCAATTTTGGGTGGCCAGTAACTTTTTACACGCTATCGAATTAAGACTGCGAATATTGACAGACTCTTTCCCTCTTGCCTGTTAAGAAAAGGAAGGATATACTAGAAGTGTTTTCTAGTCAATAAACTGATTTTTTAAATTTGGAATGGCCATAGCGAAAGGGTGGGCATTTTGGCGCCTTAAATTGGACACTTTTAAGTTTTTAGACGCCATTTTGGCAGCCCATAACCTTTTATTTTGATTTAGGTTAATAAAATGGGACCTTTATTGTCAAAGTTAGTGGTGGTCAGGCGTCAAGCAATTAAGTTTTTAGGGGGATTTTTTAAAATATAGCACGTAACGGTGAGTTTCATTAGTAATTTGTTAGTATTATTAAATTAATTATTAATTTTGTATTAGATTATTTAACGGACTGGTTTAAGTAGTTACTACATAGGTTATGGTAGGTACTTTATCTAGTTGTCCTTGCGCAAATAGTATTAATAGCAAAAAAGTGCTTTTGCTGTTATTATTTATTGGCATGTATCTGAATATCGAATACAGAATATCGAATATTACCACACCGATTTTTTTTCTGTAATCACAATCTTTTTAAAATTATTATAAAATTAATCTAACCTAACCTAATAGGAACTCAAACAATTACTTTGCTCACCCGCGATCTTATGATAGTTACGTTTATGTAAGAAATGCGTGTTCTTGTGTGTAGTTTGGTGGTGGTGATAGTTGGGTTTGTGTGATTTGACGTGTTCGTACAGTGTGGAAGAGGAAAATTTTAATAAATCTTGTGTTTTGTATCAATCTTGTTGTTTTTGTCTTCACTGTGTGTGTACGAATAAATGTCAGAATCCCGCTGTCATTACATGACGTGTTGTTGTGTGCGTGACCTCCACTCTCGTGGAGTTACCTATACCAAATATTACACTCAACTTTCATAAAAACACTAGCTATTAATGACACAGGATGAGAGTAAATTTGTCCTATTTCTTAGAAATGTTCTTGGCATTGCGGACGTACAGTCACGGTCGATAAGTCACGAATAACCCGAGTGGCTACAGGACGGTACAGGCAGGTAGGATGCTGGGGCACACTTCGCACTTCCTATACAATTAAAAGGTGAAATTATTGTAACAGTATCCATTGGGTACAAAATGTATTCTTACTAATATTATAAATACGAAAGTAACTCGATCTGATTGTCAATTTAGCTAGTTCCAAAATAAGTTAAGCTTGTACTATGGGTAATTACAATTAATCAACGGATAAACATACTTGACTTGTCTTATATATGCTATGGCCCAGGCATTATGAATAATGTCTAGCTCTATCGGGCAAAGTGACTAATTACTATCTAAACCAAAGCCAGCGAGCGAACGAAGCGAGCGAGCAAGACCTATCGTAGCGGAAGCGACTCGGTATGGTTAGGTTCAAAGGCTATGCGGGAGCGTAGCGCAGCGAAGCTCCCGCATTAGCCTTTGGTGTTAGTTATTTAATTTTCTTTTATGACCACCCGGAAAATCTAATTTATATTACTCTGCCCAATAGGTGATGGGCATTATGTATAATGCCCGGTCAGTTTGATTATTTGAATAATTATTATTAAATTGCTCCCTCATATTGGGCATTTTTCATAATGCCCGGGCATTATGAAAAATGCCCGATTTATCACTTGGTCCATAACATATACATCATTTAATGTGTAGTTAAAAAGAAATAAAATTCGCTCCTATTTTATAAAAACCACACCAAACTAGGTAATTATTTGTATCCCAAAAATAATATATGACCATCAAAATAGTAATCAGATTTTTATTTAAGATATTTGTGTGTTATATTTTTTGCCTTTATCTTTATAAGTATGTTTATCCGTTGTCTAGTACCATTACTTTCCTCACCCGCGACCTTACGATAGATACGTTAAATGCAAGAAATGTGAGTTCCTCTACCTTCCACACTGTACGAACACACACAAATCACACAAACCCACTATTACCACCACCTAGCTACACTGAGGTTACGCTGAGCTTTGCTTAGTTTGGGACTAGGTCAATTGGTGTCAATCCCATCATTTAATTATTAAAAAAAAAGTTTATTTACCAAAAATCACTTAATAAAAAACATGTGGTACATTTATCAGACTCCAAACTAGGCTGAGCCTGTATCTTGGTTGACTGCGAGTGCGATTAACAGGATTAACTAAAGTGTCCCAGAAGTTGATTTTTATATTACATAAGATCTGCATTGTAATAGCCACAATTTAAACAGGCACATAGTTTTCTAGCCCACTGTATCTCTGGCCTAGCAGACCGGATGCTGCGGAACTCTTCCTCTCCATTGTGTATGGTAATGATCGGGAAAAAAGAGGGAAAAAAACATGTTCCCACACCCTGTGGGAGTCGGCTAAAAGCTATGTTATACGTAGATTAAGGAACCATTATCTTTATCTTAGACAGCTAACGTAATTTTAATATTGTAGATGGCCGATTAACAATTTGTTTTTTCACATAAAACTACCGTGAGGCTCTCTCATAGTCAAAAAATACGGATAGCTCTCGTCTATGATCGAGTTAAGCTAATCCGTAGCCTTTTATCACGGAGCACACATCACGTAAAGTTCATTCGTTTATTACGACTCCACTTATAACGACCGACCGCATTAAACGACGGATTTCACGTAAAAGTGTCCGGTTACAACGACGAACGTTGACATGCTACAAATTAGATTAAAGAGATTAATTATATTTGAAAAACCTCACAAAATGTGAATGATAACGACATGTAGAGATAAAATTCACTTTTTAAGAAAATTATCTAGCTATGATTTTGCACTGATCAGTATAATTTTTACAATACAATATTTTCATAAATTGACGACTGTAGTTGTAACAGGTAGCTGTTTCATCACTTCCAGAATATATAACAGATAAATGCAACGCCGTTTGTCACAAATAAAACAAATTTCATAATAGGCGGCGAACTCCTTGCATTTTTGATACTTTTTACTGTTTTTTATATCTTTTTTTTAAAAAGTCTTGTATGTCTCATGTCGTGTTGTTGGTTGAAGTTCTCTGAGTGATAGATATTGTATGGTTTGGTTGTTTGTTAATTAAAGAATTCAGTCACATCGTCGTTTCCATTACAGTCCATTCCTTTAACGTTACAGACGGCATCACGGCATCACAGATATATTTAAAATAATGAAAAAAAAAAACTTCAAAACACAGAAAATGATGAAACAGCCTTAAATGTATATACATGTACATTTAAAAATCTACACTACATTACCTAAGAATCTTTCTAAAAAAGCCTAATACTTTAAACTTCAGCATGACAGCTGTCAAAACTTAAGATTGCAAAAAAGTAAAGCTGTTTACACAGCGCAGTAGGCCACTGTAAGGCTTCGGCCACACGAGCGGTGATTACGCGGCTCATTAGCTCCAATCACTTCTGCGTGTTTTGTCCCGCGCCTGCGTCGAGTAGGTGGTTTGATTTACATTACAACAAAACCACCAACACATTAAGACTAGACCAACCACAACATTTAGACCTTCGGCCAGGTACGGTGAAACTGTGGAACCAGCTTCCGGCAGCAGTGTTTCCAGACAACTATGACATCGGGGCTTTCAGGGAAAGGGTTTATACTCCCTTTAATCGCCGGCAACAGATTAGTGACTCTTTTTGAATTGCTGATATTTATGGGCGGTGGTGATCATTTTCCATCAGATGACCCGCTTGCTCGTTTCCCTCCCTCTCATAATAAAAAAAATCCTCTGATACACCAGTCACATAAATAACTATCAACCCTTGCAGTGTTTTTATACAAAGCTTCGACCTATCGGTTTAAATATTTACAAGCAAACACAAAACTATCGCTATCTCTTTCTGTCAAACGGTATAAAACGTTGACAGAAAGAGATAGTGAAAGCGAAGGCAAGCGCCAAAAGCGTTAGACAATACGGCCTCTGATTTTGTATGTACACATTTTTTATTCGCGTCTCTCCCTTGGATATGTCAAAAGTTAAGAGTCTGCCAATATCGCCATAGCAACAGATTGTAATCCGCAACAGGCTTCGTCAGCTGAACAATAATACAAAATCCGCTACAAGTTTCGTCATATAAACTTATATTATTTAGTTAAGTAAGTCTAAGTGTGTGACGCCTGGCCAATTTTAGACCCATTTAAATAAATCTTAAGTTTCGCTAATATTATGTATTTTATGTCGACAGTATAATGTTTCTTATGTTGTGTATGATCCATAAGATAAAAGAGGAAATTGCTGGCCTGTTTTAAATAAAAATAATAGTAAAAAAAATGTACATATTATTAAAAATTTATCAACACCGGTTAATATTTAGGGAGTATTCGTTGTCATCGTTTGTATGTAGAAGTTATTTTTGCTTTTTTAACCTCCTTCCTGACTCTTCCGCCCGAAGTCTCGAATTTTATAACCGATGTGCTTAAGACCTAGATGAGAATGATAAGGGCCTCCATTGACGGACTACTTGACGCAGTCGAGACCAACGCGAATGCTCTGAATTTTGTATTGAAACTGCAGATCACTCAACAGCTACAAGCGGGCGACCGCTTGAAGCTGTTGGCATTGACTGCTCTAAACAATCTAGCTATGGACAGGCTAAGTTTTGTAATTTTGGAAATTGATTAAGCACATTAACCCTGTTTCACCATCCATTGATCAAATTTATTTGACGGATAAATGTGATGCTGTCTCTGTTTGTTTTCTTCGAATAGACGGAGACGGCATCACATTTATCCGTCAGTTAAAATTAATCAATGGGTGGTGAAACAGCCCCTTATAGTTCTACATATAATCCTTCAATAATTTGTAAGTTTACACATAAAATACATACGGCAGTTATTCTCACAGTTGATTTGTTCACGAGGTCAGAGCAGGCAGGCGCTGGCTGGTATTACTTATACAGAATGTGAGAGTTGAGGACCGAATTCCACTAATGGATTTGAATTAAAAATGGATCAAAGATTTATTAGGTATTTGTCAATTACATTTTGGCGGTTGATATTTGGTCCATGTTATAAAAGCTTGTTATTAAATAAAAGCTTGTAAAATCTCGGCATGTTTCAAAATATTCTACGCATATTTTCACGCGAACCTGACCTACATCTGTCATAATTCACACGAAAATACCTCAGACTCCTCATTACACCAATTACCCATCCAATTACCTATCCACTGAACCAAATTAGCCCACAAACTGAGATTTTAGCAAAAAATCTAGGACATCTGCCCCAAATGTTACTATCGCAATACCAACTTAACTTATCCACTACCTGCAGCGCTGTGATCGCACAAAAGACACAATTTTAGTACTTAATCGCGTTAGTTTTAAATTTGGCCACCGCTGCATAACTTTGCTATGCCGTCTTGGAAATAAGAAAAAGGCGCGAAAAGTGACAGTTGGGACGATTCGACCGCAATGGCGGTCGCGGGGCTTCCGCGCATCGCGCATGCGTCGACAGATGCCCACAATTGGTCCGAATTGTACACATTACGTTTATCTACTTCACCGCATTAATGCCTACGCAAAGAAGGTGGGGCTCAAGAAGTTTATTGATATGCGCTTTTTGTAATGCCTACTTGGATTGGATCGGATAAGGAGTGCATCTTGGGAGTGGTAAAATAATAAAAGTGCTAAAAAATATGTCCCTTCTAACGAGATTCCCAACGCATTCCACCAACAAAATTAAATGTCGGGCATCAGATCTTCTGCCGTGTACCGTATCGTATAGTTCACAATTCAGTTAGGTACAAAAAGAAATGAAAAATTGTATACATAAAACTGTACAAATATGGCATGTATGTAAAATTTAAACACGACTCAAATAGGTAAGTAGTATGAAAAATCGGTGATTTGGGATTTTTGTACCAACTATTTCAAAATAATCTATGTTTTTTTTTTCAATTGGATGCAATGTCATGTCAACCCAAAAAACTCGATAACTGAGATTTAAACAGATACCTTCGTCGCCACTTCATTTTTTTATATAAAAACAAATTATGCAACTTAACACTTTCACAACATCAAAAAACGACGAAAATAGTAGAAATAAATGCGTTATTTCATCCCTAATAAAAATCTTCAGCGGTCACTTTCTCAACATCCAATTATTCTCATATATATAAGCAAAACTATCATGAATTTCAAGCGTCACATCCTTTTGCCTAAAAAAAAAATGTTCGTATTATATCCATGGCGTCAAAATTGGGACTTCCTATGATACTGCATCGTCGCAGGGTTTCACCGGAAGTCGCAGAATTTGTAAGATATCGCACTTCCGCAATAGGCAATAGCCGATATTATTATGATATAGTTGGGATAACACGTTTTGGTACTTGTGGAAAGAAACTTCACGAACCAGAAAAAATTGTCAATATAAACGTATAAGTACGTAAAGGTATGCGTGATTTTTGATGTTGTTACAAATAGCAAATATTATATGTAAATAAGACTCTCTCTCGCTCTTTCTCTCAAATCATTCTATCAATTCTTTTAATCTTCCTTAAAATTCTACATATTGGGGACTATGTAAAACAGTAAGGGGGATTATTAATATTTCTTAAAAATTATGCTAATCTACTGTTTGACAGAAGAACGCATGGAAATTTAGGCATCATAGTACTTTTCTACAAGAAATTATTACATTACAATTGCCACTAGGCCACTTCTAGGGACCGGACTGAATTTAGATGACAAAGTAAATATAATGAGCAAAAAGACAGTAGTCATTGAGCAAAAAACATCATGTTCAGAATGTAATTTTTAACAATTCCTTATTTTCATCCGTTCTCTACAGCAAGATTATTTCCGCATTGACACTCGGGACGTCTCGGTTTTAATCGTAAAGGTTCATATTTCTATCTATCCTAGAATTTAATCACATAAAATATTCTAACCTAAACAAGATTGGTTTTTGGAGTCTTTTTGTATTTTTTTTACCAGCGGTGGGGTGGGGTTTCAGCACGCAGCACGAAATGCTAAATAAATATAAATATTAGGGGACAATCTTACACAAATCGACCTAGTCCCAAACTAAGCAAAGCTTGTACTATGGGTACTAGACGACGATAAACATACTTATATAGATAAATAAATACTTAAATACATAGAAAACATCCATAACTCAGGAACAAATATTCGTGCTCATCACACAAATAAATGCCCTTACCGGGATTCGAACCCAGGACCTCTTGCTTCGTAGGCAGGGTCACTACCAACTAGGCTAAAGCGGTCGTGCTGAGGACCTGGGTTCGATTCCCAGCGCTTGTCTCTTTTTCTGAGTTTTTCTGTGCATCCATGTTTCAGTTTGTATTTCGTGTGAAATATATCCAAACCTATTTAATGTAATAAATAAAAAAAACTCAGCCTAAGTATTTCACTTCCGATCTCTTTCGCTGTATGTCGAGAATTGCCGAGTGTCAAATTGAAAATAATCTTACTGTACCTATCGTTTATGTTTTGACATCATCTACATAGTACCAAAACCGTGCGACTGAGGGAAGCAATTTCACGTCGCGTTGATGCTGCCGGACATGCTACGTTTTGCACGCGCCGGCGCACCGCGTTCCCGGAACTAATGGGCAAAAAATGTAGTGGGCAATTTGAAGTAGAACTACGCTAAATAAAAGAGGGGGAGCTGTGACGACACGTGTCACTCGTTTTAGGTCCTTTGTATAGAAGGCATTGTAAATTCTTGTTACCAGAAGCTTTTCGTCGCTAAGCAACTACCGCAATAGTTACAAGTAAACAGAGGTTTGTAGAGATTAACATCGATGGATATCGTAAATTTGCATGGCCTTACGTAGGAAGCAGTGCATTATGCATGTGCACTGGCTATGCCTGAACCATGCGTGCAAGAAAACGATGTATGTGCAGTGGAACACAATCAATGCTGTCTGGACTTACACTGTGAAGTTCAAAATTTTCTTCAAATTCGAACTTCATCTCGTGTCGTCCTGCTTCCACTATACGAGAGTGAGCGAGACTTTGATTTTCGAATTTTGGAGTACCTAGCCCCCTGAGGTCCTGGGGCCGTATTGTTTAATGCGCGGGCGGCCACCTCTTTCTGTCGCCATCTTATACCGTTTCAGAGAAGAATAGTGAATGCGAAAGCAAGCGTCCGCACGTTAGACAATACGCCTTCTTGTGTACTAGCGTTCAAACCGCTATTAGTTTCCTAATTATCAATTAATTCGTGCCTGTGGTCGAAAGTCCAAGATTTTTGATACGAAAGCCGACAAACGGGCATGAGATTTACCTAATGTTAAGCGATCACCGCCGCCTATAGACACTAGACACCTTATCATTATCATCCCAGCCTATATACGTCCCACTGCAGAGCACAGGCCTCCTCTCAGAATGAGAGGGCTTGGGCCGTAGTTCCCTAAAGCTCATGGTAAATTTAAAATATAATTATGCACATGAAAAACTCAGAGGTGCAAACCCGGATTTGAACCCACGACCCTCTGCTTGAGAGGCCATAGCTCAAACCACTAGGCCACCTCGGCTTCTATATGGAATAATGGACACCTACAGTGGCATAAAAAAGTAAGTTTTAGCCAAGTAAAAACTCTGAAACAGGAAGTTCTAATGAACAAAGTGAGTCCTAAAATTGTATATAACTTTTTCGCCAACGTAGAATTATAGCGAATCAAATTCTATTAGTGAAATTGGGACCTTGGGTGGAGTTGTCATCAGAGGGTAGTTATCCCTAAGGAGGTGCCCGGGTAGCCCATTATCGACGACGTTGTCGAAATGGCTTGTCGAAAATGGAGAAATTTTTTGGAGCAAATTATACCTATTTTATTATACCTAATTTTAGCAAAGTTTGAAACACAAAATATTTTTTATAATAAAAAATTATAAAAAAAATCTCACCACATTACAGACTCGTTTATCAAGAAAATATTAAATCCTCACTACAGTAAATTTGAAGTAAAAACCAAAGACTGACAGTACTACTTAACAAAAACAATTCTCCTGAATTTAAAAAATGCATTTATGTCTCTATGGAATCTTTTTAATCTACCACTCTTCTTTGGATGTCATATTTCAATTTTGTAAGCCGACCCTGCTTAGCAAATCGGAATTTCCTATCGACATTTTCGACAGTCGATATGTAATCCTCTCCGGTTAAGCCCAGCGTCTAATTCAATTAGGGATTCGCAATGTCCGACCGCAAACTCGAAAATTATACCTCGTTTGGGAACCCGCAACTAGACGCTAATGTGGCAAAAAGTGCCATAAATGGCCGCGTCTGAGTCAGTAAAAAAATTTAGTTATATTATTTTATTATGATAAAATCAAGTCCACGAAGAGTTCTTACTAGCTTCTGCCCGCGACTCCATCTGCAAAGAATTCGTTTATCGCTATCCAGCGGGAACTATACAACTTTCTGGGATAATAAGTACCCTATATGTTAATCCAGGTTACAAACTATCTGTGTTGCAAATTTCATTCGAATCCATCAAACCGTTTTAGCGTGAAAGAGTAACAAACATCCATACATCCAGACATCTATACATCCATACAAACTTTCGCGTTTATAATAATTAAATAACTAGCTGTTTCCCGCGAGTACGTCTGCGAAGAATAAGGGTATAAAAAATAGCCTACGACTTATTCTCAGACCTACTGAATGTAGAGAAAAAAGTTTCATAAAAATCGGTCTTGCCGTTTCGGAGGAGTTCGATAACAAACACCGTGACACGAGATTTTTATATATTAGAGAAGATAAACAGAACTAATAGAAGTAAGATGTTTTGTGGCTAACTCAGTTTCAGCACTGGTCTAGGGAAAACTAGTCTAGCATGAGTACTTTGTGTACGGTCCACTAGTGAACAGACCAGTGAACAGTGTACTAGAGTACACTGTGCTGGTAAATACATTACTGAAAAGTGTACTAGTGTACAGTACAGTAGGCTAGTATACATTGTAATAGTGAAAATTGCTAAAGAACGTGTGCTAGTATTAACTGTGCTACTGAAATACGTACTAGAGTAAAATTGTAAGTATACCTACATTGTACCTCTAGTTGCAGTAGTTCGGTTGATTTGTCCGGGACCGAACTGCTGCAACACTTTTTGTCTCAGTAGTTCGGTTAAGACGTCAAACCGAACTGTTGGGAAGACTTTAGTTGCAGTAGTTCTGTTGACTGTCCGGGATCGAACTACTGCCACAATTTTAGTCTTATTAGCTCGGTTATGACGTCAAACCGAACTATTGAGAATTGAAACGACTCAAAAGGACGTTTAAGGATTAGATTGTACAACAAGAGCATAAAACGAGCCATTTTACCCGAGACGTTTGGTTGACATTGACGTTGGATTTAATGCTAGAGTTTTAGGTACACTCTTCTTTTTACTTCGATTGCAAGGAAATGAAATAGTAACATTGCAAATAAAATTAACTAGCTCTTATTTTTCATGGATTGTGTATTTACTATATTTTTAATCGCGCTTTTGAGTCGTTTCAATTTTCAGTAGTTCGGTTTGACGTCACAACCGAACTAATGAGACTAAAAGTGTGGCAGTAGTTTGGTCCTGGACAATCAACCGAACTACTGCAACTAAAGGTTTCCCAGCAGTTCGGTTTGACGTCTTAACCGAACTACTGAGACAAAAAGTGTTGCAGCAGTTCGGTCCCGGACAAATCAACCGAACTACTGCAACTAAAGGTTTCCCAGCAGTTCGGTTTGACGTCTTAACCGAACTACTGAGACAAAAAGTGTTGCAGCAGTTCGGTCCCGGACAAATCCACCGAACTACTGCAACTAGAGGACATGGTACTCATACTATGAACAGGCACTACTAAAAAGGATACTAGTGAATAGTATACTAGTGAACATTACACTAATTTACATTGGTGTACATACTAGTGTACACTGTGCTAGTAAAAAAAAATATCAGAGAATAATGTAGCTTGAGGAACCCCACCTTGTCCTATCCAGTCCATTCACTCAATAAAGGTCGGCTTAAAAACTGTGAAACCATAACGTTTTTTGTGGCATCATTACATGCCAATAACGCTTCCTTGCCCGAAGCGGTAAATAAATCGTTGACACCTATCCTATGTCACATTAAGTTCGTAGATCGCACATTAAAAGTAAATTAGTGTTGGCAGATTCCACGCTATAGTAATTTACAACTCTATCGGCCCGCGGACAAACCCTGGTTTTCACAGTTACTTTAAAAGGGTATTTCGGATTCTTTGATGAGATTTTTCTGGATTAGAAGACCTTGTGAAAGGTCTATCGTAACATAACTTAAGTAACTACAATAAAGGGAATATACGAATGTGAGGTGAGTTAAAAGCACGAGGCGTTTGTCTGGTTAAAAAGCCAGAGTGATTTTCAAGGCCTCGATAGTATCACGATTCACGATACTATCGATAGATTATCGCTGTCGCAACAACAGTATTGTGTAGTACTGGACTTCTTTTGGCTGATTTGATGATGCCCAGCCCATAGCCCAGTGTTCAACTTGGCCCGCCTACGATAGCAAATACCAGGGGGGTTTCACTCCGCAGTTTAGGTATGTTCGGTCGGCGCGCCTCTCGGGCAGGCGTATGGCGTTTATCGCTCGGCATTCGGTTCGCACGCTAGCCGCATCGCGCGTAATTATTTTTCTGTGATTTCTGCAACAATAAATGTCTTCTAAACGATCTTATAATCCGTATAAAAGATACTGTTGCGTTTAAAGATAGTTTACTGAATTAATACACACTGTTATCTTTCTTGATTTATATACCTACCTAAATATCGGTTTCGGTTCAGCGGTGCCCAGCGGAATATGAACGCTCGTATCACACGATAAGTTTCAATTTCGCGTGCAAGCAGTTAACGGTCGTAAGAAAAGGCAAATTTTTGTACCTAAAGTTGACTTTTATAGTGATCCTTCTGTACGTTAGTACTATTATTATTTCTGTGGCAATACCAGAAAAACCAAATTACATCGTCAAAACATCTACCACATAATCCCGATACTCCGCTCTCTTCAAACCGTGACATTGTAGGACCGTGACCAAAAAAGCCGAAAGCACAATGCGATTTAGTCATAAATCCTTTGGCCAGTAGTTTTTGTGTGCAACGGTCAAATTTATGATTCTATTAGGAGTGGGCGCGCGTGGCAAAAAATTAATCGATCGGGTCAAGTTTAAAATGACGGCGATTGACGGGTTGAAAGTGTGATTCTAAGACTTGGATTTAAGTATATTTAACAGTATGAAGAACTGCAAAAATGTTTTAATTAAATACAAAAAAAAACATGCCTGTATAAAGAATACGAAATGCTACATTTACTTTAATGGGCTAGTTTTAAGTAGCAATTTTAGGTATTTTTTTATTGGTTGCCAAATAATCGGTCGGGTCATGTTTAAGATGACGGCGATTGACGGTTTGAAAGTGTGATTTGGATTTATATTTAACGGTAGAAGAACTGCAAAAATGTTTAAAATATATTAAAAAAAACATGCCTGTATCCCCAAAGAACACGGAATGCTACATTTACTTTAATGGGCTAGTTTTAAGTACCCAGCAATTTTAGGTTTTTTTACTGGTATTGCAGTTTGAAAATATTTTCGAGCATCTAAGACTATGATTCGCCGTCAAATAATTACGCAAAATTCCACGGCATATCAAAAATTCATCTACTACTTAATCACTTGCTTTAATTATACCAAAACTCAACCCACTGCTTTTAACATAAATCCATAGTACAGGGTGGGTCTAGGAACGCCTTTAGCTAAAACGGTAATAGAAAAACACGCGTATTTTGATATTTTGCAACCACTTAATGGGGGGTTGCTACTAGATCTATAATTAAAAGCATATTTAGGAGTAAAGCTCGATAGAGCGATAAATCGATTCTATTGTGTTTCACCGCATTCATGATACCGTCTTAGAAACCTTTACCTCCTTTGAATTAAGGTATTTTTTGCAGATTCCTTATGTATTTGTTTGGGGGTGCTTCAACAATTATGAATAAGTATCATTGTGGTATTCCGCCACCACCGATATCGATAATCGATATCGAAACTATTTCGAGTTAGAAAAAATGGAAGTTAAAGAAATGTCGTGAGAACTTATGCTTAAATTCGATATTTTGACAGGTTGATAGGAAGGAATTAAATTGCTACTTGAACACGGTTTTTATTTGCAAATAAAATATCAAACTCGTGGGTATTACAAATTTACATACAGAACAAATTAATATTTTTCATTTCTCATGCTCTTAAAATTATTATTATTTATTTATTTATTCATAAAAATACAAAATATAAACATGAACATGAAATAATCTTAGGTCTAGATAGTAAATTTAGTTTAGTCTAAGCTAGGTTACAAGTGTAACCTGTGTTATAGACAAAAGGAATCTAAAGAATTAAAATACAACTCGAGCATTTAACATCGCAACACAATATCTTAAAACATAATACTTAGTTGGTAATTAAACTATAATAATTTAATCAAGTGTCAAATAACAAAACAAACAAAGAACACTCGGCTACACAGCGTCACCCTCACCTTGCAATCGTCAGCAGATTTTCAGTGTCAACATAAGAAAGACCTTGCAGCCACGCAATAACCTTAACCTTGCACACTTTACGGTTTAAGTCATAAATATTTAGTACTTTATTGATTTTATTGTATAAATAAGGTCCAAGAAAGGGAAAGAATTTATGCGCGAAAGCATGAGAGGTGCTTTTGGGAACAAAAACTATGTCTTTGCGCCTTTTGTTGTTCACACCAGGGTTATACGGAGCTGAAATATGCTGTTTCATAATTAGTGATAGTATGAAAAGTTGTCGCACGGTAAGTACTTTGCAAGATTGATACAGCTCCAATGTCGGAAACAGGAAAGGCCTGAAAGTAGCGACCTTTAAGACCGCTCTTTGAGCTCTTTCTAAGGTTAGGAGCGTGGTTTTCGCTGCGCCTCCCCACGATGAAATGCAGTATGTTAGCACGGATTGACACAGAGCTGAGTAGATTTGATTTAATATTTTTTTATTCGCTACATGACGAAGTTTTTTAAATATAAACATAAGCTTTCGAATCCTGTTAGCGACTGTCTCTATGTGTTGGGTAAAATTTAGATTGGAGTCAACTATAACACCTAGATATTTAGTGGAGCTAACTTTAGTAATGACAGGACAAGTATAGCATTCGTTCTGGTTAGTAAGGGAGCATTGGTGTGCCCGAATGGAGCATGCATGACTAGTCGGTTGCTGGGAGTTTCTTAAAGAAAAGCCGACATGAACGGTTTTTCCTGGGTTCAAAGTTAATAAATTGTGATGGAGCCAACCAGTAACCAAGCTGAAACCATTCTGTGCAGAACAGTAAACATTATCCCACGAATTGCCCGAAAAAATTAGGACGGTATCATCAGCGTATGAGATCATTGTACCACGGTCTAACTCTAAGTTACACAAGTCATTAATAAAAATCAAAAAAAGTGTAGGAGCCAATATACTACCTTGAGGGACCCCAAAATCAAGCCGAAGATCGGAACTGTAGGTGGAACCAATTTTGACCCGTTGGAAGCGATTACTAAGGTAATCTCTGAAGAGATTCAACTGCGTTCCCCTAATACCTATACTTTCTAATTTTTGTAAAAGAATTGGCACTGAAACCGAATCAAAAGCTTTCGCTAGGTCCAGAAAAACACCTAGGGTTTTAAATCCTTGGTCCAAATTCGAAGAAATGAGGTCCGTAAACAGATTCACCGCATCACTAGTTGACTTTTTAGCTCTAAAGCCAAATTGCTGATCTGAAAGAATATTATTGGTTTCAAGGTAGCTAACTAATCTCTTATTTATAATTTTTTCCAGGATTTTAGAAAGAGATGGCAGTATAGAAATAGGCCTAAAATGTTACTTAAGTCTCTGTATATCGGGACTAAAGCTCTTTTTTGATCTCTAGGGATCAAAGTATTTTTTTTTAATTTACTTGGAAACCCCTAAACTGCCAATCACGGTGTATGTGGATGGAGGATTATTGCCATTTTCAGTGACTGGGCATAGACAATTTTAAAGCTTTCCACAGACCGCAGCGCGCTGCGGACGCTCCGAAGCGCTCCGCAGCGCCCGCTCCGTAGCGCTCCGTAGCGCCCTGCACTTCGGTCTGTGGAAGCCTTTAGTGCGTGGAAATACCTAACCTCAAAATGACAACTGTATAATTAAAGCGTCACTCAACAAAAAAAAAACCTCGGAACAAATTTAAATTGCTATTTGAATTCTGAACAGACGTCCATTGCTCGTATTGAGCGTACGTTTTATAAAAGTAACATTGTAAATTAGTATACCTAAAACATCGTTTTTTCCCTCGCATTCAAAGTGAAAAGTAGAGTGTTTAACGCGAGACTAAACTGCCATAATGACACGCGAATTATAGCCACCCGAGCAGAGCGATATCTTGTGTCATTATGGCTTGTTTTAGTCCCTTGTTGAACAATCTACTATTAATTCTATCGAGGTGTTTAGTGAAGAGAGCGCTAACATCTCGTTAGATCTCGTTCGTGATGAACTTCACTTTTCGCTCGCGTTCGTGTCGAGGCAGTGTGTATTTTTGTGTTTAGTTTTTTAAATAGCTTCCCACTGAAATAAACAGCGTTGCTGAGTGGGGCGTAATTTATACTTTATCTCAAAATACAGGTCTACCTATTTAGGAAACAGAGTTTCTAGTTGCTGAGGCACTATAAGGGACTATGAGCACTACGAGGCACTATCATGCACAGCGTAAGAAACAAAAGTTAGTGACTCCTAGTCAGCAAACTTTAGATTTTTGCGTGACCACAATCACGCCTGACGGAAAGCGAAAATGGAGCCTACGATGGATGGAGCACGCTTGCCTAGAAATTGCTCGTTCATCGTTCATATCGTAACATTCGTAACTGCAATGCAAACTACTTAGAGATTGTTCTAATTCGTATCTTCTATTCGTATCAACGGAGAATTATCGGTTGGTAACACAATGGAAAAATTGGGATAGAGATTTTCAGCGTGTAAATATGTCCGCATCAATATGAAATTGTTTATCTAAGTAAGCTTAATACTTAATAAAAGATAAGTCACTTTCGTTTTCATGAATTATTTTTAAAGTTCACAGACGATTATTTAAATCCAAATCCGCTGGATGGTAGTGCCACGGGTAATTAAGTAGAGTAATTTTGTTGTACGCGTCCAATGAGCCAATCAGAGAAGTAGCGTCATAGGAAAACAAAAGCAGTAGTGCCTAAGGTAAAAAATTTAAAATCAATTTCCAGAGCCTAGAGATTCATGTTAATCGACCAAATCATACTGAACCAAAAACCTCGTCTGGGCCTCATTCCCTCGTCTGGACCTCTACCATAAGTTTTTTTTTTTTTTTTTTTATAGTATAAGGGGCAAACGAGCAGACGGATCGCCTGATGGTAAACAATTACCGTCGCCCATGGACACCTGCGACACCAGAAGAGTCACAAGTGCGTTGCCGGCCTTTTAGGTAGGAGTACGCTCTTTTTTTGAAAGCTTGCAGGTCATATCGGTCCGGGAATACCGCAGCAGGTACTTCATTCCAGAGCTTTACTGTGCGAGGCAGGAAATTTCTGGAAAAACGCACAGTAGAAGATTGCCAACCATCCAGATGGTGAGGATGGAAGTGTTGTCGCGTAGGGCGGTGGCGGAAGGATGCGGCAGGGATCAACCCGAATAACTCCTCGGAGCACTCTCCGTTGTACATGCGATACACAAGTTTACTGTGACCGTACTCGCTAGCGACGGCGTAAATGATTTGTATGGAGAATTGTACTTCCGTAAGTGACCGCTAGAGGCGCTGTACACAATTCTCCATACAAATCATTTACGCCGTCGCTAGCGAGTACGGTCACTGTGAACTAGTGTAACTCATGGTAGAGGTACAGAAGAAACATGCGACGGGGGCGCGTCGCATTCCGCGTCGTTTGTCCGCAGGCCGCGTCTCCGCCCCGTCTCTTCTCTCTGCTTTGGATCGCGATGCTCTAAGTATACATTTAGTGTGAAAACTGATTCAAGGGTATCCCTGTCTCACGTCCTCTCCTGTGTGGCTTGCGCCTTATACTCGTATGTAGAGTTTTCATTGTGTGCTACTAACGTTTTGGTAAATTCAAATGATCTTTAAATTGGTACTGAAGTTGAGAACACATCGAAAACACCAAAAAAACTAAACTTAAAATCGCTGAATGAGTTAAAATGCCATAAAATAAAACTCAGTAAAATGAACCTTAAATTGAAATTAAGTACGAGAAATGACGAATTTTTGTTTCACACAAACCTAAGAATGAAACCTTAGAGTTAGACCAAGATAAGTCTGCAACGATTTCGATAGCTAGCACACGCAGTACATACATGTGTTATTCATACGTCATAATTTCATAGAAGTTTGACGTTTAATATAACACTTTCACTGCGTGTGCCATCAAAATCGTTGCAGACTTATCTTGGTCCGACTCTATCTCGTTTCGTTTAGTCTAGACAAAGTAAATTAAACTGACAACAACCTCAATGGTCAAAACTATCAGTTACAATTGACTTTTTGTCATTCAAGTAGCAGGCGACCATAAAATTGAATTTATTGCGTCCACGCGACAAAATGGTTCGACCATTTGTGTTACTATTATCGGAAATGTCCCATCCCTATAGCATTCTTGAGTTGAACAGTTTTCAACCTTCTTCGGTGGAACTAAAGGTAGTAAATCAATTGAATATAAATATTGGAATTGGAGATATCGTTAGGGTTGTATTCTGTCGATTTTAAAGGCAATATAAACTCTAAGATAATGAGCAAAGGTTTCTTTATCACGTGTGAAAGATAAGGTGCTTGATCTATATTAGGGATAAGTACTGTGGTATCTTAGAGAAATTAACACCCAAAGTGTTAAATTATTGTTAACCTAAAGACGTAACTTTGACAATGTCTTTGTTGATGCCGATTGTTTTCCGAAAAGTGTGAGATGGACATTTTAATTGACTTTTTTAAAGATTAAGTTTTTTTTAAGTTTAAAATAAGACCACTTTGCGCTTTGGCGTCAAAAAAACTCGTAATTACTTTAAAGAAAAAACGTAAAAAAAATAGAGTTGGATTTATTACTGGTTCGTTATATTCCTAATTGGTCATATTCCGAACTCGTCATATTCCTGATTCGTCATTCGCTCCGCCGTAAGTTGTAAGTTATTGTCTAATAACCGTAGTACAAAGTATAACTACTGTCCTAATACACTTATTAATCCTGCAAGCACGTCGCACCTTCGGTGAGACAAGGGCATTACTACACTTTTTATGATTTTACAGGAGAGACATTTTTAAGATTTTTTGTGTTCAATGATGTATTGTTTTGCTCGTATAGCTTTGAAGTAATTCTCTTGGCATGGAACAAGCCTTATACTTTTGTGAATCGCGAAATATTGCTTAAAGGAATTAGAAACCCTTCATTCATTTATTAATATTTTTTTTTTAAGCGAAGGTGTACAATATGCCCGTGTTCTACCATTATTTAATTCATTTTGTAATTATGACTGAGTTCAAACTAAAACTACGACTAATTTTATTAAGTATTCGTTAAAAAAAGACGTTTATTTTCATAAAATATTTATTTTTTAATACTTACAAAGGTGCGACGTGTTCACGGTTTTATTTTACTGTACAATGATGAGTTTGGAATATGACGAATCAGGAATATGACGAGTTAGGAATTTGACCAATAGGAAATATGACGAATCAGGAACAAATCAGTTTTTGTTTTAGTTAAAGACATTTAACGCTTTCACAGAATAGTTACTTTTTTAAATAATTTGAAAACATCAAACCAATACGAAATACCATCCAAACTACTAAAATATCTATTTACTTAACCAACACCTACCAACCAATTCGACAGCTAAACTATTTTTTCATCATCATCATCATATCAGCCAAAAGACGTCCACTGCTGGACAAAAGCCTTCATCAAAGATTTCCACAAATATCGGTCATGCGCTGACCTCATCCAAGTGTTTCTTGCGACCTTTACTATAACACACGATTTTATTATTAAAAAAAAACAAAGTTCTGTAGCGACTACTGGCGCCATCTAGTCATCACATAAGAAACTAATTACTGTCATCCTGCATCGCACTATCGCAGATTCTCAACTCAGCTGCATAAATACAACTTCCAACCTTTCATCCCATTGACTTCAGTCCCCAGGCATAATATCTGCCTGGAGATCTCTCTATTGCAGCCTACCCCCAAAGTTCTAATTATAATAATCATAAAGTTTTTAATATTAGCAACCACAATTCAAGTTTTGGAAACGATACGAAAATTACAAATTTCTACTAATAGCCAAAAACATTATCAAAACAGATACCGCCTGAAGCCAAAAGCACCTAAAACCTTTTTAGCGACATTTTAACAGGCGGAACTAGGAGCATTTTTTTGGCAAACTTTATGGGTTATTAAAGCAAATTAGAGTTCATAAAAAGCGGTGGAATTTATTAGTTTCCTAAACAATAAAATTAGAAGCTATCGCTGTATCTAAACGACTTCTGTGAGTTACTGATACTATTGGGTGATGAGTCGTTAAGATATATTAGTAGGGGCTTGCAAATGCGTGCAGAAAGTTCGTTTTTAACGACCGAGGTGGTTTTCGAAATTGTTCCTATTTACACTGGCGTTTATTTACCTTGTTATGTTCGTATAGATTTATGTTTTTGGATTTAAAATTTGCGTTCCATTTTTCGACTTTTTTTTTATTTAGCATGTTTGCATAAGTCTGGTGACAGAGACAATACAATAATCTGGTGACCTTTAGAAGGTCTGGCAAGGGAGTCTCTATAGACTCTATAGATTATAGTTTTACATAATTTAACAAGTAATAATGTATCATTCTTCATAATCAACGTTAGTCATAAAGTGATTTAGTTCCGAAACGTTTTTTTTCGGAATAGGGTAGTGTCCTGGGTAAAAAAAACACTATTACAATTAGTCCGACATTTAAATTATCAAAAAATATTGAACACGTTTTTTTTTCTTTTGTCAATTGAACAAAAAACGACAAAGATAAAGTGCGACAAAGTTAGGGAGTGGGGGCTCGTGACGTCACGGTTCGCTAAAAAGTGTAGCGAATCGTGACGTCAAGTGGAACTTCAACATACAATATCTCTGTCATTTTTTGTTCAATTGACAAAAGAAAAAATACGTGTCCAATATTTTTTGATAATTTAAATGACGAACTAATTAGAATTTTTTAGGAAACTAGCCTATTGTTGTTGGTCGCGAAATTGGTTCAGCTGTTTCAAAGTTATCAGCTCTTTTGTTAGCTGCGGAAGGGATCTTGACGCATACACTTTATATATATTTTACTTTATTTTCAAACATATGTGACAAAATTGCGTTAGGGGTTTTTAATGTTTTTAATTTATAGTTATTATAACTATTCGTGTCTGTGAAAAAATAAGGTATAGGTAAGTTGGGTCCTTACCCCGTGGAAATTTCTAAAAATCCCTCCTTAGTGCACTTCTACATTATGATACTCAAGGTACAATTACAAGTTTTTACCTCTATGGTTTTAGTTCTTACAATTAGTTGGAACTGAAACAATTACTTTGCTCACCCGCGACCTTATGATAGCTAAGTTTATGCAAGAAATGTGTGTTCATGCAGTTCCTCCACCTCCACACTATACGAACACACGCTAAATCACACAAACCCAACTATCACCACCACCACACTTACTGACCGTTTCGAACTCAACCAGAGCTCATCTTCAGAGCAACACAACCATTCACCATGCTACCAGGTGTTAGACAACACGGCCTCTATACTTTGTCATTCCTGTTGCATTTTCTACGCAAAGACAAAACGTATTTCTTCTAACAAGTCTGTATTTTTTTACAAACAAGGGGGTAAGCAGATAAATCATTTCCCGATGTATTTCACTTTTCGATTCCATTGTAAAGGCCACACAAGTGAAGTTATAAAACATTCGAGACGGGGGCGGAGCCCTAGGATCAGCCCCGCGAGGCGCCGTTTAAAATGATATACTGGTTTGCCACACTGCGAAATAGTTTTTTCATGCAACATAAGGTGTTTTGGAAGTTATGATAAAAATTTCAATGCTAATATATATATATATTTTTTTTATTTAATATAATCAAGAGCACATATAAATAAGTTTGAAATTATTATGCCACTATTGGAAAACCCACTAGAGGTTTATGTAATAGTAGGCGAGTTAAAGCGGTACAGTACAAGTTTTAATTAACTAAACTAAAGTACCACTAGGTAGGTACTTTATTGTCACTCTCTAGGTAGAATTTTTGGAGAACTTTTTTACATTCAAAGGGGTTGGTGGCAGTCTTTACAACTTTGATTAGCAATTCCTTTGGGAGGGTGTTCAATGTCGCGGGTATTAGATAAGAGTTGGTTCTTCTTCCATAGGAATTACTTTTACATGGCAAGTTATAAGCCGGCAGGTAATGCAGACAGCGCAGTTGTTGCGACCGGGTCTTTTGTTCGAATGTATATAAAATCATCATCATCATCATCATTTCAGTTGAAAGACGTCCACTTTTGAACATAGGCCTCCCCCTAGGCTCGCCAAACAGATGTCCAACGCCATCCTCGTCCAACGCTTTCCCGCAACCTTAACCATTATAAATAATATAAAATGTATGGCATTGAAACTGTCCATAGTTAACTCGTGACCACGGCTGCTGCAATGTGGCCGAAACGTCGAGGTAAATAAATATTTATTGCGTGATAAGTCCCTTTAAGTATAGTAATTAGGACATACGGACAGAAGGACGGACAGCGGAGCCTCAGTAATAGGGTCCCGTTTTTACCCTTCGGGTACGGAACCCTAAAAATGACCTAAGCTCCATAATGTAAGCAAAATAGATAATTTGGTATAAAGGAATAACGAAACGCAATCAAACTATGTTGATGACACCTATAATAATTGTATCAAAAATAATAAATTGTATCTAAACGAAATATTATATATAACAAAATAAAAATAAAATAACTTACATTAATAGGATAACGGTTCGATTTCAAAACGATATGTTTTTAAAATATAGCAACACTTGTCATGGCCTGTCACTTGTAAGGCAGACGTGGTGTGAATTTTGAAATAGAAATTATTAACGGTGAGAAAAAAAGGAAGAAAATAAAAGCAGCTTTAACTCAAGTGGATTCTTATTCGTATATCCTGAGCGTTCAACCTGGGGTAAGCTTTCACTTCAGAAGTGGGATACGAGGCAGCGCCCCATGCTGCCGTTACTTGAAGAAAGAAAAATAAGGTCAGTGGTGAAAAGAAATAATTTATTGGTGATTGGACATTCCATTGTTCCTGGTTGTAGTGTGATGTTCAAATGTGAAATTAAAGATAGAGGTACATAAATATTACCACCGTGAAAGACGTTCTAATTATTGTGTGATAATAACTGACTTTATTTTCGTTGATCGTGATATATTCATATTTATTTTATTTATCAAATTGATTGTAAGTACGGCGTGGTATAAGAAATATCAAAAGCAATGAGAGTGTTATTAGATTTAAAAGTGGTGTAATTATATACGTAAAATAAGTGTACAAATGATACTTTCTAAACTGATGCATTTACACGTTAATGTTTAATTAATTTAGTGAAGATCAAACACTGGTAGATTTCCTATATTCATTTATATTATTGTGATTTTTATTTTCTGGTACTTTGAAAAAGTTTCATACCTACCCTAATGGTGAAATTAATTTGTAACGTTAGATAAACGAGTACTGTTATTAAGTACTTAATCACGTTATGTTGCATTACCGTTGTTAATGTATTTATGTATGCTTAAGTTGAAGTAAATTTTTCGAGGAATCGCTAGCCATGGGATCGGACAGAAATTCCAGGTCACGTAAGCGTAGGTCATCTAGGCACCGCCGACACCGTTCATACTCAACATCCGGCTCCAGAACATCTTCTCGTGGTTCAGGATATGAACCACCGCGTAGGCGACATAGGAAAGACAAAAAAAGATCTGACTATAGTAGTAAGCGTCGTAGCCGCGCGCAAAAACATAAAAATAAACGACATAGTCGTTCTCGGACAGATAAGGTTGCCAATGCAGTAAGTTCTGGCACTGATAAACGTACGTCCACGTCTAAGACTAAACATACTCGTAGTGCAAGCGTAAAAACTATGACTCCTACCCCCACGACGAAAAATCGTACAAATGTACAAAATGCCGAAGCTTCTGTTAGTAATACCTCTGTAATAAATCATAGTGCAGGCACAAGTAGCAGTACAAGTAATGTTGTTCCAGCACAGTCATTTACCGCTCACGTTAATGTGATACCAGAGTTTGACCCGAATGACGGTTCACAAAATATTGAAATTTGGATTCACAAAGTCAATGAGTGTGCTCAAATATATTCGTGGACTGATACTCAAACCTGTCATTATGCATTGACTAAATTAGCTGGTTTAGCACGGCGTTGGTACCAAGGTCTACCCTCATTATTATTCACGTGGCCGCAATGGGTAGATAAATTGAAATCAGCTTTTCCATCCACGGAAAACTATGGCGACTTATTTCAGAGGATGCTCAACGTACGTTGTAAACTTGGGCAGCCTTTGGACATTTATTATTACGAAAAGATGATTTTAATTAATAAATGTGAGGTTACGGGGATTAAGGCAGTGGGTATATTAATACATGGCATAGATGACAAATTTGTTAGGATGAGTGCGAATTCGTGCCGTTTCAATGAACCCGAGCAATTATTTTCCTACCTTAAAACTTTATCTCAGAACGACAATTACCTAATGGTTCAAAAACGTAATAAACCATGGAACAAAGATAATAAAATTAACCAAAATGTCACGAATTCGAACTCCGAGGTTGTTAAACCTGACATCGTGTGTTTTAATTGTGGAGAAAGTGGGCACATTCGATCAAAGTGTACAAAGCCGATGAAAAGTGTACCATATGCCGTAGAGCTGGTCACATGGCTCATGAGTGCCGAAATAGGGTAGGCGCAGGTATTTCATTCAATGGAAACGATAACAATCTATTGCCGCTTCCCGCTCCTCAATCAGATAAAGATGTTAGGATAGTAAAGATAAATGATATACAAAAGCCACATTTACAATCTACGAATGTCGAAAGCGATAAGTATTATAAGAGTGCGAAATTAGAAGGCGTGATTATACAAGCATTTGTTGATTTAGGAAGCTCGTGCACTCTTATTAAGGAAAGTACAGCTAAGAAAATATTTGGTGATTTGAATCACCCTGATAACGTTCCAAACCTAAGAGGATTCGGAAACTCAACCATCAAACCGATGGGAGTAGTTACTGGTCTTTTGTGTGTTGATGATGTTGAAGGTCTTGTCGATTTAGTTGTGGTTGATGATCATTTCATGCCAGCTGAAGTAATGATAGGACAAACATTTACGGAATCCCCAAATTTCGTAATTATTAAAACTTCGACCAATCTAACATTTTATAGAGCTCCCGGTGAAGAGTGTAATGTAATCAAAACCAAACATGCGTTGCATACACCTATACCAATCACTATTGATGCATATTCAACTTCTCCGATAGAAGTCCATACAACAACTCATTTCTCCGGATCGCTGTATGTTCCAGCTGGGTTCTGTAGTATTAGTGAGAAAAATTATATTGTCTTGCCTGGATTGTATGATTTTAGTAATAGCCAGGGATTTGTGATGATTTCTAATCTCGCCAATACTGCGTTAATATTTAAGAAAAATCAAATACTGGCTAGGGGATGCAGTTATGATGAGGTTAGCGAAGCACCAATCCGGCTTACTTCTTTAACTAGTGAACATGAGAAATCCTTACCTTTCGATGACATAAATACTGGTACACAGCTTTGTGAGACAGATCTCCAAAACTTACGCGTGCTTTTACAAAAATATCGAGTCTGTTTTGCATTGGATCTATCCGAACTTGGAAAAACAGATTTAACGGAAATGTCTATAAAGCTTAAAGATGAAAATCCCGTAGTTTACAATCCGTATCGAATGTCTATCAAGGAAAAAGAACAATTATCACTTATAATAGAAGATCTACTCAACAATGGTATAATAAGAGAAAGTTCATCCTCGTATGCAAGTCCTGTTTTGCTAGTGAGTAAGAAAAATGGGCAAAAACGTCTATGCGTTGATTACCGCGCTCTAAACCGAAAGACACTAAAAGACAAATATCCACTTCCACGCATAGAAGACAAATTAGATAATCTAGGGGGCAATAACTTTTTCACAAGCCTTGATTTAGCAAGTGGATACTACCAAGTGCCAGTGGCAGAAGATAGTAAACATTTGACAGCGTTTGTCACTCCGGATGGCCTTTACGAGTTCAATCGCATGCCATTCGGATTGGCTAACGCTCCAAGTGTCTTTCAGAGGGTAATTAATTCAATGTTGAATGGAGTAGGCCAAAATTTAGTGCTTGCATACATGGACGACTTACTTGTACCATCCAAATCGGTTCAAGAAGGATTCGAAAAGCTTGAACGGGTATTTTGCATGCTCCGCAAGGCTAAGCTTACACTAAATTTGAAAAAATGTGTCTTCTTTCAAGAAAGAATTGAATATCTCGGTTATGAAATCTCTCGAGAAGGTATTAGGCCAGGATCATTAAAGATTGACGCAGTTAGCAAGTTTCCGGTACCCAAAAACGTACACGAAATACGACAATTTGTCGGATTAGCGAGTTATTTTCGAAAATTTGTTCGTAATTTCTCGGTTATTGCTAGACCTTTAACTTTGCTTACAAGAAAAAATGAGTCTTGGAGGTTTGAATCTGAGCAAATGACAGCCTTTAATGAGTTAAAAGAGATTTTGAGTAGCAGACCAGTGTTAGCTTTGTATGAACCTGAAGCTAGATTGGAGGTTCATACGGATGCTAGTAAGTTAGGTCTTGGTGCAATATTATTACAGGATGCGGGTAAGGGCCTCCAACCGATCGCGTACTACAGCCGCCAAACCTCACCCGAGGAACAAAAGTTCCACGCTTATGAACTGGAGACCCTTGCCACTATAACTGCTTTAAATAGATTTCGAGTTTATTTGTTGGGTTGTCCGTTTAAACTCGTCACGGATTGTAATGCGTTGCGATGTACTATGACCAAGAAAGATTTAGTGCCGAGAGTCGCGAGATGGTGGATAGCTATGCAAGAGTTTGATTTTACTATTGAGTATCGTGCAGGCCATAGAATGGCTCACGTAGACGCATTGAGCCGAAACGCCATAGCTTCCGCTGATCCACCATGTCGTGATGATGATTCTAATGTATTTCGAATTGAAAGTGGAACCGCAGTTAGTAATCATCATTCATCATTTCAGCCGAAAGACGTCCACTGCTGAACATAGGCCTCCCCCAAGGCTCGCCAAACAGATCGGCCCTGCGCCATCCGCATCCAATGCGTTCCCGCTACCTTCACCAGGTCGTCGCTCCATCTTGTTGGAGGCCTACCTACACTGCGTCTTCCGGTCCGCGGACGCCACTCGAGAACCTTTCGGCCCCATCGGCCGTCAGTTCTACGGGCGATGTGCCCTGCCCACTGCCACTTAAGTCTAGCGATTCTTCGAGCTATGTCCGTGACTTTAGTTCTCGCGCGGATTTCATCATTTCTAATGCGATCCCGTAGAGAAACTCCAAGCATAGCCCTCTCCATCGCCCTCTGAGTGACCTTGAGCTTCCTTATAAGACCCATCGTTAGCGGCCACGTCTCAGTGCCATAAGTCATCACTGGCAACACACACTGGTCAAAGACTTTTGACTTGAGACACTGCGGTATATCGGATGACAAGATATTGCGGAGCTTCCCGAACGCTGCCCAGCCGAGTCTAATTCGTCGATTGACCTCTTTCTCGAAGTTGCACCTACCCAATTGGATTGTATGTCCCAGATAGATATAGTCGTCAACAACTTCGAGCAAAGTATCTCCGATTACGACGGGAGTTGGTACAACATGGGCGTTCGACATGACCTTCGTCTTGTCCATGTTCAATTTAAGACCAACTCTCTCGGAGACTCTTCCGAGGTCAGCGAGCATCGCACTGAGGTCCTCCAAGGTCTCAGCCATAAGCACCACGTCGTCGGCAAATCGAAGGTGAGTGAAGTATTCGCCATTTACATTGATGCCACGCCCTTCCCAGTCCAGAGTCTTGAACGCATCCTCTAGTGCAGCGGTGAACAGTTTCGGAGAGATAACATCTCCTTGTCTGACTCCCCGCTGCAATAGAATGGGCTTCGACATCTGATCCTGAAGTTGGACGGACATTGTGGCGTTATTATACAGACACTTCAGCACTTCGACCGCTTCGGTTCGCAGTTAGTAATATTGATGATAATTGGCTGGAGACTGTTCAGCAAGCTGACTCAGAGTTGCAACGGATAGTTCAGATTCTGAAAGATCCGGATACTAACAAAATAGTTGACATTAAAAATAATTTCACATGCAAAAATGATAGATTATATCGTGTGGTTAAAAAGGACGATAATGTTAGTCTTTTGTGGGTAGTACCTAAGTCTGTAAGATGGCAAATTCTTAAAAGTAATCATGATGACGTGGGACATTTTGGGAATGAAAAGACTTACGATAGGATCCGAAAAGTTTATTGGTTTCGAAAAATGCGTCAATTTATAAAGAAATACTGTGCTGCATGTTTGCATTGTGCCCATAATAAGGTGCCTGCTGGTCCAAAAGAAGGTCTCATGCATCCCATTACAAAGCCAGACAAACCGTTTGATACACTGCACGCAGATCATTGCGGGCCATTCCCTACAAGTAAGCGACGAAATTCATATATCTTGGCGATTATTGATTCATTCACAAAATACATATATATCAAACCTGTCAAAAATTGTAAGACCAGTACTACAATTAAAGTTTTCGACGAATACTTCTCATTGTTTGGCGTACCCAGACGTTTAATAACCGATAGAGGCACCAGCTTCACGAGTCATTTATTTGAGAAATTCGTTAAAGATAAGGGTATCACTCACATTTTAAACGCAGTAGCTAGTCCTCGCGCGAATGGACAAATAGAGCGATACAACCGCTCCATAGTAGATGCTCTAACGGCTATTAATCACGATAGACCCGACAATGAATGGGATGTTAGTGTACCTCAGGTTCAATGGGGTTTAAATAATACAATAAATAAGGCTACTAATCAAACGCCGGCTCAATTATTATTTGGGTTAGCTCCAACAGGCAGTTCTGATGGCGCGATGAACAAAATTGTATCTGAAGTACATGAATACAGATATCCCGACATTATTAGGGACCAAGCTATAGAGAGAATGCAAGAGGAGCAGATAAAACAAAAGGAACGTTTTGATAGAAAAAGGAAAGTTCCTCACACATACAAAATAGGAGACTTGGTACGAGTTGAACGCGATCTTAATAATTCAACAGGCCAAAGTAGGAAATTGCAACCTAAATGTAGCGGGCCTTACAGGATAAGTAAAATCTTAGGAAACGATAGATACGAAGTCGAGGACACACCCATTACCCATAAGATAGGAAAACCTAAATACCGATCAGTATTTGCTGTTGATAAGATATACCCGTGGTTGGTTTTTGCTAATGATCCCATGGAAAGTGCGTCCGATATAGAGAGTGATTAGATTAATTAGGAAGTTATGTATATTATGTTATAATCAAATTATTACTGGTTATTTTAATGTATGTTCATTAGATTATTATGTTGATTTTAATATTATGTTTGTACCAGCCCCAGTGGCGTTACTAGCCCTTTGTGGCGTTACCAGCCCTTTGTGGCGTTACTAGCCCTTTGTGGCGTTACTAGCCCTTAGTGGCGTTATTACTAGCCCATAGTGGCGTTATTACTAGCCCATAGTGGCGTTATTACTAGCCCATAGTGGCGTTATTACTAGCCCATAGTGGCGTTATTACTAGCCCATAGTGGCGTTATTACTAGCCCATAGTGGCGTTATTACTAGCCCATAGTGGCGTTATCAGCCCTTAGTGGCGTTACTAGCCCTGAGTGGCGTTAGCAGCCCTGAGTGGCGTTAGCAGCCCTAGTGGCGTTACTTAATAGATTAGTTAAGGTGATTTTAGTCATTGGATTTCAAGTAAACAAAAATTAGTAATGTGATTACAATATGGATAAATCTAAAACTTCTTTATAATGCTTAAAGTGGAACAATGTGTTTGTATAGTAAAGCTTCTATTAGTTATTGGTTACTGATCATCGTTATAGGTGTCAATCGTGGGACAACGTTGGTTTGCCTCACTCATGTCGGAAATTAACGCGAGGACGCGTTTGTAGCGTCAGAATGGCCGAATGTAAGCAAAATAGATAATTTGGTATAAAGGAATAACGAAACGCAATCAAACTATGTTGATGACACCTATAATAATTGTATCAAAAATAATAAATTGTATCTAAACGAAATATTATATATAACAAAATAAAAATAAAATAACTTACATTAATAGGATAACGGTTCGATTTCAAAACGATATGTTTTTAAAATATAGCAACACTTGTCATGGCCTGTCACTTGTAAGGCAGACGTGGTGTGAATTTTGAAATAGAAATTATTAACGGTGAGAAAAAAAGGAAGAAAATAAAAGCAGCTTTAACTCAAGTGGATTCTTATTCGTATATCCTGAGCGTTCAACCTGGGGTAAGCTTTCAATAACAATTTTGTAAGTACTACATACAACAGATCATTTTACTTAAGGTACTTAAGTTTTTCACCTATACCACCAAATACGAAAACAATAGGTAAGCAAATTATCTCTTCAATGTTCACGGAAATTATCAAGTAGGTAGTTACTACACCAGTCGGTAACAGAAACAAACAAAAGGCATCAGGTGCGCGTGCGCAGAGCACGCGTCACCCACATGGCGCCCTCTGCAGGGGGAAAAGTGAAAGTATCATCGAACTCATGAAGGATAACTTTCTTAAGGGTAGTTATTTATTAGGAACAAGTAAGTGAACAAATAAATATTTTTATGAACATTTTTTTCCGAATAAAAAGGCGCACAAGACAGTATAAAACAGTACAAAAATAATAAAAAGTAGAAAATTTTCAAAAAAACTAAAAGTACGGTTTTTCAAAAAAAATTAAGTCTTACACTTCAAAATTTTTTTTAAATGTTAAGGTCGCGTTTTGCCGCTTAGCGCGCAAGTCACTGCAGTGACAGAATCTGCGCTTCACAATTTTGTTTGGGCACAGTTTTAATTTATTTTTTTATTAAAATTTATATATATTCTTATTTAAGAGTTAAACTCTTGTCGGTGTAGCCGATGAATGGCTCTCCACTTCTCTCTCCTCAAAGCTGCCTCCTTGACCTCCTTATACGACATGACGGCTACCTTCTCCTTTATTTGATTTACATAATCAATTCTCGGCCTCCCTCTTTTTCGCTTCCCTTCTACTTTTCCTTTCAAGATGACATTTATGAACTCATCATGTCTTATTAGATGACCAATCATTTTCCCTCTCCGATTCTCTATTGTTTTCATTAATGTTCTCTTCTCTTTCACTCTTTCCAGAACCTCTTCATTGGTGACTCTTTCCGTCCAACTAATTTTCTCCATCCTTCTCCAGCACCACATTTCGAATGCCTCCAACCTTTGCCTATCCTTCTGTGTCATGGTCCAGGTCTCACATCCATAAAAGGCTATACTCCATATAAATGCTCTGATGAATTTTTTCTTAGTGTTCTTTGAAATATTTGATGTGAGTAAGTGTTTTTTTGTGTTAAATGCCTGTTTTGCCATACCCATTCTTGCCTTTATATCTGGTGCACATCTTGAATCTGTCTATAAGTGATAAAATTATGCCACTTACGGTTTTGGGCTACTGCTGCTGCTGGAGTACTTTTTTTTTTTTTTTACATTGCTAGCCACTGTTAAAAACCATAACTGGTTTATGTAACGATAAAATAAAAATAAAAATAAATAAATATTAGGGGACAATCTTAAACAAATCGACCTAGTGACAAACTAAGCAAAGCTTGTACTATGGGTACTAGACGACGATAAACATACTTATATAGATAAATAAATACTTAAATACATAGAAAACATCCATAATTCAGGAACAAATATTCGTGCTCATCACACAAATAAATGCCCTTACCGGGATTTGAACCCAGGACCTCTTGCTTCGTAGGCAGGGTCACTACCAACTAGGCTAAAGCGGTCGTTAAACGATGGCGAGATCACGCGGTTCGGTCCGCGATTACAATAATATTAAATGACGTTTCCAAACGTTTCGTTGTCCGTTTGCCAAATTATTTTTCCCAGACTGATTCATTTGGCAAATGTTTAATTTCCCAAATTTTTATTTTTTCTGAAACTTTAAACTATTAAGAATATATTTCAGGACTATTCTGTAGGTTAGGTTAGGTTAGGTTTATTTTATAACAATCCTGAAAAGTTTGCTGTTTCAGAAAAATAAAGGGTTGGGAAATGAAACATTTGCCAAATGAATCAGTTTGGGAAAAATAATTTGCGAAACATTAGTAAACCATAGTACAAGCTTTTTTAAACTTCAGAGGTGCGAGCCCGGGCTCGAACCCACGACCCACTGCTTGAAAGGCCATACGCCAAAATACTAGGCCACCAAAGCCACGTCCACTTATATTATAAACGTAAAAATTTGTATGGATATATGGATGTGTGGATGGATGTGTATTACTCATTCACGCAAAAACGGTTTGACGGATTCTGATGACCTTGGCATACAGATTGTTTATAACCTGGATTAACATATAGGTACTTTTATCCCGGAAAATTGCATGGTTCCCGCGGGATAGCGATAAACGAATTCTTTGCAGACGGAGTCGCGGGCAACAGCTACTTTGTATAGATTTAGCTTAGATTTAATGTATGATACCCATGCAAAAAAGGATCAAGTACGAGCACTTTCCTCCCTATGTCCCAAACTGTCATATCCATTAATAACCATTGTGTCAGTAATGAATAGATGAAACAGTCAAACGTAAAATGGCCATTTTGTAGCGGGAGGGTAATTTCCAAAACCTCAAACAGCATATGGCGGCGGCAGACGCTACGCCAACTGTCACACGCACTATCCCTCTCTGACTTATCAAAAAAATTGGGTAATAGACAAGGATAGAGATATGATTCATTAGTCGGTAGTCGTATGTGTAGTCGCAAAAAATGTATTGTTTGTTGCGTATGCGCACGTGCGTAGGCTTTGGCGCGAATTTCGATTGGAAATTTGAATTTCGAACAGGATATTGGGACGATAATCGCTGGTGTTCCAGGAAACGACAGATGTAGGGTTAGTCAGGGTATAGACGTATCAATAGCTGTTGGAATCGATGGAGAAATAAAGAAGGATTGCTTGATAAATTGTAGAGAAATGGTTTAGGGTGAAATGTAAATTTTTCTAAAACGTCTGTCTCCCGTTTCCTTATTTTTTAATAAAATATAGGCTTGCGTTTGACCACGATCACGCCTGATGGAAAGCGAAGACGAGGTCTACGGTGGAGCATGCTTGCCTAATAAATGTTCATTCAAATGGGTGGATACCTAATGACTTTTTGGGCTGTAGCCCAGGGCCCCGTAGGTATAGGTAAAGGGCCCCCATCCTTCCTTCGGAGACCTAGTATAATATCGAAGACAATTTTTGACATAGTCACGATTATTTGATTAATTAGGTAGTTCCCAAGTAGTATTAGCCCAGGGCCCCACAAACTCACAGTCTCCTGTTCATTCACCCTACCTAAGCTTGAAAACGGCCTGATTGTAGTGTTCAGGGAACACAGACGGGGGTGTCCACGTCAACTTCTTCGAATATTTCTCTCCTAGAACGTTAGTTTTCGTAGAAGTACCTTGTTTCTATGTACCTATATTTATTTCGGAGATATCGGAAAAGGCTTCGAAACAATTAGCTATGTGAGGGTTTGGGGACGAACAATCAATCTAACTTGGTCTTTTCTCTGAGATATTTTCGCAAATTACGGCACTCACAAATTAAATACCTAATAATCTTTATTGAATTACAATAGCTACAAAACCTCATTTTCTGCCATATCAGTTTTACTTCTACACTCTTCTTTATATTATTCTCTTATCCTTCCTATCCTTATCCTTTTTATTATTTTAGTTCATTTATATTATTCTCCTCTAGAGGTCATATTTCTCAACCAATTCTCTTGAAATTTTGAGAGCCGGTTTGACGATTATTATGTACTAGCTGCCCCCGCTGAAGTAGATTAAAACGTGTTTTCCCGTAAGAATAAGATATTTTTCCGTGGTAAAAAATAGTCTATGTCACTCTCCAGCCCTTCAACTATGTCCATACAAAAAATCACGGCAATCCGTTGCTAGGTTTCGACGCGAAAGAAGGATAAACAAACAAACACACTTTCACATTTATAATATTAAGTATTAGTATGGATTTTATGGCTATTCAGTCATTGAAAGTTTTTCAAAATGAAAATGCCATGGATGTTGAAAATGTAAAAAATGATTTCAGCCATTTTGAAAATCGCATGAGGTCAAAAACTTGCATAGGTAATAACATAGTTAATAAGTAGTAGATACTAAAAGTACGACTGCTTACTTATAGATAGTGAAATAAACGGATCACTCACGTCATAAAACGAATTTAACTCGACATGTTTCGGGTTCGTTTAACTCGTTTTAAGACGTGAGTGATCCGTTTATTTTCACTATGAGTGAGTCGCAAGGTAGTTTCATACTTATAGATAATTAATTTAAATTACCAGTTGCTTTAACATAAGTATTTTTTTATTTAAATTTATTTTTATCGCTCTCTTTCATCGAATAATCAAATAACGTCACTGATCCAATCGATTTTTTCATTCTTGAACGAAACAATATTAGATATAAACTTCTAACTTCGCTCGTGTTAAAAAAACGGTTAGAAAACAAATTACTGTAATTATTGATGATTTTTGTTTGTTTCTATATCTTTAATAACAGGCTGCTGAAGTTGGTTCGTTGTTTTCAATTTAACGGTTACGCTAGTTTGCCGCGCGGGGTAATATACAGTAATTTTAATTAAAAATAAATAACGTAACCAAAAATAAAATTTAAAAACTCCCAACGCAAAATTAGGTTTCTTACACAGGTCTCACATATGTTTGAAAATAAAACTAAGTAATGCATCCAAAATCTCTTCCACAGCTAACAAAAGAGCTGAATAACTTTGAAACGGCTGAACCAATTTTGACAAAACATAGCACGACGCGCGCACGCACGCACGCACACAGAGACATGTCAAACTTTGGTCAAGAAGATTTGTTGATGTCCAGCGGTGGACGTCCTACGGCTGAAATAATGATGATGATGAATATTGGTGTTGAAAGCGAAAGAATACGCTTACAGAATCATTTAAAATAACTCATTGTCACTCATCATCATCAGTCACGTCTGGCTAGACGTCTAGAATAACACATAATGTCTACTTTTTATCCAGATAATATACACGGCATCCATTTAAAATACCATATATATAACCACTAGGTCTTTATATATGAAGACTTGCACGAGAGTTCGTCAATAACGTGAAAAATTAAGACAATAATGTAATATTTGTAAATTTGATGAAATCCTAGAATTTCAAAATTAGTCTACCGAGTTTAATGGTCGCAAAGACACGGGTAAGTAAACGCTAGTAAAGAAATAAAATCATTTACTGAGATGAGGTTCAATGGCGGCCAAAGATTGGATGATTGGTCCTAATGAAAAAAGTATTCAAATTTTAATATTCCTAAATTTATCAGCAAAAAAGAAATACCAAAAAAAGGTGATCATGATCATACCTAATGAGACGGGATCAAAGTCCCCGCTGACCCAGATCCACGAATTATCGTAGATCAAGCGTGAAGTAAACTATAGAACACTAAACGGATATTTAACGTTTTTGTGACCGATAAAGATAAAGGGTTTTGCGTTTGCATTTACATTAGCGTCATCATCATCGTTATTTTAGCCGAAAGCCGTAAACTGCTGAACATAGGCTACGAATAAGTTTGTTAAAGGCCTACCTAGACTGCTTCGTCTGTGGACGCCATTCGAGAATCTTTAGGCTCCATCGGCTATCAGTTCCACGAGCGATGTGCCCTGCCCACTGGCACTTGAGTCTGATGATTCCTTGAGCTATGTCGGTGACTTTAGTTCTTGCGCGGACTTCACCATTTCTAATGTGATCCCGCATTGAAACTCCGAGCATAGCCCTCTTTATCGCCCTCTGAGTGACCTTAAGCTTTCTTCTGAGGCCCATCGTTAGCGGCCACGTGTCAGTCCCAATGTTATCATTGGCAACACACACTGGTCAAAGACATTTGACTTGAGACATTGCGGTATGTTGGATGTCAAGATATCGCGGAGCTTCCTAAACGCATCGTCAATTAGCCTCTTCCTCAAAGATGGACTTATCTAATTGCAATAGGACTGTATGTATGTCCCAAGTAGATATAGTCGTCAACAATTTCAAGCGAAGAGTCTCCAATAACACACATTACATTAGTGTGTGATTATAAACATTTTCAAGAGCGAAACGCGAACCCAAACCTAAAAATTCCTCGTCAACTCATCCTCGTGATTATAAAATCGTGAAATGGATGAAGTCATTTGGTCAAGTCCCTTGTTTGTGTAGCATTAAATATTATAATGGCCTATAAGATTCTGTAAATAAAGGGTTGGCCCGATTTATTAAGCTAACATACGGTCGTTTTTTATTTGCCTAAATTTTAAATCGTTGTTGGTTTAGGTAAACGATGGGATGTGAAAAATTTAGTTTTTTTGTTGATGATACGATTATAAATGAGAAAGTCGTTGATGATGTCGATGATAAAAGGTATCATTAATTGCTAATATTGTATCTAAAGTGGGACTGTTTGCGTCACGCTTAGGTTCTATTTACTATATTTTTTATTAGCCTATTATAGTGTCCCACAGCTGGGGAAAGGCCTCTTCACTGGACTTCCAACTCGCCCTGTCTAGATTTATGTCTTACGTCTGGCCATTAGTCGCTAAACGCACATCTCCGCCTCCGCTGATAACCATCCTGGGTATTGAATGACGATATTGGACACAACACTTTTCTATTTTTCTGTTCTTTTATAAATGAAAAAGTGTCCCTATTTTTAATGGGTATGTATTACAATACCGAAGTACGAAAAACCGAATGTATTAAAACATCGAATGGGTCAAAAGACCGACACGATTTTTTTCTGAAACCGTAAACTTTTCAGAATTTATTAAAACTGCATCATACAGAACCCATTAGGTTAGGTTTGTTTTATAACAATATTAAAAAGTTAACGGTTTCAGAAAAAAATCGTGTCGGTCTTTTGACCCATTCGATGTTTTAATACATTCGGTCTTTCGTACTTCGGTATTGTAATACATACCCTTTTTAATAGAGTACCTACCTACGTTTTGTTACATTTTTATATGGCTTGTCGCAAAATACCACCATAAGAATTGTGTGGAAAATTGGGGACACTTTTTTACATCTAAATCAATGGAGTTCATGATTGTGAGTTAAAAAAATATTATTTATTGGTTGTCTGGAAAAGATCGCATTCTAGCAATGAGACCGCCTATTGTCTGCCTGAATCGTTATTTTTGTAATGTCATTGTACTGTTTTTGGTGTTCGCAATAAAGAATATTTGTATTGTATTGAACTAAATAAAAAAAGTGCTTAATTTTTTCATTTATCTACCTACATACATTTCTTGTATACTCGGCATGCTTTAACAACCCCACGTCTTCAATATGTCACTAACCTACATCAAGACAAAACCGGCAAAGTCTAAAATTCGCAAATTTCTCCGGTAGCGACGTCCCGCTGCCACCGCGGTGTTGTCAGCGCAAAAAATTGATTGATTCCAAAATAGCGGCCAAGTACGCAGCGAGCTCATTCACCGTTGATTCCGTACTTATAGGTACTTCTTTTTTTTTAGTATTAGAAAGAAGGTAAGCGATCTTGACGTGTCTTTTATTGAATGAAATACACTTTTAAAAAATAAGTCACCGCTAATATGTAACAATTTGAAATGATGATGATGATGATGAGGATTGTTGGTTTTTAGTTAATCAGATTTTTTTACGTAATTTGGCTTTCTTTGAAATTAACTAAATGAAGTTACGCGAGCCCAGTGCGGATTGGGAACTTCACATACACCATTGAACTTCTTCTCAGGTGTCTGTAAGTTTCCTCACAATGTTTACTAAAAAATTCAGAATTGCGAGCTTCTGTTTGAAAGACCATAATTGCATAAGGCTACCATGATTGTAAATTAGGCAACACAGTTTTCATATTTTTTCCTTTGCTCATGCTGGGAGGTCTAAGCTTTTAGCAAAATTTTATGATCCTGGTTAAGGGTCAATGAAAGCATAAGATAAGACTTGATATTTACGCAGACGAAGAACGAAAATATCCTGTAAGGCGCAAGCCATATAGAAAAGACGTGGGACGGGGGCGCGTCGCAGTTGCAGCGCCTCTTAACTCAGTTCTCATCACGCGGCGGACACGACGTACAAATACGCGTTCTTGAATCTACATAAGCACGACGACGTCTGTACACGCGTACGCCTACATACATCGCGCGCGCACTCTTCTGGATTCCGGCGGGGTCCGGCAATCTGCGCCTTGAGGGGTGGGGTAACTCGAATCGGTGCGGGGTGGAGCGTGTCCATTCTGTACGTTAGTACTATTATATATTCTGTGGTTCTCATTAATAATGTAGGTATAGAAGCGTCGCGATCCAAAGCAGACAGTAGAGACGACAAGACAAACGACGCGGACCGCGACGCGGCCCCGTCCCATGTCTCTTGTGTGGCTTGCGCCTAAAGGTTTCGTTGTCCTTCAGGTAAGGGACCCTAAAAACTACGGGTTTCACTTTCTGATTTCGATTTCGCACGCCCACTCAGTGGTCAGGTTTGTTTAAAGATTATTGATACGCGTGACAGGTTAAAAAAATGTGCAAAATACATTGAATTAATTAAAAATGTTGACTTGTCAGGTAGCTGAAGATCAGCTCTCTTTTTACTGTCATTGAGTGAAGCAGCAAGCTGTAGTAGCCTAGACGTTGGACCTATGGCCTCTCAAGCAGAGGGTAGTAGGTTCATGCCCGGGCCCGGACCTCTTGAGTTTTTTGGCATTCACATGCGAAATTACATTCGAAATTGACCATGAGCTTTACGGTGAAGGCAAACATCTTAAAGAAACCTGCACACACCAGCGTAGAGATTCAATGGTGTATGTGAAGTTCTTAATCCGCACAGGGCCTGCATGGGAACTATGGTCAAGTCCACTCATTTTAGGAGATAGTGGAATATATAGGCTGGGATGATGATATAGAATAAAAATTCTTATGTGACTGAATCTTTGGACCTAGATTGATGAAATTTTGCATATAAATTCCCTGTATGGATGATGTAGACAAAGTTCATGAGTCATGAATTAACTAGTAGGTACCTGGAAAATGATGCAACAAAATTACTGGCTTAGACACATAAGTATACGAAATACAAGATCAAGGACAAGAACCAATTATGGACATTTTTTCCGTAAACCCAAATTTTAAGAAACGGTCACACTACATTTTTTTACTTACAACACTATGCTCTGAGGTATCTGATGGTCATGACTGGTAAAGTCCATGAATGGTGGGCTATAAGGCATTGAATCTTTGCTGGCCATTGCTGGGTCTAAATAGCAGTTGTAAAAAGTTACTGTTATGATTACTTAAGTTAATAAAACCACATTAATGATTTCAACTCCAACACTAAGATAAACACATCCAGCTTAACGGCAGTTCTCATGGCAGGATGCTCTTGATTAAGTCATCTCCTTGATGCCTGACAATCGGCACTTGGCAAAATCGCACAGTCATTTGCAGTGATTCCGCGGCATGACTCGGCATTTCAAATGACATAATCATAATCAACGAGTGGATTAACGGTATAATTTGTATTGCTCCTTTTTAAAATTTGGCTTTCACAACAATCAAATGGATATTCGAGAGTTTAATTTAGTGGCAAAATAAACTTTTTTCATGATAATTTAAACTAGCCTTCTCTAGTTTAATGAATTTCCTAAGCTACATTTTTGAGAGTAAAACTAATTATTGTAAGGTTGAATTAGAGATTTGTTAAAAAACTGTACATTCTCGCTATAAAATTGATGATACCAAACAAAACATAAATACGATTTAATAAGTCAATCGTCAAAAAAGTCAGAATCGATTGTAGAAAAAACTTTTTCACACTGGCAACCGCGAATAATGTGACGACGGGACGCCGTGTTCAAAATTCAAATCGAATTCCAACAATGGCACCCAACCGTTCGCGCCTTTTCACGTCGCCGCGAATGACATCTAACGAATTAAGGAAATTGAGAAAAAAAAACTTTTGTACTTACCCATGTTCTGCGTCCGGACACGGGCTACTGAATTAGCAGGTTAATTATTATGGTAGTTTTTTTTAATTTAATTAATTTTGAACAAGTGTGAAGAGAATTTGGGTCAGAGGATAAAATACCAGTAGTAGAAAATACGCTAGAAATACCGGGTTGATCTTGGACTGTCTAGAACACAATTTGACTAGGTACATTCGAATTTTGCCTAGAGCTTAAAGTGACTACCTACTACATATTGGGTCGGCACTCAAATCTACATGACACAAATTGACTAGTGCATATTTTTTCTAGATAGCATAGTGACATGAACCCTAATTGTCTGGACATTCAAGTAGAAAATTTATTTCCTATCTTTTAATGTTTACCTGTCTCTAAGTAGGTATAGTCGGGGAATAAAAAACTTCGTCACTTTTCGACTCTACGTGGTGGTGTTAAGGTTCAAAAGTGACGAACCTTTTCATTCCGCGACTGTGCTGCTTATAACAATATTAACTATATGATGGAGGTGATGTAATGAGCTAATGAAGATAAACAATATCACTTCACAGATAAGTACTCGTACAGGAGATTCTTTTTAAGTTATTTAAGTGACATTTCCTTACTTCTAACTTACTACTTTTTACTCATTAAAACAAAGCTTTTGAGAAAATTAAACTCTTATTACTCTGTTGCTAATTTAATCACCCCTCTATTTAATTTAGCTAACGAACGAACCTCTTTAACTTATAAATCTACAGATTAAAAACCAACACATAGACTAGTCTTGGATTAACGGCTTATTTTACTCTATAGTCTATGACCTATTCTTTCTGTGACAGCTGACAACGTCTCAATACTCGTAAATGAAATGAAGACAAATTTCCGTTAATCTGTTAATTCCAGTAGTTATCAAACCAAACCGATCACGGAATAGATTTTATCTCACCATGTTCGCTTAAAACAAACACGCTACTGAAATCCGACCTGAGTGACATGGCGCTGGAAGTCAAGGGCATATCGATAAACAAGTCGAGACGCCGAAACTGGGAAAGGAACCCCTTAGAGGGGTTGAGGCGGTCCTTTGGGGGCCTGAATTTGAGCGAAGACAACTCGTCTTTGACGTCTTTTACTGCCGACATGCCGCAAACATCGCAAGTAAGGATGTCTATCCTTAAACCCACATTTATATCAGGTATCCTATTATCTCGCCTCATTCGTTTTTCGTTTAAATCTTATTTTGTCTCATTCTGTATTCGTCACTTCGTCTTGTTCGTTATCCGTCATTATCTTATTTGGTCAAATTCTGTAACTTGTTTCTCTCTTAATAAGTCTTGTTCGTTTTTCGTCACGGTTTTCCTTGGACTCATTCGTCGTTCTTCCCTTTCGTTTTTTGTCTCATTTACTTACGAACATCGAATTACCGAACATCAAATTACTAGCATCGAACGTATCAAAATAATTTTGGCAAATAAGTAAATGAGACAAAAAACGAAAGGGAAGAAAGACGAATAAGACGTATTAAGAAATAGACAAGTTGCTGAATTTGACCAAAAAAATAGTGACGGATAGCAAACAAAACGAAGACGAATTAAATACAGAATGAGACGAAATAAGAATTGAACGAAAAACGAATGAGGCGAGATAATAGGATACCTTATTATTATCATTCATTCTCAAGGACGATTATCTAAATCAAGAGGACAGTCAATGTCTGTACATCATCATCATCCCAGCATATATACGTTCCACTGCAGAGCACTGGCCTCTTCCCATAATGAGAGGGCTTGGGCCGTGGTTCCCACGCGGGTCCAGTGCGGATTGGGAACTTCACGCACACCATTGAATTTCTTCGCAGGTTTATGCCTCCTCACGATGGTTTCCTTCACCATGGTAAATTTCAAATGTAATTTCGGATATAAATTCTGAAAAACTCAGAGGTGCGAGCTGGGATTTGAACCCACGACCCCTGCTTGAGAGGCCATAGGGCCCCCACGGCTTCAAAATGTCTGTAGGTACATCGCAAGGAAATGGCGAAAACAGAGATTTGAACAAGTCGCTAATTGATATGACCAAATCACGCAGAATGTTAAAATAGGGAAGCCATTCTACAATTTGCCTAGAAAAAATCAGTCACTTGATCAAATCTCTAAATACCTACGTAGTGAAATAACAAAATCAGCTAAAAAGGGCAGCTCGGTTTTTCATTTCACCAGATTTCTTTAGTGATTTTACAAAATCTCTGAAACAAGTCAGTGAGTTTACGAAAGTAACTCGCAAAGTCAACAAGTTCAGTGATTTGATAAAGTCTCCACTGGGTGATTTGATAGTCTAGTAAAATAATAACTATAAATTAAAAATTTTAAAAACCCCCAAAGCAATTAAGTCTAAGATCCCTTCCGCAGCATACAAAAGAGCAACTTTGAAAAGGCTGGACCAATTTTGATGAAACCATTGCCAAGAAACCTGCTTTCAAATAAAAAAAACCGCATCCAGATCGGTTCACGCGTTTAAGAGTTATGATGCCACAGACAGACAGACACATACACATAGCGGTCAAACTTATAACACCCCTCTTTTTGTGTCGGGCGTTATTAAAACGAGGTGACGTTGCGAGTTAGTAATGACTATAAGCCGTCCAAAACAAGCTTCCTCTTTATGCAGGACCAACTTCAAGACGAGGGTTCTTCTTACACTCTAGCAACAGACAGACACATGGATGAAAATGTCGACCAGTGGATGCTGGGTGCCACTTCCACTGAGGCGGCTGTGCAGAGCAGCAGCGACGAACGAAGGTAAGTACATACAGCCCAAGTCCCAACAGCTTTCCTAAATATATTCCTTCTTCATCTTAAATTTAAGAGCTATGCTCTTGTCGGTGGGGTAACCGCCACTCCGCGCGGTCTTCGGCCAGCCGTTTGCCTTCCTGATACGACACGACACCCACTCTCTCCTTCACCTGGTTAAAATAACTAACTATAGGTATAACTAAGGTATATTTGCGGTAGTTCCTTTGGCTGTTCCTTCGAAGGAACTGTTGCGTGTTTTTTTTTCGCACTAGTTCCTTCACATGAGATGAAGGAAAAACAGCGTTTATTTTTTCGCCTTTGTTCGTTTGCTAGAGGTAGAACTGAAGGTGCTTCTGCGGCAAGGAACAAAGGTGGAAAAATAAGCGCAGTTCTTTCTTCATTTCTTGTTAAGGAACTGCCTAGTGCAAAAAAAGACGTCATAGTTCCTTCGAAGGTTTGTACAGCCAAACGAACTACCGCGAATAATCCATAACTAATTTTTATGTTGTGTTAAATCTGACGCTCGTATACTTATATGTTTATATATTATATATATTATATTAGGGGGGACAATCTTACACAAATCGACCTAGTCCCAAACTAAGCAAAGCTTGTACTATGGATACTAGACGACGATAAACATACTTATATAGATAAATAAATACTTAAATACATAGAAAACATCCATAACTCAGGAACAAATATTCGTGCTCATCACACAAATAAATGCCCTTACCGGGATTTGAACCCAGGACCTCTTGCTTCGTAGGCAGGGTCACTACCAACTAGGCTAAAGCGGTCGTTCATTTATAGATCGATACAACCTATGGCTCTTTAAAGTTAAATAGATTAGGCTGTTACTGAACCAATGAGATATACCTTAGGCCTCATCTGCACTTTTCATCGGGTGAGATAAGGGTCAATCGTGGGCTAATTATGCATAAATATATAAACCAAATAAACGCTTTCTAGCTGACTCTAAATGTGAAACATTTTTTTATTAAATTTTTAACTTTCCGAAGAAAAATGGAAAAAGTCAACCGCAGACGAATGGAATGTCAACACAACATTTGTAGCGAAAATGTTATAACTCTGTACATTTGTGTGTAGTTTTTGTTATAATCCTATTTCGTTACTTTACTTGCATTACATTACACTTACATTACATTACACACACACACACACACACACACGCACGCACGCACGCACGCACGCACGCACGCACGCACGCACGCACGCACACACACACACACACACACACGCACGCACGCACGCACACGCACGCACGCACACACACACACACACGCACGCACGCACGCACACACACACACACACACACACACACACACACACACACACACACACACACACACACACACACACACACACACACTACCACAACCAGTTTAATGACCATAATATTTATATTTCTTTTCTTTTGTGTATTTACTTAAATTTTAGTTAAACTTTTGTATTAATTTTGGAACTAAATCACTTTGTTTACGGAGGGGGGCGTTGCTACCTGCGACACAGTTTTTAACTTCTGCGGGTGACATCGTTTTTCATATTTTGTAATGCACCTAATTGTTACTGTTTCAAATAAAGATTTAAAGATTAATTATGTCCAATCTTCTATTTTGAGAGTGAACATGTCGCTTATCCTACATTAAATTTTGTGAGCGTTACAATGTGCGCCGTGTCACATTTTGACCAGTTCGTAGAGTCGATGTAATTGAATCGCGTAACCAAAGTGGAACTTTTGCGCTGCAATCGTCATATTGACATACCATACAACTATCAAAGATATCACCGTTAAATTAATTATGAAAAAGTTTCATTCTGGTATTTTTTGTGTGACCGGTGAGCAAATTCGAAGTTTCCGTTCAGTCCTTCAACATGACCGTTTTCCTAGGGTGCCGCTGGGGCAGCGTTCGACCATGGTGGCCACGTCTTCGTTCAACTTGGCTCAGGTGTGGTGTCTGCTGGCGCTGCTGCTGCCACTCTTCAACGGCAATGCGAATAGGGCATGGCGCTGTACTCCAAGGTTTGTCAATGTCTTTAGTAACATATACGTATTAGGCGCTCGTTAGGCTGCGTTTCCACCAGAGATGTGCGAGGATGCGTTGCGAGGGATGTGTTTGTCATGAACCAATAGAATCACTTCATTCACTTAGGACCTTTTAAATGAAGTGTTTCTATTGGTACAGCTCCGGTAGCCTAATGCTATTGAGAAATCGTTGGTGTAACCTAACCTAACCTGATTAGCTTTTTCCATAAGTCTCAATTTGAAATGAAATTGGAAAAGCTAGTTACGCGGTATTGTAGTTTCATCGACGAAACACTTCTATCAAGAACTCTTCTGAGCTCTGCAGCTGTTTTACTATGAGTTACGGTTATATTATAAATATAATTAAGAATATTTTGCATAAAACAGCTCCATTACATATATTTTTATTTCCAATATGTATTTTATTTTGCATTGATCCAAGCTCTAATTATTACAGTCACATGGCAACATACATTTCATAAAGTGGACTTAAATAAACCGCTGTCGCCATCTATCGCCAAATGGAACTAACGACAAGCAGACAATGCGAGTTCCCAGCTAGCATGTATTCCATCGCGTCAGCTTTGCGCGCGGAAGCTTCTTATTAAAATGTCCAGATGGCGCTGTTTTACACCTTTACATTAATTTACTTTTCTGACGCTAGATGGCACTAGTAAACTTTTTATACGGGAAAATAAAGTTGGTAAAGATGTAGTTCTTTTTTAAGTGGTATTGGAAAAAATCAATGTAACTTAATAACACCCGTTGCAAAACCAAATGGTGCTATAATATGCATGTAACATTTAAACTGGAGTGGAATTTAAGTGTATCACATGTGAATTGCATGATTGTAATATTTAAACTGGAGTGTAATTCCTGCGTTTGTGTTTTCTGAACGCTACAATTTGGCCGTTTTCAAGTCTAGGGTGAAGGCCGGCGCAGACCAGATGCGCAAGCGAGTCACGCAGTAGTTGTAATGTATGAAACTGTAAAAAAGATGGCACACCATTTGCACGCATCTAGTGCGCCATCTTTTTTACAGTTTCATTTAATGCAACTGATGCGGTGTGCGTGCTGACGCATCTGTACCTCTATCATGAGTTACACTAGTTTACAGTGACCGTACTCGCTAGCGACGGCGTAAATGATTTGTATAGAGAATTGTGTACAGCGCCTCTAGCGGTCACTTACACAAGTACAATTCTCCATACAAATCATTTACGCCGTCGCTAGCGAGTACGGTCACTGTAAACTAGTGTAACTCATGGTAGAGGTACTGGTCTGCGCCGGTTTTAATGAGCATTTACTAGGCAAGCGTATTTCATCGTAGACCTCATCTTCGCTTTTCATCAGGCGTGATTATAGTCATCTAGTGTTGTTGTGAATCTGTAATCATTACGTCAAATTGTTTCCCAGCATGCTGTTCAACTCGGCGGAATACTTCCTATCGCAGTGTACGAACTTGGCAAGTCGTGGTCGCCTGTACTTCGCCAGGATAGCTCGCCAACAGGTATGACGTCATCATCCCAGCCCATATACGTGCCACTGTAGGACAAAGGCTTCCTCTAAGAATAAGAGGGCTTGAGCCGTAGTTCCCACGCGGGCTCAGTGCGGATTGGAAACAAGTATACAAACAAGATATTTCAAACTTAATCCAGAATTTTTCCCTATATCTGTCTGTCTGTCCCTATGTATGCTTAAATCTTTAAAACTACGCCACGGATTTTGATGCAGTTTTTTTTAATGCATAGAGTGATTCAAAAGGAAGGTTTATATGTATAATACATGCATTGCACCCTTGCGAAGCCGGTGCGGGTCACTAGTTTAAAAATATAATAAAATATTTTTCTACATACCTAATAAGACTATGTAATCTTGTTCTATTACCATGTTGCGATTGCTTTGCGATAACTTAACCAAGTTATGCTTATTAAGTACATAGTTTCATGATCCCAATATAGTAATGTTACCTCTTCCCAGGTGGCTCGAGACTGCTTCGCCACGGTAATGGATCTCATCCTCGTAGTCTACGCGATTGGTTTCCTCATCCTCTCCATGTACCAGGCTTCCATCATTGGCTGAATCAGTGTCCAACCTAAGACTACCTGCATAGTGCTGTATACTTACATTATAACCATGATAGTTCTTCTACATAATTAGTCCTAAATGCTCGTCTGAAGTAATTAACTGTTAATAAAAGTTAGATGGTACACATCCATAGTTTTTATAAATTGTTTGAGATTCGTGATGAAATGGGAAAAGTAACAGTATTACATGATATTAAATCAGGCGTTACTTTGCGGAGGTCCATATTAATGAACTGAAACAATTACTTTGCTCACCCGCGACCTTGTGATAACTAAGTTTATGTAAGAACAACCCACAACACCACATCACCACATTGCAGTTGCCGTGGTCACGAGTAGGCTACTCCACCGTTGTAGAATAATACTAATAATAACTATAATATGTTCGAAATATTCCAAATTAATGACGGTGACAAAATACTACAGGGTAATTTAAAGCTAGGTATCATGAATTAATGACACTTTAGGCGATGAATAAAATCCCTAGAAAAATGACATCACTTCCTCGCTACGCGTAAATAATCGTTTATCTTGCAGTGATAGCAATAAGTAAAGATTATTTGCAAGTGGATGTTTAATTGATATTACTCGTATTGTTCAAAACAGACTTGAGAGCGTGCTTGAGATAGTATCAAATTGAGTCTGAAGTGGACAGTTCTGCTGCGTGGTTGAGATGTTTGGTTAAATTTACATACAAAATAAAGTTTTTTTTTGGAAAGGACAGTTGTTGCTGTTATAAGATTTGCCATACTGGATGCATTCTGCGGTGCGGACCGCACGGTCAGATCGCATATCTTTACAAAACATATAGAGAGAGACCGACAATGTTGTTCATGAAGTACATAATATGGGCTGCGTTCAATTTGATCTGACCGCAATCGCAGAACGCTTCCAGGTGGCAAATCTTTAAGAGTTCCGTTCCAAGTTCTTAACAGTTCAATGCCGTTCAAAGTTCAATGCTATTTGTAAAAGGATTATCTTGATCGTATTCCTTCATTTGTGTTTGCTTCCGAAACACGATTAAACAAATTTGGCTCAATAGTTTTTAATATCAAAGCGAGCTCTTACCTTTGATTTTGAATCCGAAAATGCTCCGTTATTTATTATTGCACCATAATCAAATTACTCTTATATAAAAGACTATTTATATTAGCATTATATTTCGGATTGTCCCAGCCACGTGTCGACTGTCATGTCAGAAATAGGCCCTACAGAAGATGGAAAGACCGGAAGACGTCTACTACTGAAAGGGGGAGGCCCTTTAGAACACCAAAGCGAGTGACAATTTACCGTCTACTTCCTCTTGTTTCCCGCAACTCTTGGGTGTCGTCATTAGATCTAGTGGGAGGCCTGCTATCCGCTTAGGGTTCATTAAAACAAAATTGCATAATGCCTTATTAACTAATTTGACTAAATTTCAAATGGCCTTGATCCCATAACGCCTAAATATCAAATTGACGCATTATTAAAATGAACGAAAGTCTTGAACTTTTCTTCCCCATCTGTTATCTATTCTTCAAGCGGTTCCTCATTAGCATACAATCATTTCAATTCATAAAGCATCGCTTCTAAGATAACAATCTTTCTTACCTCTGCCAATATGATTGATTCACTGTGCTTAATTACTAATAACTATGTTTGTAACAATGAACATTAGCTTAATAGTCTTCATTTGTTTTCCGGGCTTTACTAAAAAGCGTGGGTCGTAATGTTTGAGTACCTAGTGAACCTACTAGTATTATGGATGTGAAACTTTGTGTGTACCAGGGTGAACCCTTTTCACTTTTCATTGCAAATGTCATGTTGGCATTCGATACATCTGCCAAAGAAATTACATTACGTTTACTTTTAATTTACCACTGACAGATGGCTTGCCTTCATTCATTTCCAACTTTAATACCATACAAATAAAGTAGCTATTACAAAAAATGCAAAAAGTATTCTAAAATTAGCTTTATTTATAGGTCCTTAAAGTTGAATATGAAATGAAGGCAAACCATCTGTCAGTGGTAAACTTTATGTAATGTTACTGTATCGTGAAATTGGTCGTGAATGTTCCACTCAGATCTGGTACGTGATTCTTTTTCTTTGACTGTACGTGTGTTTTTTACTCTTTCACGCTAAAAAGACTGAACGGATGTTGGTGAAATTTTGTGTGTATAAAGTTGAAAGTCTGGAATAACTTGGGCTACCTTTTTATCGCGATATTCCCACGGGACAGGGATAAAATCCTGAAAACTCAACCGCTAGGTTTAGGCGCGAGACACGCAGAAGAGACGTGGGACGGGAGCGCGTCGCAGTCGCGGCGTCCCTAAATGTATAGGAGCGTCGTGATCCAAAGCAGACAGAAGAGACGGGGCGGAGACGCGGCCTGCGGACATACGACGCGGACTGCGACGCGCCCCCGTCCCACGTTTCTTTTGTGTGGCTTGCATCTTAGAAGTATGAAATTTGGTACGTGTGTTCTTTATGCAAAACGTTAATGAAGAGCACGATATTAGTTTCGAAAATTACCATGCGAATTTGTAACATATCGGAATTTCAATTAAACTGCCAGTCTTAATGGTTTACACAAGCAAAACCGCGGGAAAGGACTAGTAATCAATAAAACTACACAAGTCTGATCATGCTAGGTATATCTATAAATCATTCTGCAGACAATGGCTAGGTCTTGTTAAGATAATGACTTATATAAATAATGTTTATCTGGTCACCACTGCATTTAGATGTTTACATGGCGTTTAGCATGCTTCTACTGATAGTCAGGTTTATTTTTGTGGATTATAATGCCGGATAAATATTGCCTTATATTTAAATATTTATAAAGCGGCGAAAATGTTATTTAATAGAAATTTTAATTGAGATACATTGCCGCCCCGCTTTAGCCTAGTTGGTAGTGACCCTGCCTACGAAGAAAGAGGTCCTGGGTTCGAATCCCGGTAAGATTATTTATTTGTGTGATGAGCACGAATATTTGTTCCTGAGTTATGGATGTTTTCTATGTATTTAAGTATTTATTTATCTATATAACTATGTTTATCGTCGTCTAGTACCCATAGTACAAGCTTTGCTTAGTTTGGAACTAGGTCGATTTGTGTAAGATTGTCCCCTAATATTTATTTATTTATTTATTGTGTTTGGGGTTATACGCGAGTGGTTTCTTTATTATAATTTTATTCATGGTTCAATATTAGCTTAAAGGCAGACCACCGGCTCTTTGGTTAGATGACATGCAGTTAGCCGAAAAGATGTAAGAGACTGGCAAAGAACCGGACATAGTGTTTCCCAGTGCGTGAATACGTGCGATCTTGCATGCGTGCGTGAACAAAGTCAAAGTCGTCTTTATTCCATTTAGGCTATAACCAAGCACTTCGGATTTAATTTGCGTTGCTTTGATGATCAGTAGGCTTATTGTCTAACGCACTGACACATGCTATCGCATTTACTGTTTCTATTTCTTTTTTCTCCGTTTTCTTGTGGTCCTACTGATTTGTCCTATTAGTAGGACCACGAGGGAGACCTATTTCTGTCTGTCCTACTGTGTGCCTATGTAGCGGTTGTCAATTATTTAAACCACCTGTATATTCAACGATGCCGATTCAAATTAGAACGCTATTCCACTCCAATATGTTCAACAATCTGTTCATATATCTTTGTTTTACTTTGTATGTAGACTACAGAATAACAAAAATATATTTTTTTTTTTATACTAACAAACCTTTATGAAACATTTTCAGCATATAAAGGAGGTGGATTTTACATACTAACATAAAGTAGGACAGATAAAAATAGGTCTCCCTCGTGGTCCTATCCGTGGTCCTCGTGGTAATAGGACAAATCAGTAGGACCACGAGAAAACGGGGGTTTCCCCGCCCCCCTCCCCTCTCTGTCAAACGGTATGACGGTGACAGTAAGAGATGGCAAGCGACCGCGCGTTTGACAATACGGCCTCAGGTGTCTCTTACAGCCCGGCCACGGCATCGCGCTACCAGCGGCAGCGGCGAGCGTTTTATCAGTTCATTGCGTGTACCGCCAGATAATCACTGCGGCGAGCGTATCAGCCGCGCAATGAACGGCGAAAACACTCGCCGCAGCTGCCAATTGCGCGATGTCGTGGCCTGGCTGTTATTTAAGTCTTTCAATTTCTCAGCTAAATTTTAGTTTACAAATTCTTGCGCTAGGGAGAAATTAAATAACGATTAAACAATTGTTTTGTTTAGTCATTCCTCAACATAGCCCGAATCCGTGACTCTCCGATCTATTCACTGCCAAGTTATTTGACAAGCGCCATCGGAATACCACGTTCCGACACGTCTGATGCAATTCAACAAACAGCCTTACAATGTACCAAAATATTTTATTGATTAGAATGGCTATGGGAATAGGAAAGGACCACTTTGTTGCCCGCATTGCCTGTTTATCAAGAGGGTCCATAATCGGGTTGCATAAAATTTAAAGTCCAAATTCATCATTTGTCACAATTCATCGTTTCGCCGAAATCTTTCTACTCTAAATCCATTAATTGTACAGAATTGTTATAAAAAAACCTAACCTAGCCTATAGAGTCCTGCAGGATAACCATTTCAAAATTCCTGAATAATTAATGGTCTCTGAGAAATGATGAATTCTGACAAATGATGAATTTGGTCTTAACATTTTTGCAGGAACGCATGAAGACATGAAGTTGAAATTATGTCAAATAAATACCTACTCAAATCTGCAAGGTCTTAAATATCACCCGCTAGGTTTAGACGCGTGCATGAAATTTAAAACTGGTGTTTTTTATGCAACATTAATGGATTGTTGGGAATTCACGCAGATTTTTTTGTGAGATTTCTGTATTTCAGTTTAAATGCCAGATCTAATACGCGATACAAACGCATTTGTTTCTGGCCTTTAAACTTATGCAGTCGCTACCCTCAGTACGCGAGCTCGACGGCTCAGGCTCGTTCGGTCCGTTTCCTAACATATCTGCTTCCTAAAATGGCCTTCCTCTCACATTGACCGTTTCCTATGTTGTCTACTTTTAAAAATGTCTGTTTCCTAAAATGTCTGCTTCTCAAAATAACCTTCTTCCCACATTGTCGCGGCTCAGGCTCGTTTGGTCCGTTTCCTAAAATTGTCTTCTTCCCACAGTGTCAGTTTCCTATGTTGTTTACTTCTCAAAATGTCTGATTCTCAATTCTTTTTCCGGAAGGATCCGGAGCCAAAATGGCAAAAATGGAATACTTAGTTTAGTTTCTCAGTCTTCTGTCCGTCAGTTCGTATTTGGTGTTTTTTGGGACTCTGGTGCTTAGAGATTTGGCTATTTTAAATTTATGTTTATGTGACAATATGAGTTTTTGACATTGGGTTGTACTGAGTAATTTGAGCTTAGGTGCTAATGTACCGGAAGCGATATATTTTTTTGTCGATAATATTTTGCTTCATCACTTTCGTATAAAATACATACATCACTTTTCGTGTAATAGAATCCCAGGCATGCTTATTTCAAGTACTTCCGGAAATTACTTCTTGAATTCAGGGACAAAAAAGAAAACATTATGAAACGCAGACATTGTAGGAAAGGGGCTTTAGAACGCAAATAGTGGGCATTATAGGAAGCATACGTCGTAGAATTAGGACATCACATGAAACGGACATTATAGGAAGCAGGTCAATTTTCGAAACGAACATAATAGGAAACGATCATTCTAGGACAGTGGCATGATAGGAAACCATTTGCTGACATTATAGGAAAGAGTCATTTCTTGGAAGAAGACCAGTTTGAGAAGCAGACATGTTACCCACATGTACCCACATGTACCCACTGTGAACTGTCACATGATAAGACGTTTTATATTGTGCCGCAATAATATTATTGATAAATAATTGCAAAAACATCGCAAACCTCAACGAAATCAAGTAAGAAACAAGATAAGAGCACTACCGACCTGCAAAAGTATAATCGCTGCGTTTTGGTGAGCTGTTTGATGTAAATATCGCATTATAATTAGTCAGTAATATTCGAAAATTCACGCACACAGACAAATGGTTTAAAATAACAGACTTATTACATTTTATAATTAACCAAAATAAGAGGTAATGTGACTAGCTGTTTGTAATGAACTGTCAACTGTCACGGTCAGCTGCCAAACGTCAAAACAGAATCCGGTATACCAACTTACCAAACAAGAATTGACGTTCGGAAACTTCGAAAGGGGTGCGTTCCAGTTATCAATTCCATGCAACAGATATAATGAAAATGATTGGTTGCCATTAGATGGCAGTAAATGTGGGATAGAATATCGCTATAAAATATAATAAAATTAAGAATTGTAAATTGTATATTAATATAAAGGAATTGACATTACAAGAATGATTTATTGTAAATTATGAACATCAAATCACATTTGTAAATATCTGCATTGCCAAACCATATCTAAAATAAAATAAATTCTATCTAAATTAATATTGAATTTGTAAACGGATTGTCTCTTGCCGAGTACTGAAAACATTAAGAACATGTCATCAAAAACCAATTATAAAGCAACCACTGGTTCATGTGATGACCGTCAGATGGAAACTGTAGTCTGCCACAAATGCAAGTCTACAGTTGACAAGAAATGTACTCTTCTATGTTCAGTATGTGCTAATAGATATGATTTTGATTGTGCTGGACGCTCTGAAAGATTATTTAACCTAATGAGTAATGAATCAAAAAAAAAATGGAAATGTAATTTATGCCGTACAAGTGAAAAAGTCCAGGGGAGCGAATATTCAAATGTTACTCTGAGAAAAGCTCAATCCCAAAAATCGAATAAGATCACTACCCCAAAAACAGCCAATTATCCAAAGTCGACTAGCACTAATAAGATGCAGTTGTTGGATTCAGGATTGCCTCTAAAGTCCAACATCAAACAGACAGTTAGTGAGGTACCAGAAGAGAATGCCACTCGTTTGTCTTCTTCACTTCTGGAAAGCACTTTTCATGACAGTGAATTGGGACCTAAAGAGGATTCACAGTCAACGCCAAACAGTTTGACAGATGCGTCTGGTATCATGGGTTCCCAGATTCCCTCAGATGATGATATATCGGGCTCCTCGGATGAACCTTTATCCCCATCCCACATACTATCGAAAAGTGTGGATGGCAGCACCTTACATGGCGTTACACTCTATTCCAGTAGTATTGAGAATAAAGAATTGCATGAAAAAATAACGGGATTGGAAACGGCACTTCACAGCACGACAAATGAACTGGAAAATAAAATAATAGAAAACAATGATCTTCAAAGGAGAATCCAGCAGTTAACAATGGAGACAAGGGTCCTGACTTCGTTGTGTTGTCCGTCGTCTTCCGAAGTGAAAAACGTGTGCGCGACAAGGAGGAAACATAGAATGTCACTAGCAGCTGATGTACTATCGTCACCCTCCTCGCCAACGGCCACTTCGTATACACACAATAGGTCTGAAACCAACAAAAGTCTTTTGATTCTGCAAGCAAAAATTAATGATCTCGAAAAAATGCTCGAAATTATAGAACAGAAGATCACAGTAGTGGGAAATCAATTTGATAGCTTGACTCAACCTCTCGAGCCTCTGGGCACGAATTATACATCTGGTATTACCACGGCAAACTCTCTGAATGGGCTCCCTCTGCAAGCCTCACGTCAAACTACTACTTCATCTAGGAGCGCGAGCTGTGCGTTACTGCAGTCGAAATTTTGCATTTTTAGTAACTACCCAAATTACATGCTGAAGCTTTTGCAGCGTGAATTCGTCGGTGGGAACACGTGTCTCTACTTAACACCTGGAGCAGGTACACGTGAACTATTTACTGGTCTTGCTGACAAGCTGCAGGATTTTACTTTAAACGATTTCTGCATTTTTTATATTGGTGACGCAGATTTTAAAACCAGTACTCACTATTATAACCTTGTACGATACATTCAAGAACAGTTGAGCTTAGTTCAACACACTAATATTGTTATATGTTCACCGACATTCAAATTTAATCAATTTTCTGATTTGTTCAATAAGCGTGTCGAAATTTTTAACAGTTTATTGTGTAAGAATAACTTGAAATATAAATTCTGTTACTTATTAGACTCTAATTTGAATTTATCATATGATATGGATACGTTCTCTCGTTTCGGACATCTGAAAAGGCAAGGATTCATAACTATTTTTAAGGATTTAATACAGCTTTTGACATTGTTTCCCTTAGATTTTAATATTAGTCACCCATGTGAACCTGAACATAGCTCTGAAATTAATAATGTTCCTCTGGTTGAAAATAATGATTCTTTTTTAGGCCTAACTCGAGAATAAGCGCTTCCCTTACCTTCAAAGAGAAATGGTATCCGGACAATAAAGGCTGTTTATCTGTGCTACATCTTAATATTAATCGTCTACGAAATAAAATACTACAATTGGAAACCCTCCTGGAAGTGGAACTTGATGTTAACCCATGTTTTGTATGTATTACGGAGTCTTGGTTAAGGATAGGAGAAGACACGAACATTAAGTTAACTGGTTACCAAATTATAGCGAGTTGCACTAGATCAACTAGTCAGGGAGGTGGATGTATTATTTTTGCTAGAGATGATATTTCTAGGAACTGCCAAGTTAGTAATGTTGAGCAATACTATAAAGAAAAGTTGTTCGAGGTGTGTTGTGTATCTTTGCAATTGGATAACACACACAAGGTTTTTATAAGCACGGTTTACAGAAGTCCAAGCAGTGACGCTAGGGGTTTTCTGACGCAGCTGGAGCTATTTTTAAATAATAATAAGAATCATGGTTATGTCTTGTGTGGGGATTTTAATGTAGATTTAAAGGGTGAAACAGCTGTTGCTAGGGATTTTCTGCAAATACTTGAGGAGCATAATATGAGGCCTACAATAAAAGATTGTACTCGCGTAACGGAAACTTCTCAAACCTTGGTAGATAATATATTTACTGATATGTACGATAACTATAGTGCGCATGTCATTCCCTGCAACTTTTCGGATCATGATGCTCAAATTTTATTTTTTCATGATCAATTAATAGTGCCAGTAAAACAGACCAAAATACAACTCAAAAGAAGATATACTCGAGTTGCTTTGAAGAATTTTAAAGAGGGTTTAAAAGATATTAGCTGGGATAAGGTTTTTGAGGAAAAAACATGTGAAGGAAAATTAGAATTGTTCTACAGTATTATGTATGAAATTATAGATAAGCATTTTCCTTTGAAAAAAGTAATATTGAAAAACTATTTTAAGACATGGATAACACGTGGAATTAGAGTATCATGTCGGAGAAAAAGACTCTTGTTATTGAAAACTCGTAAACACAAGCATGATAAGAATCTTAAAAAATACTATAAAACCTACAATACTATACTTAAGAAACTTGTTTTCACGGCAAAAAATATACATGTTAAGAATATAATACAAAAAGCAAAATCAAAAAGTAAAGCAATATGGAAGATTGTGAAGGAGAATACAAGTAAAAATATAACATTGGGTAAAGGTACAATCAAATTATTTGATAATAATGAAGTGATTGAAGATCCAGTAGAAATAAGCAATATTTTTAACGATTTCTTTGTTGGAGCCGGCAAGGTTACTGATATTGACGAGGGACATAGTGGTCAACATATGACACTTTTACAAAATTATCACATTGATAATGCTAAATCTATGTTCTTGTCGCCTATTGATGAGAAAGAAATAATAAACATTGTCAAATCTCTAAAAAATACGAGTGCCTGTGGCCCGGACGATTTAAGTACTATTTTAATTAAGGATTGCATTGACGTCTTGTGTTTACCGCTGTGTCACATATATAATGCTTGCATACGTGATGGAATTTTCCCTGTCCAATTTAAAACGGCAAAAGTAGTTCCTTTGCACAAAAAGCGTTCAAAAACGGACGTAAATAATTATCGCCCCATTTCGTTATTGACGGTTCTTTCAAAGATTTTTGAAAAGGCAATTGCAACTAGAATCATTAAACATTTTGATAAAAATAATTATTTCTGTTCCCAACAATTTGGGTTCAGGGAGAATCGAAACGCAGTAACAGCTATTACTGAATTGGTTCGACAGGTTATGACCAATCTTAACAGTAATTTTAAGTGTGCTGGTATATTCTGTGACCTCAGCAAGGCGTTTGATTGTGTAAACCATAAATTGCTTTTGGATAAATTAGAATATTATGGACTAAGGGGATCTGTGTTAAAACTCCTTACATCGTATCTGACTGATAGAACCCAATTTGTACAAATTTCTGACGTGGATGGCTTAGGGTGCAAAAAATTTGTTAATTCTTCAAAAAGAGAAATTATTTGTGGAGTTCCTCAAGGGTCTATACTTGGGCCTTTGCTTTTTATTATTTTTGTTAATGATTTACAATACAACATAACTCACGGAACAGCTTACTTATATGCCGATGACACGAGTATTGTTATTGCGAATCAAAGTGATGTAGCGTTTGAGGTTCAAATGAGCAAGACTTGGGAAGAACTCACACACTGGTTTGAATGTAACGGCCTCAAAATTAATATGGACAAAACAATATATTTCCCCTTTTTAAAACATTCAAACAGCATAGCCTATGACTTGCGACTACCCATAGCAAAGGCTGACACTGTCAGGTTTCTAGGTGTAGAACTAGATACACAGTTGCGTTGGTCATGCCATATAAATCTGTTAAAGAAAAAACTGGCTAGTGCCTGTTACGCTTTAAAAAATTTATCTAAATTTTTGGACTCTACAGTTCTTAAAACAGTTTACTTTGGATATTTTGATAGCTTGATGAGGTATGGTCTTGAGGTTTGGGGTAATAGTGTTCATGTGGGCTGTGTGCTCGTGCTGCAAAAGAAAGCTCTTAGGTATGTAGAAAAGTCAAAATCTATCGAACATTGCCGTCCACTTTTTGTGAAGCATAAGATATTGACCATAATATCTCTTTACATATATTTGGTTTGCATTTTTGTTTATAAAAATAAGTCCAGTTTTAGATGCAATACCAATAGTAGACCACGTAGATTGTGTAAATTTAATTTTGAAATTCAATTACCAGGATCTAACAATTATGTGCATTTTAAAAGAAGTCTTGAATATAATAGTATTAAAATTTATAATTATTTAAATGAGGACATAAAGCAATGTAATAATATTAATGAATTTTCTAGAAAATTAAAATCCTACTTGATTAGTCGACCATATTATAATTTGAATGAATATTTTGATAAAATATATGATTAAGATAATTGATTTATTATTATTGTTATGTTATTATTATTATTTTAGCTAAATTAATGTTATTTCCAAATAGATTTAAGATTTTGCATGCCAAATTGTGGCAGAACATACATTACATGTACCTACTATTTAAGATTCTTCTGACATGTGCAATATTTTGTAACACCTGTGTATGTTCTTGCGAAATAAATAATTTCATTTCATTTCATTTCAATTTCATTTCATTTCATTTCATTTCATTTCATTTCATTTCATTTCATTTCATTAGGAAACGGACCGAACGAGCCTGAGCCAGCTCGACTTGCACGTAGCTTTTAGAATCCGGGGGCACGGTAGTTCCCCCGACAAGACGAGCCAAGCGAAGCGCAAGGGTACTACTACACTACCTTTTCTTGAGTTTGGATTAAATTAGATAAACAAAATTCTCGGGATATGATGTCAATAGTAGACTCATTAAAAATATAAAGTTTCAATTGTATAGCTCTTATACTTTAAATTTTATTGATATTTAAAAAACCCTGATAACACAGCGATCATCAAAATTCTTAGGGTACTTCCTGAAGTCCTAGAAAGCTGAAAATTTTGTGTGTAAGCTAGTATTAATACACAAACAACAAAAAATATAAAAACTTTAACTTTTGAAAAAAAATGTTTAACCAGCTTACAAAAAGAAATGAAATCCCACCAAAAGCAAAAACTATCGTATGATAGAAGAGTTATGAACAGCAATAAATTGGTATACTTAAATAAATAAGAATAAAATTTTCACTTTACGTGTGCCGGTAGCCAAGCCAGATATTTTGACTAAGGTGTAAAGTTTGTGAAGTTGGGGCGTGTAGAGTTAGGAAGCTTGGCTCTATCTTCTTGTAATGTATAAAAATCTCGTGTCACGGTGTTAGTTATCGATCTCCCCCGAAACGGCTTGACCGATTTATAAAAAAAAATCTCTGTATTTGGTAGGTCTGAGAATAGGTCGTAGGGTATTTTTTATACCCCTATTATTCGCAGACAGAGTCGCGGGCAATAGCTAGTAATAATATAAGATCTGATAATTTTCTGACAGTGCAAGGAATATTGTTCGTCTTGGCAACCTTTTACATGAAAATGTTTTTGGTGGGTTACTTTTTACCATATATTTAGTGAAATATTTCTGCTACTTCCTACCTAAACATAAACATGATCAAATAGTCCGATTGCTCGGTCATGCATAAATGCGCTTGCGCGTCATATTGTTCGGGAAATGCGTCAGCCGCCATACTTCATTCAAGAGGGAGTTCCTGAACCGTAGTGTCAGCAACGCAATTGTCTCAAAATATATTTCACGGCATATTTTTTAGCGATTTATTACTACAATTGACAACATATCATATTTCTAAGACTATAATTTGATTCGTTCTCTGTATACTGTTTGGAAAGAGCAAAACGCTGATAGATTTAAATTTTCACTAGGATTATTAATTAATTTATTACAATTATTTAAAGATGTGCTTATTCTAAAAGAGCGTAACGATAGAATAGATCCATTACTTTTGTCTAGTCCCTATTAAAAAAAAGTGATGACGTAAATTTGACGTTAAGGTTGTTATCAATTTGTTATCAATAATCAAATATAAAATTATGACAGCTCTTTTTTCTAGTGAAAAGGGTAAAGGAAACATATCTATTCTGTGGCAATATTTGTAAGTACATATAATGTTTTCTAAAGTGGTTGTAAATTATAATAAATATTTTTCCGTGTTCAGGAGGCGAAACTCTTTCGATTCCTGTGGTAATTTACAGGTGTTAAAAAAATGAAAGGTTGTCAATTATCATTACAATAATATAATATGATAATAAGACCTTATGTCACAGTAGCAACTTCAGTTCTAGCAAAGGAACAAATGCGAAAAATTAAACGCAGGTCTTCCTTCACCTGTTGTGAAGGAACTATAGCTTTAACCGTTTAAATGAGTCCACGCCCGCGCGGTACAGGGGCTGGGGGGTATGAGGACAAAGGAGGCCGAGAGAGGTGCTCGCGGCGAGGACTCATTTAAATGGTCTAGCTATAGTGCGAAAAAAAACGCAATAGTTCCTTTGATCAATTATAACTGTAGATCCACAGTCGCGCGCCCGAAAATGTCCGAGCCAAATGAGCGCCATTTTGATAAAAGTGGCCTTCTTTTTTCTCAGAACGTTGCGTGAAATTGTCAAGTTTAGCTGTCAAGTGGAGTTTTGCCGCTACCGAAATTCGACTGTAATGAAGTAAAGACTAGGTTTAAATTTCTGTGTAGGTGATGATTTTATTTGTTACGCAACCAAATAAAAAAGTTCGGACATTCTTTGAAGGGGATTTTGTTCGGCAATGTGTATCTACAGTTATAATTGATCAAAGAATAGTTCCTTCGAAAGAACAGCCAAAGGAACTACCGCGAATAATCCCTTATGATGGCCTTATGATGATTTGCTATCATAAGGTCGCGGGTGAGAAAAGTAATTGTTTCAGTTCATTGAATATATAAGCCATCATCATCATCATCATCATCATCATTTCAGCCGAAAGACGTCCACTGCTGAACATAGGCCTCCCCAAGGCTCTCCAAACAGATCGGCCCTGCGCCATCCGCATCCAATGCGTTCCCGCTACCTTCACCAGGTCGTCGCTCCATCTTGTTGAAGGCCTACCTACACTGCGTCTTCCGCCTGGCCTGCCCACTGCCACTTAAGTCTAGCGATTCTTCGAGCTACAATAAAATAAATATAGAGAATATATAAATAAATAAATAAATTGACACCAATTGACCTAGTCCCAAACTAAGCAAAGCTTGTACTATGGGTACTAGCCAACGGATAAACATATTTATTTATATACATAAATCCATACTTAAATACCTACATATTAAACATCCAAGACTCGATCACAAACATTCGTATTTGCACACAAATATCTGCCCCGACCGAGAATCGAACCCGGGACCTCAAGCTTCGTAGTCAGGTTATCTAACCACTAGGCCATTCAATCGTCTAAATCATCATTATCATTGCCATCATTGCAGTTTCCTGCCAAATATATTTTTTTCCTCTTTACCATATTGTAAATGGGACATAAACAGCGTAAGAAACGAAAGTTGTCTCTCCTGTAGACATAACATTTGCGACTTCAAGTCTGCAAACTTATGGACGATTTATTTAATGGACCGAAAATTGGCTCGGCGTCTCAAACGCCGATCTAGACTTGACTAAAAAATATTGGCTATGCATCCTTAACTTTTGCCACTACATTATACGTAGGTACTAATCTTTCGCACGGAGAGCTACATAATTCTGAAATTACTTTAATTAATACAAAGCTACACTAGCCCTACTAACTTCTACTAACATAGCCTTCTTTAAGTAATATTTTTCGGTACTTAATCACGATCTACTTAATTGCTGATATCACCTTGACTTATATTAATTTAAGTCTCGAAAAATATTAGTTATGTTTAGTTTAGTTTAGTTTATTTATTTACTCAGACATAATAATTACATTATATAATAAATAAAAGTCAGTATATTAGAATTTATGCTGAGATCGTCAAAAATTTATAAAAAAAAACAAAACATAACAATATAATAATAAAAATAACCAAAGATGAAAAAACAATCAATAAAATGCAAATGTCAAAATAAATTCGTCCCCAAGTGGGAGTTGTCAAAAACAAATAATTAATTATGTCAATGAAAGTACAAAAATAACTATAAATGAATGGTATTTCCAATAGGGATCGTCATAACAAAATAAATTTAATTAAAACATAATTACCAACATTAAAAATTATGTCAAGAAAAAATTATGTCCAAAAACTCACTTAAAGAATACAGAGGGTTATCCATCAAAAGGCTTTTCACCCGGCGACCGAATGCCTCTTCGCTCAGGTCTTTTATTCCGGCGGGCAGACGTTCATAATAGGTAGGCCCCACAACTCGTGGATTTTTTTCTGAGAGTGCCATGCGACGTGGGACTGTCCTAAGGCGTCCTGTGGTACGCAAAGTTTTGCCTTGGACATTTACGCATTCAAACGTGGTATGTTAGTGAGAGTCACAGAAGTTTGAAACATTGTAGCCTTCTTATTCTGGGACAAAATTAACTAACCTAACGCAGAAGACACATTTAACTTCATCAAAATAATTTATTTACCCATTCTAATCTCGCCATTTCTCGCACGTGCCTAAAATACCACGCTCCCAAAATACCAGATTTTTATTTTTCAAAATATGAACTAATTTCAATATTTTTTAATTTAGTTCACATGACAAGAAGTACAATCACAAAATACAATTAAAAAAATGCTGGTAGTCAAACAACCCACCCGCCGCGCGCGATAGGTAATGTAGTATTTTAAAAATCAGGTATTTTGGAAACGTGGTATTTTAAGCAAGAGCGTCTATTCTCTAGCTATCAACCACCAACTCCATCTGTAAACATCGCCCGAAGAATGTAATCACTACACCTGCCAAACCGCGCATCGCACGCGCATGCAATATTGCTATACTATAGTAGTAACCCTGCAATCGTTGCAGTATGGTCGCGTGCGCTGCTCTAGCGCTCGTCGCGCTTGCCGCGATACTACGCGCGAACGCGCAGGTTTGTCAAACTTAATTTTAGGGGTGAATTGCGGTAGTTACATTAAGGGGTGATTTTTTGGGTTGAAATTTTGCGGATTTTGAACAGATTTTTGGTGTTGTATTTTTTTTACGATTTTTGTGGTTGTGTTTTTTAGGATCGAAATTGTATTGTCTATTTAAACTAGACGGTTTTTGAGGTTTGTTTAGGGTTTTATTTTTAAAGTGTTTTATTAATAAACGATTTTTGAGGTGCTGTTTTATAGGGTTTCGGACGAAGAAAATAAGTGCAAGTTAAGGTTTTTACTTAGTCACAAATATTATTATCATGTTGGTACGGATTTCCGATCACGGGCCCATGGGGACCCGGTCATTTGAAAGGCATTCATGGGGCCGAAGCCAACATGAAGAGGCCTTTGGTACCATATAATATAAATGAGATGGGCGCAACTATGGAGGTCTATCCCCTAATACACCATGAGGATGTGCTAGCGGACAGTCCTCCACAGTTGCCAATCTATTGCCAGGTAGGAAGCGACATGGAATTGGCTATGGGGTTGGGATGTTGTGGACAGGATTACCGGGCTATTATTATCATTATTATTATCATGTTGGTACGGATTTCCGATCACGGGCCCATGGGGACCCGGTCATTTGAAAGGCATTCATGGGGCCGAAGCCAACATGAAGAGGCCTTTGGTACCATATAATATAAATGAGATGGGCGCAACTATGGAGGTCTATCCCCTAATACACCATGAGGATGTGCTAGCGGACAGTCCTCCACAGTTGCCAAACTATTGCCAGGTAGGAAGCGACATGGAATTGGCTATGGGGTTGGGATGTTGTGGACAGGATTACCGGGCTATGGAGTGAGATAACGGACACCTACCATTTCAATATCTCATAAACTGAACTTTTGGTAGGCGGTGACTCGCCATTCACTAAATGGGCCCCTCAAACTATTGCCCGCTCGGGGCAACGAGGCGGCAACATTGGTGTGAACGGCTAAGGATGGAGAGGTGTCCCTGGACTTTAAACTTCAAAATGCCAACTCGCCACTTACGGAAACACATCCATCCTTCGAGCATTTAGCTCTTGCGCTCCACTCTAGGCGGCCAACAAAGGCAAACTAGAGGCGGGGTGGGTGTGTAACTGTGTGTGAGTGTGTGTATAAGCGCATGTGTGTATGTGTACCCCTGGAGGTCTCGGGTTAGTGGTGTCGCTACGCACCAACAGCTCGCCACAAGCCGCCCTGCGATGACTGACTGCACTGGTGACACGACAACACCAGCGGGCGATGGGGTCGTCACATCCCTACGCCTTTATTATCATTATTATTATCATTATTATTATCATATAATAATACATCATATCAAAAAAATCAAAACGTTTCTTCTGTAAGTATGCCGCAAAGGTCTTTCACATGATTTTTTTATATACTGCCAACGCTTTAGGGAAGACTATCATTCATTCCCAAAAATAATGCATCGCAAGAAACTTGATATTACAATTCACGTAACTGCTTATGAACTTTTGCACGTCGTAACAATGTCACATTTTCTTAAATAGTTTAGCTTTTTCAATTAAAGGTGTTCATAAAATCCAAAAATATAAATGACTTTTCCTGATTGATAAGAGTTCATTGTTTTATCAGTGCAACTAAATAATCAGCCAGTGGTGCATCCAGCGGACGTTATCGCCGCATTATCACCTGTGTAATATTTGTTTTTGCAAAACATATGTGTACACTTGACACCCTTCGGCATTGGCCTATTTTAAGGACACAATTAACGATATTTATGTTAAAAATCGTGACAAATCAATTAACTCTTGTCCTTTTACCCACAAAATTGTTACATACAGCTTTAAACATTATTTGTAATCGCTAAATACTCTCTACTTTTTTCTAATTTGCATAGTTTCATTTTTACGTTTGCTACCTCAAAACTCCGCCATTTATGAATCGATTTGGTATTTTTTTTTGTTTGGCAGTGGGTTATTTTTGTTTTTGGTCATTATTTAAATCACCTTATGAAAATTATATGAAGCCATATTTTTTTGGAAAAACTACGAGTATTGTCTTAAAATATATGTCCGTGTAATTATGAACTTTAAACCTGTAAATTATAATCTAAACCCTAAATCCATACTTCCACACTAATAATTAAATTACAAATGCGAAAATAACTCTGCCTGTCTCTCTGACTGATTTAAAAGAAACTTGGTACGGAGATAGTTTGAGATTCTGAATAGGACATAGGATAGTTTTATGCACTATTAGTTCCTGCACAAAACAGTGATAAATGTATTCTTCGTGGATGGAAATGGAGTCGAGGGCAACAGCTAATATAGTCTTGGTTATTGCAAAATTTGTCTTAATACCTATTTCTCAAAAGTCTCTCAGCCATCGTATCCTCTTAATGTTTATTTTGGGCAAAAAACGGCAAAATAATAATGAGTTAACTTAAAGAAAAACTTTATGTTATAAGTAGGCCAGCAAAATATGCCACAGTTAATTTATGCTAATGAAGTAACACGTAAAAATACAAATCTTCATCATCATCCCAGCCCATATACGTCCCATTGCAGGGCACAGGCCTCCTCTCAGAATGGGAATGAGATGTTGCTCTCACATTCCGAAAATACAAAATTTATGATTAATTTTATTAGTTTCGAATACGTAGGATATCAACCATAAATAATACACTAAAAGAATTTGCAGTAATATGCTAATGAGTCTATATAAGAATTCATATAGATTGCACCGTTTAAACCGTGCCTTATCTACAAGATGTTAATTTTATTCAATAACTTTCTCCTACCTTAACTATTGTAGTTTCCTCAAAAGTAGTACAGACAACATCATTATCAGCTCATAAACATCTATACGTCTATGTTCCGGCGTGGAGAATAAGACAACCCGGAGAAATTACAAGCACATGAGCAGTGGCGTAGCTACCGTAGGGCAAGCGGGGCAGTGCACCGGGGCCTCCAAGCTAAGGGGGCCCCTCGGACTCTGACTTACAAACTATAAACGCGGACCTATGAGAAACGCGGCTATAAAACGCTAGGTACTAGTGAATTTACTACAAGCGCGCGAGTCTAGTGAATTTAAAGTGCATTCATCCTTACTTGTCTTATATGTAAACAAACACGGTTTGGGGCCCTAGTTTATTTTTTGCCCCAGGGCCTTTGGTTAACTAGCTACGCCACTGCACATGAGGTACCTATTCTAATTTAGCCTTTTAGCCTTGGTACCACTACCGCGATTGCAACTAGTGTTGCGCACTACTACTAAACGGATTGCTGAATCTTCAAGTTCATAATTATCATCTTTGGCTTATGTACGTCCCACTGGTGGTACAAGCCTCCTCTCAGAATGAGAATTAGGCAACGAATAATAATTTCTAATGCTATAGTTCCCGCGCGAGTCCAGTCCCAAACACCATAGATTGACTTCGCAGGTACATGCAACAAATTTCCTCACGATATTATCCTTTACGGAACAGACATGTACAATGAACTAAAACAATTACTTTGCTCACCCGCGACCTTACAATAGTTACGTTTATGCAAGAAATGTGTGTTCATGCAGTTCCTCCACCTCCACACTGTACGAACACACACAAATCACATAAACACAACTATCACCACCACCAAGCTACACTGACGCGTTTCGAACTCAACCAGAGCTCATCCTCGGAGTTACCACAACCGTATGCTATGCTACCAAATGTTAAACTCACAATTTAACATTTAACATTTGGTAGCATAGCATACGGTTGTGGTAACTCCGAAGATGAGCTCTGGTTGAGTTCGAAACGCGTCAGTGTAGCTTGGTGGTGGTGATAGTTGTGTTTATGTGATTTGTGTGTGTTCGTACAGTGTGGAGGTGGAGGAACTGCATGAACACACATTTTTTGCATAAACGTAACTATTGTAAGGTCGCGGGTGAGCAAAGTAATTGTTTTAGTTCATTAATATGGACCTCCGCAAAGTAACGCCTGATTCAATAAATGACATGTTCAATTTACCTGATCAAAGTTCCTTAAAATAAAGATTTAAAAAATTATCCTTTACAGAAAAACTCATACTAAATCTCAAATAGATAATGTCCAAAAAGCCAGACGTGCGGACCTGGGCTCAAACCTACGATATAGTCTGCGTGATAGGATATTAGGGAATCCACTGGACTACCATAGAAAAGGACGCTTCTGGTTGATTTCAAGTGTCGGCTTGTTTGATGTTATCATAACTTGTAATTAGCATCAACAGTGAATAGGTCATAATAACATTTATTAATTAATAATTTAATGAAGATAAGATGACCAATAAGTAAGGAAGGCAAAATAAATGAATGTCCCATGGAATATTTATAAATAAATGTCAGTGTTGATAAAAACCACAAAATATCATCAGATTATCGCAGATGATGACGTATTTTGTGATCATTCTTTTAAATGACCAGCTTTGATGACGTTGATAAAGACCACGTAATATCGTCAGATTATCATTATCACAGATGATGACGTTTTTTGTGGCCTTTATCACATTGTATTTTTTTTTATATATAAGAGGTGGCAAACGAGCAGACGGGTCACCTGATGGAGAGCGATCACCGTCGCCCATGGACACCCGCAACACGGGGGCATCACCGGTGCGTTGCCGACCCTTTTAGGAATTGGTGGGCTCGTTTTTTAAAGATCCCTAAGTTTTAATGTGAAAACAATTTAATTTCTGGCCTACATAGGTTCTCTTGCCTTAATTTCCTTCAGCATTAAATTTCGCTATAATAATAATAATAATAATAAATCATTTATTTCAAGTAAGGTACACTCATAGATTGTTAGTAAAGCTTACTTCTAATAATGTTAGTTGAAATACTTAACTAATACCTAATGCTTAAGATACATTAGCTGAGTACGGCGCATGTACCCGACTGCAGCGGACTGCTATAATCTTCTCCATGCTATCACGGTTTCCAAGAAGAAACGTCACATAAAAAAACTGGCCAAGTGCGAGTCGGACTCGCCCACGAAGGGTTCCGTACCATCTATAATATAAAAATGAATCGCTGAATGTGTTGCTAGCCGCATAACTTCCGATCGACTGCACCAAAATGGATAATTCTTTTTTGTTGCGTTTGCTATTATCAGGAGAAGGTTCTTATGAAAGAAATTTAAAAAAATACAACGGGGGCGAAGCCGCGGGCATCAGCTAGTTATCTATAAAAACGGCAAAAAAATCACGTTTGTTGTATGCCCCCCTTATATATTTGTCTTATTTTAATTTTATTATTTATTTTTAACGTGAATATTCAACTAAATATTTTGTGTGTGTTTGTTTTGTGTATATACAACTAAATATTTTGTGAATATTTCAAACGTCTACCTGTTGCCGTTATCAATATCGAGCAAAAACGAGCAAAAAAATCACGTTAGTTGTATGGGAGCCCCCTTAAATATTTATTTTATTTTAGTATTTTGTTGTTATAGCAGCAACCGTAATACATCGTCTGTGAAAATTTAAACTGTCTAACTGTCACGGTTCGTGAGATACAGCCTGGTGGCGGCAGACGGACAGACGGACGGACGGACGGACAGCGAAGTCCCTAAAAATTGATTTTCAATCGCTACTGGTCTGCGTCGTATGAATCAAGCGTACGTTGGTCTACAACATTATTCACGGAAGGTCTCTCTGAGAATTCCTTACTATTTTCAAGAAGGCAATGAGTAAGTGCTTTTGTTTTGACTATGATACAGCCTTATGCTGTGACAAATCGCTGAAGAATGTTTTTATCTGCAAAATTAACGTATTTTACATCTAAACAAATAAGTTATAGACCTTATTCTATACACACAAGATTCAGTTTATCGCGAATGTGGATTTTGTAACGGACGTGTTTGTTTTCAGTATAATGTAATGACGTCATATTATGCAACGCGATGATCAGGTGACGTGACCTTGAGCTGTCAGTGTCAACTGCAATAAAATGCAGTGAGATTGCAGTGATAAAGCAATAAGAAACGTCTTATCAAGATAGCATTGATAAAGTTTTGAAATAATTTTGTTGTTGATTAAAAATTACGGAGGTTGTTTTTGTTTGAGTAGTAGTTTTGCAAAGAACCAAGCAAACGTCATTTAAAAAATTGAAATGTGTGATTTTTAGTTTGTTTTTTTTTTTTTTTATTTATTTATTATTATTAATTGTTTGGCGAGCCTTGGGGGAGGCCTATGTTCAGCAGTAGACGTCTTTCGGCCGAAATGATTGATGATGGACAGTACTTTCAGCTAAGAGTTCTGTTGTCAAGCTATACATATAATGTGAACGTCTGTAGGTGTAGTGTCCTGCAAAGTATTACTGAATTTTCCGAAATGAGAGAATACAAAATCACATTTGAAATTCGCCATGAGCTTAAAAACATTGCAACGAAACCTGTACACACCGGCGAAAAAAAAAAAAAATGGTGTGTCTGAAGTTCCCATTTCTCATTTAAAATTTCGCAAGTTGCACTGACAGCTTTTGCAGCGGCAGTATTTCCGGACCTGTACAACTCGGCTTGGGGATCTTCAAAAACCTACTCTTTTTCAAAGGGCAAGGCATCAGTAACTCAACTTGCTGTGGGTGTCCATGGGCGGCGGTGCTTGCTTTCCAGGCGACTCGCTCTTTTACCACTTCTTTCTGTCACACGGTCCAGTAAAATAACATAAAGTTTACCACTGACAGATGGTTTGCCTTCATTTCATATTCAACTTTAATGAACTACAAATAAAGCCAATTTTAGAATACTGTTACCCACGTTTGCAGATTTGGTAATAGCTACTTTATTTGTATGGTGTTAAAGTTGGAAATGAAATGAAGGCAAGCCATCTGTCAGTGGTAAACTAAAAGTAAACGTATTGTATACGAGGGTAGAAACAAATGGAGAATGTGATTGATTACGAGCGCCCACGCTTTAACAAAACAAAGGCCTTAGTTCTACTGATAATTACTACCGCTGGGGTGACTGTAACGTCGATATATTAGCAATTAAAATCGTGATTATGTCTCAGGTATGCCAATAATTATACATGTTATATTACTGTAGCTTCTTCAGCATACATGTCTAAGATACTCGTAATATATTGTATGAAGTACTTAGTTGTCTATGGGACCCCGTACAGTCAAGGATTTTAATTGTTAGGCCACTTGCCACTGTTCGTATTTTAGCCGTTTAATGCAAATCAGCAATACGAGTATTTGCGGCTTCACCCGATTTGCATTACACGGCTAAAATACGAACAGTGGCAAGTGTCCTAACAATTAAAATCCTTGACTTTAAATGTAAAAACTAGATATAATGAAAAATTAAATACCGTAGAAACGTACAAGTTTGCCCGCTTTTTGCGATCTTTTACTTTTTTTAGAGTCAATTGGTCCATATTGTGCAACTTTATCTGTGGCACTCACATATTGACATACTTTTCTTTGTGTCGATGAGAACACTACATTTAAAATGAGTTTCCGTACTCTAGAAAACGGGCCTCAAACAGGCGGGCCAAAATATTGAAAAAAATTCGAGATTGCCCACATATGTTTACACTTTTATAACTTCGGGATTATCAATTTTATGGTCATGATTCTTAAAGTCTAATAATCTAGAATAGGCATAGCAACGTTGTGTCGTATTATTAGTCCTTTAAGTAATATATTTTACCTCCAAAATCGTGTGGGCAAAGTCGTAAAAAAAAATTTGAAATCCTTCATACAAAATCCTGGATATGCTAGGGTTGTCAATTTTTACTTATTGCTTTTACACGACTACGACTAAATAAGGTCCAGTATGATATTAATATTTAAATTTGGTCGTAACGGCCCTGGCACCTAATTTTTTCCTTTTTTTTGTTGAACGTTGCATACCGAAAAAAAAAATTAGAATTTATTAGGCTTGTTTATATTCAGTAAAAGAAAATTAAATACGTATTATTGCATATCATTTCAAAATATCCCGCGTGGGAACTACGGCCCAACCCCTCTCCTTCTGAGAGGAGGCCTGTGCCCTGTAGTGGGACGTATATAGGCTGGGATGATGATGATGATGATTTTATATAACATACTAGTGACAAACCTAAGGGTAAAATTTTGCTGGGCAAAGTTGAAGAAAGTAATACGAAAAAACGTTCATGACATTGCCCAATACCATAATTACAAAATTAATAGAGATAAGGTGTTGAGATTTTGTCTACATCGTTTTTAAACTGAATATTAGTTACAGTTAAAATTAAATACTTGTGGGACTTTCCTGGCTTAAAATACACTCGAAGTTTTTTCGTCCTAATTGGCCCGCCAAAAAACACGTCTGCATTCCAAGCCAGCTCACGCGTGACAGATGATAGATACGCGTCAACCGATAGGTCAGTGTTGCCAGCAATATGTTATAATGCCACAGATTATAATGTAAGTGCATTTGTAAGTATTTTTGGTACATTTCGCTTTTACTGAAATGTGACGCGGTGGGCAAAGCTATAATGAAAAGGCAAAGTTGTAAGTTTTTACGGTATGTTTCTACACTCATGTAATTTTTTTCTGTTACCTACATGTTTTTGCTTATTTTGTCTTAATTTTATTAATAATTACAATTCATCATCCCAGCCTATATAGGTCCCACTGCAAGGCACTGGCCTCCTCTCAGAATGAGAGGGCTTGGGCCGTAGTTGCCACGCGGGCCCAGCGCGCATTGGGAACTTCACACACACCATTGAATTTCTTTGCTTTCTTCCTTCACAATACTTACAATTGGTTAGAAAATTGTAAAATCTTCTAATATATGAAAATCTCGCGTCACGGTGTTTGTTATCGAACTCCTCCGAAACGGCTTGACCGATTTTCATTAAACTTTTTTATGTGTACTCGGTAGGTCTGAGAATAGGTCGTAGGCTATTTTTATACCCCTATTCTTCGCGGACGGAGTCGCGGGCAACAGCTAGTAATTTATGAATTGAAATAATTACTTTCTGACAAATTTCTTGGCAAAGGTTTTAGCAAAAACCCTGGTATTATAAAAAACCGGCCAAGAGCGTGTCGGACACGCCCAAGACAGGGTTCCGTAGCCATTACGAAAAAATCAAGTAATATTTTTCTAATGATTTCGTATGTGTACGGAATCTTCCAAGTTAGGTATCGTCAATACTTTGAAAAAAGCTCGTATCTCAAAATCGTTAATCTGGCAAAGTGAACTTTATTACGCGCATATCAAGGTTGAGTTTTGTTTACATGCTGATTTGAGATACGAGTTTTTCAAAGTAGTGACGGTATGTTTAATACCTTAGGCTACTATTTACTCTTAAACTACAAATAATTCCCAATTTACTACCATTTTGAATTTTTTCAAATTTTTCCACCCGACAGTTTAGATTTTAGAGGGGGGGGGGGGGGGACGGTCGATTTTAAAGAAATTTTTCACTTTAAAGTTGAATATTTCGCAAACAAATCACTGAATACAAAAATCATGTAAGTAACCCCCAATGGTTTTAAAAGACCTATCCAACGATACCCCATACTATAGGGTTAGTCGAGAAAAAAAAAATCACCCCCACTTTACGTCTATGGGAGGTACCCTAAAAAAAATTTTTTTAGTTTTTTTTATTTAACCACTTTGTCGGCGTAACTAATATATATATTCATGCCAAATTACAGTTTTCTAGTACTAACAGTCTCTGAGCTTAGCCGCGGACAGACAGACAGACGGACAGACATGGCGAAACTATAAGGGTTCCTAGTTGACTACGGAACCCTAAAAAGTGACATGTAAAAAACCCTTTGCCACTTATAGAATAATCGTCGAACAACAAATAATAAAAAGAGTTCCAAATGAAAGGGGTCTCAACTCTCAACAAGAAACGAGTTGTTCGTCGTTTTTTGACTAATGGAAATTTTTAAAATTTGTGTGTATAGAACCCTCTATGTGCATAGATTCGAACTTGGCCGTTTGTTTTTCCCTGTCAGTTGGTCGCTCCTTACAATTATCACGTAGGTATTAATTAAGAAAACATAATTACTATATAATTAGTAATAACAAATAAGGAATTATAATAAACTGGATTTCTCAATCATTGGCGTAGCTAAGTCTAGGTCTAGCCCTGAGGGAAAAAACAGGGGGCCCTAAAATGTGAATGTTTTAACAATCTATATATATAAAAGAAGAAACTGACTGTCTGACTGACTGACTGACATATCAACGCACAGCCCAAACCACTGGGCCTAGAGATTCCAAATTTGGCATGTAGGTTCCTTATAAGGTCTAGGGGTGCACTAAGAAAGGATTTTTCAAAAGTCACTCCCTAAGGGGGTGAAAAGGGGGTCCAAAGTTTGTATGGGGAAACAAGATTAGTTCGACTATTTTATTCGAAACTTCACAGAAGTACTCCTAATGGTAAATGAGTAAACACGTGTTTCAGGTTTTTTGAGAATTAAACCCCTAAAAGGGGGGAAAGGGGTAACAAAGTCTGAAAATCAACATGGGTGTTGTTTCTATGGTTTATCGGGTCGCTGGTTATGAAAACAACAACGGTTTTAAAATCCGATGTGGCGGACGTAAAATACCATCTCCCTGGATGGGATTGAAATGTCTAATTAAACTAAATGACTGTTGATAGGTCTATCAACGTACAGCCCAAACCACTGGACCTAGAGACTTGAAATTTTGCACATAGATACCTTATACAATTAAGGCATCCAGGATTTTTGGGAATTCCCACGGGGACGGGAAAAAACGGGATTTATATATTCGATTCCGAGTGACCCTATCTCATTAACTATAATAACTAGACTCTTCAAACTTGATACACAAGTAGGTATTACATTAGTTAAAACACTGATTTCAGGATTTTTCAAAATTCCCACGGGATAAGGAAAAAACGGGATTTATATATTCAGTTCAACGGGATCCTATGAAGTATAATTACTAGACTCTTGAAATTTGGCATAGAAGTAGGTAATTATAATAGTAAAAAATAATTTGAAGGATTTTCGGAAATTCCCACGGGATAAGGAAAAAACGGGATTTTCGCTTTACTGGTCGTAGAAAGCTGAAATTCGGCATCTAGGTTGCTTGGAAAGTGTAGAGGAGGATTAAGAGAGGACTTTCCAAAATTCTCATGGGAACGGGAAAAAACGGGATTTTTCGGTTTACTGGTCGTAGAAAGCTAAAATTCGGCATCTAGGTTGCTTTGAGAGTGTAGAGGAGGATTAAGAGAGGACTTTCCAAAATTCCCACGGGAATGGGAAAAACGGGATTTTTCGTTTTACTGGTCGCAGAAAGCTGAAATTTGGCATGTAGGTTGCTTGGGAAGTGTAGAAGAGCATTAAGGGAGGACTATACAAAATTCCCACGGGAACGAGAAAAACGGGATTTTTCATTTTACTGGTCGTAGAAAGCTGAAATTCGGCATGAGGTTGCTTGGGGAGTGTAGAGGAGCATTGAGAGAGGACTTTCCAAAATTCCCACGGGAACGGGAAAAAACGGGATTTTTCGTTTTACTGGCCGTAGAAAGCTGAAATTTGGCAAGTGGGTTTCCTGGGGAGTGTAGGGGAGTATTAAGAAACTATTTCCCGAAATTCTTACGGGAACGGGAAAATAAGGGATTTTGCGTTTTACTGATTGTAAGCTAAAATTTCAAAATTCATAAGTTTATACTGTAAGTAGGCCGCAAAGGGCTCTTTAACCGACTTCAAAAAAAGGAGGAGGTTATGCATTCCACTTAATGTATTTTTTTTTATGTAAGTATGTTCACTGATTTCTCGGTCAATTGTGGACCGATTTTAAAAATTATTTTTTTATTCGAAAGAATATAATATACTACTGAGATGGTCCTATTGTCACGCAAGCAAGCAAGCGTGCAAACATGCTTGCATCTTGCTTGCATGCTTGCTTGCTTGCCTGTATGCTTGCTTGCTTGATATCTTGGTGCTTTGGAATTCTCATGGTACACGCGAGCGAAGCCGCGGGCAAAAGCTAGTATAAAATACAGGGTGGCATATTTAGATCGGTCAGTATGGGTAAATTTGAAACTATAAGACGTAAGTAAAAATAAAAGTAAGATTTGTTCTTAGGAACTATGTCATCGTTTTTATATACCTTCCAATTAATTATATTCCTTCCCTATTCCTTCGCCTTTTTCCTTAGGGCTGACAACGCACTGGCATCGCGTAAAGCGCTGCGGGTGTCTATGGACAGTGGTGATCATTTAACATCAGGTGACCCACTAGTTCGTTTGTCTGGCCTTTCTTACATTAAAAAAGGTAGGTACAGTCAACGTCATAAATATGTGATCACTCTTCTACTTTGTCGCTTTCAGTCGTTACATAAAATTTCGTATGACTTTTCAAACATGACGTTAAAGTGGCAAGGTACAAAAGTCATCACTTATTTATGACGTTAACCCTACATTATTATAATTGAAAAAAAACGTGGAATCGAACCGAGGTCGGCTGGATCCGCGACCACCCGATTTCTAATGTGCTATTATGATCTGCTCGAAGTCGGCGAAATTTAGCTTTGTATTCTCATGCAAACAAAAATAGCCGGGAAACACGAGTAAAAGTGGTTTTCTGAAAATGAAACATAGCTAGATCAGTTTTTCATCCCCGAAATCCCCACATACCAAATTTCATCGAAATCGTTGGAGCCGTTTCCGAGATCCTGATTATATATATACATATATACATATATACAAGAATTGCTCGTTTAAAGGTATTAGATAGATACCAATAATGTCAACATGTAAATAAATTAAATCAATATCAAATTTTACATTTGCACGATAATTTTATTGTACTTATCACTAATGTCTACAGCATTTACTGTGTAAAATCAATCACTGAATTGTACGTATCTGCTAAAAAACTGAATTGTACTCAAACTCAAATAACGCCTGCATATTTCTTACACAATCCTCGTTCATAGAACAATAGAACAACTATACTACAACTATCATAACACACGTTTGCAATACGATCTGCTTCCGTCCGTTAATGCTTTGTTTAGTTCATAAGTTCTAGTTAAGAACTCATTAACTCAGCGGCCTCGCTTGACAAATTACGGCAGTGTAAAGCACGTAAAACTAGGCAAAATAAATTTTAGGTCTGTAGATATTGGTCACCGAGACCGTATCGCTGTTTCGTAAATTTGAATTTGTGCCTTCTAGAATTTCAATCAAGAAACGAACAGAGGACAGCCGATGGGCTGGGGAGTCATTCCTCGATAGGCTGTGACAATGTGTGCTTGTAATTTACACTGATACGTGTAATAAAATCTATATGTTGAAAAAAGTGCAAGTTTTCATTTAAATAATAAATACTAATTTAAAAAAAATATGAAAAATTACAAATTAAAAAAAAAAACACTTACACACTCGCGTAAATAATTAAACTTACTTAGCTCGTTTCAGCTACGCCTCGTAGCTAAGGGCCCCTCACAGTACCTAACGAGTAATTCATGCAAAAAACTAGCTATTTTTTTACATAAATTGCATTCACCTCATTCAGATCAGGCCAAAGGTGTATCTCACTGTTTCAATAACTTTATCCTTGAAGAGCCCTAGATTTAGATAGGTATCTTTATTTATATTTCTATACTACTGAGCCTTTGCTGGCAGTTTCGCTTGCGGAAACCTATATAACCTATACAGGGTTATTTGTTCACTAGCATCCTTTTAACCCTAAACTCCTACCACTTAAACAAATGTTTTTTGTTTTACGGCTTTTGTCATAACTTAATATTTTTGGTGTAATAACGTTTTGAAAATTTGATTCTGCCTTTATTTTTACGATACTCTGTGTATTTGTATGGGAAAAAAGTGCTTCATTTTAAAAAGTCGTAAAACAAAAAAACATTTGTTTGAGTGATAGGAATTAAAAATAACCCTGTATAATATATGTATCAATCAAATTTCCCAACTAAGCAAATGGGTACCAGACAACGTATAAACATGTGTACTGAAATACATATTTAACGTTCAAGATTCCATACAAACATTCGTATTTTTATTTCAAAGATGGGAACGGACCCGGGACCTCAAGGTTCGTAATTAGGTTCTCTAACTACTAGGTTATCTGGTCGTCGAAACTTATTGTAGTTCCCTTAAAGCAATGAAGGAAAAACAAAATTTAAACAATAGTTTTATTCGAAATTAAACTCAATAATTGCGAACACTGATGTAGGTATTGAAACACGCAAGGTTATACCAACAAAATAGTCAATAAGATTGCCTAGCTTCAAAGTCTTAATTTAATGGAGGCGGGGAACGCTACAAGTCTATGACGTATGCGATTTGGTGCGATAGTTGGATAAACGCGACTGAGGCACTGCGTCCCGTTCCCGGCCTCGTGACTCGAAAATGCTGATGCCACTGTACGTACAACAATGTCGCCACAGAAACATCGTGCGTTACGTTACACCAGCCGTTTCTTCAGCAAATTCCGTGTGCTCTCAAACTCCACGCGCAACCATCTTGCCTATGTAAATAGATAAAGGAAGCTAATACGTTTTTATGTTTCCTTTGTGACGTCACCAAAATCATTTCAGTATTTTCAGTCCAGTTTACGGGCGGCCCCACTGTAGCAAGGCTACTTGAAAATCGGCGCACTAAATGCAACGTTTCAAAACGCATAAAACAGTATGACTCTGTTATATTTATCACCTGTGTAACATTGTGTTTTATTTCATATTGTTGTTTTATTGCTGTAAAATAAAGTTGTCGTAAAAATTGTTACTGTGCAAAAAATACAATGTACGCAATGCCAGAGGGAGACGGCATTTCCGGGTGTAGCGTTTCTCTTGTTAACCCTTTCAACGCCACGCCTCGACAAAACGTAAACCTGCTTTGAATCTTATGTCATTGTGTCAAGATCACTTTGACAATGTACATTGTGACACCTATATGTGTCGTTGGCGTTGAAAGGATTCGTTCCGTTACATTTGAAATTTAATATGAGCTTCACGGTGAAGGAGAACGTCGTGAAAAATCTACACACACCTGCAAAGAAAATTCAATGGCACTGGGGCTGCATGGGAACTAGAGGCCAAGCCCTCTTATTCTGGAAGAAGGCCGTGCTCTGCAGTAAGACGTATATTAATATACTGGGGTTATGATGGTGATGATTTTATAGTTGGGCTGGTTGGACTGAAAACCTGTAAATGTGTTCAGGAATATAAAACTATGGCTGAAAAATATTTTCATACATTGATTGATGTTTACTCGTAAGCTCTATCACTACATAAATAAATAATAAAATAATAAATAAATATTAGGGGACAATCTTACACAAATCGACCTAGTCCCAAACTAAGCAAAGCTTGTACTATGGGTACTAGACGACGATAAACATACTTATATAAATAAATAAATACTTAAATACATAGAAAACATCCATAACTCAGGAACAAATATTCGTGCTCATCACACAAATAAATGCCCTTACCGGGTTTTGAACCCAGGACCTCTTGCTTCGTAGGCAGGGTCACTACCAACTAGGCTAAAGCGGTCGTTGATAATATAAAACAAAGTCGCTTTCCATCTGTCTGTCCCTATGTATGCTTAGATCTTTAAAACTACCCAACGGATTTTGATGTGTTTTTTTTTAATAGATAGAGTGATTCAAGAGGATGGTTTATATGTATAATACATGCATAATTGCACCCGTGCGAAGGCGGGGCGGGTCGCTAGTAATTTAAATAAAAAAAACGTAAAAACACTTTACTGGGATGTTCAATCAAACTTGATCAACGATGTGCTGAAATACCTCGGAATAATTTTACAACATTTTGAATGTCGTCTGATTAAAATGATAAAGTCGGTACCCTAATTAAACAAGGTGCCTAAATATTAATTCGGCATATGTAATCAAGTGTTTAGGTTAGTTAGTCTAAACAAACACCTCTCTGGTTTACAGGGCTCTGTAAAGATTTTTCTTCGACATTTTTGTTTTAAAATGTAGCCACGCCCATGACGCGGAACATTTTAATCATCAACCAATTTATAAAAACGCTAGTCAACCAACAATTAAAATTATGAAAAACATTTGTACAGGGAATTTTCAGTCACACTAACACAAACTTATGAATCCGGAATAATTTTGAGACACACTGTTTCATTATTATTCATAACTAGCTTTTGCCCGCGACTCTGTCCGCGTGGAATTAGTAATTTGGGCAGCTTATTTTTTTATCCAATTTGCTTTTTCGTCAATTATGGCTCTCCTTAGTTCCTCGATATAAAAAAATACCTCCCACCGCACCCCCCGCAACCCCCCCCGCACACCCACGTTCACATTCACCACCATACCTATTCCCATAGTACTACTTCTAAAAACTGTTCGATAAATTCTTAAAATAGACGTATCTTTCTTATTTGTGAACCGATTCAAATGAAACAAACACTAAATGTTAATCCAAGAAAATACCAACATATCAGTGAAAACAGCATCCTTCCAGGTTAAGCCGTTTCTGAGATTAGCGCGCACAAACGCACAGACAAACAGACAATAATTCTAAAAATCATTGTTTTGGGTTCTATTGCGCTAGTAAATAGCCCTAGTGACAGTTTTTCTCAAATATCTTCCATGTACAGACACCGACTTGTTACAGATTTATTTTATGTATAGATATAGATATAGATAGATATAGATATAGATAATGCATATTATACTCACTCACTTAAAACCTATACTTATCCAGGCACACTTGTCACTCACATTGCTCAGAACCTAAATGACAGTTATAGAGCAATTATATAAATGGCAATTATAGAGCTACCACCTATGTTTACCTTTATGCGTGCCACCTGTCATTAAAATAATAAATTGATAATAACCGTATATTAAAATATTGGAAAATTACTTGTAAGTTGGTACTTTTTTCCAATGTATAAAAATTTCGCGTCACAGTGTTTGTTATCGAACTCCTCCGAAAATCTCTATCTAATATTAGGATCTCAAACTATCTCCATACAAATGTTCATCTAAATCAGTCTAGCGGTTAAACTAGACATGGTTACTTTCGCATTTTATAATATTAGCAAGGATTTTCCTATTTCTTTGAAAATTATAAATTATTTATTATTATTTATTTCTTTGTTGCTAATTCCGATATTTAAAATGATATCATCATTTCAGAAAAAATGTGTTGCGAATGCGTCGTTTCACAAAAAAAAATAGCACGCAATGTAGACATCAGATTAAATAAACGTGCCTTAAACTTTGATACTAAAGTATTGTCTAAGTCTTAGAGTTTGCTTATTAACTCTAAATAAGGTCAAAGTATTGGTCAAAATCTCATTTCAAAAGCACCATCCACGCACCCAAACTAAAGTAACACCGTTACACGATAGCCGTTAGCTGTTAATTTCTCTTGTGATTAAGACCTAGCATTCATATCGTAAACCTTGATTTAAAAACCTTGTTACGGAGGTATGCGGCGCGGCGCGATTTCATGAAAATAACCTTTACAGCCGCTATTAAAATTAAAAAGTTTGCGAAGTTTGCGCGGGATTCAATGCAAAACTATTCTTAGTTAGCAACAACATAAAGTTAATAAATGAATCATTGTTAATGAATTTCAATTTTCTATCTCGACTATTTAAAGAATCTTTTTTTAAACGACACAAGTTTTTTTAAAATAAAATATGGCTTATTTTCCTTTACTCGTAATAGTATCAACGTTATTTAAAGCCACTATTTCAATATTAATAGATTATGTACAGAACAAAGACTAACCGAAGAAGAATTTCTAAAAATACCAAATTAAGCTTTAGTAACATTTAAATATAAATAAATATTAGGGGACAATCTTACACAAATCGACCTAGTCCCAAACTAAGCAAAGCTTGTACTATGGGTACTAGACGACGATAAACATACTTATATAGATAAATAAATACTTAAATACATAGAAAACATCCATAACTCAGGAACAAATATTCGTGCTCATCACACAAATAAATGCCCTTACCGGGATTCGAACCCAGGACCTCTTGCTTCGTAGGCAGGGTCACTACCAACTAGGCTAAAGCGGTCGTTAACTATTTATCTATATAAGGAACATTAGACCTAATATATTCAATAAATTTTTATTGTCAAATATAAATACATGTTTTAAAAGAAAATACAATATTAATTAAATTAGTCACATCCCTTAATCCTATGTTAGTACTAATAATAAGTATAAATATAAAATGTCAATATAAAAAAAAACAACTATACAGAAAAAACACAGGCTTTTTTTTAAAAAAAAAAAAAACAAATTAGATAGAACAACAAACACATGTCCATATATACAAAAATACATGACATACTCATAATAAAATTAACTTTAAATAAATTAAGAGTATAATTAAAAATAAAGTAAAACTAACTAAACTAAAAACTAAATAAAATTAATAAATGGATCCCCCGCTTTAGTTACTTTGAGAGATTATTAGATGAGCAAATATAATATAGTGAGGAAACTTACAGCTTCGAAACAATTCAATGGCGTATATAAAGTTCCCAATCTACATCAGGTCCGCGTGGGAACCGAAGCTCAAATCTTGTCCTCATTCTAAAAATTTTATGTCCAGCAGTAGGGCAGGGCGTATTTGAGTCGGAGATGATTATAAATAAAAAATTACTTAAATAATTAATAGGTAACTTGGCAATGTGGGAGTCAGTAATGTCCTTTCGTAAAATTTCACAACAGTCAAAATATGTCCAATGATGTTCAATGTTGAATCAAATTGTGGACTTCTCTATCCTGTTTGTCTGATGATACTCCGAACTGAAACATTGACTTTGCGCACCCGCAACCTTATGATTACGTTTATGGAGAGAGTTTATTTGTGTGTTCATACAGTGTGGAGGTGGAGGAACTGCATGAACACGCATTTCTTGCATAAACGTAACTATCATAAAGTCGCGGGTGAGCAAAGTAATTGTTTCAGTTCATTGATATGGACCTCCACAAAGTAATGCCTGGTTTAATAAATTATTTGATGGCACTCTTTTATTCTAGCCAACATCAGCTCTCGTTTACGTCAAAGAAGAAGACCCGTCCTCCAACGATGTAGAAGACATAGAAAAGCGGTACACTCCAGAGCTGGTGGCTGAGCTTCAGTCAGCGAAAGCTGATGCCTTGCTCCTGTATACGGAGTACTCGGCTCAGGCTGGTAGTGACCTGAAGATGTTCCTCAAGGAGATGGCTGGGCTGATGGAGGAGACCACAAAAATTTTGGAGGGAACCACCGCTGTAAGTATATTTCGATTCATATAGGAATTCCAGATTCTTGATTGACTTTTGATCGATTCAAAGTCAAAACATTTGTATGCAATGAATGAATGAATGTCGAAAAATCTATTACCGGTTCAGAAAAACACTATAGAGAAGAATCCGGCAAGAAACTTAAATAGGTATATTTTTCAAAACAGGTCTACAATCTAAATCTAAAAATCTAAAGTATTTGAAATTAAATTAAGGTATGTATTGAAGTTTACCATAAGTTTTACGGTGGAGGCAAATATCGTAAGGAAACATGTGCAGGCTGCGCGTGCTCACCCTGCTAGGAAATTCAATGGTGTGTGAAAATTTCCCAATCCGCACTGGACCTATGTGGGAACTATAAACCTGCATATGTTTCCACACGATGATTACCTTCACCGTAAAGCTCATAGTAAATTTCAAATGTTTCGCACATAAATTTAGAAAACTCAGAGGTGTGAGCTACACTAGAGTCAGACCAAGATAAGTCTGCAACGATTTTGATAGCACACGCAGTGCACGTGTTATTTATACGTCATAATTTCATAGAAGTTTGACGTTTAATATAACACGTGCACTGCGTGTGCTATCAAAATCGCTGCAGACTTATCATGGTCTGACTCTAACCCACGACTATCATCCAATGAAATACTCAATCTAGAAATCGGTTTAAAATCCGCACAAAGCGTTTTCGCTCTTCCATCATCAACCGCATAGCTAAGAAGTGGAATTCCCTGTCTGCTACTGTGTTCCCTGAACACTACAATTTGGTGCTTTCAAGTCTAGGGTGAATGAGCATTTAAGGCAAGCGTGCTCCATCGCAGGCTAACGACCGCTTTAGCCTAGTTGGTAGTGACCCTGCCTACGAAGCAAGAGGTCCTGGGTTCGAATCCCGGTAAGGGCATTTATTTGTGTGATGAGCACGAATATTTGTTCCTGAGTTATGGATGTTTTCTATGTATTTAAGTATGTATTTATCTATATAAGTATGTTTATCGTCGTCTAGTACCCATAGTACAAGCTTTGCTTAGTTTGGGACTAGGTCGATTTGTGTAAGATTGTCCCCTAATATTTATATATATATTTCTTTTTTTTTAGGCCTCATGTTCGCTTTCTATCAGGCGTAATTGTGGTCTAACGCAAGTCTATATTGTATAAAAAAAAACAAATGTTAGCTACATGCACCTTGTGATGCGATCTAGGACTCATGAATCTATATGCTTTAGTATGCCTCTTTAGTATACCTATTACCTAAGCTATGTTAATACTGAACAATCTTAGTAAAGACTGGCGTGTGAACAAATAGGTCATCAACGTATATCCAACACAACAGCGTATGACGTACGACCGCATCGCTCTGGACGGCGCGTGCGCTGATAAAGATGCGTTCACAAAGAAACTGCATAGTCTTTAGGGTTCCATACCAGAAGGGTAACAAATAGAACCCTATTACTGTCGCAGGACTGTATCGCAAGAACCTTGATAGATAAACAGCTGTTTATACATCATAATGTAACTTTCTATCGCCACTAAAATTTAAATTAAAAATTAAGAGGAGTTACTTCATCATCATCATCCCAAACTATGTAAATCCCACCGCAGGGCACAGGCTTCCTCTGAGAGTGAGAAAGCTCAGGCTTTGATCACTTTAATGGTTAGCAGTCTAGCACCGTCCACTTTAAGCGGAACTTTTTCCCACTTATAACGAAGTTATGGAACCAGTTTCCTAAGGCAATATTCCCGCAGCGGTATAACTTAGGGATCTTTAGTTACCACGTAAGCCCACTTCACACACACCATTGAATTTCATTGCAAGTGTGTGCCGGTTTTCTCACGTCGTTTCCCTTCATGTAGCTCATGGTAAATTTCAAATGTGATTTCGCGCATAAATTCTGAAAAATTCAGAGGTGCGAGGAAAAGCTCGGACCCACGACCATCTGCTCGAAAAACCTTAGCTCAAACCATAAGGCTACCACAACTGCTATTTTTATCACCATATAACTGCATACAGTCTCTTGGATTCGTTCCTGATCCGTCATATTCCTGATTCGTCATGTTCCTAAATGGTCATATTTTTGATCCGTCATATCCCTAATTGGTCATATTCCTGATTCGTCGTATTGCTAATAATTGGTCATATTCCTGATCCGTCGTATTCCTAATTGGTCATATTCCTGATCCGTCATATTCCTAATTGGTCATATTCCTGATCCGTCATATTCCTAATTGGTCATATTCCTGATTCGTCATATTGCTAATAATTGGTCATATTCCTGATCCGTCATATTCCTAATTGGTCATATTCCTGATTCGTCATATTGCTAATAATTGGTCATATTCCTGATCCGTCATATTCCTAATTGGTCATATTCCTGATTCGTCATCCGCTCCGCCTTAAGACTAATTACTATCTAATAACCGTAGTAGGTACAAAGTATAACTACCGTCCTAATACTTATTAATCCTGTAAGCACGTGTTCGCGATTTAATTTGACTGTGTACAACGAAGAGTTAGGAATTTGGCGAATCAAGAATATGACCATAGTGAAAATATACGGATCACTCACACTATATTTGACAATGACAGTGATGATGAAAACGGGGGTATCTGTGTGTCGCTGTCAGTTGCGTCGAGCAGCCGCGCGACCAGAGCGGTAGCGCGCAGTGCGCGTTTGACAGCCGCCGTGACGTGTGACTCCGGGAAGAAGGGCTACGGATTAGCCCGAAACATGTCGAGTTATACTCGTTTTAAGACTTGAGTCATCCGTATATTTTCACTATGAGTGAGTCTCGTGGTAGTTTCATGTTTAAAAAGAATATGACCAGTTAGGAATATGACGAATCAGGAACAAATCGTCTTTTGTGGATGCACCTCAATGATACTTAATGGCCGCAGATTGGCCGCTGCGCTTTACAGCTTTGATCTAAATGATCTAATGCAACGATTGTTCCATTATACGGAGTAATACCACCAATACCGCCATTGTGGCTTCATTGACTTCTTTGAAATCATGTGCATACCTTACTGATATCGTCAGCACTATATAAATCTACATAAATTTAACTTAATATTATATGGTTTCTGTAACTGAAGGGAGCCAATCATCTTCATCATCAATATAAGAACCCAGCTCTTGTCGGTTGAGTAATCGGCATTCTGTTCGGTTCTCTGCCAACGTTTAAAATAATTTGTTGAATCAGGCGTTACTTTGCGGAGGTCCATATTAATGAACTGAAATAATTACTTTGCTCACCCGCGACCTTGACGGCTTAGTTCAACGTATATAACGTAACGTAATATTTTAGAGGCCAATGTGACGTTACGGGTATAATTAAGTGCCTACTGAATTAATAAAGATAAAGGCAATGAAACCAAACGTCTACAAAAAAATATGAAACATTTATTTTAAAAAAATTACGTTATATAAAAATAAAAAAAAAACCGAAGGAAAGATTGAGCTGAGAAACGGGTCGTGGGGGTAAAGGCCTGTCTGGTTTTTCTTCCGTAGCTTCTGTACTCCCCTATGGGTCGAAGGTCCGGTGAAGCGGGCCCCCAGACGATCGGCGGTGATGGGGGTAAGACAAACGGAATCTTTTTTTTATCTGCTTTTTTTGATATCGAACGATGTGGTTATGACAGTTATTTTGGGTGGTATTAAACGGGCATGAAAATTTCATTGATTTTGCCGTAGGATGCACCGTTTTCAAGATATTTGACAAAACACCGGTTCTCGTCCGATCACAGGCAACGTCGGGCGCGGCAGTACTTGGATGGGTGACCGCCTGGTTTCATTTTTGTTTTTTGAATGTTTTGTTATGACGTTGTCACGTTAAACTATCGCCCGTAAACCGACTTTACAGATACCTAACCGGTTTTTTTAACAGAAATTTCTCACGTTGAAGAGTTATGTATGATATTAATTGATTGCGTTATACTTTGCTCACCCGCGACCGCGCGATTAGGTCGCGGGTGAGCAAAGTAATTCTTTTAGTTCATTAATTATGACATTGTCTGATTGATAATAAAACATGCAGCTGTTTATTTACACGTTCGTTAACAGAATGTCGCTCATCCCGCGATACGAGCCAATCGAAATCATTGATAAGAATAAAGATTAATCACTGGCACTAATTACGTAACGGTTTATTTACGTTACGCTTGTCCTACGCGTGTTCCGAGAAATCACTCCTCTTGTCTACCATCTAATTCTGTCGCTTCATTTGGCAATAGGCATCCAATAAATTATAATCATTGAAGCGGAGTCAGAAGTAATCAGTAGTCGCCTTGATATACTATGACGATGGGGGGTCTGTCGCATGGCACTCAAAGATCTTATTCGTCATCATCATTTCAGCCGTAGGACAGCCACTGCTGGACATAGGCCTCCCTCATTGACGCCCAATCATTACGGCTGGAAGCGACTTGCATCCACCCTGAACCTACGGCCTTCACCAAATTGTCCGTCCATCTCGTTGGTGGACGTCCCACGCTGCGCTTGCCAGTCCGTGGTCTCCATTCCAGAATTTTTGGGCCCGAACGGCCATCTGTTCTGCGTGCTATATGGCCTGCCCATTGCCATTTCAACGAACTAATCCGTTTGGCTATGTCGGTGATCCCTGTTCTTCTATGGATCTCCTTGTTCCTGATTCGATACCGAGATCGTATTCACATTAATGAATATTTACATGTAATAGAAAAACAAGAGGAAAAAGCATGTCAACGGGAAACGCTGGTCATTAATAAGAGCAACTGAGCATAGTTTTACGTCAAATTCGTAGTCAAATTTTAATTTGATAATTTGAGTAGCATCTGGCTTGCTACTAGAGGTAATATTTTAGAGGCATATATCAGGAGATGGCTATTTTTTTTATAAACAGCTGTCAACGTTGACGTTGCATTAAAACATCTTTGGGAAATCACGGTTGAGATTTCGTGATTTTATTCCAAACAGGTGGGAATTGAGCATTTCTATTTTTCCTTAACCAATTAAGAAATTGTTAATAGGGAGTTAAAATTAGTCCGTTTGGCTACGCACTTTTTCAAGCAATGCAATAAAAAAACGTAACAAATCGGACAAGTTTAACAATATTTAACAAGATGTGAAGGATTGTCCGGTTTGTTACGTTTTTTTATAGTAAAGGCTTGAAAAGTGCGCATAGTATAAAATCTTCCCAGGTGAATTATTCGCTTCGAGCCATTACATTAAATTTGAACCTTAATACTATGACGATACCGTTTGTTTTGAAAGATAAGGGCTCGAAGCGAAAAATTCACCTGGGAAGATTTATACTACCTATAACCAAACGGATTAATTTTAACTCCATGTCTTAATTGGTTACAAGGAAAAATAGAAGTTACAAGGAAGAAATGCCCAATTTCGGGATAAAAAATAGTCTGAATTATTTCAGACGGGCAGCTAAGTAGGTATCTGTATATACCAAATTTTATCCTAATCCGTTCAGCAATTTTATCTTGAAGAAAGAAAGAAAAGAAAGAAAAACATTTATTTTATAACAACAATAACACATACACAGGCAAAAATAAGAGTACAAACATAGACATAGACATAGGAATGTAGGTACATATTAGTGCTGCTACAAAAAGGGACCCGGCTCAGCATGTCGCTAGTTAAAAACCAGCACTGGTCTTCCGCCGGGCCACAGTACAGCAACATTACGGAAGGCCACACAAAACACACAAATTATATAATTATTATAAAAAAAAGAAAAACTTATCTTTCTAACATAAAACTATCTGACTACGGAACCCTAAAAACTAAACATTCAAGGCTACTACAGACCGAAGCGCGGGGCGCGCGCGCGACGGCAACGAAAACGCTTCGGTTTGTGAAGGCCCTAAAAGAATTGACTGTATGTTCCTGAGACCTTTGCCTCTTCCTAGCGGAACACGGAACACTAAAGAAACAAAAAAAGAAAAAGTAGAAACAACAACAACCCAACCATAACCCGATTAAACTAAATAAAACCAGTTCTTTCCTCTGATCTGGGAAACAGATCTAAAACGAAAATTATAACAAACAAAGAAACACAGTTTAAATTAAGAAAAAAGTTAAGCTACAGTGGCAGACCCTTCGATTGCATGAAGCAACCATACATACACATGAACAAGTTGCTCAATGATTGCAAAAACAGTTACAGTTACATCCGCTCCGATGCATATGGGACAAAAACTCAAGGTAGGGTAAGTGTACCAGTGAATGAACACTTAAGGAAATTTTCGACTTTGAAAATTAATTTTAGGCAGTTGGGCACAGTTTATTTAAAATATTACTTTTTGTATAGCACAACCAACTACTCTAGCTGGCTAACATCATCATTATTCAACAGTATTGCTGCACAGTTTAAAGATATATCTCTATTTAAGTGAAAAAATGGAAAATCACCAGTAAATGAACGCAAAATTCTAGTGAATGAACAAATGAAACCAGTGAATGAACAACTTTGAATATGATGTTTTGTTATACTATAAATATACAAAAGCGAAATTATATTAACTCAACTACATTCAATATACTTATTTGGTCGATTCCATGTTCTAAAACAATTAAAATACAAAAATAAGAGTATTGTTCATTCACTAGATCTTGGAAACTAGTAAATGAACTAGCTATAAGTGACATAGTTCATTCACTGGAAAACTTGAACCAGTGAACGAACCTATATTTTACGTTTGTTCCAATACTGGCCTTTTGGTAGATAATATATTTGGATCAATGTCACTGAAAACGAAATCTTAATATGACTACTAGAAGGAAAGATATTGCACAAATAGAAAATCCTGCAGTCCCAGTGAATGAACACCCCCGTTCATTCACTGGATTTAGGCGATTTTGGGCTCCAGTAAAAAAACACTGGATTAAAAGGTATTGTTTGTAAATAAATTACATTAAACTATATATATGAATAGCACTAACAGGTCTTTAAAGCTTAAAAAAACCATACCCAATGAATGATAGATGGCGGGGACAAATACAGTAACACATCAAAAGTATAGATAGTACTTAGCTACTGCTCCATAGAAAAAATGTACAACATACGTACGTCCACTTTACATCGTCGCTATTTCAAAACTGTTGCTTAGAAGTCGAAGCAAATTTACCAGAACCTGACAAGTAAAGGTGCTAGTCGAAAAAAAAATACGAGGCGTGGCAGAAACGTACCAAATTCTTATTATTTCAAATAAATTTCGTTTTGTTCTTTCACTGGTACTGTTCATTCACTGGTACGCTTACCCTATGTACTACATCTATTTGAGACATGAAATTCGACAAACAGAGAACACTCAAATTACACTACACAACAAAGGAGTAACAAATACACATTCACACGCACGCACATGCATACATACTCATAAAATTTCGCATTTATATTAATCAATTAATCAAGATTGGTTTTTTGGAGTCTTTTTGTATTTTTCTATTTTTTCAACTCCAAATTTTTAATTTTACGGTCATCCGTGAAATCCATAATATTTCATATTAAATACAAACTGAAACATGGATACACAGAAAAACCTTGAAAAAAGACCAGCGCTGGGAATCGGACCCAGGTCCTCAGCATTCCGTTTCATTCAGCATCCATGTTTCAGTTTGTATTTAGTATGAAATAAATCAATTAATCATTAGGATTATTGGAGTGTTTTCATAAAAAAAATGATACAGGCTTTTTTAACTACCATATAATTAGTCTTGTTTTTGTAACATAGGTACTAAATATATCAGCTATCCATTATATTCACAATGTATTGAAACATAATATGTGTGACTGGCAGAACCACTGGAAGCATAGTACGTACGTCACAGTCTAAAATGTTTTCATACGTTCGAATGCAATAATGCGCGGCCTTGCAGTTTATGCACTACTTTATATTTTATGACAGCTAGAGTTATAAACATTGTCTGATCTTTCTGGGCCATTTACACAAAAGAATGGTTGGTCATAGTTTAATGGCAGCTGCGATATTGGGGAAGGTCGGAGTTGGTTAAGTAGAATTAGAATAACATGTAAAGTTGATGCCAAGTTTTTATGTTTAGTGATGATTCATAGAGACGAAGAACGGAAGCAAATTAAACAATGATGATTATTGATATTTTTTCACACGCAAAAATCTCCTCTTCGCGGATTACGTTAGGCACACATGCCTAAGCTGTAGTAGCAGTACAACTTAATTCTTAATTTTAACTAAATTCAGATTCAAATTATTCTAATTTTGTGTATAAATTTTATCAATCTCATTTGTGTTTGGTTTCTAATGTTCTGATTTTCATAGATATTTTTAAATTTATAAATAAATATCATAAAACGATTGACACCAATTGACCTAGTCCCAAACTTACCACAACTTGTGCTATGAGTACGAGATAATGGATATACATTAGATAAATACATAATACATCCAAGACTCGCAGAAGCATTCATATTTTTTTATACCAATATCTTCTTCACTTCGAACGGGGATTGAACCCGGCACCTCAATCATCGTAGTCAGGATGTCTAACCACTTTGGCTCTGGTCGTCTGGTTTTAATTTTTGCTTCATTGGTATTTTACGACATTTTTAATTTCATGCCTAGTGTGTGCACTTATTTGTTTTCCATAATTCTATTTAATATTTAATTTATTAAGACAAATTACTATCACAGATGCATATTTGCTATCTGAAATAAATATAAATTGATTGATTAACTTGTCTCTGTCAAGACTATGAATGCTTCTACCACTTTATTTGATACTAGCCTTCGGTCCGCAGCTTCGCCCGCGATAAATTAATTTTCCCGTAGGAAAAGGTATTTTCCCGCGGTAAAAAGTAACCTATGTCACTCAGTGATAATGTAGCTTTCTAACGGCAAAAGATTTTTTGAAATCGGTCCAGTAGTTTCAGAGCAAACAAACAAACAATCAAATCTTTCCTCTTTATAATATTCGATAAGCATAATATCACGGATTTTATGTGTAGCGATTCAAGCCCAGTGATCATGGGCATTAAAACCACTCCACCACTCACAGCCACTGTCAGGGTAATACAGGTGAGACCCTAGGGGTTTAGATTGAGTGAAACAAAATGAAGGTTTAAGACGTCTATTTAGCCCCTAGGGCTTAACTGACAGAAAATTTATATCTCGAGAGTCGCGGATACGAGAGTTGAGTGGGAAAGCGTTTCTTTGCAAGGCTTCCCTGGATTAGTATCCGAAGCGTAGACTGCCGGTGCTGGACGAAGGCTGGAGACAGGTAGTGGCCCCAGGGTCAGCAAGCGGCAGGAGTAGGTCTTGCCGTAGGAGCAAGGAGAGGTCTTCGGTTCCAGGCAGCCAGCCGAAGAAAGAGTGCAAGAGGAGATGTGCGGATGTTGGAGTGGTGGTGGGATGAAGAGCTAAAGACGAAAAAGGAATTCAGACTTTAGAATTAAAAATTTGACTCAGCATTTCAAAGTGTCAAATGGTTAGTAGAAGTTAGTCGTCAAACTTCAATGAATAAATAAATAATTGATTTGATTAGTGGAATGAAATATTGTTAAAACGCTAACCTTTATCTTGATTGCTAAACTTCATCAGATTTTATTATGCTTTATCGTGAGATTAGTGTCAAGATGGTCATTCAATTTGTAGATGTTAATTATGACAGTTAATAAATGCCATTCTTCATTATACGCCAAGAATTACCAAATAATAACTAGTCGGATGGGCAGTGACACTGATCTTCTCGTTCGGAATTCCGCAGTGCCTGAAGACTAAATAAAGTCTTTAGCCACAATACATGCCAGTGATACCATTATGGCTATCGTGGTCCTTGACAGTTAACCTCTAAGGTTAAGGGTCACGCAACGAGCTATGGGAAAAGTTATGCTCGAAGTTTCTTTGCGCGATAGAATCCGGAATACGGAAATTCGCCAATAGTAGATTGTTCAACAAGGAACTGAAACAATTACTTTGCTCACCCGTGACCTTAAAGCTTGACCTTCCTTGACCTTAAGGTCGCGGGTGAGCAAAGTAATTGTTTCAGTTCATTAATCACAAGGGTCAAAATCAAGCAGATGCTTATGTTTAGTCTCGCGTTAAACACTACTTTTCACTTTAAATAAGAGGGAAAAAACGACGTTTTATACAAAATCGCAATAACTTATTACTTTTTTACAGCATAGTACGTTGAACGTACTCTCAATACGAGCAATGGACATCTGTTCAAAATTCAAATAGCAATAAAATTTGTTTCGCGGTTATAAAAAAAAATAGTCCCATGAGATTAAAAAGAAGCTTTAGTCCTCATAATGCAGAGAAGTGAAAGACCTGAAGACACCGACATAGCTCGAAGAATATGCAAGTTGATGTGGCAATGTTGGGTCACATCGCTCGAAGAACAGATAACTGTTGGGGGAGACCGGCTCTCGAGTGGCGACCAGGAACTGGAGGGCGTTGGACTGATGACGGCAATAGGTGAATGCAATGCATTACGGCTTTCTAAGGGGGAAGCATCGATATAGAATACCAAAGATGCACCATCACGGACAAAATCAAGTCGCAAAAGTGTCCCATTGCTAAGTTACAAGTGTGTTCGTCTACTAAGGTAAATCTAAAACACATAATGCACTTAAGAACATTTCAGTCTTTCTTACATGCAACCTTATGAGTCCAGAATTAAGGTGTGATTTCGAGTGAACGCGTTTGGCGGTTACGACATTACAAAATAAGACCATCACGCCAATGGTCAAATTTTTTTGCTTTCAGCTGTAGGTAATAATATTTTAAGCAATACTAATGCCTCAAGTCAATACTTATTAAGTCTAATTCAGTTTACGCCGCGTGAATTGTTACGATTGCGTAACAAATGTTTACTTTGGAACAGAGGGATAGTGGAGTGGAGTCTTGAAATAGTACAACTATCTTAGTATGGAGATGGAGGTACACTTATAATTATAAATTTGATGAATATGTAAGTAACTCAGTACCTACTTAGTTGCATTAAGATAAAACAGGTTGAGGTGGTTAAAATTAAGTTATATTTCTGTTGCATCTCACAACACACTAGAATAGAAAGCTCAATAAGCTCAATAATATTATTCGAAAATAATGTATTGAATGTTATTCCGTATTCAGTCATTTATTTAAAGAATTCCATGCAATACATTATAGTTCTCAACTCATGCAATGTGCCTTTGCTCGATGAAAATTCCTACATAAACTATCCTAATATAACACAAAAACTCTGGGAGAACATATATTTCAAAAAATAAAAAATATATTTTTTTTAAGTTTATAAATAAAAATAAAATTATGAATGTACAAAAATATACAATATTTAAATAAGATATCTAAAAACTATAGTTTCTTTGAAAATAAAACTTCAATAATAATAATAATGATCATAAATTGTTTAAGTACTGTAGAATATCTTAATATTAAATTAATTTTTTTTATGTACCCTGAAAAAGGTTAAGTTTATTGTACACTTGCCGTTTTGAACTGAATTTTTTTTCAATATTTTCTTTTTTGCAAATGTAATGCAAACGCACATCAACATATTTCCTTACTGCAGCTTTAGTTAGTTCATACATGTGATTGAACTGATTACTTGTATGAGCATCTATGTTTGTAAATAGCTTGACGTCTATGAGTGACCGAAGAATTTTCATTGTTAAATATTGACCATCATATTGCCTCAATAATGATTTTCTGCCACTTAATTTAATACAGTGCCGGATTATGTTCTCTGATTTACTGCATATTAAATATACATCCTTGGATGCATAGCACAAACCTCCTACGTCCTTAATGTCCACCAATTTATGAAATTTATAGTTAGGTATTTAATATTAATTCCATATTATTGACATACCGCAGAAAAAAAAACAATAAGCGACTCTATTCATTTCATATTTGACTATGTTCCACTTCATACATCTTCCATCCCCTTTCCACTTAATACAAGTGCCGCGCGAGGGAAAGAGCCAACTGCGTAACGTCAAATGAAGATACTTATTGCAATTAATTTTAAAAAATGATGTTTTCATGAGTTTGGCGGCATATTTTGCCACAAATTCACTACATTTAAAACTATTAACTAGTACTTACCGAAAATACGATATGCCATCCTTTTTCAACTTGGTTAAAGTATTATTTTTGCACTTTTTTTACGGAGCACTTTGGCATGTTCACTCGAAAACGGATCGCGCGTTACTGAGAGCGCAACTGTGCTTAGAAGAAATTTAAGCAGACTTGTAGCAAGACACATTTTATGGGGGGAAGCCTTAGTTTAACAGTGAGTTTCTTCCAACTGATGATGATGATTACTGACATTAGCTGCTATCCAACTAATATTCATCATCATCATCATCATCATTTCAGCCGAAAGACGTCCACTGCTGAACATAGGCCTCCCCCAAGGCTCGCCTAATAGATCGGTCCCGCGCCATCCGCATCCAACGCGTTCCCGCAACCTTAACCAGGTCGTCGCTCCATCTTGTTGTAGGCCTACCTACACTGCGTCTTCCGGTCCCACTAACATTATAAACGTGAAAGTTTGTATAGATGGATGGATGGATGTGTGGATGTTTGTTACTCTTTCACGTTAAATTATGAAATTTGGCACACAGATAGTTTAGAACTTGGATTAACATGTAGGATACTTTATATCCCGGAAAATTGCATAGTTCCCGCGGGATAGCGATAAACGAATTCTTCTCAGACGGAGTCGCGGGAAACAGCAATAAAATTGGAAATGCAAGATCAAACTTACGTTACTTAAACATTCAAGTCACTCACTGGCATTTACCTACTTATTTTCCAACAATCTGACCTGAATGTAAGTAACAGTTAGATAATATTTAGCGTAACATATAAAATGTTAATGGCGGAGATAAACGTCGATTAAGTGAACTAAATGACCTTGGATTGAGGTCGCCATAATGCAACGTATCTACTGCATTTCTCGAGAGCATTATTTGCGACAATAGATTGCAAGATAACACTGAACTTTGATTTTATTCTACGTACACTGCAAAGATTTTTTTCAATTATGAATTAGCATTGCACGGGTTTTTTTTATAATTATACTACCTGCTGCCCGCGACTCCGTCTGCGAAAAATAGGGATATAAAAAATTGCCTACGACCTACCAAATATGGACAAAAAATTTCATAAAAATCGGTCAAGCCGTTTCGGAGGAGTTCGATAGCAAACACCGTGACAAGAGATTTTTATATATTAGATTTATATTCCTATATAATATCACTTCGTTTATATTAGTTAAGTTGACCCACATAATAGGTAGTAATTAGTATAATTAATTAATTAATAATTATACTAATGATAATTTTTAATATTTGATCATTGAAAAATTACTTTGCTCACCCGCGACCTTATGATAGCTACGTTTATGTAAGAAACGGGTCTCGCGTCAGTGTAGTGTTATTTGTGTGTGTTCGTACAGTGTGGAGGTGGAGGAACTGCAGCATGAACACGCATTTCTTGCATAAACGTAGCTATCATAAGGTCGCGGGTGAGCAAAGTAATTGTTTCAGTTCATTGATATGGACCTCCGCAAAGTAACGTCTGATTCAATAAACTAGTTTTAGTTTCATAAATAAATAAAATATTGGATGAAAATGACGATACCAGCATATATCTGCGAAGAAATTCAATGGTATATGAAATTCTCAATGCACAATGGGTCCGCGTGGGAACCACAGCCCAGTGGGATTTATATAATCTGGGATTATGATGATGAATTAAAAATATTTCAGTGTAAGATTTAATGTAGGTTTATAATTAGTCTTGATCGAAAGCAAAACGTAATTAAACACCGCGTAAAGGAACAAATTAATAAACCAAAATAAGTCAAAAAGCAACTTTTATAACACACCTATTCCGGAATCAGTAACCCAATCTACAGGAACATCAAACGATGCATATATTAGAATATTCAGTACCTTAACAGGAGAACTAGTAAAACCAGCGCCAGTTGAATAACTCCAGTATAATTTTTATAAATCAAGTACAAAAACGATCACGAAAAACACTGTTACCCTCTCCGTGGCCAACACTCGAATGCCGCCTGTCAAAACTCCCAGTGCTGCCATGACAAATAATTGTAATTTTCCGATAAAATATTGGCTCACGCTAACAGACGGCCGTCCTGTTAATGGAATGACCCTATTCCGGATCGGCCATTCGAGAGTTGTATGTCTCTATACAAAAATAGAGAAAAAAAAAAATGACAAATTTAATTGTGACAAATCAGAGAAAAAAAAATACACGGTTCAGTGTATTCCTAAGTATCTATACTTATTTAACAATTTATAACTTATATAATGACGATGTTAGTCCTACTTCTACTGATGATACCTATCTATCGAATTACATATAGAGTACAATTTTATTTATTTATTTTACGTTATAGATAAGTGCGATGGTTTTCTTAAGAATGTTCAAGCTATCACTCGACCTCTCACGAGCTGGTACTGCCTGCGCTCTGGGATACCTGTGAAAATACAGCATATATTAATAACTCATTAAGTATATAACAAGGTTTCATTTACCACGTCAACATAAAATAAAACATGTTATTTAATGGTATTGTTAGGACTAAACACCTGCTGTGGTGTTATGGAACTTTTACTTGGCATTATGTTTTAAGAAATTAAATTAAATGATTATAAGTTTATATTTTCGTATATTTCTATTGTGACAAAACTTATTAGCGTTTTGGTGTTAGGTACCGTAAGCTTGTATGATTTTGAATTAATAAATTAATTATGTCAAATATTTCAATAAGTCAATTATGACTGAGTTTGAATTAATAAATTAATTATGACTTTGTCAGTGATTTCATACACAGTAATTAACGGTGGGTACATAAACAATAACAATGTAAGGAGGTACTGAGCACTGCAGTCAGCAGCATATTTCAGTAATATTTCATACTGAGCACCGCAGTAGGCAGCATGTTTCAGTGACAGTTAATACTGAGCACTGCAGTCAGCAGCATATTTCAGTAACAGTTGATTAATACTGATCACCGCAGAGAGCAGCATATTTCAGTGATAGTTACAATTGTTAATATTGAGCACTGCATCAAGCAGCATATTTCAGTAACAGTTGAGTAATATTGATCACCGCAGGGAGCAGCATATTTCAGTGATAGTTAAAAGTGTTAATATTGAGCACTGCATCAAGCAGCATATTTCAGTAACAGTTGAGTAATACTGATCACCGCAGGGAGCAGCATATTTCAGTGATAGTTAATACTAAGCACCGCATGCAACGGCATATTTCAGTATATAGTGAGCACTGCATAAAACGTGAATCATATACTTACACGAGATTACTCCCTTAATTGTATTATATTGGCAACAGCTCTTGTGATTGGTAGTGTTTAGCCTTCTTGTAAAACCTGAAATAATTACTAATAGGATGTGGAATGTCAGGACATTAATGATATTGTCCAGCCTGCTTAAGAGACGAGAGGAAGGAGTATTAATCGGGACAATAATCGAAACTGTTTAATTTTCACTATTAACTTGGTTATGATCATCATCAGTACTGTCGCTAGAGTCATTAGTATTGTCATAATTGTCTTCGCGGTCACTCTTGTCAGACGTAGAGAAGGTAATCCATTTTTTCAAAGATTCGGCTGGATAGACACTTTTGTATTTACGTTTGGCGTGACCTTCAACTGTAGAAACTTCATAGCGATCATTCTTTAGGACGGCAGTTATCCGAAATGGTCCTCGAAACTTCGGGCATAACTTTTTACTCTTACCATTGGCAGGAACGTGGTTGTTTGGGATCATAACTAAATCACCCTGGTTAAAAAAAATTGTAGGTGCTCTATTATTATCGTAGCGAGTTTTCATCGCATGTTGGTTCTTCTCCGTATTCTCCACAGCCAAACTGCGTATTTTATCACGCGTTACGTCAAGGTCACTGATATTCACCTCATTATTTAATTGAGAGCTGGTTTCTTTATTTGTCTGGTCAATTGATTCCTGGATGGAATTCAAAACAGGCCCTTCATTTGGGTTGGTTGTCCTTCGTCCGAAAACAATTTCTGATGGAGTAGTACCGGTACTCTTATTTACAGTATTATTTAAACTCCATTGCACTTTATTAAGGTGCAAGTCCCAGTCGCGCTCGTCAAGACCATGATTCGATGCCGCTAAAGATTCTAAAATTGTACGATTGTACCTTTCAATTTGGCCATTGGCCCTAGGCGTCGCGACAGCATTAAGGATATGCTTAGAGCCAATAGACTTAACAAAGTTCTTAAAGGACGACGAGGTAAAGCTAGTTCCTCTGTCGGATATTATAATTTTTGGACTACCAACCGTGCTAAAAATGTCAGTCAATATTCTAATAGTCATTTTGCTCTTTAAGTTTTTAACGGCCCTAATAAAAATAAACTTGCTAAACCCATCAATGACTCCTAATATGTATGAATTACCCTGCTTGCTTCGTATGAACGGCCCCAGATGGTCCATATGTAATGTGTGAAATGGGACGTTTCCCTTAGGTATCGGATGCAAATAACCACTGCTCTTAGATGTCGATCCTTTATTGTATGCACAACTAAGGCACGCCGAGACATATTTCCGTACAAATCTGCTCATTTTTGGGAACCAATAATCGTTCTTCATTTTACTAAGCGTTTTGTCTACCGAAAAATGGCCCGCCTCGTCGTGGCAAATTTGACATATTCGCCATCTTGCACCATTCGGTACGACCCATTTTAGATCATCACCTATTTTTCTATATATCTTATTATCTTTCAGAGTATAATTATCCACTATATCCCTTATTTCTTTACTATCAGTATCCAAAATATTCTTCACTAATTTCAGTTTAGAATCTGTCATCTGAACTGTATGAAGCCATTCAGTGGTGGTAACATTCATAATTTCATATTCTCGTGATTCGCTTAAATCTCCAATGCTGTCGCCCTGAATAGGGTTTCTGCTCAAAGCGTCGACATGCCGCATATGATCTCCCGGTCTATGCTCAATGGTAAAGTTGTACTCCTGCAATAGCAGCCACCATCGAGCAATGCGGGGTACTAAATCTCTCTTTGTAAGAGTAGTCCTAAGGGCGTTGCAATCAGTGTACACTTTGAATGGAATCCCTATGAGATAAGTCCGGAATTTCTTTAGTGAAAGAACTACAGCTAGGGTTTCCAGTTCATACGAATGTAGATGTTCTTCCTCCTTAGTCGTCTGTTTACTATAGTACGCAACGGCTTTCAATGGAGATTTCTCATCGGGCCGCTGCAGTAACATACCTCCAACGCCTAACTTACTAGCGTCACAGTGAACTTCAGTATAGAATTTTGGGTCATACAGGGCCAAAATCGGCCGCTCTACTAATTTAGCTTTTAAAGTCTGGAATGCTGTCTCTTGCCCTTGCCCCCATTCCCAAGGTACATTAGATTTAGTAAGGACAGTTAACGGTTTTGCAATTTTGGCGAATCCGGCAATAAACCTGCGGAAAAAACTAGCCAGTCCAACAAATTGTCTTATTTGATGTATGTTGGTTGGTGTGGGAAATTTCGAAACTGCTTCTATTTTCTTACTGCCGGGTCTTAACCCGTCATTGGAGACTTCATATCCTAAATAATCTAATGTTTTTGCAAAGAAAAAGCACTTCGTTAAATTTAGTGTTAAGCCGGCGTTCCGTAGAGAAATCAGAATTTTACGCAGTTTTGTCAACCCCTCGTCAACGGATGAGGCCGGGGATAAAAGATCGTCCATGTACGGAATAGTTAAATTGTACCGATCCTTCCCCAACGCCTTATTGACCATATGTTGGAACACTGCCGGGGCATTGACGAGACCAAAAGGCATCCGGGTATACTCGTAATGCCCGTCAGGTGTCACGAAAGCAGTCAAGTGTTTAGATTTCTCAGCCATAGGTATTTGGTAATAGCCAGACTTCAGGTCGAGGCTGGTGAAGTACACTTTACCACTGAGACGATCTAATTGGTCGTCAATAACCGGCATTGGGTAAGAGTTCTTCACGGTTTTCTTATTCAAGGCCCGATAGTCCACACAAAGACGATGTTCACCATTTTTCTTTTTGACCAGAACTATCGGGCTCGCGTAAGGTGAATTAGATTCCTGAACAATCTTTGACTCCAGCAACTCGTCAATAATGTCCCTAACGATAAGCCTTTCACTAAAGGGTAGCCGGTAGGGCTTATAAGAAATTGGGGTACTGTCCTCTAAGTCTATATGCATCTCTGTTATATGAGTTATCCCTAATTCATCTAGACTTAATGCAAAACAGTCTCTAAACTCATTCAGTAGGCACAATAGTTGTTTTTTATATTCCTGAGTTAAATCTTCACCTAAATTTAGCATATCTATAGTAATAACCGTATTAGTCTTTTTGTCATTGTTAACTTCAAAGTCGTTTAAAGTCGTTTTTCTTACCTCGAATTCAACAGGTGGTTTTATCATAATCGACTCCGCTTCTATAGGTACCATTCGTGCGCGTGCTAAAAGTCTATCTTTCTTTAACTTAACGTCTTGACTTGACAGAGTTATAACAGGTATGTATCCCGTTCTATTTTCGATGAAGTAGAGACCAGGCAGAATCATGATTTCTTCTCCTTCTTTAAATGACGTGTTTCCCGGTATGTATATAGGTCCCGTATAATCAGTATTACATCGTATTTGGATAACTTGCATAGCTTTTAAGGTCACGTCTTCCATGTTGTAGATTAATATTTTATCTAATTCCGTTGTATCGGAGTGGAGAATGAGGCAGGAACTTGTCTTGTAAACCGTAACATCTGACATCTCTGTGACATTTTGGCCCACGAGTAAATCCGAACTAAGAAATTTGTCAGGAACAACGAAAGCATCTATTTTTGCCTTTATAAAATCCAAAGCTAAATCTATTGAAACTTTCCCCATAGGTTCTAAGGATCCAAATGCAAATCCTTTAATAAGAGGCAAGTCCTTATCGTCTATTTGTAAATGCAATTCTTGTGCTACACTCCATTTAATGATTGTGCATTGGCTTCCGAAATCCACAAAGGCAGTCTTTTTCTGATCATTTATTTTAACAATTTTGTTATAAATGTCTCCCGATTCCTTTCGGGCGATTATACGCTGTACTTTAGACACTAAAGTTTCGTTTGTACGAGTATTTTCCACGCTCGTCCCTGATCTCGAGTTAGCATTTGTATCCCGTCTACAGTATGCTGCCATATGACCTATTCGGGTACATTTAGTGCATTTCTGGGGTTCCTTGCGGCATTTCGGAGCAGTGTGTCCTGGTTCGGAACAGTTGTAGCATATGCGAGTTGTAGCACTGCTGATTTTATTATTCTTGCCGAGATCAATATTTTTATTTGCTGGGACTTTTATCATTGCGTTTGGTTTCTTGACATCCATATTCGGATTCTTTCCGGTAATACTTCGGAGGTATCTTAGAAGTTTGCTTGGTTTTTCGAAATTAACCCCTTGTGCATTTAATCTGACATTGTGATCAAATATACCCTCAATGACGCAGTCGACAGCGTCTTTACCTTTTATGTTACAGTGACTCACAAGTTTGATTTTATCATAAAAATATTCTTCGAGAGTTTCATCTCTACGACTTCTTCTTGCTAACATTTCTTTAAGCCTATCAGCATAATTCCGATCATCTGGGAAGTTTTGTAATAGCTTACGCTGCCATTTCTTCCAAGTGAAATTGACGGATGATAACCCTTCATACCATTGGCGCGCTAGTCCGGTTAATTTTGGTAGGGCATGAAAAGTTGTCTGCTTATCACTCCATCCATAAATGCTTGCAGTTTCGTTGATTTTTTTAAGCCATGCTTTGGTTGTCTGAGTTCGCTGGCTAGGGTCAAATTTCGGTATCACGTCATGAGCTCCTACAAAAGTGTTACGCCCATGGCTACTAATGGCATCTATAAAACGGTCCATAGGATTTTTGGAATACCTGTATTTACCGCGTGATACTTTTCGATTTCGACGTTTCGTAGTCCACGATCTAGACCTTAAGCGGCTCGTTCTAGATGTAGAAGACGTAGATAATGAGCTACTGCTTGTCGTTGTCGAGCTTATTGTGGTGCCACTACGATTCCGCGTCGAGTCACTAGAGCTCGAGGTTCTTGTTTTATTGCCTCGTGTTTTACGAGAACGACGTATGCGTTTGGACCGAGATCGACTTCTTCCGACGCGGCGGCGCTTATTGCGATGTACTGTTCGTGAGCGATAACGCTCGTATTTCCGCGTTGCTTTCCTATCACGAGATCTAAGCCTAGACCCAGGTCTTCCGCGCGCGTCATGTGATCGACTCCGAACATCTTGTGAGGGTAATCTCTTTCTTTTTCTTCTGTCCGAGTAATCGGCGACAGAAGGAGTGTAAGCGCTACGCTCCGAATCAGACATGATGGAGTAGTATTAGGTAAACAAGTAGGTACGCTCTTCGCAATTAAAAACGAAGCTAGTCAAGTATACAAGTCAAGTTTAGTATTCATTTATTCAGTAGGAAGGAATATTAAGGGACAGGAAAAATAATATTTTATTTTTATAAAGTAGGTAGAAATAAAATACGCATGGTCGTATTTTTGGTGCAGTACGTACCTAAATGCGATCATTATTTTTAAAGTCTAAGTAAAGTAAGTAAGTCGTGTAGAACACACGACAATAATCATATCAACAACAGTAGGTACATAATACCTAATTATCATCTAAAATCTATATCGTAGAAATTGACGAATGCCGCAGATAACGAGCATATCATACAAAGGTAACGAACGTTTCTTTAAGTACTGGGGTCACCTTTTAAATAATATTGAATGAAATTAAGTATAAATACTTTAAATAAGTTATTATTTGATTTAGTAAGTTTATTCGTAAGTACTTAAAAAAATAAAACATATAAGTAATCAAATGAGTACTTAATGCAAAAGGCAAAAACAATAAAGAATTTCGTTTCATTTCATTTTTCATTAATAAAGTTGCTCAAAATGTTTATCAATATATCATTGTTTCATTCTATTATTTCAAGCACAAGAACGGTCTGTGTGGATGTAAACAAAAGATAAGAAAGCTCTGTTTCTTTGGCGGCCGACTCCAGTCGCAATATCTGCATGGGATTTCTAGGAATTTGTTACAAATGATTCATTAAAACTTGTCGCTACACCCAAATGGTAGTAATAAATGAAATCTACTGTAGTATGAGATTTCGTTTGAATTGTGTCATTTTTTTTGATTGTGGGTAAGTAGTAGGTACGTCATTGAATTTGATAACGGTGAAACATTTTTTGATTGCCGTTTCTTAAACATCGAACCGCAGCAGTACGTTCAATAACTTATGCGTGTTTTGTTTTGCGCCTTTTATTTAGGGCCACTTGCACGGATCAAAGTTAACAACTTAAGCCGGTGTTAGATGCTAGCCCGGGGTTACCTTGTACCAAAATGTATGGAACTATCAAACTCAACCCCGGGTTACTGATTTAATTATTTTTATTATTATTACCTTTTAACTTTGTACCGTGCATGTTGGCCTTAAGTATTATAGTGATTGCTTTTGTTTGATGCAAGTTCAGAATTGATCGTGCGAATACAATGAAATAAAACAAAAGAATGTACATACCAGTGAGCGCTCCTTCGTTGTCACTTCTGACTTATTAGAATATTCAGTACCTTAACAGGAGAACTAGTAAAACCAGCGCCAGTTGAATAACTCCAGTATAATTTTTATAAATCAAGTACAAAAACGATCACGAAAAACACTGTTACCCTCTCCGTGGCCAACACTCGAATGCCGCCTGTCAAAACTCCCAGTGCTGCCATGACAAATAATTGTAATTTTCCGATAAAATATTGGCTCACGCTAACACATACGTTGCATTTGGTTGCATCAACTACGATGCGCTCCCATGCAACGTAATGCATGGCAGATTGTACGAATGCTCGCTGACCTGGTATTTACGGCTTTGTAATCCTATACGGACTTATGGAAGATAGCTTTGGTATTTGGCAGCGATTCTATTAATCTACATAGCTATAGGCGAGCCGCATATAAACGGCGTACTACTGCTCAAGTAGGTAAACATACTTTAGCTAAATAATACATGTATAGGTAAAAAACTAAAGAAAGGATCCTCTTACGCATAGTAACGTGTTCGTATTTACAAGTTGACGTTTCAATTTAGAATAACCTAACCTACAAATTTCATTTTTAATATAAGGTTTAGTAAGGGTGAGTAAAAGTACCTACAGCCAGCAAAAACCATGTATTAAGAGGATGCGATGGCTGAGAGACTTTTGAGAAATAGGTATTTTAATGAAATGTCGCTGTCTCGCCCGAACCCTTCCGTGTCAGTACAGCGAGAGCGGAACAACTGCAGCTCAGACCGATAATAGGCGCGTAAAATTGGTCAAAACAGCATTTCGTAGTCTCCTGTTTTCTTCTCGAAAACTGGACCAATAAAATTATTCTTTTCAAAAATAATTAGAGGACAGATTTAGCTATGCCCCTATGTTTTCCTTTTTTGTTTATATGAGGGATTCTTTTCTGATGTGTGTCTGAAAATGACGTTGAAATTGGGCAATTTTTTCAGTTTTTGAAAGCTTATATTTCTTATGTTAATTGAAATATGGAAAAAAACGAAACATAGGGCATAGCTGTGGTAGATACAGATTACACAGTAAAAAAATTTGGCTCTAAATTCATTATCCAGGGAGGAAACAGGGGACTACGTTTGTATGGAGATATAGTGCGCATCGTATCCTCTTAAAAATGAAATTAAAAAAAAAAACAAAAAGTTCTTAACTGTACTTGCATAGCCATCTAGCTTACATTATGTATGTAGGTACTCGTAACTATTACACTAAACGGGATTTGTCACAGAATCAACCACATGCCACATTCCAGTGGCCGTTGTCACACGTTGACAGCTGTGTAGGGTGTCACGTTCGTTTAGCCGAGTTGTTTCAAACTACCTGCACTTGATAACGAAAGTGTAAAGCAGTATATTTTTTGAAAAATAAGATTTTTAATCTCTAAATGTAGAGCTCGCCAAGTACTATAACTTACCATCGGATTAAATATGGATATCTGTACCTCTACCATGAGTTACACTAGTTTACAGTGACCGTACTCGCTAGCGACGGCGTAAATGATTTGTATGGAGAATTGTGTACAGTACGCTTAGTATAAGTTTTACTTCACTAAAATACTTCTCGATCGCGTTTACGTAAAAATTTCAATTCTATGGAAACATGGACGCGCGCGCGCGGAGACGCTGTCCTTGTTTCCAATAGTAATTGATTGTTTTACGTAAACGCGATCGAGAAGTATTTGGTGAAGTAAAACTTATACTAAGCGTACAGCGACTCTAGCGGTCACTTACGGAAGTACAATTCTCCATACAAATCATTTACGCCGTCGCTAGCGAGTACGGTCACTGTAAACTAGTGTAACTCATGGTAGAGGTACTGCAAATAATATAGGGATATTTTTTTCACTTTTAAAGAAATGGTTACCACAGTAATTGTTTGTGATATGATGACTAACTTTTAAACCACTGTAACTGAAATAGTTGCTTAGGTGACAAGACATAAAATTATGTTCTTATAGTACCCTTCATAATGCTGTATGTAAATTTCAAGTCAATCGTAGTAGCCCTTGAAGAGTCTCTTCTGCGGAGACAATCCTAGCTGGACCACTGCAATCTCACTTCCAGATCCACACTTAACGTGTTTAAGCTATGACTTATTTTCATCATTCATCATTTTGCCTGAAACAAATGAATAAATAATGTGTTATTATGTGTACATAGAGTTGGGTCTCACTCTGGGCATTTTCGGAATTTCTATTTTCTAGTTGCTCAGTCAGCTTGTCGAAAGATTTTATTTTGCAAACTATAAGATATCGCCATCATTATCGTATCACAACCGAACGCCGATGCGCGTCATGCACGTCGTAAGACGTTGCCTTGACAGTGACGGGCGTTCGCACCCGTTGGAGCCACTAAAGTACCGAGTTTTTGTTTAACTGAATACGTTCTACTTAATTAAGGGAAAAACGATAACAGACCATTTTACCACAATTGTAATGGGCTGCTGGAAAATATATCTCGATTTAGTGTTTAGTTCAGTTTATTAGTGTCCAAATCTAAGTTTAACGGCTAAATCGTGATTCTATTGTTTTAATATTGATATTTTACATTTCTTATATGTAATAATTATTCAAACCATCACCATCATCCCTGCCTATATACGTCCCACTGCAGGGCACAGGCCTCCTCTCAGAATGAGAGGGCTTGGGCCATAGTTCCCACGCGGGCCCAGTGCGGATTGGGAACTTCACATACACCATTGAATTTCTTCTCAGGTGTAGGCATGTAATATTCCATGCGAGGGTTGGGAAGATCTCGTGAAACAGAGACCAGAATGGCGTAGCTCTGTGAATAAGGCTGTTACAGATTTTGAAACGCATCGTTTAGAGCACCTGGATGCCAAACACCTTATTAGAAAGACCCGTTCGAGACCTATCTAAAACTAGAACCTTAGTTTAATGCTCACTCATCAAACTAAGGTGTACCGTAAAGTCGGGGTACTTTGACCCAATAAAGGGTAACTTTGGCCCATATAAAACGAAATAAAGAAGAGTCTAGTAAAAAACATAAAAACGTGAGCAGTCAGCTAAAACAAACCATATGGCAATTTGCCCTAAATTTGATGCAATAATAAAATCTGGACAGAGTTAATTCCAATGGTCAAAGTTACCCTTCAGGGCCAAAGTAACCAGACTTTACTGTAGTGATAAGTTCCTACATTATTTACCTACACATAAAGTTGTATTGTAGCCTTTGCTTTGTCCGACTGTATTATTTAAACTTACTCTTTGTCGGTCCCTTACTAAATGCTCCTTTCATCCACTCAAAGGTTGACTGGTAGAGATCCCTTAAAGGGATAAGTTCGCCTTTGTACATGCATTTCAACGGTTGTCAATAATGTATTTCTTTTTTTTTTCCTTATTTTTGTACAATAAAGAGTTTACATACATACATGTGCGTACAAAACGTTTACTTTTAGTTTACCACTGACAGATGGCTTGCCTTCATTTCATTTCCAACTTTAACACCACACAAATAAAGTAGCTATTACAAAATCTGCAAACGTGGGTAACAGTATTCTAAAATTGGCTTTATTTGTAGGTTGTTAAAGTTGAATATGAAATGAAGGCAAACCATCTGTCAGTGGTAAACTTTATGTAATTTTACTGTAATCATTCTCGTCCTTTCAGCCAGTTGTTAACCCGTTGGTTTAGCGGCCGCAAAACGCAATGAGGTCACCCGTCGACTATAATTACTGACGAGTTTCGTGAATGGCGTTCTAAATTATTTAATATCACAACATAGGTAATATATAATATATGTTATTATGTTTGCGGGAGTGACGGAAACACCGGCTATTTTGGTGCAAGTAAACCTTGAATGTTTAGTTATCGGACCTAACGGTTTATGGAAGTCTCGCAAAATTTTAATTTTGGCAGGATTTTCAAGATAAGGTTTTACAAAATGCTATTTTAAATCATCGCGATATTTACTCATGATTAGTGTTTAACAAAAGATTGAACATGATTGAAAGAATTACAGACAGGTACAGTACCTTTAAAATTTTGAAAATTTGTACTGTAGGTAATACGAAATAAGGCTTTTTTTTTTACTAGCCTATAATTGTGTCCCACTTCTGGGCAAAGGCCTTCCCTCTGGTCCTCCACAGCTCCCTGTTCTGAGCGAAATCGTTTAACTCTGCGTCCAGGTCGTCACGCCATCTGCGCCTGGGCCTGCCTCGCCGCCGGTAACCGTCGTGCGGCACCCACCCAATTTTAACTTTGAGTCGAGTGACTTTTGGATTGTTTTGTTATAGTGTGCGAAGACCATGAACTGTCGAGTTATCTCACTAGACGCTCTGTCTTCAATATCCTTTTGTTTCTTTCAGCCACCAGCCTGCCGCTCTACGTTCGACAACAAGGTCGCCGAGGCTATCCACGCCGCCCGTCGTGCCGCCAGCTTCAGTGCTGAGAATCATCACAAGTTCCTGCTCGGGCATATGATAGTGTTCCGCATGCACCTTAATAAGGTAACTATGTACAGTCAAGGAATTTAATTTCCTACCCACCTAAGTTTGAATATTGTACAGCAAACTGTCACCATAAGAGCTAGCTACGAGATTCGATTTTTTTTTGGCTAGTTGTAGCATAATTTTGATAGTGTTTTATGCGGCGATTAACCTTAATTAACAGTGATCACAAAATTCTATATTGCTCTCGTTTCTGACATTTTTTAATGCGCAAGTTGTCTCCACGTGGCTTCTGGAATTTTACTATCAAGTTGCAAAAACTACAATCACCGTACAACGTCGCTCCTAAAGTGAGCAATTAACTGACATTGGCACAAGCCTAGTGGCCGCCATTAAGGAAGACGAAGAAGAAGAAGCTAGCTACGATGTTGCTTTGACGTGTTGCATTTGACATTTCGACATTAATTCTTTGCGAATGCTTAACGATCTTTTTACGAAATGGGTAGGGAATTAAATTCCTTGACTGTACATACTTAATGAAAAATAATCCAAAGTCACCTGGTGGTAAGCTGTCTCCATCGTCCATAGGGACTCGCGACTCCGTGGGAGTCATTTTAGGCCCTGGTTTTTCTGGTCCACTATCCGCGGCGAGCGGCTCGTCGTCCGCGGTATACAATAGCTGTGTTCGTGATGTTCGGGGCTGTCCTTCTCGCCTACCGCGCGAGACGTCCATCTGTTAGTGTGTGAGAACGACCAGTCCCGAACGAGCAGGGCCATAAATAGACCCTAAGTTCATATAACGTTTTTTAATTCTTAGGGGCTCAGAAGAGTGTCTTATCATTATCACTCGTGCGCATTTCCAGTACCCACAGTGTATATGCGACAGGAAGCTGATGGGTGTTAGCAGCTATTAAAACGCTAGTAGAACTGCCAAATATGGCCTGAAGGCCTGCATTCACCATTTCTTTCTATTTTTACTAGCTTATACCCACGACTCCGTCTGCGAAGAATAGGGGTATAACAAATAGCCTACGACCTATTCTTAGACCTACCGAATAAAGAAAAAAAGATTCATAAAAATCGGTCAAGCCGTTTCGGAGAAGTTCGATAACAAACACCGTGACACGAGATTTTTATAGGTATACTAGCTGTTGCCCGCAACTCCGTCCGCGAAGAATAGGGGGGGGGATAAAAAATAGCCTACGACCTATTCTCAGACCTACCGAGTGTAGAGAAATAAGTTTCATAAAAATCGGCCAAGCCGTTTCGGAGGAGTTCGGTAACAAACACCGTGACACGAGATTTTTATATATTAGATTAGATCATGAATCATAATGAATGACCTAAGGTAGTAGTGAAAATGATTGTGATCCCAGCTAGACAATAAGGCATGTCTGAACATATTGTTGATATGTCGTTAGGTGTTGCCAAATTTTTGTGTGAGTTACAAGACAGCAGCAATTCCACCGTCATCACTGATATGATTATGTGCCAACGTACATTATTTATGTTTTCAGAGCGAGGACTACATCAACAAGTGCGACAGGGTGTTTAAAGACTGCGGATTGGCTTGTGAGGTAAGGGAATACATGACTGCAGAAGCAGGGAAAAAGCAATGCAAGACTATCATATAGCTGAACCGTTTACATGAGTCCTCTCCCGCGCGTCAAAGGGGGCCGGGAGAGGTGCGGGCGGCAGGCACACGAGGCGCGCTCGCCGCCCGCACCTCTCTCGGCCCCTTTGTCGTCATACCCCCCAGTCCCTGTACCGTGCGCATAAGAATAAATAATAACAGAGTAGAAGGGAAACTCCCGCTCCGGCCGGACTCAAGGTCACGATATTAGAGTACTCCCTAAGAGAGAACTCAGTCAGGGTGTCACGGCCGGCGTCGCCGCACGCGCGTTTGGCTGTTAACTGTTTGCGCGTTCGTTTTATTGGAAACAAATAACAATTAATGACGTCAAGTTATTGTGGTGTATTTGGGTGTATAAACAATTCAAAAACGATGCCAAATCACCTTAAATGGCTTCTTTTGGTATGGCACTTGTAATAAATTCTTACTTAGAAGTACCTACCTATAATATGTAGGTACGTACAGTCAAGGATTTTAATTGTTAGGCCACTTGCCACTGTTCGCATTTTAGCCGTGTAATGCAAATCGGGTGAAGCCGCTTATACTGGTATATGCTGATTTGCATTACACGGCTAAAATTCTAACAGTGGCAAGTGGTCTTACAATTAAAATCCTTGATTTTACCTAATGATTTATAAATCTCATATTTTGTAAAACTAGAATAAAATAATGATTTCAAAGTAAATAATAACTTAATATTTTAGCGATATTACCTATCTTTAGAGTAAGTAATATTTAACAGTAAGCAATCCTAGCAACACGTCTGGACGTCAGAGGGGTGTAACGACGTGAGGGGGGAAGTAGGTATATAAATGGCGGCGTTTTGGACGCAGTCAAAAGAGATTCCCTTCTACTCTATTATTATTTATTCTTATGCCGTGCGGACGAATACATTTAAACGGTTTACCTACAGTACAGTTCAGTTAAATTTTTGAAAATAGAGCTCCATCGATACTCTCGATCATTCTTCCCAATGTCGAGGTTGAAAAAGCAACTAAGTAGCGGTTAACGTTGTACGGTAGCTTCGGAATAGAGTCTGACGATCAATAAATCCAAATTCGCGAAATACTACTATTTCTAAGACAAAGTATTAGTGCTGTGAATAATAATACCTAAGTGATAAAATAGAATAGAAAAATATTCCATTAACTTCAAATTGATCAAAATCGATGCTAATTATTCTACTGCCGAAACTTATTTGTTTATTTATTTATTTGTTTATTAGTTGCATACATGTAGTACAATGTTCAGATGGTAGGATACATTAAATTAAGATCGTACAATATGCTACCCATGTAGGGTGTTGCAATGTCTTAAAATCTAAAATGTGGGCAAGCATAATATCGTTGCATGTAAATCATTAAATTCTTGAATAAATTACATTGCATAGAATAATAAAATTTGTCAAAATAATAAAATACAGAATCAAAAATCTAAATTAAATTAAAAAATATTAATAAGAATTTGATAAGAACTTGTTGTTAATACATACAGCACTATTCAAATAAATCAATTAAAAATACAAATTGGAAAAAAACTAAGTATTTTCCATGCTGTCCCGCTCATGAATGAATGAGAGGGGCGGTACGATACAAACATAACTTTTTTGAGTAGCCCCTTGAACTTAAGATGTTTAAAAAAAAATTTAAGCTTAAGGAAATATTTCGGAACATACTCGAACGCACCTGTGCCACCCTTAGTGTTGCGAGTGTCCATGGGCGGAGGTGATTGCGTCCCATCAGGTGCCCCTCATGCTCGTTTGCCCTCTTTCAATAAAAAAGGATAGCCTATTTTTTTAAAAGGAATAGATTAACTATTACAATGATGTACATTACAATGTTGCAAGTATACTGACATCGTCGTTCGTTGGGTATGCGCCGGAATATTTTATTAAATAACTAGCTGTTACCCGAGACTCTGTCTGCGAAGGATAGCGTATAAAAAATAGCCTACGACCTTTATTCTCAGACCTACCAAATATGGACAAAGTTTCATAAAAATCGGTCAAGCCGTTTCTGAGGAGTTCGATAACAAACACTCACGCGATATTTTTTTATATTATATTAGATAAGATTAGATAGATAATGTATTGGTCTGGGTTTGTTATTTGTCTGACGTATCGTGACGTTACGCGTCAGAAAGATATCGATTTCATATTTTTAGATTTATATTTTTCTGATGTAATGGGACGAGTCTAATGTTAAATATAATCACACCGATACTTTTCTTATGCATGACGACAAAACACATTAGACAAGTGGGCCGTCAGCTAACACAACTTGTTGTGAAAGCCCATGTGGGCTAATAAATCATTTATGATTTTCATCAAAATTATGCCGTCTAGTTCCGTAAACAGAAAAAAACGATCAAGGTGACCGATTTTCATAAGAATCCAAGGTCTAATATTTTAAAAATAATTTATAAGTATGTAGTAGTTATATCTACACCATTAGCCATGTATCTAGGTATGCTAAGGAAACATTTTTTATGTCCTATAAATTATTAGAGCTAATGCAGTTTACTCAAAGCCATCCAGGGACCTTGTTTTGAAGTTATTCAACTTAAAAGTGCCAATTGAAAGTGGACATAATTTTTAACAAAATTGAAAAATAACTTTGTGTAAAAATATAATTTTAATTTTCCAGACGACGCCTCGAGTTGTTCGCTGGCGTCGCTACGCTGCGCAGGAGATCAACCGCGTCCGTGACGACATCCAGCATTCACGGCGCTCCTACCACGACTTGCTTGCCCATGCGCATCGAAAACTGAATCATTTGCGGAAGAGGGCGAAAGCCAAGACTTCGGAAGCTGTTGAGGAGTTAAATAGATGTGCTGGAGTATAAGGACGTAGGTAGATTTGGAAATTAGTTTGCGCATGATTTTTGAACTGAAATAATTGAAGTTGTTATTGGGATAATTTTGTAATGAGACAATTATAAACGGGGTATGCGGGAATTAATATTTGAATAATGAATTCTGAATGCACAGTCACCATCAGATGTAACGGATCGCTAAAGATGCTTTAAAACGCAGTCTTGCCGCAAAAGGCGTAATTTCTTTATTTATGAGCTTTTTCCTTCATTGATATTAATATGGTGACTGCAGTTTATTGATTGGGTATTTTAATATTGTGTAAGTAAGTAAATTTCTTGTTGTTTGTTTAATCTGAAAAACGTCAGATGGGGAAGCAACTAGATACGTCAAAATTCGCCACGTTGTTTCGATGAAAATGGTACAAATAGGCGGTGCCAACGAAGAGGTACAACATGGGGTATTACAGTAGAAACAATCTTCAGGTTGGTTTTCCAAGTTACAAGTATTGTTGCTTATGTTAACCATGTAAGCCCGAAACACAAGTGTCTGTAGGAATAGCAGCAAGATGATTACTGGCCTCTATAATGCAAATATTACGACCTTAAGTTTATTTCTTGTCTCGCCTTACTATTCCAATTTTTGTTTACTTTTACGGTTATCCCGTGAAATCAATATAATAAATACTAACTGAAACATGGATGCACAGAAAAACACAGAAAAAAGACCTACCACAATTGGTTGGGATATAGACACCGTAATTTTTCTATGAATCACATGTCTCAGCTCGCTTAATCACTTATTCCAGTGATACAAGCAACGTTAAGCAACAAGCAAAGTTAATACTCTCAATGAGAGACTTCAACGCTCCTTTGGAGCTTTGTAGCTATTTTAAGGCCGATATAATCTAACGGTATAGTCTATATGTTATGTCTGTAAAGTACTACACCATACAATTTGTTCACACGAAACAAATGAGCGTGTCATAGTATTTGCTATGGGCAGTACTTTATAGTTAAAAAAAAAAAGAATACATAATAGCTAAGGTATAATAATATGAATCTGGAAATTTAAACTTTTGTAATACTTTTTCAAGAATAATAGAAGTCAATAAAATGATTCGGTTGTATTTCGAATTGTAACACGTTCTATAACACGTTTAAAACATGAAAGTCATCTTGGATTAATGTTTACTGTGGAAAATCTTTTCAGGGACGTTCATTCAGAATTATTCAACCACTGGCTAAATAATTCCAGATCCATTTTGTAATACTTTATATGTGTAAGCTAAACAGATTAAAGCTAAGAGTTGTCGCATAAGCTTGGTAGTATAAACAAGAAGGTGTTTTAAATCCCAAATTATTCTAAGTAGGCTATGGCCTCCGATCTCGATCAAACCGACGTTATCGAAACGAAATTGGTGAATCAAAATTTACTTTTAGTTATCATAAATTTATTTATAGTCAGTGAGGTGCCATAAAAGTTTGATAAAACGAATTTAAAAGCCAAGTTTTAATCGGTAAAATTCATTGGTCTCATGCTTGGAGTAAGTACTAATTTATTTTATAATGTTAAGTCATTTCAGTTTCCTGGTCAAACAATTAAATTGTATCAAACAAAAAAAAAATTGTGAAAATTATAAATTATTATAACTACTCGATGTATTCAATTTTTAAAAACAAATTGTTTTTTAATATATACTTAAATGTAAAAGATGCGAAACTAAAACGAAGATTTATTTAAAGAGATAGGTACTATCGTGGATGTTGATTATAAAAAATATTCGTAATAGATCAAAACTAAAACGTAAAAAATGTTTATAACAACCTTTTTTGCCTTGTAGGTAAGTTTTAAAATTTTAAAAAAATATATAAGTATTTAGGTTAGGCATTGAAATTATTCATGACGATTGAGTTATTCTTACGCTTTGGTAAAATACGTACTTATATGGTATAAACGTTATTGTGAAAGTGTATAATTAGTTGTGTTGTATATGTAGGTAGGTATCAAATGCATGATGTACTGAAGTGGAGGGTAATCATAAATAAATCAGTTTTACTTGGGCCGTGATACAGAGCGTTTCATTGTTATGATCCAAAACACCACATGGTGTCAGGTGTGATTGTTTTAGTGTTTTAGAGATTACAACAATTGTTGTGTTTGTGTTTAACTGCGAAAAATGCCGGATAAACAAGACATTGAGGATTGCAGAGCGTCGCTCGCCTCCGTGTCACAACCGCCCGCCCGCGCGCGCGGCCGCTCCCAGCACGAGGCGCGGCGGGCCCAGCGCGAGGTTGGCGTGTCCGGAGACCGTTTTAAGTGTTCCAACTGTGACTACGTACATGTGAAAAATAAATGCCCGGCGTTCAATACGAAGTGTTTTCGATGCAATAGGTTTGGACATTTTATGAGGTGTTGTAAAAGTAACTATGTTCGCGAAGTATGTTATACATCGGATGAAATGAGTGAGCTAGAAGAATTAACTATTCAGGGGGTGGAAATAAATTCTGTAGATAATAAAGGATGGTTTGAGACTGTGGCGGTGAACGGCGTTCCGGTGTCGTTCAAGTTGGATAGCGGTGCCGATGCCTGTGTAATGTCGTACGACAGTTTTGTTGCAGCGGGCTTTAAGGAGCACATGTTGAACAACACCGGAACGGTGTTACGCGAGGTTAGTAGAAATGTTTTGCCCGTAAAGGGATATTTCACAGCCGAAATTGTGCATAATAATAATGGTAAGAAATATTCAGGTAAAATATATGTTTTAAATATACAGTGCAACAATCTCTTATCACGAGATGTATGTATAGAATTAAATTTAATAATGAGATTAAATGAAATTTCTAATCAAATGGATTGTAGCAATTTAATTAATAAATACAAAACTGTATTTGAGGGAATAGGTCGACTACCTGGCGTACACAGGTTGACTGTGGACGAGAGGGTGCCCCCCGTGGTCAGAAGCTCTAGGAAAATACCTATCAAGCTGAGGCCGCGACTACGGGAGGAACTCGATCGCCTACAGGAGCTCAATATTATTGAGAAAGTGGACGAACCTACCGACTGGGTGTCAAGCATAGTTTTAGTGGAAAAACCGGACGGCAAATTGCGATTATGTATAGATCCTCAACACTTAAACAAAGCTATAAAGCGTAGTCATTTTCAACTTCCAACCCTGGATGAAATTGCAGCAAATTTGTCAGGAGCCAAATTTTTTTCGCATCTAGATGCCAACAAAGGTTTTTATATGATCGCTCTTGATGACGACAGTTCTAAACTTTGTACTTTTGCTACGCCGTTCGGACGATTCAAATTCTTACGGCTGCCATTCGGTATATGTTCAGCTTCGGAAGTTTTCCATAATGCTATAGTCAAGATATTTGCGAGAGAGGGAGTAGAATGCTTCGTGGACGATTTGCTCGTATACGGCAGGACCAAGGAGGAGCACGACGCCCGGCTGGAGGCCGTGCTGCGGCGCGCGCTGGAGCACGGCGTGCGGTTCAACAGAGACAAGTGCGTGCTGGGGGCCGCACAGGTCAAATATTTGGGTCATATTTTCGATCCTACAGGAATACGCCCGGATCCCGATCGGGTGCAAGCGATAAAAGATTTGCCCCCTCCGAGTTGCAGAAAAGAGTTAGAAAGGTTTCTCGGCATGACCAATTACGTATCGAGATTTATAAGACGCTACGCCGAATTAGTAGAACCGATGAGAGGGTTACTGAAACGAAATGTAAATTTCGAATGGAACGAATCACACGGAATTGTCTACGAAAAAATTAAAAAATGTTTATCCGAGGCGCCCACGCTACGATATTACGACCCCAACGAGCCAGTGGTGGTGTCGGTGGACGCGAGCGCGCGCGGGCTGGGCGCCTGCCTGTTGCAGCGCGGCCGCCCCGTGGCCTTCGCCGCGCGCACGCTCACGCCCGCCGAGACGAGGTGGGCGCAAATCGAAAAGGAGTTATTGGCGATTGTTTTCGGGTGTTTTAAATTTCACCAGTTCATATATGGTCATAAAAACGTTCTAGTTGAGAGTGATCACAAGCCACTCGAGGCAATATTTAAAAAAGCACTCAACGACACTCCGATAAGGCTCCAACGGATGCTCTTGAGGCTACAAAAATATTCACTCGAGATAAAGTACGTACCGGGACGATTTATGTTCGTTGCCGACACGCTGTCACGTGCACCCACTGACAGCGGTAGCGCACGCGACCAGGACATAAGCGATGAAGTCGATGTTCATGTGAGTGCCCTTTATGATAATGTGAACTTTAGTGCAGATAAGTTACAATTGATCAAAGAAGAAATCGATAAGGATCCGGGACTCAGTGCTGTTAAGAGCTATTGTAGGTCAGGCTGGCCGCATACTAAAAATTTATTACCAGGGGAAGTCAAACCATACTGGGCAACAAGAGATGAACTGCATGTAATCAACGACGTCATATTTCGAGTCAATCGCGTTGTAATCCCATGCAGTCTTAGAAAAGAAATGCTACAAAGAATACATGAAGGCCATCTCGGCATCGAGAAGTGTAAGTACAGAGCGCGAGATGTGATGTGGTGGCCAGGCATGTCGGGGCAGGTGGAGGCGCTGGTGGCGGCGTGCCGCGCCTGCGCCGAGCGCCGCGCCGCGCAGCCGCGCCAGCCGCTGCTGCCGCACGCCGCGTCGGCGCGCCCTTGGGAAATGTTGGGGACGGATCTTTTTCAAATAAAGAACAAACACTACCTTCTACTGGTAGACTATTACTCCAAGTATGTGGAGGTAATCTCCCTGGCCGACATCCGCAGTGGAACCATAATATCACAAATGAAGGGAGTTTTTGCACGCCACGGAATACCACGAAAACTTGTTTCAGATGGTGGATTGCAATTCACGTCAGCAGAGTTCGCTACGTTTGCTAATACTTGGGAATTTGAACATGTTACCAGCTCGCCTTATTATGCCCGCTCTAACGGGCTTGCTGAAAGAAATGTGCAGACGATTAAAAGGCTAATGATAAAGGCGGAAAGCGATGGGTCCGATCCCTACTTAGCACTATTAAACTTTCGCAATACCCCCGTCACTGGAGAGAGGTATTCGCCAGCCCAGCTTCTAATGGGACGAAGGCTAAACACAAGACTACCCGTAAGCGACAAATTGCTGGTGCCGAAGACACCAGTGCCAGCTACAGTTAAGAAATTGAGAAATACTAAAACTCAAAAAACTAAAAAATATTACGATGCCCGTACTCGACCACTTCGACCTCTTGAAAAAAATGAGCCGGTGTACATCCGGGAACCGAACCCAAACCGCGAATCAAAATGGGTGCCAGCGCGCGTTGATGTCGCTGCGTCACAGCCAAGATCATATTGGGTCAGCACGTCGGATGGCGCGCGCTACCGCAGAAACAGACAGCACATTATATCCACTCCACATAATAAAACACACGGTCCTGTTACACATCACGGAATACCTAGATCAGTCGGAAAATCCTCATACTCACCAAAGTCAAAGTCTCAAAATCAATGTAGGAGGCAAACAGTAAACAAATATGACGAAGATTTCGAGGAAAAAAATGACGACTACAACAATGGTAAACAAACATTTGAACACAACAACAGTACTAGTAAACAAGCATCAACATCAAAACACAACATTAACGTGGAAAAAGCAGCTCAATGTTACGTAACACGCTCCGGTAGGCAGGTTCGTCCACCAGACCGATGGGGCTATTAAATATTATTAAATATTAAGTATTTTATATTTTGTCATTTTAATAATTTATAGCATGTTTTTTATTTTTTTGTAATAGGAGAAGTAATTGTAATAATGTATTGTAATAGTCAACTCACTAAACTTTCATACATTAAAGTTTACTTGATGTTATTGAAATATTATTGGCTTTATAACTGTTAAATATTTACAACTTACAATTGTTAAATTTGCCATGAATTAATGTAAGTAACTATCTTTATGTATCAGTTGTCCAATGCCATGTTTAAGTTTTACTTAGTTTAAAACCTAAACCAAACCAGTCATGCTAGGTTAACCGCTGCATCACTTTGTTTTGTTTCTATAAATAATTATAAATTTTAATATTAAGAAAGAGCATGTTGTATATGTAGGTAGGTATCAAATGCATGATGTACTGAAGTGGAGGGTAATCATAAATAAATCAGTTTTACTTGGGCCGTGATACAGAGCGTTTCATTGTTATGATCCAAAACACCACAAGTTGTATATAAAGTGACGTTCACACCAGCAGAGCTTAACATTCTCCAAACAAATAACTAAGTCTAGTGTCTTAGATAAGGCAACATTTGTGGAAACGCGATTCAGAATTCATGTTCTATTGAATGCCGTGAAAACTACGACTTGAGTAGTCATCGTAGTTTGGCTATTTCTATAGTTTTTATTTTTAAAAAATGAGTTAATTTATTTACCTGTATGTTCCATATCGTTGGAGAAATTCCGGTTGCAAAGGGCAACGGATAGAGGTAGACGAGGAAAGCCGAAAAAAAAACCAAGATGTAAATCTTAAAGCAAGCCAACCATTTATTTGTCTGACGTGTCGTGTCGTGACGCGTCAGAACGCTATTGGTTTCTTATGCAATATGATTCGTGACAGCAAAGTTGCGTCAGTCAACTATAAATCTTGCCATATAAATGTATGCAACTGATTCCGTCCTAACGTATCACGTCACGACACGTCAGACAGATATAAATGCAGCTTCACCAAAAGGACTGTATTGTGATGCGCTTACACTTTGTGTAAACAATTTTCATGAATATAGACACAAGTTACTTGTTTGAAATGAGCATATTTTCGAAAGTAGCAGTATCTAAAAACTCTATAAAACCATGGTGTCTGTGGTGAAGTGCTTCTTTCTAGTTTTTTAACATGTTACCTAATTTAATTTTAGCTTAGATCATGTACTTAGAAGCGCTGTGATAGAGAAAGTAAAAATTTTATCCAGAATTGTTCCTTGAAAATATCTTCTAAAGAGGGTCATGAAAATGAGAAAACCGTTGGTTTTTATGATATTCTTACCTTCGGAGAAGGTACTAAGGCACACGTACCTGTGGACGCAAAGTTCATCTTCAATTTGGAATGGAACTCAGAACTGTTTCTGGTTAAAATTATTCGAAAGTACCTACTAGTACAATTTTGTTGTTTTATTAATATTTTATATTGACTTAACAATTGTTTAATATTTTACTGTAATGCAAACATATTTTTGTAATAAAAATGTAACAAATATTTCCTTTTTTTTATTTACTGAATGAAACAAAAATAAATTATTGAAAGACTTTTTTATTTTTCGTTGTTAAATAATACTTTAAGGTATAAAAATAGTTCAGTATTTACACATACAGATCTAAAAATGACTTTTTAATATCTAAAATAGTTAATTAAAATTATGTCTTACGTAAAATATAAGATTACAAACAATTGAATTTCGTATAGTAAAAATTTCAAAAATAATATCAAACACAACTTAATTAACTTGGAACTTTGTACACTATTTTGTACATTATTATAAATAATTATGGCAATGAAATTGGTAAAAAAGCAACTAAAATAGCGAAAAAATTATAACACAGCGTTTGAAGGTTATTTCGTAAAATTATTAAGTAAGTTCATACGAAGGCGGGATGATAAGTAACTAGCATTTACTATTTAAACACTTTGAATTTTTAAAAATACTGTCTTATTTTTAAATTCATGTCTCTGGCCATCTGTGTTCTAAATTTGAATTTGGTGGCTTGAAAATTTTATTTATTTTTTGTTATATGAAAATTAATTTCGTTAACTATTTTCAAACTGGATAAAATTGAAAAAAAAAGCGGATATAAAGTTTCTTTATATGAAGAGCGTGAAGGAGAAATATATTTATGAAGAGTTACAGAATGTTTTAGGGAAAAATGCTCTTTCTTATGGCACAATAAAATATTGGGTGGCTGAGTTTAAATCCGGTCGTACATGTGTCCAAGACGATGGCCGCCTCGGACGTCTAAAAAGCGTCATGACTCCTGAAAAGGTATCGAAAGTACAAAATATGATTTTAACAGATTGACCATTGAAGTTATTTGAAATAGCTGACACTATAGGTAATTCAAAATGATGGGTACATCATACCCTAAGTCAGAAATTATATATAAAAAAGCTATCCGCCCGTTGGGTGCCGCAACTGCTTATGCACGATCAAAAAAGAATTCAGATGCAAAACTCAAAAGAATGTTTTGACCGTTTTGAGAGTAATAAAGCCAATTTTTCACGTCGATTTGTAACAACAGATGAAACATAGGTTCAACATTGTACGGCAGAATCAAAAATACAATCTAAACAGTAAACTCAATCGGGGTATTTGGCCTTAAAAAAGCTATGGCTGTAAAATCGGCTGGAAAAGTGATGGCTTCCGTCTTTTGGGATGTAAATGGGATTTTGTTAATAGATTACCTTTCCGAAGTTTAAATTATTAAAGGATAATACTACGCTAATCTTTTAGATAAGCTTCATCAATGTATTGAGCAAAAACGCCCAGGTTAAGTAAAAAAAAATCGTCTTCCACCAAGACAACGCCAGGGTTCACACATGTGTAAAAGCTATGGCCAAAAACAACGAATTGAAGTATGTTTTGCTGCCTCATCTACCTTATTCGATTGATCTAGTACCAGCAGACTTCTATTTATTACCTAAGCCCAAAACTTTTTTGGGTAGACAGAAATTTGCCACAAATGACGAAGTCATAGCCGCTGTAGAAGAGTATTTTGCAGGCCTCGAGAGAAGTCATATTATGGAAGGCATTACAGCTTTAGATCAAAAATTATATAAGTGTTTACAGCTAAACAGAGACCCTGCCAAAAAATAAAATCAATTTTATCACTGAAACTTAAGTATTTACTTATTACGCTAGTTACTTATCATCGAGCGTATATCAAAATTGGTTTGCAGTAATATATTTTGTTTTTGATATTTTTCGTCTTTTTTTGAAAAAGTTCACAAAATAATAAAATTCTTCACTAAATACATATTTCAATACTAAATGGCTAAGAAACAGCGAAAAGCAGTCTATGTATCACTCCTGGTCAAGGCACCGAAATCATAGCTCAATTTACATAAACAGACATACAGAACAAAAGTTCAATTCCATTACTTTAAAATATTCTAGATTAGTGCATAAAATAAATAAGGAATGTTTATTAATTAATTACTACATTTCAGATCCTATTATTTTCTACGGGTACAAAATAAAACCTACAAAATTCTCTAATAAGTTATAATACAGTCAGCCGCAGAAACTTAGAGCTTCTTACTTAGGACTTATAGAGCTCAAAATTATCTACAGGCGACTCCACTTTCAAGAGGGTCTGTCTGTAGCTAATTTTGAGAACCACAGCCACTCCTCCATTTTCTTCTGCTGACTGTACGACCACAAAAACTTGGTACGTCATTAATCTTTGTTCGTGCAGATGTGAACAGCTAAAGCCTGTAACTATCAATTATGAAACCACAGATAAGGTAAATTTTGACTCTGTTCAATTGTATAACCACTATACTATAGTAGATGGTGCAAAATTTCATCACATAAAAAATTATATTTCTAATTTATCATAGTTTTTGTAATGGACGTTGACAAAGTATTATAAGTCAAATCAGTACATTGGTAACGAAGCGTAAGCAGTCTTGAGTATAAATATGCCGTCATTGATTGAAGCTAAATGAACATAACACGTTGTCAACATGCATTTAAATTGCGACTCTATTTACATATAACTTAAACTTAGTTTAATTACTAAATATCAGCTGTTGATGTCGACTCTGTAAACAATAAAGAATTTTCAGCTTCAAAATTGAGATCAATCAATAACTAATACCGTTCTGACGCGCCACGGCAAGACACGTCAGACACATAAATTTAGCTTTCTCAACTTGATATTTTGGATTTAGGAAAAAAACTTACAAAATATAATTTAATAAGGTACAAAAGTTTAACTTTTAGGAATAATGGTTTGTTTAAATTAAAGCGAAGTGAGCACGTGCGAAATACGACTAATCAAATTAGTTGAAATCAACCCCGTCCCCTCCCCTTGGTTTCCTTTAATAATGTAATATTTATTTCGTACTCTAAAAACTATAAGTACTTCAGAATTATTATAAAACTAACCTAACCTGACAAGATAGTTTAGAAATACATATTATATCCTGAATAGTTTACTGTTACAGAAATTAAAATCGTCCTCCATAATATGTAATACATAGTTCGAAAAATATTTTCGACGAAGAGACCGTAATACTTATCAATCAAAAATAAGAACATCACGGTTAAAACCAATGCTTTGTTATTGAAGTGGGGGGGACCCTATACACCTTCCGGCCAGAAGTCAGAGCGCAGGAACATCTGATCTGCTGGCGCTTGGCTGGAACTTTGAGTCTAAATAACTAAAATTGTTAGCCTATCGGAGTCGAGCAAGTTGTCCAGCTACCATCAACCTTATTATTAGTGGTATAAAGGTGTGTTTGATTCCACGCCATCCTAGGTGATATTGAATTATTATACATGCTGACTCCAAATTAGGTATAACTTTAATATCGCTGAGGATGGCGCTTGAATCAATTTCCCTTTTATCCGTTGATATAGGTATTTATGTCCTAGACAGTTCAATGTGACGTGGATTTCAACTAATAAACGGGTAAGTTACCATCATAGCAGACCCAGCCCTGCAGTGGGCCGGGGAGGCGGCTCCGGCGTGTCCGGCGAAGGCGGCTTGAATGTGCTGCCCTGTTAAAAAAAAAGTATTTTAGATGCCGAGCACCTTCTTAAGCAATGGGTGAAGCACTTTTGCGCGTATACTTGTATACTGGGGCATACGGGTAAACGGGTAAACGGGCGAGGGTCGGTCAAGGAAGAAAACAACGGGTAAAAACATAAAAGACCGACCTGAGCACCCCCCCAGTGCCCAGCGGGAGAATGCATGCTCCTCTCCCGGCCTTCCAGCAAATGGCTGAGGCAGAACGCTGTGGGTAGATTAAGTCCCCTCCCTACCCCTCCCCTTCTCAAAATTTAAAGCACGCGTTTTTTGTATTGATAATCAATAGAGAAGGGGACTTGTGACCGGGTTTTTTAGTCCGTGCAAGTCGGACACTGTCTGGGCCCTCCATTCCCAGTTCGTCCGAAGGGATTTTTCCCGAGCACAAGTCACCCTTCCTACCCTAAAGTAAAAAACAGCAAAGACTTCGCGTCTTTGGCCCCTCTGGCGACTCATTAAAAAAAAAATGGGGCATCGTTGTCAGCTGAAAGACGTCCCCTGCCGGACATAAGTCTCTTCCCAAACGCCACAATGACCGGTCCTTTCCATATGACTCCTGCGACCTTTACCAGGTCATGTCATCCCGGTACTCTTGTCTCCGACATACATGTATGTATTTATTTATATACGTACGTTTAGAAGTTATCTGGTACCCATAAGCTTTGCATAGTTTGGGACTAGGTTAATTGGTGTCAATCGTGTCATGATTTATTTATTTATCTTGTTGGGGGGCCCTAAACAGTATAATATACTTTTCATCACACTTGCTCGTCAATGGCGTTATTCCATGCCTGTATACTAAATGACAATGGCCTAAATTGGTCTTAAGGGAGTTATGGATTTACGTACAGTTTTTCTACCCAAGGGAGTTCTAACTTTAGTTTTATAATTTGCAAATAAGTCATTTCAGACTAAGGAGGTTTCAAGTCAGCCAACGTTTTATTTATATCTTTAAAACTTAGCTATAACCCAATTTTACAACACAATACTACGCTTATTGCTTTATCTACGCTTCATGAAAATTCGTTATTTTTATATTTTAAATTTATATCAAATAGTTTTGCAATAATTTTAGTAAATATTTTTTTAACATGTTGGCAGAATCTGGCCGTAGACTATTTGAATTCTAAACTAAACACAGTTTATATTATCTATGGTAGATGACTCGAAAAAAGTGACAATCTGTATTGGCGGGTAGCCATTATTTTATTCAATTTAAGCGTTTAGAGACAAAATAATTTTATTTTTGGATTTTTTCTTCGCAATGTGATGAAAATCATTGTGTGTATCACGGGCAGTAAGGGGATTACAAACTCGAGTCATTAAAAGCCTTATAGACTCTCGTTAGTAATCCCCTACTTACGGCCCTAGATGCATAATGTACTATTGCATAATTCCGTTTTTACGTACCTGGAACCCTAAAGCAGCCTCTAGCGGCGTGGGCGAGTCCCCGCCGAGCGTGGCGTAGTCGCCAAACCGCTCCGTCGTCCGACTGCCTTGTATCGTTGCGTAAGTGTTGTCCGTCTGTAACAAGTACAATCAAGGTCAATCGAATTTTCGTTTACGGCCAAGAACCGAAGACTAACCGAAAACAAAACCACCGCAACCGAACCGGAAACCTTAAACCGAAAATTGGTTCGTGGGTATTCATTCGTAGGCATATGACCAAGACGACATCTTATAGTCTCTTTGCAAAGATGAGTTCGCAGTAGGGACTTGTATGCATCAAAGTGTAAATTAGTATCCAGTCGTTATCCAAATCCTTGCGGTTCAAATTAAATAGCAGGCTGGTCCCCTAAAATGTTGATGGTAAGCTACTGCTTCTCATTCTTATTCTTTGGGTCTTGAAGCAAAGCGCGTTCTCTATGGTGCTTAGTCTTTGGAGAACATGGCATCGTGCTTGCCAATAACAGAGAGGTCTATGATAACCAGTCACATCTTACCGGTGCAAATTCAATAACAGGCTGTTCCGGCTGGTCTCCAAAGACATTAATGGTGAATTCCTACTACTCATAGGGGTGCAATTTGGTCTTAAGCCACAGCGGGTTCTTAGTGGTGCTAAGGTTTTCGAAAATACGGCCAAATCGACCTTGCTGGACTTGTGCGTATAACAGAGCTACTTTAAACTAAACTTGTTAAAAGTATGGCCTTGTAGCGACATCTCTTGTCCGGGTGAGCGGTTAGTTCCGAAGGAGTGTTGATGTTTCTCGATGAGAACTGAACATAGATGGCGCTGTATCATTGCATAAGTGATGATGGCAGGAAAATTTGAGTGTAAACTCCTGACCAGTGGTGGTGTAGGGGTAAGCACGCGGTACGGAATGCCGAGGACCTGGGTTCCATTCCCAGCATTGGTCTTTTTTGGAGGTTTCTTTCTGTGCATTTATGTTTCAGTTTGTATTTAGTATGAAATATACGTATAACAGAGGTCTGTGGTAACCAATGCCATCTTACCGGTGCAACTTTAATAACAGGCTGTTCCGGCTGGACTCCGAAGACATTCATGGTGAATTCCTACTATTCATAGGGGTGCAGTTTGGTCTTGAGCCACAGAGGGTTCTCGGTGGTGCTAAGGTCTTCGAAAATACGGCCAAATCGACCTTGCTGGACTGGTGCGTACAACAGAAGTCTGTGGTAACGAATGCCATCTTACCGGTGCAGCTTCAACAGCGGGCTGTTCCGGCTGGTCCCCAAAGACGTTCATGGTGAGCTCCTGCTCCTCGTAGGGCCTCAGCTTGGTCTCGAGCCACAGCGGGTTCTCGGTGGTGCTTAACTCCTCGAGGATGCGGCGCCGAGCCAGGCTGTCGCCTTTACTGGACTGGAGCGACGGAGGTGGAATTACCCTGGAATAAAGAGATGTTTTGTTACAAAAAATTGCCATGATGACCTGATGGTCTGTGTTATCAAAGCGCGTTTAGAAAGGGATTGAGCTCATGTCATTTTTGAACTAATGCATGATATGTCATTGTCAGTGGTAGAGTGTGCAGACAAATGAAATTGTTATTTTAGTAAAAAAACAAGGAAAAAAACATCAAATTATATTACTTAAATAAAATAATTGCTTAAAATGGCCATCAAAGTTTTCAGAAGAACCTTCGTTATCTTTTTCTTTATTGAAATATGTTAGTACATTGCAGATAATTTCTCGGCACCGACCGTTTAATACTTTTTCATCACACTTGCTCGTCAATGGTGTTATTCCATGCCTGTATACTACATGACAATGGCCTAAATTGTTCTTGAGGGAGTTATGGATTTACGTACAATTTTTCTATCCAAGGGAGTTCTAACTTTAGTTTTAAAATTTGCAAACAAGTAATTTCAGACTAAGGAGGTTTCAAGTCAGCCAACGTTTTATTTATTAACTTTAAAATTTAGCTATAACCCAAATTTTACAACACAAAACTTATCTACGCTTCATGAAAATTCGTTATTTTTATATTTTAAATTTATATCAAATAGTTTTGCAATAAATTTAGTAAAAATATATTTTTAAACATGTTGGCAGAATCTGGCCGTATGACTTTTCGAATTCTAAACTAAACACAGTTTACATTATCTATGGTAGATGACTCGAGAAAAGTGACAATCTGTATTGGCGGGTAGCCATTATTTTATTCAATTTAAGTGCTTAGAGACAAAATAATTTAATTTTTGTTTTTTTTTTCCTCGCAGTGTGATGAAAATCATTGTGTGTATCACGGGCAGTAAGGGGATTACAAACTCGAGTCATTAAAAGCCCTCCGCCTTCGGCGTCGGGCTTCTAATAGACCCTCGTTAGTAATCCCCTACTTACGGCCCTAGATGCACAATGTACTATACCACGATTCGTATTTTATACATACCTACTTATTTTTTAACAGCTACGGCAATTTGATAACGCGAAAATAATGTGAATTAGTGACAGATTTGTCAAAATAAACATGATATTAATATTTTTTTATAAAACAAATGACAACATTTAAAGAGAATGGAGTCCAAATATGCAAAGGATACTCTGTAAATTTAATAATTCTATTACTAATAAGTGTCTGCACTTATGAAGATATCAAAGATTGACTTATGATTATATTTAACCCTTTCAACGCCACGCCTCGCCAAAACGTAAACCTGCTTTGAATCTTATGTCATTGTGTCAAGATCACTTTGACAATGTACATTGTGACACCTATATGTGTCGTTGGCGTTGAAAAGGTTAATCATTTGTAAGTACTGTTGTGTTGTGCTAACGGTACTCTCGAATCCCGTTGTTATTTTGATTTTATAATAAGTAAGATCAGCGCCGTTCGCAAGACATGCGGTTTGCTGATTTGGGATCATTTCGTGACATGCCCGTTTTTATTTCCCTTTTTTTTCATATCCCCAAAAGGTATCACAAATTGAATTTCAATATTTCATCCATTATTTGCGTACATAAGTCCGAACTCCAAAGGTATATAGAATAAGATACTTTTTTACGGGAAATTAGACACCAAGCAAACTATGCCAAAGTTAGGCTAATATGACAAACTACTTAACTCGGTGTACGCATGTAATGCTATTTCAATTACTGGCAACATAATATGTAGGTATAAACGTCATGAACAGCCGTTAATATTCAGTGGACCGAAGTTCGTTTGTACGCCAAAAAGTGACGTAATTTAGGCTAATGTGTTGCTAGTTAATTCCAAGGATTTTAAATTAGAAAAACGCTTCTCATTTACAACTTACCAATGTTTGAGGCATGCGCAGACGACAATGAACGTGACAATGCCAGTAAAAAGCACTATCAATAGGGCTATAAGCGCTGCCAGAGCTGGGTCGAAACTGTCAGGAGCTGTAAGAGAAGTTCATTTCAAAGTCAAAATTAGTTTATTCAATTAAAACAGTTTTTGGCTATAAACAACCTCACCTCACGCACAATAAACTATTTACGTTTATTGTATGTTGTGATCGGAAAGGTGATAATCCTTTGACCCGCACTGACAGTTAGTTAATGTGACAAGGTTTTATAGTGGCCTAGGAATCAAATTGGTTGACTGTACAACATTCAATATCACCCAGGATGGCGTTTGAATCAATTTGCCGTTTTGAACCGATGGATGGAAAATTTGGGACATTTTTTCTTATCATTAAATAACGCTTTTTATGCCGAGGAAAATTACCTCATTAAAAAAAAGTTGTACGCTTTTTATTGAATGCCCTTTAGTACCTATTGATCGATGACAATAATAGTTTGAAACATTACCTTTAGCAGTAGCACTGGCAGCCATGAGCGTCTCGACCCCATACTCTTGGTAGACGTCTTTGAGCTCGTCGTACTTCGAGTCCACGGTTTCTAGAACCTTCTCCACGGGCAGCACTTGGTAGGACACCGGGTCTACTGGCAGCAAGTGGATCTCGCACCTGTGTGGCATTTAATTATTCGATCAACAATTAATCACCGTACTAATCCATGCGAGTGTTTGGTATACTACGAAGTACAAAATTCGTTCGGGCTCCCGCTCACAGTAATAGTAGTTAATACGAGAGTGAGCGAGACGGTACGATACAAACTTCGATTATCAGAGTAGCCTCTCTGTCATCAGTATTTGGTGGAGGTGCAGGGATATTTTTACATAGTACAATAAGTCTTTTATGCGGGTTTGCGAGGATCAGAGCTAATTAACACCGGGTTAACAGCTAACCCAGATTAAGTAATGTTTAAATGTAAAAAATAATAATACCGAAGCAAGGTTTAACAATCTATTTTTTACCCTTGGGACGTGCAAGTTGTCATACACCCTGCTAAGCAAATACAAAATGTAGAGGATGCGATGGATCAGTTCGATTGGCAGGCTTGTACGGGAAGACGGAAGAACTGTCTGTTTGTAGGTCTCCTTTAGATGGCTGAAAATCTGGTAAAAATCGATTGAGGGTGGTTAGCTAAAAATCAAGATTATTGGAGAAGGTCAATGTCTAGTCATAGTCATATAACTATAGTACCTAATATAGTGTAGTTTCCCCAGGTGGGCACGTCATCCAGCTGATTATGATAAAAAAGCTCTCACATCTTACGTCACACACCATGTGCAAAATGATGCCTGCTGGCAGCGACAAGTCCGATTCCGTTGGCAACGGCATATACTATCCAAACTAGAGGCCTTTATTGTCTAACGCGCGGATACTCTCTATCGCATGCACTACCTTTTTCTATCACCATCTTACTCCATTTGACAGAAAGAAATACTTAATAATTATATAGCAGTGATACAGCGCCATCTATGTTATACCCTCATTGAGAGACTTCAACACTCCTTCGGAACTTTAACAAGTTTGATAAAGTATCTTTTTGTATTTATAATTTTTATTTTTCAACTTCATTTTTATTACTTTTACGGTCATCCCGTGAAATCCATATACTTCAGTTTGTACAAACTGAAATATGGATGCACAGAAAAACCCCTAGAAAAAAGACCAGTGCAAGAAAGAAATAGTTACATCAAGCAAGCACCCGCGCGTAAGACAATAGCGTACTGGTGGAGGTGTGGGGATCTACTTACCAGTCGTCATACAGCCTGTCAGCGTGCACTAGGTGGAGTCTCCTAGCGGGCACAAGCAGGGCTCCGCTGGCGGCGGCGAGGCGGCGCGGCACGCTCGCCGGCCGCGCGCAGCCCCGAGACACCACCATGCGTATTAGAGACGCGCGATCCGTTATCCAAATCTAGTAAAATGTCAACGCAAAGTTTTAAGTGTCATACATAATTTAAGTCACACATTTAGGGGGAGGGGAGGTCACGGAGATTTAAGATGTAAGCGCAGGAACTAGAATAAAATTTTCAAATTAAGTATGGCGTCTAAAATAAATATAATAATTAAAATATTTCCAATTAATTTTGTCACACTTTTATACAAATTCAAATCAGTGAATTAAAATGTTTTTCATCTAACTAACTATTAACTAATCAATTAAAAAAATATATTTTTAAGAATGCAGCAGGTAAAATAATGTTAATATAAGCAAGCGTAAAAATATTTAGTTTTAGGTCACTAGATTATAATTTTAAATTTTATCAATTATATTATTAATTAATTAAATCATCTAATACCGTTAAAAGAGCAATTCTTGGATATTTATTTGATCTCATAAACGGCACTAACCATTTAGATGAAATTTTCTATGTGGGGGTTTTCAGGAATGAATACTAGATTTAGGTTAGTTATTTCTGGGGTAAAGCAGTTTTCGAGTTTTAGCAAAAAGAAAAAACTTTGAGCAGCTACTAAAAGATAATTAAATTTATTTGAGACAGCTTGCCCGATTTGTCTAAGGGCCTACGCTAGCTGACGCGGATTACCCGGAACGGACGCCCGTCGTGCGCGCGTCTAATAAGAAATTGTATGAACAGCGCTAAGTGGCGCGGGCGCGTGCGACGGATTTTCGGTACATTTTAGACCCGCGAGCGGGCGCACGCGGCGGGCGTCCGCGTCAGCTAGCGTAGGCCCTAACAATTTTTGTTGTGTTCATAACTGTCTAGATAATTGAAAGTGGGGAACGGGGAATATGGGCCTATGTAGTATTAAGTGATTATGCTTACATAAACTTGCGCTTTGGCTTCTCTGTGCGGCGGGGCTAGCTCCCGTGCGATGATGTCAAGAACGAAGCGGTCCTGGTTGTACTCCGCCATGTAATGTGCCGTCATTAGTACACCTGCAAAAATAGTTGATTGTACAACAAGCGCATAAAACACGCTGTTATTCCACGAGATGTTTATGTCCCACGCGTACCTAGGCGAGGGTGGGTAGTTATATCGAGAGTAAAATGAATATATGCTCTTCTTTTCACTTCGATTGCAATAAACAGCAACATAGTAAATAAAGCTTTTGTTTTTCATGCATTTCCGTTTTATGAAACTTAATTGCCTACTGCCTAGTTTTATTAATTTAGATTGCTTGGCAGACATCGCTCCGAAGCCATAAGGCCGCCTTTTTACTCGCCATATGTATAAATGAATTTTCCATGAACTTGTTATTTTGTATTATTTTCTATGTTTGTACAACAAAGAGTCATTTTATGTAGCCTACATCTAATATATAAAAATCTCGTGTCACGGTGTTTGTTACCGAACTCCTCCGAAACGGCTTGACCGATTTTTATGAAACTTTTTTCTCTGTATTCGGTAGGTCTAAGAATAGGTCGTAGGCTATTTTTTTATACCCTATTCTTCGCGGATGGAGTCGCGGACAACAGCTAGTTCAGTTAATTAATTACTGTTTGTGTTTGCTTGACTGGTTGCTGTGTCGCGTTTTTTTGCTAACATTATTGTATCTATATAATTGACAACATTTCATATTTCTAAGACTATAATTTGATTCGTTCTGTGTATTCTGTTTGGAAAGAGAAAGACGCTGATAGTTTTAAATTTTCACTAGGATTAATAATTAATTTGTTACAATTTTTTAAAGATGTGCTTATTCTAAAAGAGCGCAACGATAGAATAGATCCATTACTTTTGTCTAGTCTCTATTAAAAAAAAGTGATGACGTAAATTTGACGTTATGGTTGTTATCTAATTTAAAATTATGACAGCTCTTTTTTCTAGTGAAAAGGGTAAAGGAAACATATCTATTCTGTGGATGTATTTGTAAGTACATATATGTTTTAAAATTTGTTGTATTTTTTTAAATATGGAGAAATAAATTATAATAAATATTTTTCCGTGTTCAGGAGGCGAAACTCTTTCGATTCCTGCAGTAATTTTCAGGTGTTAAAAAAATGAAAGGTTGTCAATTAAGGAAACTATAGGTCTATTTTCTACTCATTGTTTTATGGTTACTATTGTACCAATGTGACTGTTTGTTTCTTTCTGAATAAATAAATAAAATAAATAAATAAATATTTAGCCTTAATGAAGAATGAGAAGAGAAGAGAATGTTAATTGATATGTACAGTCAAGTGTAAAAATATGGGTGCACACCACAACTTGCTCATAAATATGTCCCATAGGTCTTATGTCGTCGAATTAAGCTATAGTATGTAACGATGGGAGGATTAAATCGATACTTATTTTTGCACTTGATCGTACATAGGAGCTCAGGTTTGATCCAGTCGTTTTTATCATGTCTATAACATCAGGGGCCTGTTGCATAACAAAGTACAAGTAATATTACAAGCGGAACTCTCGCTTCAGTTATATTAACTAGAAAGGGAGTTCCGCTTGTAATATAAGTTGTACTTTGTTATGCAACAGGCCCCTGGTCATAATTGTTTTCAATATTACAAATGGCCGTTCTTGTAATACTGACCTTCCTGAGTAATATTGAAAGGCGACGGGACCACGCTCCCGCTGGATTGCGAGGCCCCAAACTTGTACAGGTTGGAAGCGGCCACCATGTACACTAAGGTCCCGTTTTCATCCAAGTCCGGGTCTTCGGCAGCCACGGAAAGAATGGCTTCGTTGATCCGGGCCGTATGCTTTATACCTGTAACGATATGTTTTAAATCATTGACCGTCCATTTTCAAAAATTATAGACCACCAATTTCTAATTTTAGTTGTGCCTGAGTATGTCTACCTTGGTCAGACTATACAACTCGGTAGAAACAACTTTGAGAAAGAGGCTAATAGGCGAATACAGTTGGGCTGGGCTGCTTTCGGGAAACTTCGGCATATCTTGTCGTCAGACATCCCTTAGTGCCTAAAGACGAAAGTCTTCAACCAGTGCGTCCTACTAGTTTTAACCTACGGAGCCGAAATGTGGACCTTGACAGCCAGCCTTGTGGAGCTTGTGGGCTAATTCATAAAGTCAAGGTTGCTCAGTGAGCTGTGGAGAGTGCAATGCTAGGGGTTTCTTTGAAGGATAAAATCCGCAATCACATTATCCGACAAAGGACGAAAGTCATCGACATTGCTCAAAGAATTAGTTCGCTGAAGTGGCATTGGCCTGGCCACGTCTGTCGCAGGGCTGATGAGCGGTAGAGCAGACGAGTCCTCGAATGGAGACCACGGACGGGGAAACGTAGTGTAGGGCGTCCTGAGGCACGGTGGACGGATGACCTTAAAAGGGTCGCTGGGCGGCGACAGAGTTTTGTGGCGCGCCATGGAAGAGGTCTATGTCCAGCTGTGGACTGCTATAGGCTGGTGATGATGATGATGATGAATTTCTAAAGCAGCAAACGCACTGATAGCCTGTAGCGGGGCAGTGTGGTGCGGCGCGGTGCATCGCCGGTTTCGCGGAAAGCAAATGCGGTCCAAAGAACGTCGCACTGAAAAAACCGGGCGGCAACTGCGCGAGAAGGCGGCGCGATGGCAGTGTGTGTGACATGTCAAGAAATACCTATTTAGTTTTTCAGTGATTACATTGTTAGAACAAAAAACCGAGTGTGCTTTAGACCACACGACTGAAGTAAAACTTCTTCAGCTCTAAAGTCCGCACGGTCAGGACGCGTGTCTATACAAAATCACAGAATAAGAAATAGTACTAACGTACAGAAGGATCACTCTCGAACAAAAGTCAATTTTAGGAATAAAAACTTGCGTACTCTTACTGCTTGCACGCGAAATTGAAACTTATCGTGTGATACGAGCGTTCATATTCCGTTGGGCACCGCTGATCCGAAACCAAGGGCACAGGGTCTCCACTCGCCGATATTTGGTAGGTTTATAAATCAAGAAAGATAACAACAGTGTGTATTAATTCAGTAAACTACCTTTAGTAAGTAAGTAAGTTATTTATAAGATCGTTTACAAGTCATTGTTTGTTGAAAAATCACAGAAAAAAAGATGCTTAATTACGCGCGACGCGGCTAGCGTGCGAACCCAAGGCCGACTGACAACCTACTGCCATACTCCTCCCCGGGAGCGCCGGCCGAACATACCTAAACTGCGGAGTGAAACACCCCTGACAAAATATATAGAGACCGACAATGTTGTTCATACATAATGCGGGCTGCGTTCAATTTGACCTGACCGCGACCGCAGAACACATCCAGTGTGACAAATCCTTTATCCATAATTTGTACGCTAAATGAAATTTTCCAAAAAATATCTTTAGATTTAGACCAACCAGCGTAGTAGACTTTCTCTGGAAACTTGGGCTCGTTGTCATTCTCGTCCAAAATCTTGATGCGCACATTGGTGACGCTGGTCTCCTGACCCTCAGTGCTGTTGTCTACTGAGTTGAAGTCGGCAGCCGCTCGCTCCAGGATCGGATTGTTGCTGGCGTATAAGGTGAGCGAGTATTCTGCTTGCTTCTCTCTGCAATTAACACCGTATGGTTTCAACCTCGTAAGGCTCATGTCAAATTTTCACTATAATAATTTGAAACTTATTGTCTGTCGAGAAAAGTTGGCATTTGGTTTGACGTAGGTATATACTAAATTAAGTATATCATCAGCTTCGTTTTTTTTAGCATTAGAAAGAAGGTAAGTGATCTAGACATGTCTTTTTATTGGGAACGTATCAAAATTATATAAAGTTTAAAACGAATAATGGACGAAATACATAACGGTCATAATATATACTAAAATTTTCTATGAAACTATTGATAAAACGAACTTTTTTAATCGTGTAATCTACAGATTGGTTTAGGTTAGGTTAGGTTTATTTTATGAAAATTCTGTAAAGTTGAGAATTTCCAAGAAAATTGCATTATATCAAATGACCATTATGTATTTCGTCCATTATTAATTTTAAAATTTATATATTTTGATACGTACCCCATTTTATTGTAAAACCCTTTTGAAAAATCATCATCCCAGCCTACTCAGACTGAGAGAGCTTGGGCCGTAGTTCCCACGCGGGCCCAGTGCGGATTGGGAACTTCACACACACCATTGAATTTCTTCGCAGGTGTATGCAGGTTTTCTCACGATGTTTTCCTTAAAGTTTACCACTGACAGATGGTTTGCCTTCATTTCATATTCAACTTTAACGACCTACGAATAAAACCAATTTTAGAATACTGTTACCCACGTTTGCAGATTTTGTAATAGCTACTTTATTTATATGGTGTTAAAGTTGGAAATGAAACGAAGGCAAGCCATCTGTCAGTGATAAACTAAAAGTAAACGTATTGTACATACTCCAAAGTAGGAAACTCACCTATCAAAAGTGATGTTAGCCCTGATAATGCCTTGCGTCCTATCAAGCAAGAAAGCGCCTTCTTGGTTGCCCTCCAATATGTGGTAGTACACCTTTCCGTTGTCACCAGAGTCGTTATCTACCGCTTTTACTGTACCTGTGGAAAATACTTTCTCTTTAGAAGTGTGGAAGAGTGTGTTACATATCAAACTTGTTAAAGTTTGGATTGGTAGTGACATCTCTTGTCCGGGTGAGCGGGTAGTTCCGAAGGAGTGTTGAAATCTTGATGAGGGAATAACATAGATGGCGCTGTATCACGCAAGTGATGATCAAACACCGGATTGACGGGTGCAAATCTGTACTGACGTTTAATAGTGCGAGGACGCATTCAACTAATTTTATTAGTTGATATCGATAAAAATTACGTACAAACGTTGTGTAATTTTAAGTATTTGAATTAAGAAGAATACAGAAAAATAAACTTTTTGAGGAATTAACTTCTTTAATATTTTATATAATTTTCATAACATACGATCAACATTTCTTCCTCGTTTTCAGACTTTAATCTTCATCGCTTGGGCGATAATATCCATTTTCGCCAACTAAATGACCTGTCTAGATCAACTGTAGAAATTGGAGTAAATTCAAAGAATTTATAATGTTGATGAATTTCTCCTGTATGACTCAGTTCTATTTCTTTTCCGGATACCAAATCATTTAATGTTTTTACAGTTGAAATGCAGACGTTTTTCTCTAACATTATTTGAAGTTTTATGTGAATAATTTTACCCTGAGAATGAAATAGTTGCGATAAGTATAAATAAATGAAGGAAGTTTGCACATAGTTACAAGTATTCAAACTTAACTTACTTATGATAATGATGGTTAAAAATTGTTTTTTATCGATGTCGATAAACTTAATCGATTTTTAATTAATCACTAGCACTGGTACATTTTTGCCCCCGTCAATCCGGAGTTTGGTGATGATTTAACAGATTGACATATGGATGTATAGGAAAAATTCGTGTCTAGATTCCTGACCAGTGGTGGTGTAGGGGAATGGCACACGGCACGGAATGCTGAGGACCTGGGTTCGATTCCCAGCGCAGGTCTTTTTTCTGGGTTTTTTTTTCTGTGCATCCATATCTCAGTTTGTATTTAGTATGAAATATAAGTGTGGAAGAGTTTATTTTGGATTTTATATCTGAGTTAGTAAGATACGACCGCTTTAGCCTAGTTGGTAGTGTACCCTGCCTACGAAGCAAGAGGTCCTGGGTTCGAATCCCGGTAAGGGCATTTATTTGTGTGATGAGCACGAATATTTGTTCCTGAGTTATGGATGTTTTCTATGTATTTAAGTATTTATTTATTTATCGTCGTCTAGTACCCATAGTAAAAGCTTTGCTTAGTTTGGGACTAGGTCGATTTGTGTAAGATTGTCCCCTAATATTTATTTATTTATTATTTATTTATTATATGAAAGGGAGAAATTTACAGTAAGTGAAAGTCAACGTGCACGCTACCTGGGTTCGACTACTGCTGCGGCGAGGATGTTCCCGTGGGATAAAGTCACTTTTAGAGTCACAGGACAGAAATTCAACCGCACGCGAGCACGTATCATTTGTCTGTCTTAGTCAGTGCATTACTAGAGAATAGAAGAGGGGCCAGCGGGTGACGGGGGCAAGGCACCTGAGATGGTTAATTTTGAACAATATCCTTTGCTAAAATTCAATATTGGTAAAATCGGGGAAACCCATAGAAGGGTGGAAACTTTTCACAATCTATTTCATGATTATTCCTTTAGCTGATGTACGGAATGTCAATATAACATTGAATAGGTTTCCGCCATGGTACGCAATTAAATGAAATTGTATGTCCCACTGCAATGCTCAGGCCTCCAGCCAGAATGAGAGAACTTGGGCCGTAGTTCCAACACAGATCATTGAGGTCCTGCGCAAAATTGTGCACCGGTTTCCTCACGATATTTTACTTTATTGTTAATTTCAAATGTAATTTCGTACATAAATTGCGAAAAACTCAGAAATGCAACCCGGGCTCAATTCCACGATCCTTTGTTTGAGAAGTCGTAGGTGAAACCACTAGGTTATCTCGACTTTTCTTGTTCGACTGTACTGTTCTGCGTACTGTTTTTCTGTCTTCTTAATAGAACAATATACATCCATCATCATCAACTTGGCGCAGGACCTTGGGGAGGCCTATGTTCAGCAGTGGACCTCTTTCGGTTGAATTGATGATGATGATGATCATCAACTTGGTCATCATCACCATCAGCCTATATTCGTCCACTGCTGGACATAAGCCTCTCCCATGGCACGCCACTGAGCACGATCCTCGGCCACTCTCACCCAGCACTTGCCAGCCGCCTTGCGAAGATCATCGCTCCACCGAGTCTGAGGACGTCCCACGCTACGTTTGCCGATCCGTGATCTCCACTCAAGAACTCGTCTACCCCAACGGTTATCGGTTCTTCGGGTTATATTGCCAGCGTGCTAATGCGGTGGGCTATGTCGATAACTTTGGTTCTCTGTCGGATCACTTCGTTACGAATTCGATCAACTTGGTAATGCAGTAAAAACCTATCCTTACCAACAATGACGCCAGCGGGCCGGTTCTCCATGACACTGAAGGTGTGCTGATGCTGCAGGAATCGCGGAGCGTTGTCGTCATCATCAGCGAGCACCACCGTGAGGATGCGGAGACTCTCGAACTGTGCCGGTGTTCCGTTATCTACTGCTGCTATCACCAGCTGCAGAAGAATTTGAAGTGCACTTAATTTCTGGTTTTTATTATACACGAACTTTCGCGTTTTAAAGCCACTGATGATTTTATTGCTTTTTGAGTTATTATTTACTTTTACAGGACTGACATAAAAAGCAGAGTTAACATGTAAATTCAAATTTAACTTTTAAGTACTAACATTATTTTCAGGCTTAGGTATACTAACAAAAATGAGATCACTGTTATCTTAATGAAATAAATAAATAATAATAATAATAATAATTTGAGCAATAGTTTGAGGGGCCCATTTAGTGAATGGCGAGTCACCGCCTACCAAAAGTTCAGTTTATGAGATATTGAAATGGTAGGTGTCCGTTATCTCACTCCATAGCCCAACCCCAACCCCATAGCCAATTCCATGTCGCTTCCTACCTGGCAATAGTTTGGCAACTGTGAAGGACTGTCCGCTAGCACATCCCCATGGTGTATTAAGGGATAGACCTCCGTAGTTGCGCCCATCTAATTTATATTATATGGTACCAAAGGCCTCTTCATGTTGGCTTCGGCCCCATGAATGCCTTTCAAATGACCGGGTCCCCATGGGCCCGTGATCGGAAACCCGTACCAACATAATAATAAAACTCACAAAGTCATTTTGTAAGTTTTTGTAAAAAGATGCCTGCTGGGGTCTTCCCATCGAGTTACGACCTGGGTGCCTTTAACCTTTTCAACGCTCTGTCAAATACAACAGCTCTCACTCATACGCCGAGACATCGGAATGTCAAACGCGAAGTTGAACCCTACAGAAACGCATGTAGGTAGATATTGCTCTGCACGCCGTGACTGATATATCAGTCGTTGGCGTAGAACCGCGGTGCTGATATATGTGTCGTTGGCGTCGAAAAGGTTAAGAGGCGAGTGTACAATTTTCTGCAAGGCCGACAACGCACTGGTATCGCGTAAGGCGCTGCGAGTGTCTATGGACAGTGGTGTTCATTTAACATCAGGTGACCCACTAGTTCGTTTGTCTGGCCTCTCTAACATAAAGAAAAGATAATTTTATAGATGTTTTTCATATTTCTCTCACCTGGTACTCAGATTTGTGCTCCCTATCCAGGAACGTCTTGGTCCTCAGTTCCCCAGAGTCTTGGTCAAGGCTGAACTCTTGCGTCTCGCTCACTCGCTGGTTGTCCACCTTGAGGAAGTAGGACACACGACCGTTCTCGCCGCTGTCCTCGTCCGTCGCCTTGATTGTGGTTATTAGGTAGTCAGCTTGGGCTGCGTTCTGAGAAAATAATTTAAAGAGTAAATCGCCAATAACTGGCCACTTCAAACTAAAAATGAACTCTATTCACCCATAATAGAATTCATTTTTAGTATAAGGTGTTAATTACTGGCCACGTTGTACTAAATTGAATTCTGTTAGTAGGGAAACAGAGTTAATTTTCAGTATGAGGGGGCCAGTTATGGAAGGGTGGCCCTAGCCAGTTATTGGGGTTATTGACGTAAGAAAATTCGAGACTGACCATGCGAGAGGCGTTTCCAAAAAACGCTACAAGTTGGCGCTAGTGTATTTGCCACATACTGGCATGATAACTGTCTATATAGTGTCCTCATCATTACTCATCAATTTACGATGTTTACCGTGACAGTATGTAAACCTATGTCAATAAAAACCCTATAGATATTGCAAGTGTCACTAGGATCTTCGTAAAATGGCTACTTACCTAGTAGATGAGAGACGTCAAAATAGACTGACTTTAACTATTATTATAAATCATTCTTCAGTTTGATAAACTATACAGGGTTATTTGTAATTCACTAGCATCCTTTTAACCCTAAACTCCTACCACTTAAACAAATGTTTTTTGGTTTACGGCTTTTGTCATAACTTAATATTTTTGGTGTAATAACGTTTTGAAAATTTGAGACTAAGGCTTACTGTCCACGGCGGCGTCATTTGACGCTTGCATGCAACCTACAAAAGACGACAGGCGTATTTTGCGTCCTAGGTGTGTCCACGTAATCGTCATCCAAGCTACAAAACGGTTAGTTCTTTCAAGTTTAGCATCGCGAGAGCTCGTGTTTTCATTGTGAAAATGTCAAGTGATGATGAAGATGCGATTAAGTATAACATACCTACAACTTTATTAGAAGACGATGATTGTATTGGTTTCATCCATACATCGAAAAAAATATTAATTGTAGATTGTTTGCTGCTGCAAAAGAGTTATCAGAGGATAATTCTGTATTTCAATTCTGTATTAGACAAGGATACTGTTCAATTATGTTAACAAAATTGGTTGCTGTGGCCACCATTTTGCAAAATAAGCACGTGTTTGCGTCTTGCAATACGCTTGAGTGCTGACATGCCGCTGCACAAGCTACATGACGAACGTCTGACGATACGCAAATGCGACGCTGCCGCTCCGTGGACACAGTTTCGTTTCTTTCTACGCAAGATGCATGCAGTCGGCACGCAAGCGTAAAATGACGAAAGCGTGCGTCTGACGTGCAGCTACGTGGACAGTAAGCCTAACTCTTACTTTTACGATATGCTGTGCCGCATTCATTGCCCGCCACGACCGCGGCGCGTGACCCCGCCCTCGAATTTCATAGAGTACGAAGTTGTGTTAGAAGTATTTATTTATTATTATTTATTTGTATGGAAAAAAAGTGCTCCATTTTAAAAAGTCGTAAATCAAAAAACATTTGTTTAAGTGATAGGAATTCAGGGTTAAAAGGATGTCAGTGAATTACAAATAACCCTGTAGATATTTCAGTGTTTATGAACAGCACAGCTAGCACATGTCAAGACAACTAAGTTTTTTTCTTAAGCATGGATTATATAAAAAAAATGTACTAGTAAAAAGTAATACAGCTAAACCATTGAAATGAGTCGTCGCCCGCGCGGTACAGGGGCTGGGGGGGATGATGACAAAGAGGGCCGGGCCACTGTACCGCGCGTGTGAGGACTCATTTAAACAGTCTAGTAATAATAGTTACAAGTATGATAACAATGACTTACCTCAGGTATCTCCAACTGCCTTTGATCCGGTGGTGGCAGCACGAACGCCGGACTGTGTTTGTTGACGCTAAGCACGGTGATGTCTACACGGGCGGTGTCAACTCGCCCGGCGCCGGCGCCGTCCGTTCCGGTCACGGTCAGGTGATACGTTGTGTTGCCGACGACTGGCGCCGCTGGGTAGATGATGCCAGTTGTTGGGTCGACGGTGAAGGTACCTGATGAGAGGAGATTAGCTTTTAACATACACACATTATGCAATCGATAGAGAAGTAAAACCGGATACATAGTATAATAAGAGTAGGTACAAATCTGAGTGCAAATTATTAACCTTCTGTTTTATTAAATCTTCACTTCATTTACAAATTACTAAAGGTTGCCTGAAAGAGATCGCTTTAGAGCGATAAGGTTACCTATTGCTTATCTTGTATTTTTTCCATATTCTTGTTTTTCTCTATGGTTTTCTTTGTGGTGTACAATAAAGAGTCATTGTGCTGTATTGTACTATCGGTTCTGAATTGACAACATTTCATATTTTTAAGACTAATAATTTGATACGTTCTCTGTATTCCGTTTGAAAAGAGAAAGACGCTGATAGTTTTAAATTTTCACTAGGATTATTAATTAATTTATTAGTTTTTTTAAGATGCGCTTATTCTAAAATGGCGTAACTCCAAAACTACCACACAAATTCACACAATAGATCCATTACTTTTGTCTAGTCTCTATTAAAAAAAAGTGATGACGTAAATCTAACGTTGAGGTTGTTATCAAATTTAAAATTATTACAGCTCTTTTTTCTGGTGAAAAAGGCAAAGGAAACATATCTATTCTGTGGTAGTCTTGGTAAATTCAGATATTTTTTTTAATTTCTTGTATTTTTTTAAAAAGGTATGGAGAAATAAATTATAATAAATATTTTTCCGTGTTTAGGAGGCAAAACTCTTTCGATTCCTGTAGTAGGTAATTTTCAGGTGTCAAAAAAATGAAATCTCGTCAATTAACGCTTACCTGGTACGCTCTGCTCCGTGATCTGATATTCCACCTTTCCGTTGACCCCCTCGTCTTTGTCTTCGGCGAGCACTTGCAATATGGCGGCCGGCGGGTTCTGCTGTAGATTCTCCGATATAGTGCTCTTGTATACGCTTTGTGTGAACGCAGGCGCGTGGTCGTTGATGTCGACTACTTTTATGTGCAGCTGTGGATGGAAAATGACTGTCTTCATTTTTTGAGCTTCCAAGTAAGTGAACTGGAGACTTTTTTCCGAATATAATTTGTTTCGGCCCTACGGTCAATGGATACACGGATCTTTATATGAGCTTTTGCTATCAAACATCTCCAGGCGTTGATTTTAGGCATACAATATTCTGCCATTTTTGAATTCTGTAATTCTTTTAACTGATGTCTCATTGTAATGTACCCTTGAAGTACAGTAAATCTTTTATATTAAATTTCTGGGTTTTATTTAAATATCAAAGCCACATCATGTACCCTTATCACTACATAGTATAAAACAAAGTCTGTTTGTCTGTCCCTATGTATGCTTAGATCTTTAAAACAACGCAACGGATTTTGATGCGGTTTTTTTTAATAGATAAGATTGATTCAAGAGGAAGGTTTATATGTGTAATACAAGCATAATTGCACCCGTGCGAAGCCGGGGCGGGTCGCTATTACATAGTAATTTAGGATTTGGGTTGTTCAAGTTGAAGTTAAATATTAGTAAATAGAATATTAAGCTTACTAATGTCAAAATTGTTCAATTTTATGTGCACACGCACACGCACACGCACACGCACACGCACACGCACACACACACACACACACACACACACACACACACACACACACACACACACACACACACACACACACACACACACACACACACACACACACACACACACACACACACACACACACACACACACACACACACTACCACAACCAGTTTAATGACCATAATATTTATATTTCTTTTCTTTTGTGTATTTACTTAAATTTTAGTTAAACTTTTGTATTAATTTTGGAACTAAATCACTTTGTTTACGGAGGGGGGCGTTGCTACCTGCGACACAGTTTTTAACTTCTGCGGGTGACATCGTTTTTCATATTTTGTAATGCACCTAATTGTTACTGTTCCAAATAAAGATTTATTATTATTATTATTATTAAAAGTTACAAAACACCAATATGAGATGGCGTTAGTGTGTGAACCACATACCGGGACGCTAGTAGTCTTGCGAACGTGCGGCGGCGCGCCGTCAGTCGCCGCTGCGCGCAACCAGATGTCGCTAGTCGTTTCGCGGTCGATGTCAGCCCCCTCTGCCACTGTCACGACGCCTGTGTGAGGATCGATGCTGAACAGGTTCGATAGTTCGCCGGTCAGACTGTAATAAACCTCACCGTATGGACCTGGAAAAAATATGTGAGTTGATAAAAGGCCATTATGGGTTACACCTACACAGCTAAAGAAACAAAATTTGTCTCTCCTGTGGACATAAAATTAGCGACTCCGAGTCAGAAAATTTAAGATTTATTTGAATGAGCCGAAAGTTTGGCAGGCGTCCCACACACTGATGTAGACTTTACTAAAAATTTTGGCTATAGACCCTTATCTTTTGCCATATCCACAGGAGAGACGCGAACCAAAAAATGTGTATGACCATTTTAGATTTTAACCCTTAATAAGGTAGAGGCAATTTAGCGACCACATTCATTGAGTTGGAAATTCAACCTTATTAAATTTACTATACGTCACAATTTCCATTGTAATTATTGAAAACACGACTAAGTTTAAAAATATCCTTTGGGAGGTATGTATTAGATTGCTGCTTTTGATTATGTGGTAGTATCCTGCAATAAATGGGGCCTTATTATGCGAAAACTAATTGTTTCATAAATTTTTGGCGCTGCAGTATAACTAAACTCCCACAATAACGCTCGCACCGTCTATTATGAAGCTTTTCATCGATAAGGAACCACAGCATTGACAGTTACAAGGCTAGCGTGAATCGGCGAGCGTTCCAATATAATTATATTGGCAACATAGTCCTTCACCGCAAGCATCGAGGCTACCTGCTATTGGAGTTTATGACGTAGACTGTGAGTCGACTACATCTAAGGCACTCCGGAGTAGAGAGCGAACTATTGTGAGTTCGTCTAATTTACCTTCATCTTTATCCATGGCATTGACAGTAACAACGCTAGTGTGTGCTGGGGAGTGTTCCAACACGCTGGCGTCGTACTCCTTTGCCGCAAACTCCAGTTCCTCGTCATTGGTGTATAAGATGTGAACTGTGACTGTGACCGCTGCTGTTAATGATAGCTGTGGCACACCAGAATCGAGCGCGATCATTTAGGTGTGAATTTTGTTTATCTTACCTTCATCCTTATCCACGGCATTGACAGTAACAACGCTAGTGTGTGCTGGGGAGTGTTCCAACACGCTGGTGTCGTACTCCTTTGCCGCAAACACCAGTTCCTCGTCATTGGTGTATAAGATGTGAACTGTGACTGTGACCGCTGCTGTTAATGATAGCTGTGGCACACCAGAATCGAGCGCGATCATTTAGTTGAAGGTGTGACCTTTGTTTATCTTACCTTCATCCTTATCCACGGCATTGACAGTAACAACGCTAGTGTGTGCTGGGGAGTGTTCCAACACGCTGGCGTAGTACTCCTTCGCCGCAAACACCGGTTCCTCGTCATTAGCGTTTATGACGTGAACTGTGACGGCTGCTGTTGATGATAGCTGTGGCACACCAGAATCGAGTGCGACCAGTGTGAAGTTGATTATGTGAACTTTCTCGTAGTCGATGCGCTGTGTGGATTTTACTACACCTGTAAAACAATTGTCGTCATCATCATTGTTAGCCTAAAGGCGTCCACTGTTGCACATAAGCTTTCAACAAAGACTCAAGCCTCGTCGGCATTCAACGGACTCTTGCCACCTGCACCAGATCAATTAGTACACCAGTTAGTAGATCACTTAAAGGTATTCCTAGATTTCTTTCATCAATGCCAGTTTCATACGATCTCATTAATTATTGCAATCAGGTACCTTCAATTTTTGTTTTTTGCATTTCATCATCATCATCATCATTTCAGCCGAATGAAGTCTATTACTGAACATAGGCCTCCCCTAAGGTTCGACAAACAGACCGTTTTTGCACCATCCGCACCGCACTGTATGAGTTTCCACAATCTTAACCAGGGCATCGCTTTATCTTGACGGTTGACAACTTGGCAATTTGTGGACGCTATTCGAGAACCTTTTGGCAACATATGCCTTCAGTTCTACGAGCGATGCGTCCTGCCACTCCCACTAGATAATCCAGTTAACAACTCACCTGTAACATTATCAATTTGGAAGTACGGACTCGGAGGTGATATAAGCAGCGCCGCTATGGCAGTCTCCGTGTCAGTCGCGACGTATGTGTTGAGGACAGACCCTACGGGCTGCTCCTCCACGAACTGTTCTTCGTACGAGGCTTGGGAGAACATTGGCGGGTGGTGGTTTACGTCTACTATCGTTATTATCAGTTCACCTGTGAAGGAAATTAATAGTTACATTAGTTTTACCAGGCAGTTGAATTAAAGTTCTTTTTACTAAGATCGCGGTCTTCTACGTCTGCTGGAGGACAATCAAAAACAGTGCAATAAGCGCGAAAGACATCGACTCGGCTTAATTCGGCCCGCTAAGCCGAACCGATCAACGTCTTTTTCCCTCTTATAGCTGGTTCCCACTTGTCGGATTTCGGGCCCGGATTTTAATCGGATGTTCCAGCGGCAGAACATTTTATATGAAGCTATTCACACTTGCCCGACACCGATCTTGTGTCGGTGCCGACAAGAAATATCGGGTGTTTTGCTGGCCCTCACGATCGGAAAAAAATCGTGTCGGGTCTCGCTCGCCTATGAGTAACTATGACGCAGTTCAGATGTCGAGGCGTAAACAGGATGCGCCGACAACCGATTAAAATCCGGGCCCGAGCTCTTATTGTGAAGATATAAAGCCTTTTTTGAAAAATTTGGACTCCATCGTTCTTTGAGTAATCGTGAGCTTTCTTATAGATAAATAGCTTGTCCTCACCATCAGCTTGTTGCAAGGTTGGAGCAGAAGCATCAATAACGGAGACAGGTAGCGTGAGAACAGCCGCGCGAGTCCTGTCAAGCCGCTGCGAAACTGTCACGCTACCATTTGACTCTATTGCGAACCACGAACCGAATATACCTTCGTCTGACACCTGTAATATTAGGGTTGGTAAAGTTGATGAACCGAAACTATTACTTTGCTCACCCGCGACCTCAGGGGGAGGAGCAGGAGGAGGAGGTCACGGGTGAGCAAAGTAATTGTTTCAGTTCATTAATATGAACCTCCGCAAAGTAATGCTTGATTCTACGGCTTGATTCAATAAATTGGTTAGTAAGTTGACACATTAGCAAGGCTCGATGGCGTCACCAAGGAAGGAAAGAGAAGGAAACTGCCTCTATAATGAGTAATGACTATATTTATATTTCATACTTTTTCCATCATCATCATCTCCTCATAAGCCTAAGAGCTATGGTTTCCTTCTGGATCTGTCCTGGGTGAAGTACCTAGTCATTAATCAATGATTTCCTGACCAATTATGGTCTGTCACAGAAACACTCTTTTAAACATTACGTTCTATTTATAACAGTGATAATGATAATTATTCGTAGGTAATTTGGACCGATCACCTCCCTTCAACAGTTGAGCCTGAGTACTTCACTGTAGTTTACTTTTCAACGATCAACGATTAAAGTCGTTAGCACCATCTTACGAATCCAACAACAGCGCTTGAAATTTTGTGTTCCAGAAGAAATTCGGGGAAATGACTGAGACAAGAGATCAGAACCCATGAATTGGCGACGCATCTGTGATCTCTCTGGTATTTCGGGATTCTTTAAGAATGCACTTACTCAACAACCCTCTTGAAGTTTAAACTCCACGCTTGTTAATTCTTACCTCTTGTCCATTCTTGTCCACGGCTTTGATCATTTTATCTCTAGACAACTCAAAGAAGAGTTGCCCCTCCGTAATATCGGGGTCAACAGCCGCCAGTGTATGGACCACGGTCCCTATTTCGGCGTCTGCGGAGACTTCCGCGCGTTGTATGGACGGAGTGAAATATGGCTTCTTGTCGTTTACGTTGATGACATGGACGGTTAGCTCTGTTGTGCCAGTTAAGCTGGGCATGCCTGGAAAATACGAATACCATTAACAGGTAGTAAGATCAACTACTACATTATCATCTCCGACATTAATACGTCCTAAAGCACAGACTTTCTCTCAGAATGAGAGGGCTTGTGCAGTCCCAGACGGGCCCCGTTTGAATCGGGAATTTCACACACACCATTGATTTCACCAAAAGCTCATGATCATGACAAATCCCAAGTGTAATTTTGCATATTAATTTGGAAAAATTGAAGAGGTACGAGGGGCCATGGGTCAAAATACTAGCCTACTGCAGTTACGTTTTGATTGTTTGGCAGCTGAAATGTTCCATTGACAAAGAAGCTAACATTTTACTGATCCTTTAGCCACGATCTTCAGAAATAGAAGTTTTGGGTTAGTACCATTTTGTCTAAAACGAAACTAGTTTTAGCGGTAACCGGTCTAAAACGCTGCTAGTCTAAAACGCATTACGTCTAAACTGCAACTGGTCTAATTGGCAACCAGTCTTCGTCGCTACTGTTCTACGTAACATCTAACCATAACCATTTATAAGGCCAGCTGTGTTTTAGACCACTTACTGCTTCGACCAGTAGTTTTTGTAACAACAAACTTTAGGTAATTATAATTATGCATCCGATTATCCGATCACTGAGTATGAAAGTTCTTAAAATTGGTCAACATTGTTAGAATTAAATCAAACTCACCAAGATCAGCAGCAACGATCTGTATCCGATAGGTGTTCCTTTTATCGTAATCTAGTTTTGAGGACACAGTGACCACGCCAGTCACATTGTCGATGGCAAATGAATCCAGCGCGCCTTTTTGTATAGCGTATTTGATCTCAGAGTTGATGCCGCTGTCTAAATCAGTGGCACGCACTGCTGCCACCTCAGTACCTGGCAGAGAAAAAAGTTTTTTGAGGAAGTCAAAAATAGTACATTGTACAACAGAGAGACGTTCATAATAGCCACCCGAGCCGGTGCGGCGAGGGTGGATAGGCATGTCGAGAGGTAAATGGGTTTAATGCTCGAGTTTTGCTTTTCAATTCGATTGCAAAGAAATTAAACAGCAACATTGAAAATAAAATTTACAAGCTCTTAATTTTCATTGCAATTTCCATAATAATGTATTAAATGAAATTAAAGATTTTACAAACCTAAAGGCGCATCTTCCGATATGTCGGCATCGTACTTTTGAGTGTCGAAACTCGGGGCGTGGTTGTTGACGTCACGGATGTTGATCTCGACCTTGCAAGTGGCGTTGTGGACACCGTCAGTGGCCTGTAAAAAGAAAAAGAAAAGCAATTGATTGATGAAGAAAACGTTAATGACTAAACCCTTTTCCAGACCCCGTCTATTTAGGTACGCTACAGCAAAATTACTGTGTTGTATTGTTTACCTATGCAGGATTAATTTAAAAGTGAATCATACTTTAAACAAATTGAATAAATTTTCTACCATATTGTAAAGGGAGTAAGGTCGAATTTTTGTGTAGGTTTATGTGGTCGCTATATGCACTATGCCTGGAAAAGGGTTAATCAATGAACTGATACAATTACTTTGCTCATCCGTTGCCGGCCTTTAAGAGAAGGTACTAAATTCTCACCAGAACAGTTAGCACGATCCGACCGTCGTTAGCCGCGACGCCGCCCGCGTCTCGTCGGACGGTGATCTTCCCACTGATGGGGTCCATCCAGAACGGATGGGCAGCCGGCTCGATTATGGAGTAGCGGATCTCGGATGATGAATCCACGTCGCGCGCTTGGACCTGAGTAGAAATAAGATGCTACAGATATAACATAATAGAGGTGTTCGGGTTTAATAAAACTAACTACTTATTATTAAGAGAAAATATTTAATTGTGTTTTTTGTTTGTCTGGTCAAACTTTAAAACCAGCCGTCCTTTATCTGAATAACCTCGCGCGCTCCAATAGCTCTGACTCCTCTTTCGCGTTCTTTACCTCAGTGAAGATTTTTCTCTTGCAGAGAGAACTATAATATCATAAGTATCATAACTATATCATGCTAATTTTTAAGTCACTTTATCATTGTTAATAATTAAGCCATGTATGTGTTGTGGTGATTAAAGTTTTTTATCTATCCATCATCTGTAGTATAGAGGGTTTGGAGGTTGTTGGGGGTAATTTCTGAAATATCTAAACAGTTGAAACAAAATCCTGTCGCAGATACTAAGCTAACCTAATCCAGATTAAAACGCTACTTCTTAACCCGAGAAAGCGAAAAGTTCCCACAGGATTCAGACAAAGTATTTTTTAGGATAGCCGCATTACCTGTAACTCTGGCTCAAATTTGTCAGCGTCTTCGTCTATAGAAGCCTTGTACACGCTGGTGGTGAACACCGGAGGGTTGTCGTTGGAGTCAAGGAGAGATATCTGGAGTGAGACCACGGTCATCTGTCCGGAGCCGTCGTCATCTATTGCCTGTGGAAATTGAGCTAAGTCAGTTCCCTATTCCCATTATCAGACATAGGAATTTAAGGGGCAAAATCTAATGACAGGTATGGAGTTCCTTTATCGATAAACTCTACTATCGACGCTTTTCCCATATACTAGTGATTGATCGCTAGTTTTTTTTTTGTAAAAATATAATTTTACGGAAAATATAATACTTAAACAAAATAATATCTAAATCAATTCTCTTCTTCATCCTCTTGAAGCCGACGTCAAATTTTGGCTATCACAATTTGAAACTTATTGTCAATCAATAAAAGTTGACATTTACTTTGACATATTATGTATTCAATTTAGCATGTTGAACCTCACGAGGTTATTGTAATATTCTATAGTGCAATGGTACTTATTTAAAATATGCTCTTTGTATACTTTATCATATTTGTCTCCGAAATACGACTTACAAAATAATACAAACTTACAATGAAAGCTGAGGGAGATCACTACCATATGAGAAAAGTATCGTTAGTTGAGTTTATCGATAAAGGAACTCCCTGCCTGTCATTAAATTTTGCCCCCTAAATTCCTATGTCTACCCATTATACACTCACGGTCAAAAAATTTGGCCCGTAGTTCACCTTTCATACAAACGACGTCACTTTATTGTCTTGGTTTTCCGCTACGCGGTGCTTTGGCTGTGATCTGATGATGGCTACTCCGAGCAATGATAAAGGACATAAGACACCCATCTGATTGAATCGTTTTACACGGAAATTATACATGTTCAGAAAAACATCTATAACGGCAATAAAATGAATGAAAATCGGAATGCTGATACAAATTCTCTCACTATGATGTGAACTGTTTGTTGAATCAGTTGTGTATGTTGGGAACTATGGACCTCCATTATCGATGCTCTGGATATCGATCATCAGATCTCAACCGGGCCACCGCCCTGTTGGAGAACTAAGGCATCAAAGTGGCCTCGTTTGTATGAAAGGTGAAGGCAAGAAATGACGTTAGGTTTAAACTGAGCAATATTTTTCTATATTTTACTGTACGGAATGTGCAAGAAAATTGCATAATCTAAACGACATCCTCAGAAGAGCGCTCGTCAGTGCCAACGTTCCTGCTGCTCTGGAGCCCCAGATCGTGCGGAGTGATGGCAAGCGCCCTGACGGGATGTCGTTAATTCCATGGAGGATGGGCCGTGCACTGGTGTGGGACGCCACTTGCGCCGACACCTTGGCAGCGTCCTACCTCCCAACAACGAGCAGACGTGCCGGTGCAGCGGCGGACACCCGAGAACGGCTCAAGGCCATTAAATACGAGTGTCTCGGCGCCCAGTACGAGTTCGTCGCATTCGGTGTCGAGACACTCGGTTCGTGGGGCAAGGGCGCACGAGGGCTCCACGGAGCTATAAGCAAGCGCCTGAGAGAGGCAACAGGTGACCCTCGCGCAGGCAGCTTTCTCGCACAAAGACTTGCTATAGCAATTCAACGTGGGAATGCTGCCTGCGTGATGGGAACCCTACCTTAGGGTCCAAATTTAGATTGTAATTTTTAGTTTTAATTTTTGTTTAGTATTTTAAGTTAGTTTTATTTATGTTAATTTTAATATTAGTCTCTGTTTTTGTACCTACTTTTATTGTTTAATAAAGTATTACCAATGGGCTCTTAATAGGATAATGGTTCAGTTTCTCACTCGGGTATATAACTAACTTTATATTGCAAGAAGTAATCCTTCCTGGTTTCATAGTCAAGGCAGGGCGCCGTGCCAGGGGTGCCACACGGCGCGACGGTGATCACTCCGCTGCGGTTGTCAACCCTGAAGAGCTCTGCTCCATTGCCAGACAGTTGGTACACTATGCCTTCTGTTCCGAACCTGCAATAAGTTGATTATCGAATTAGTAGCTGTTTTCCGTGAGTTCGTCTGAGAATTTGGCTCACTTTCAATTGCGAATCACGCAATTACCCCTTAAAAAGTATAACATGAATAGGTATGGTAGGGATAAATAATTGAAAAAAAAAATACTTTGACAATCAGATTTCAGATATCAGATCAGATCTAGAATATCCTCACCTGCCAGAATCCCTATCAGTAGCCTTTACAACAGCGACCCTGGTCCCTCCCGGAGCGTTTTCCGGTACACTGGTGGAGTAAACGTCATCAGCGAAGACAGGAGCATTGTCGTTGACGTCTGTCACTGTCACGATGATACTGGCCTTTGATGACAGGTGGGGCGAGGTGTGGAGTTCCTCTGCAATCACCTGGAAAGGATATAGACTAGTTGTAAAAAATGTGGCCGGTTGGGTATTTCTTCGTAAATGGAATGATTTTTCAGTAGATATTATGCAAGAATATTAGAGAACTCCTAGTAGAGCTTGTCTGATTCAAAATGACGCGCCCCACCACCGTATTTACGCACAGGATTTGAAACTCAATTTAAGCTACAATAGAGAAATATTTCTCTTGGCATAAAATATGTGCGTAAATGCGGTGGTTGGGCGCGCGTCATTTTAAATTAGACAAGCTCTACTAGGTATAGAAATATACCAGTGACAGGAAATCCTGCTCTTCTAGAAACAATAGTACATTACTGCAGACGCCGCGAAATAACGGATTGCCGGACGAGTAGTTATAGATGGTCGAGTGTTAACAACGCCATCTAGATATACATACAAGGCCGACTATCCCTCTTCGTAGCAAAGGCTTGTATAATGCTTTTCTCAAACATGCAATGAAATAAATAAACAAAAAACTCAAAAAAAACAATCAAACAAACTAGATAAAAATATAACTAACATATTTATTACTATTTTTTTCATTATATTTCCAACTCGGATTTAATAGAAAACAGAGATAATTCGTGATTTCGTGAATATATATTTTTAATAATCATATTGACAGAAAGTCATAATGAACCAAAAAGCCTTTGAGGTTTCAGCAAAAAGCAAATATTGCTTATAGTTTTTTTTTAATGGCTGAACGCCACACATGATGCCTGCCTTGTCACTCCGTGTGAAATGGAAATTAAAAAGTAAACAGAACATCAATATATTTCTTTACAGTGTAATTAACATGACAGTAACCATAACTCTAGCTTAATTAATTTCAGTTCAGTATAAATTTAAATGATTTTTATTGATGATGATTATGATGAGTTCTACAAGACAGTTTCCTGACCTCCAAAATGAACTTCCTCTGGTTTGGATCCTCGTAGTCCAAGCTGGAGTTTAACCGTAGAGTTACGGAGGCGCTGCCGGTAGCAGTGGCCGGTTCTACGATGAAAGCACCCATCTCGTCTGACAAACGGAGGGAGAACACGGAGTTAAGACCCTGGAAACGAGGGAATGATATGATATTAGGAAACGAACGAGAAGTATTTTTACTTATCATTAGGGATCATTTTAGTCTCTTTCAGTAATAGACAAGATAAGGAAGTCGAAAGACGCATCGAAAACACCTGGAAGAGCTACTGGTCCATGAAAGAGCTTATGAAGGGAAACCTTCCGCTAACACTTAAGCGAAAACTCGTCGACATGTGTATCCTGCCCGTCCTAACCTACGGTGCCCAAACATGGTCTCTGACCGAAAGTCAAAAGTCCAAGCTTAAGGTTTGCCAAAGAGCAATAGAGCGCAGCATATTAGGTGTGAAAAGGCTAGATAAAATCCGGAACACCACGCTGCGCTCAAAAACACGCATAACCGACGTTGGGAAAATGACTGCTAAGCTAAAATGGGACTGGGCCGGACATGTCTGTCGTATGTGTCTGTTTTTCAAGGAACTAAGGAGAGCCATAATTGATGAAAAAGCAAATTGGATAAAAAAAATAAGCTGCCCAAATTACTAATTCCACGCGGACGGAGTCGCGGGCAAAAGCTAGTCAGTGTTATATTTTATATGCAGTGGTTGTCCACTGATTATCTAATGTAATAGGTAATAAAGACATCATTTGTACTGTAGCCCGCCGCTTAATACAATGCAATCTCAGAATTACAAATAATTCGCTTTGAGTGCGATAAAATTTACCAACTGTAGTAGTAAGATTATCACATTCATCATCTTTCGGCCGATAGACGTCCACTGCTGAACATAGGCCTCGCCCAATGTTTATCAAACAGACCGGTCCTAAAAAGCTTATACCTACCCACTTTTAATAGACAAATCTCCAATGATAACAATAAAATAATTACGTAGAAATTTTATTTTGGACGTCATTGATAATAACAAATTTGTATTTGGGACAATAGTACTCACCACGTCAGTGTCTGTTACGACCATGTCCAAATTTGGTAGTGGAGTGCCTACGGGCAGACTCTCTGGCACTTCTACTCTGTACTCCGGCCGGTTGAACCGAGGCGGCTCGTCGTTTACGTCACGTATCGTCACCGTTGCCATGGCGACGGAGGATGTTAGAGGCGAGATTAACGGAGAACCGTTTACTATTTCGCTGGCCTGAGGATCAAAAGATTAGAAATTACATAAATATGTCTGTACATTTTGTTTCTGATTCCGTTTTTCACTAAGGGTGAGGTCAGATAGGTCGGGAAAGAGGAGGTACCATATTCCAAATTTTAAAAATATCAATAAATATGAATCGGAACAAAAGGGTTTATAATATATATTTAGGTATATTTAAAAATGTTTATGTGTGTATATAGGTCAGGTCAAGAGTACCCGAAATCGGCGAGCATGTATTCAAGATTCGAAGATGTAAATATGCCAGGATCTTAGCAGGTGGAAACAATAGTCTCCGCTTATCCCTTTGCTGAGAAGGAGTAGTGATTGTATGTATGTATGTACGTATGTAAAATTGTATATTATATACTCACTCGGATCGTAAGATTCAGAGGTGACGATGGATCAGCCAACGCCTCCCTGTCTAGTGGCTTGGCTGTTCTGAGTTCCCCCGTCGCGCTGTCCAGAAGGAAATAATCTAGCGGATCTGAAAATAAATAGCAGGAAGCTTGTAAATGTAAATAAGCTTAAATAAAAATGACATTTTCAAATGCTGACGCAACACTATAGAAACATATCGATTGCTTTGGTCTCTTACTCTAACCCTATGGCCATTTAGTTATCTATCTATTGGACTCTTTTCAAACAGTCATAAGGTACAACCATCTGAAGATAAAATGCTATCTTTTATAAAGGAGAAAAACCACCAGCATCTACAGTCAGAAAACGCTTAAAAGAACACCACAAGTCACAGAAAAGTATCTATCAATCCCTTCTCACAAGCGCATGCTTCACATTTTAACCTTTTCAACGCTCTGTCAAATACAACGGCTCTCATTCATACGCCATGACATCGGAATGTCAAACGCGAAGTTGAACCCTACAGAAATACATGTAAGTAGATATTGCTCTGCACGCCGTGACTGATATATCAGTCGTTGGCGTAGAACCTGCGGTGCTGATATATGTGTCGTTGGCGTCGAAAAGGTAGCAGAATACAATGACTATCTTACTGGTAAGCAATTCCAAGAACACCTCCCTAGGCTGCGCTCGGTCGGCGTCGCGGGCCTTAACCACCAACGCCAGGGTTCCTACAGGAGCGTCTTCTGCCAGAGCCCCGCTCAGGGCCCCACTGAACACAGGAGGTGAGTTCTGAACGTCCACGACTTTGATCTCCACGTGGGCTGATGAGGTCAGCGCACCGTCCTGAAAAGGTTTGTTAGGTATACATGAGGAAAAAAAGAAAAAACCTTTATTTATAACAACAACACAGACACAGACTAAAGGATTTGCCACACTGGATGCGTCCGTCCGGTCCGCACGGTGAGATCGTACCTATATCTATACCGACTGATTTATCGACAATGTTGTTCATACATAATGCCGGCTGCGTTCAATTTGACCTGACCGCAGAATGCATCCAGTGTGGCAAATCCTTAAAAGTACAAACATAAACATACATAAATGCTGTTATATAAAGATCCTGGCTCAGCATATCACTGGTTGAAAACCCAGTCTTCCGCCGGGTCACGCTACAGTAAGATCACAGAAGACCACACAAGCAGACACGAAAATAGTTAGAAAAAATCTAGTATTATTACTGACTAGCTGCTGCCCGCGACTCCGTCTGCAAATAATTCGTTTATCGCTATTCCGCGGGAACGATGCATTTTTCTGGGATAAAAAGTATCCTATATGTTAATCCAGGTTATATATTATCTGTGTGTCAAATTTCACTCAAATCTGTCAAACCGTTTTAGCGTGAAAGAGTAACAAACATACACACTCACACACTCACAAACTTTCGCCTTTATAATATTAGTGTGTTGTGATTATTTGGGTGTATAACTTATGTTATCATGGCCACAGAGTACGACTAGAAAGATGACATTGATGAGGCTATAGTGATTGATAAGCAAGAGTCAAGAGCTTTCTCCGGAAAGCGAAGTATTGGTAGACCTGCAAACGCAGACTGGAAAGACCACAAAAAGCCAATGGCTTCCCGGCTAATGGAATATACATGATTTGTATTATGCACAAAAAAAAAGCCGTGGGGGCCTAGTGGTTTGACTTATGGCCTCTCAAGCAGAGGGTCGTGGGTTCAAAACCCGGCTCGCACCTCTAAGTTTTTCGGAATTTATGTGCGAAATTACATTTCTAATTTACCATGAGCTTTACGGTGAAGGAAAACTTCGTGAGGAAACCTGCGAAGAAATTCAATGGTGTGTGTAAAGTTCCCAATGCGCACTGGGCCCGTGTGGGAACTACGGCCCAAACCCTATCATTCTGAGAGGAGGCCTGTGCCCTGCAATGGGACGTATAATAGGAAACAGTCGAATAATCGATCGATTTGGAACAAACACTCGAAAAAAACCCCTTATCATAAGTGGTAATACATGAACAGTTCCTCAGGTTTCAAAATGATGGTCAATTTAGTCGTTTCCTTTTGCATAAAAAATATACATATGCTAATTGTAATTGTTAGAATATTTTTTTTATAAAATGCACTGAATAGTTTTATTTCATTAAGCTTGAATGTTTTGAAAGAATCAGTCATCAAAGGCTTAAGTTTATAAGCCTAGTCAGAAGTACATGTTTATTTTAACCGATTGTGTGAACGAACGTTATTATGACTGCTTGCGGATGTTTATAAAATAGACGGTCTTTCTGTAGACTATATTACTAGGCAGTTAAATTTGAGGTAATAACAGCAGACGTTAAAAGTATATTCGCCGTTATACATGCAAGTATTATGGGAGCAAACATTAGCGACCATGGAAACAGAAGTTTTCGATTTCTTCAGCTGACTCATTTGGAAATATCATCACGAAATTAGTTATGAAATGATCTGTCATTTGCTTAAGATTGCTATCGCTGCATGAAATAATAAATAGATAGGTTCCTATTTTTTTACTGTGTCAAAACTATAATGTTGCATGTCAATTTTCTCCACCATCGTAACCAATTATTACAACTAAGCTTAGAAGATCTAAAAACTAAAACCATTGATCTTGTTTTAATAGTTAGGTATGTCTAGAAATACTTTCCATAACAAACAGGTGTCCTTAGTCGGAATACCCAATCAGCCAGACAGCCATGTAGGTATTCCAAAAAGAAACAGTTTTCAAAACCTTAGAAATATTACTTAAAACTGCAGGCTTATCTAACGTTTCTGACGCTGGCCTTCGCAATCACTATTTCTTTCTGTCAAACGGTAGAAAATGATGACAGAAAGAGATGGTGAAAGCGAAAGCAAGTGCCAGAAGCGTTAGACAATACGGCCTCTAGTCTCACCGAAGCAGACAGCTGGAACTGGTAGAACTGCTTCTCATTGTAATTGAGATGCTTCTTCAGCACCAGAGCTCCCGTGTACGAGTTGGCTGAAGACTGGAGGGTCACCACTTCGAAGATCTCGCAGGCTTCTGGCCACTGGCGATAGGAAATCAAGATAAAACAGTTACTATGAACTAAGTAATCATAATCACGCTGGCCGGATGTACTTATTGCATTGTTCTAGTAGTCTAAAACTATCGTAATAGGTCGGGGCAAAAGTATTTTCGTATTTTTAATGTATTTGGCTTTCAAATAAAACTAGTTAGGGGTAACATCGTTTGTATGTTTTTTTCAACACAGTTGCTCGTAAATTGACTCTTATTACACCGTTTTTAGTTTCATAATTCATCATATTACCACACTTGTGCTGTAAAAACATTACCGTACAAGTGCTGTAATATAAACTTTTTTTAATTTGAGCAAAAGTTTATGTCTAAGAACATTGAATATTTTCACGAATATTAAATTATTTTAGGGTTAAGATGACAAATAAACATTTTATTTCATCAAATTGTATATTTATAAACACAAAGTAACTTAATTATCGTATTTACAAACATTAAATTTATAGTTTATTTTATTTTTTATATTGCTGCTGCTCTGGCTGAACAGCCGTTTTTCCAGTGCCTTTATTGAACCTGCGCGCGCATCGAAAGTGCGGCGCGCGAAAAAAACAAAACTAGTGTGCTATTTTACGTAAATATTTGGTAAAGTTGCTGCTATGTGGTTAATTTGTCCCAAAACGTCTACTTCAAATAGTGAAGACGAGCAAAATATTAATTCAACCCCGCCGGAAATACTTATCGAGGCACGAACGCGAGTGATAGCATAAACTGGCAAATAAATACAAGCCCAGCTCGTTATACTCCATGTTGAAAAGCACAGTAAAGACCAAAAATGAAGTTGGTATATTTATAAACATATTATACTTAGTAACTTGACGACATTTCTAAAGAGACATCCTGGCAGATCTATTGGTCGAAAAGTTTTTAAAAGAAGCTCCGGACAGTCAGTACTTGACAACAAAGGTCAGTTGAACATTATAAATGTAAATTTATGTAAGTATCAGCTCTATAATTGCGTTAAGTACTATGGCAATACGTTCCTACAACTTTACTAATATACTTATTTGATCTCTTTGCAGGTTGCGTTAATATTCGGTATTACTGGTGCATGTAGACGTCAAGAGCTCAATAAATATTACAACCAAGGATGTAGAAACCCACGGTGAAATGTTCCTTATAAAAATTACAAAAGTTACTAACAATACAAGTTTGTTTTTTTCCTCGCGATTGTGTTGAAAAACGGCGTATGCACCTCGTGTGCATTGATCATTACACACTTCGGCTTCCTTATCGCGCTCGCCTAACGGCTCGCGCTTACAATAATGCCTCATATGTAATGACCAACGTAGCACACTTGTATCATAATGTACTATTATGCAATATAGGCTTGCGTTTGACCTTAATCACGCCTGATAGTAAGCGAAGATGAGGCCTACGATGGAACACGCTTGCTTAGTAAATGCTCATTCACCCTAGAGTTGAAAACGGACAGATTGTAGTGTTCAGGGAACACAGTCGCAGGCAGGGAATTCCACTCCTTAGCTGTACGGTTGATAAAGGAAGAGCGGACATAATAACGGACACTCACTCTCTTTAACTGCATATTGCAAAAAAACGGCAAAAACTATAATCTTGCTAAGCATTAGTATTTAATTGTCTGTCTTTGTCTATTATTTTGACATTAATTGCCTTTGTAAAGCACAAACAATACATAAATTTTTTAAAACAGTATTCTAACTTAGTATTCATTTTACTAAATTGCATTTTTAGTTGGCCAAAAATAAGGCGATATCGAAATATAGGAAAACTCAGTTCATTGCCGAATATAGACTACACCACAGAAATTCGGATTACCTACGTCGTGCAAAGGGTCGTGCAATCTTCTATGCATTTTTAGTTTATTTAAAGCTTATTTATAATTGCTAAGCCTACATTTTGATACAAATTAACCCTGGGCTACTAGTAAGCTCGAAGTTAAACATAAATAACTATGGATCGTGCAACCCAACAAAAGTTAACTTTTAGTCCAAATAATCTAAAAATTGGTAGGTACTTACTTGTTCTAGCGGCACACATCCGACTTCCAAGTTGTCCCCAACAGAGTCTTTGTCTTCTACCACAATTTTTTCCAAAATCGTTTTGCCTATCTCCTCATCTTCAGGTACGTCGACTTCGTAGGGGCTCTATAACATAAAAATTATGCTAAAAATACACCATTCGAGCTAGGTATACATTTTGACTACAATAGAATTTACGAATGTTCGGTTTCCTACTCACAGCCATTATTTGGCATAAAGAATTTTATTTCTAAAACAGTATTTTTTCAGAATTGTTATTAAGTAAAATAAGCTAACCTACATATTCTATGAAGTGACATTTCAAAAATCTGTAAAAACCACACGGTTTCATAAAATTTTATGACCTGCAAAACAATGGACTTTCAGAATGAACCTCTGGAATACCGTGAATTAAAAAAAATAACATGTGTTCTAGTCACGTTTGACCCAAGTAATACCGATATTACGTATCTATATATATAAAATTCTAAACTGACTGACTGACTGACTGACTGTTGATATATCAACGCACAGCCCAAACCACTGGATCTAGAGACTTGAAATTTTGCACATAGATACCTTATACTATGTAGGCATCCACTAAGGAAGGATTTTTGGGAATTCCCACGGGAACGGGAAAAAACGGGATTTATAAATTCGATTCCGAGTGACCGTATCTCAGTAACTATATTAACTAGACTCTTCAAATTTGATACACAAGTAGGTATTACAATAATGAAAACATCGATTTCAGGATTTTTCAAAATTCCCACGGGATAAGGAATAAACGGGATTTATATATTCAGTTCAACGGAATCCTATGTACTATAATTACTAGACTCTTCAAATTTGGCATAGAAGTAGGTAATTATAATAGTAAAAAACAATTTTAAGGATTTTTGGAAATTCCCACGGGATAAGGAAAAAACGGGATTTTTCGATTTACTAGTCGTAGAAAGCTAAAATTCGGCATGTAGGTTGCTTGGGGAGTGTAGAGGAGCATTGAGAGAGGAATTTCCAAAATTCCCACGGGAACGGGAAAAAACGGGATTTATATATTCGATTCCGAGTGACCGTATCTCTGCAACTATAATAACTAGACTCTTCAAAATTGATACACAAGTAGGTATTACATTAGTTAAAACATCACTTTCAGGATTTTTCAAAATTCTCACGGGATAAGGAAAAAAACGGGATTTATATATTCAGTTCAACGGAATCCTATGAACTGTAATTATTAGACTCTTCAAATTTGGCATAGAAGTAGGTAATTATAATAGTAAAAAACAGTTTCAAGGATTTTCGGAAATTCCCACGGGATAAGGAAAAAACGAGATTTTTCGTTTTCGAGGTCGTAGAAAGCTGAAATTTGGCATTTAGGTTGCTTGCGAAGTGTAAAAGAGCATTACGAGAGGACTATCCAAAATTTTCACGGGAACGGGAAAAACGGGATTTTCCGTTTTACTGGTCGCAGAAAGCTGAAATTCTGCATGAGGTTGCTTGGGGAGTGTAGAGGAGCATTGAGAGAGGACTTTCTAAAATTCCTACGGGAACGGGAAAAAAACGGGATTTTTCATTTTACTGGTCATAGAAAGCTGAAATTCGGCATGTAGGTTGCTTGGGGAGTGTAGAGAAGCATTGAGAGAGGACTTTTCAAAATTCCCACGGGAACGGAAAAAAACGGGATTTTTCATTTTACTGGTCGTAGAGAGCTGAATTTCGGCATGAGGTTGCTTGGAGAGTGTAGAGGAGTATTGAGAGAGGACTTTCCAAAATTCCCACGGGAACGGGAAAAAACGGGATTTTTCGTTTTACTGGTCGTAGAAAGCTGAAATTTGGCAAGTGGGTTCCTTGGGGAGTGTAGGGGAGTATTAAGAAAGTATTATCCGAAATTCTTATGGGAACGGGAAAAAACGGGATTTTGAGTTTTACTGGTTGTAAGCTAAAATTTCAAAATTCATAAGCTTATACTGTAAGTAGGCCGCAAAGGGCTCTTTAACCGACTTCAAAAAAAGGAGTAGGTTATACATTCCATTTTAATGTATTTTTTTATGTAGGTATGTTCACCGATTTCTCGGTCAATTGTGGACCGATTTTAAAAATTATTTTTTTATTCGAAAGAATATAATACACGCGAGCAAGCAATCGTGCATGCATGCTTGCATGCTTGCTTGCTTGCCTGCATGCTTGCTTGCTTGATATCTTGGTTCTTTGGAATTTTCATGGTACACGCGAGCGAAGCCGCGGGCAAAAGCTAGTTAAAATATAAATGCAAAAAGGTAACCTAGGGTCTAGCACAGATCTGCATTAAGGCGTACGAGAGATTTTGTTTAGTTTAGCAATGCGTACGCAGAGATGGATAACAATAGTAGATTGATAAACAAGGGTCGCTTACACCCAGGACATTAAGGCGCACGAACGAGTAAAGTTGAGCAAAGGGTGCTTCTAGTTCGCGGTAATTGATCATTTACAATAGAGTTGAACACTCTACTTTTCATCACAAATGCTAGGAAATAAAGAAAAACAGTTATATTAAAAATGTATACGCAATTTGAAACAGAGCGGAAGAAAATTTATCGTGCCAAACCGTCTTTTTTTTTTTTAATGGCCTCGCGCTCTTTGGCTTTGGCATATTCAGCCAGCACTGGCCAGCAGCATTATGCCAGCATGGAGGTTTGGAGATAAGTATTACGCATTACAATCTCCTTGTTTACCAGTTCATGAATACAAAGGAGTACTATCCGATTTTTAAATTTACTTACGGATTTCAAATGATGAAAATTGTATTTCACAATTAAAGTATACGCATTACTGACGTCTTAAAACGAGTTTAACTTGACATGTTTCGGGCTAATCCGTAGCCCTTCTTCTCGGAGCTCGAAACATGTCGAGTTATACCCGTTTTAAGACGTGAGTAATCCGTATACTTTCACTTAGAGTGTGTCTTACAGTAGTTTCATGTTTAAATTGTATTTCCTTTATTCATATCAACACTTGATACCTACTTCTGATGATGCTAATGATATAATCACTGAGATGACGTGAACTTATATCGTAGCGTATTTCTAAGAGTTTCTATTACGCTCGTTTGTAATTGATTTCGCTCTGATCAATAAACAAACACTCGTACACAACTAAAATAAATATGCAAAGACAGAGCGAATAATTGTGATAGCACTTAAAATAAAACAAGAAATTCATTCAACATCGGAAACAAACTTTTTGCGACAATGTGAAAAATTCGTTATTACGCGTATTCGTTGTTAATGAATAATGATATTCTTATTTAAACCAAAACAAATCACTTCTATCAAAATGAACATTAATTAAGTAAGTACTTAAGTGTAGGTTTAATTTTTATAAATTTCATGAAAGCTACCTAACTTTGTATGTATTACCTTATTGGCAACTCATTTATAAGATGTTGTTCATTGTTTTTCCATAGTCTGTCCACTATCTTATTTAATAATATTATAATACTTACTTACTCAAAACAAAGACTGGCTAAAAAGGAGATAGCAGGAGTACTTAGATGCGTATAAAATCGAGTTTCAAGATTAGGTAGAGTCAAGTGTAAAAATATGGGTGCACACAACTTGCTCATAAATATGGCCCATAGAGCTCTTATGTCGTCAAATTAAGGTATAGTTATGTAACGATGGGAGGATTAAATCGATACTTATTTTTGCACTTGACCGTACGTTACGCTCTTTATATTCATATTCATTACGGAGATTTTTTAACTTACGTTTTTGAAGATAGGCGGATTGTCGTTTTCATCCCATACTATGACAGTGACAGGTTCGCTTTGGCCTTCATTATCCTCATTTCTTATAAAAACGAGAAATTTAATTGTGTCATTTATCTGAAAATTAAATCACTTTTAACTTACAACAACTTAAAAACCAGCGGTTAAACTTTCTTTCGCGTAAAATACATTTAGCGCAACGCCGACAAAAACAAATGAGTAACGAATAACGATGGAAGATGTTTATTTTTTAAAGTAATTATTGGTGGCCAGTATTTTTTCGCTCGAACTTGATTAAAAAGTTTCCTTGTCATTTTAAAGGTGTGTTTTGACTTTTTATTAACACATTGATGGACAGATAACTACTAGTACTTTCAATTATGAGTTATTAAACTATATATTTGGACGCCTATAGGCGTAGTGTCCTTCAAAGTGTTAAATTTAGAGAAATATGATAAATATATAATAGTAGGTAGGTAAATACTGAACTCTAAATATAAATGTCAAGAAAAGATATCTTCGGACGACTGTAACTTGTCCACCGCTGATACTATACTAAGGCAGTATCAATTTGAAACTCTGGGGATCGAACCCAAAGATCTTAACTCATATATAATCGGTGGTAAATTCTTCGGTCGGCTTTGGTTTATAGCCGAATGAAACCATACACATAACGCGCAGACGCTCGCAATTTCATTCACCATCCCTTTCACCATACCGTTGTAGGTAACGTTCTTATGTTTTGGAAAGAAACAAATAAAAACGGTCATGATTCCGACTACGTTGGACAATACGGCGGCATGTGCTCTATCACCAAGAACTACTCAAGCGAAAAATTAAAGAGAGAAAGAAAGAAAATACATTTATTTACAACAACACAAGACGCATAATAGTTATTTGTGCAACAAGAGAGCAAAGTTGGTTTTTACTGCGAGTGTTGATTTTGAATCACGAGTCAGCGAAGGATTCTATAATTGAATCACGAGCGGCAGCGAGTGATTCTAAGTTAGAATCCTGAGTGCGCGAGTGATTCAAATACACGAGATGCAAAAAAACTTTGGTCTCGTGTGACACTTACAACTTTTCACCTCAGCAGCGAGAACATAATAAATTGTTAAAGGTATATAAACGTCGTCTTTGTTGTGGTTTTCAACATTGAGTAAATATTCCATAATTGTACCTATATAACAATACAGTATCCGAAAAAGTGTTTGTAGGGTAAAATAGGGTACAGTCGGGTACAGTAGGGTACAGACGGGTACAGTAGGGTAAAATAGGGTGAAGTTGGGTACAGTCGGGTACAGTAGGGTAAAATAGGGTACAGTAGGGTACAGTCGGGCACAGTAGGGTAAAATAGGGTACAGTGGGGTAAAATACCCTATTTTACCCTACTGTACCCAACTGTACCCTACTGTACCCTATTTTACCCGACTATACCCTATTGTACCCTATTTTACCCTACTGTACCCGACTGTACCCTACTGTACCCTATTTCACCCGACTGTACGCTACTGTACCCGACTGTACCCCATTTTACCCTACTGTACCCGACTGTACCCTGCTGTGCCCTATTTTACCCTACTGTACCCGACTTACCCTACTGTGCCCTATTTTACCCTACTGTACCCTATTTCACCCGACTGTACGCTACTGTACCCGACTGTACCCCATTTTACCCTACTGTACCCGACTGTACCCTGCTGTGCCCTATTTTACCCTACTGTACCCGACTTACCCTACTGTGCCCTATTTTACCCTACTGTACCCTATTTTACCCTACTGTACCCGACTGTACCCTACTGTGCCCTATTTTACCCTACTGTTCCCTATTTTACCCTACTGTACCCGACTGTACCCTACAGTAGGGTACAGTACAGTACAGTCGAGTAGAGTCGTAGAAAAAATATTGTATGCAACGGTGTATAATTTGGTCTTAACGGCTCGTGCCGTCTTCCATTGCGATACTCGCATTCGCTCGTATCGCAACTCACGTCACTCGCCTTTTAAGACCTCACTTATACAACCGTTGCATAAAATACTATTACAAAAATAACAGCACGAAAGCTAAAGATAGAGTGTCATTGCGGTTGTAAATAGGACACTGGCTCAGCATAATGCTGAAGCGTTTATAGCAAGCACCCCAGCGCTGATTTTCAGCCAGCACCGTTGGTGATGCCCGGATCGCTATATAGATAGATAAACTGAACACTAATAGCTACATAAAACCACATGCGTAAATAGATAATTTGAAGATTATAGAATTAGGTGATGATGAAACTGATTACAAGACATTGTATAATTACCTCTCTATCTAAAGGTTGGACTAGAGTGACGTCGCCGCTGACAGGGTCCACGGCAAACTTGTCAGTTCCCACTAAGCCATATTTGACCTGCAAAGCAAAAACCGTAAAGAAACTGGCCTCCAGGGTCCCTTTACACGAAAGCTGTGCTTTGCTATGGATACGTTTGATATCCATCAATCGTATTCATTGGCTCACATAGCATACTGGTGAAAACCAGTTAATTAGTTGAAATTTATCATTTCGCTAGACATGGTCAGAGATTTGATCAAATCTCCGTCATATCGCTGAACGAGTCGAATAAAATGATAAAACGAGTTGACTTTCGTCAACTGAGTAAAGCGTTTCAGGGATTTTATCAAATCACTAGACAAATCTGGTAATATTAAAAAACTATTTGATTTTTTGGCTGATTTTTAGGGTTCCGTACCTCAAAAGGAAAAAACGGAACCCTTATAGGATCACTTTGTTGTCCGTCCGTGTGTCCGTGTGTCCGTCCGTCCGTCTGTCTGTCAAGACCCTTTTTCTCAGGAACGCGTGGAGGTATCAAGCTGAAATTTATATCAAATACTCAAGTCTACTGTCCCTTGGAGCTGTGAAAAAATCAAACATCTAAGCCAACGCAATCAAAAGATACAGCCGTTTATGACGCAAATTTCCGCATATTTTCGAAACTCGCAAGGGAATCAAAACCTACAGGGTACTTCCCGTGAACTCAGAATCTTGAAATTTGGTACGAAGCTAGGTCTTATAACACATATAAAGGAAAAATTTCGAAAAAACATATTTTTTTTTGTCTGTCTGTCTATATCAGTAACCAATCTACAATGATCCCACACTGCGCACATTTTGCTTAGGAGCAGGGGTCTGCTAATACTGGATGTTCATAGATAGATATAAATTTGTGTGGAACCCTCGGTGCGCGAGTCCGACTCGCACTTGGCCGGTTTTTATCATTTCAATAAGCAGATTTCTAGGCAAATGATAAAATGGAATCCCCATTTTGACATCCTGCGTGATTTGGTCATCTTAGAGATTTGTTTATTTGTTTAAAGCTCTGGGGCTAAATTCAGGAACGGCCCAACACGGTTTGCGAGCGGTAATTCAATCGTTTGGGAGAGAATAGGAATGGACTGAGCTTGAGATGAGCTTTATTTTCCTGTTATTTCGCTTTGTAAAAAAAAAATAAAAAAAATAAAAATGATTTATTGTACAATCAACATCAAATTAGTTACAGTGCTCAATACATAAAGTAGGTTTGTACAGAGAAGTCACAAGAGTTGTCATACAATCTGACCCCCCAAACTAGGTAAAGACCTGTGTCTTGGGGGACTAATTTTGAATATCTCCGGCTTCGGCGATCGACGTACAATATTTACAGTGCAGATGATCAACAGCAATGATAACTGAAGTTATACAATAAAACAAAAATTGAAAAAACAAATAAAAATAAAAATAAGATGAAAACAAAAACTATAGATGATCAGAGACTCAACCGTGTAACTTTAGACGCAAACGTTTTGGCATAAATATAAACGCGTGGGAAGATAACTCATAGTAACGCTAAGACACTGTGAGGAGGAGATTTTCTGTATCATGATACGTAAGACCCAGCAACCATTTCTTAACTTTAATTTTAACTTCATATTTGTTTAATTTATAGATAGGGATTAATTTGTTAATTTTATTATACAGTTTAGAACTCAGACAGACTGTTTGCCTACGAGCAAAAGCTGTACGGCACGTCCTGGTTTTGGAGACGGCGTGGCCATGGCCATCCCAATAAGGGTCATCCCAATCTCAGCCCAAACCTCTCGCAAACCAGTGATTTTTGGCGTTCCTGAATAGCAGTTCATCCCTATCCTCTTGCAAATGACTGAATTACCACTCGCAAACCGTTTTGGGCCGTTCCTGAATTTAGCCCCAGGTTTGGCCATTTCTCGGTGACATATAGATAGCATTACCGGTCTCCCGCTAGGATCTGCTCCCTTCAAGGTGTAAACTACGTCTCCAACAGGCGTGCTCTCCGACAAGGGGAGATTGTTCATGTCCTGCGTGAAGGCTGGCAGCGTATTGGCAGATCCTGAAAAACAAATAAAAACACATTAGGAACAATACAATACAATACAACACAAGGAAACGCACCCAGCATTATGGGCACCCTGCCCATTAGCAGCGATCTGGGAGATATTTAATTTTGTAAATACAGGTTTTTTTTTTAGGTTTAGATTAAGTTAATTTTATTTTTTTATTTTTGTGTTTTAAAATATGTTTCTGTAAAATAAAATTATGTATATTTTGTGTAAATAAATGTATACAATACAATACAATACACCACAATACAATACAATACAATATAATAAAAACAGACATTTAGTTAAAACATCTAAAAACATACAATAATATACACATAATAAAACATACATAGAACTACATTCTATCGGCGCATTATTCTTGGCAAGGACAAGCTTTGAAATAGTTTAATGTTGTAAAATTAAATAAAAAATCAGAACGTAAAAATAAATCTGAAGTAAGATAATAATGAACAAAATGAGCAAAGCATGTTTTATGGGTACCAGGCAATGGATAAATATACTTATATAGATAGAGATACATACATAAATACATATTAAACAACCAAGACTACAATTTTTCATACAAAGATCTGCCCCGACGCGGGAATCGAACCCGGGACCTCAAGCTTCGTAGACAGGTTCTCTAACCACTAGGCCATTTATGTTAGTCGTTTTGTAAAATATTAACACCAATTTACCTTTGGCTCTAGTATCTGTAAGTCATGATAATTATGATATAATATCTTTTGGACGGGGTATTCTTTTTATAATTTCTATTTTTATAGTAACACTAGCTGTGCCCGCGACTTCGTCCGCGTGGAATAGTGACTTTGGGTGGGAAGGTTAAAAAGTAGCCTATGTCCTTTCTCAGGCTCTAGACTACCTGTGTACCAAATTTCATTTAAATCGGTTCAGTAGTTTTGGCGTGAAAGCGCGACAGACAGACAGAGTTACTTTCGCATTTATAATATTAGTAAGGATGTACATATTTAGTTAATTTTTCTTAGGTAAGTTATCTTTATCTTCTTTTTAGCTGTTAATTTCATGTGTTTATGTTTTTTTATTTTATTTAATATTCCATTATTATTGTTAGTAATGAATATATAAATAAATTATTATTTATTATAATTCACAATTAATATTACAGCAAAAAGGAAAGCTGCCAAATTGCTAGTTATAAACTAGCCAAGTAATAACTATTGAAGATGGTTAAAAAATTTATCATCTTTTGATACTCTGTAACCAGCAATTTGGCCAAACTTTTTCATTTGATAATACAGAACTTAAGCGATTCGCAGTATGTTACGAGTATTTTTAACTACTTTATTACGAAATTGAAGTTTATGAACTGTGATAACATAGAACTCTCTAAAAATGCAGGTTTATTTATTTAACTGAATTCACGATAGTGAACACTAAACGACCTTCCTGCCCCATTGTGTGATTTTTCATACTATAGTATAAATCTTCTCAGGTGAATTTTTCGCTTCGAGCCATTACATTAAATTGGAACCTTAATCTTAACGACCGCTTTAGCCTAGTTGGTAGTGACCCTGCCTACGAAGCAAGAGGTCCTGGGTTCAAATCCCGGTAAGGGCATTTATTTGTGTGATGAGCACGAATATTTGTTCCTGAGTTATGGATATTTTCTATGTATTTAAGTATTTATTTATCTATATAAGTATGTTTATCGTCGACTAGTACCCATAGTACAAGCTTTGCTTAGTTTGGGACTATGTCGATTTGTGTAAGATTGTCCCCTAATATTTATTAATTATTTATTTATTTAATACTATGACGATACCGTTTGTTTTGAAAGATAAGGGCTCGAAGCGAAAAATTCACCTGGGAAGATTTATACTATACATAGTTTTCTATAAACATAGCCAGAGTTGCCAGCCTACGCATAGATATCGCCACTATAGTTGAGTTGAATGATTACACATACAGCTACCACAAGGAACCGATAGCAAAAAACCGGTCAAGTGCGAGTCGGACTCGCGCACGAAGGGTTCCGTACCATTATCTATAAAAACGGCAAAAAAACACGTTTGTTGTATGGGAGTCCCCCTTAAATACTTTTTTATTTTAATTTAATTATTTATTTTTAAAGTGAATATATAACTACTAAATATTTTCAAGCATCTACCTACCTGTTGCCGTTATCAATATCGACCAAAAACGAGCAAAAAAAATCACGTTTGTTGTATGGGAGCCCTCTTAAATATTTATTTTATTCTGTTTATTAGTATTAGTTGTTATAGCGGCAATCATTAAATCCTCTTTTTGATAGTGCAGTAATGAAAGAGAAGTGTTCGGTAACTTCGGAAGTTTGGTCAACCCGGGGGAATCGGGTTGTTAGTACCCTTCGCCACTGGCCTATGGGCAGTGGACTGTTTTTTTGTCGACGAGCAACCTCCTGCGGTGAGCATCTTCGGAGAAAGTTTTGCGGTACAACTCATGCGTTGTTCTCTTGTTTTCTTAGCAATTATCGCGAGCAAGCCAAACAAACCCAGTTGTTTCAAAATTTATTAAGCGTATCGTTTAAATATGAGTATTAGATATAAGACAGTAGGTCTTAATTACTCGGGCATTCTCTTTTTTTAATTATTATCAAACGAATCATTTCTTTAGTTTCCCTGGTTCTTGTCTTATGTTGGTCACTATTCTCACCCTATACCTACATATACGTCCAAGGCGCAGGCTTCCTCTTAGAATGAGAGGCCTTGGACCGTAGTTCTCACGCGGGCCCAGTGCGGATTGGGAACTTTACACACACCATTGCCTTTCTTCGTGATCCTCATGATGGTTTCATTCACTGTAAAGCTCGTGGTAAATTTCAAATGTGATTTCGGACATAAATTCCGAAAAACTCTGATGCCCCATCCAGGCTCCACGAGGATACACGAAGGATCACGAGTACGAGAGTTAGGACGGTGCAGCACTCGTGTCGCCTTGTTTTCCCTCGCCTCGCCTCGCTGTCGCTCCGTTTTGTGTCGGTTTTCGGACGCGAGTCAAAGGATGTGAGGGGGTGACGTAGAAGGCAACTTAATAAATCGATAGTGTGGTTGGATAGCACTCCTGCAGCCTCCACCCACCAAGACTCGTTCCGAGAGCCTCTAGGAGGCGCCTCGCGAGAATCTGAAGCCGGCAAGAGGTGCAAGCCCGAGTTTAAACCAACGTCTCTCTGTTTGAGAGGGCATAGGTCAAATCACTACTGACTGTATTACTGTACTTTACACCTAAGCACCTTCTTCAACTGTATAAGGCCCAGGTGCGGCCGCACTTTGAATACTGTTCTCATTTCTGGGCAGGGGCACCCCAATACTTTCTCCTTCCATTTGACAGCATTCAACGTAGAGCAGCTCGACTTGTCTGTGATCAGTCATTGATTTCCGATCGTTTGGATTCCTTGTCCATGCGAAGGGATGTAGGTTCTCTTTGTGTGTTCTATAGGATCTACCACGGCGAGTGCTCTGAAGAATTGTTTAATTTGCTGCCTGCTGCAAAATTCAACCACCGCACTTCCCGCCGTAAGTCTAAGGCTAGGCTTTCAAGAAAAGGGTTTATACTTACTTGAAAGGCCGGCAACAGATTGGCGACTCTCTTTGAGTTGTTGATATTTATGGGCGGTGGTGATCATTTTCCATCAGATGACCCGCTTGCTCGTTTGAGTCCCTCTCAAAAAAAGGCCCATTTCTAAAGTCATCACAAAGTTATCACTTTAATATGTTATTCATTAATCGAACTCCGTAAACTTTTGTTCTATTACAGTTCATCCAAGCTTGGGATTGTTGCATAATAATTGGCATAATATCCCTCTAATATTGTGATAACGACGAATATTGATATAACACTTACATTTTGAAAAGTTGTTTAGACTATGTAGCTATCTTCAATATTGATACGTAGATTATTTGATTATTTAACTGTATACACCGTGGCCGCGTGGGTATGGGTAATACTTTTTTAAATTTTTAAGGAAATTGTTACTTTACTATAGGTACCTAGTAATTGTTTGCAATGACTTACTTTCAAACCGCTATATCTCAAAAAGTTGCTTTGGCATGTTCTTTCCGTGGACTCTTAAAATAATAATTTACCTGAAGTCCACGCGAATGCCGCCCATATTACGATAAGTGACCACCGCAACTCCATCTTGTGTCAGCTGGAACAAAGAGACATCACGATTACTATAATTATTTTATTTGTTTATTAATTTATTCGACCAGACGTTCGTTCGTTCGTTTAGACGACCAGATGGCCTAGTGGTTAGAGACCCTGACTATGAAGCTTGAGGTCCCGGGTTCGATTCCCGTGTCGGGGCAGATATTTGTTCTCGGGTCTTGGGTGTTTAATATGTAATTAAGTATGTATCTATCTATATAAGTATGTTTATCCGTTGCCTAGTACCCATAACACAAGCTTTGCTAAGCTTACTTTGGGACTAGGTCAATTGGCAATTGGCAATTGTCCCGTGATATTTTTTTTTTTTATTTAAAACTGCTTTTGCACACAAATAAAAATATAGTCAACTCCCGATCTCTATCCCGCGGGAAATTCCAAAATCCCTTTTTACTGCACATTCTATTGTATCATAAAGGAATGGTTACAGAAATAGCCACTTGGAGGCGAAAATATAAATCGCATTTATTTCAATTCCCTATCCCATGGGAATTTCGAAAAATCGTTTTTACCGGATGCCTACGTCACAATAGCTATCTGTGTGCCAAATTAAAATTTGGCTAAAGCACAATCAGTTCAGTCTGAGGTTTGAGCTGTGCGTTGTTAGATCAATCAGTCAGTAATGGTTGCCTTTTATATATACAGGGGTTAAATTCAGGAATGGGCCTTCACGGCTGTAGGTAGCGGCAATTAAATCGTTTGGGTTGGGTTTGGTTTGAACTGTTATTCAGGAACGCCAAAAATCACTGGTTTGCGAGAGGTTTAGGCTGAGTTTGGCATGAGCCTTATTTATTTCTTTACAAAGCGAATTAACAGGAAAATAAGAAAGAAAAAAGAAAGAAAAACATTTATTTATAACAACAATAACACGTAGACAGGCAAAAATAAGAATACAATAGACATAGACAGATAGATAGATAGAGCTATGTACACATTAATGCTGTCACAAAAGGGACCCGACTCAGCATGTCGCTAGTTAAAACCAGCGCTGGTCTTCCGCCGGGCCACAGTGCAGTAAACTCACGGAAGGCCACACACAAAACAACATAATACTAAAAAAACATGTTTGTACATTCAGGGCATCCACAGACCGAAGCGCAGGGCGCGCGCGTGACGGCAGCGGAAACGCTTCGGTCTGCGGTGGCCCTAAAATAAACTAGGCTGCATGGTTCTGAGACCTTTGCCTTTTTTCTATCAGAACACTAACAAACAAAAAAAAGAAAAGAAAATATAATAAAACCAACAATAACAACCCGCTCATAACCCAATTAATCCAATTCAAACCAGTTTTTCATTTTTCCTCTGACTAAACTGAATAAGGCTCATCCCAAGCTCAACTCATTCCTATCCTCTCCCAAAAACCGTGATGGGCCGTTCCTGAATTCATCCCCAGGTTTACCAATCAACCGACAACAGACCAAGTGAAAAGAAGGACAAAGTTTTAACTCTTGATTCCGAATAGCCCTAAATTGCACTCCAACTGATCTACTGTCTCTGGCCACCAAGCCATTAGTCTCTAGTAAACTTATCCCGTCCAAACAATGCAATCTATAGTCCTTTCATCGCTCGTTTAGCAAATGCCTCTTGCACTAGCTCTCAATTAAGGTCCCCCAGTAGTTCGGCAATGAGCCAATTGCGATCAAGGTCATTACCAGCATTGATACGTTGGAATAAACAATTGATAACTCTTGGTTAAAATACGTAATACATAATGATCATTTGGCATAATGTTAAATTCGCAGAAATTGACAACTTACATTATTGTTATAAAATAAACGAAACCTAACCCAAACCAATAGGTCGATTGTAAATTCAATCGAGTTCGCTTTTATCTAAAATTATATTATAGTAAATGACCATTATGTATTTAATTCATTGTACTTTAGAAACTTCATATATTTTTACAAGCTTCTGAGAGACGTGTCACGAATTTAAAATTATGCAATTTGCATCCAAGAAAAGGTTAAAAAAAATATCTTTAATGAGTGTAACCTAACATCCTGAGTAAATAATAAAACAATAACATTGTCGTAACAAATTGCACAATTATAATATACCTAATTACAATTGTTTGTACAATTTAAATTATAATTATAAGTTTTAATTTAATATTTAAAATAATTGTTGCGTGTGACAGAACAGTAAGTAAGTCTATAAAGTTTCTAAATAAATGACAACGTGGCCTATAGAAAAAAATGCTATTTATGCAATGTTTCAGGATTTACATCTTTGCGGCCGTTGACTATTATAGTATTATCTATTTTTTTTATATTTAGACAGTAATTTAGATATTGACAGTCTTATTTATTTAATCTTCGTTGCTATAATCAAAATTACCTGTATGTCCGTTCCAGTGGCAGGGTGCGGAAATTTTTGCAAGTAAAGCCGGAGCAATAAAAAAACTAAAAACCCCATTTATCCTCTTCTTGAAAGTGCAGTAATGGAAGAGAAGCGTTTAGTAACTTTGAAAGTTCAGTTAACCCCGGGGAATCGGGTAGTTTTAGTACCCTTCGCCACTGGTCCGTTCGTCATCTTTAGTATGAAAGGCCTTTCATTTGGTCTGACCGTAAAAACAAATCAATTACGTTTACCTAGTTACAGTAAAATGATTAAATAATCAGTTCTGCATCGGGTTAAGTGGCTGAGTGTTCCAATTGACCCCAAGGCTCGCTGTAATCATGTTTAATCATTACTGTTCCGTGGTTATAATTAGTTATTTTGTAACAGCCATTGTTTGGGACATTGACAAGGTTGTGGGTAACGATTTGTCTTAAGATTGGGCTGAAGCGTGTTCTTGAATTTAAATGTCGGCTGATTTCGGAAAAGTATGTTTTTTTCAATCCGTGGTAGTGTGATGCTTCAATTTTCCTTTATTAAAACCAGTATCTACCCAAGTAGCAGAAGTTAACGACAGCATTAATTTTGCTAATGATAAAAGCGTGTAAATTAAGTGCGGTTGTCTTTTGCATCTTTAAATTAAGCACGATTATATATTACGAGTTCGATGAACCTAAATATGAGTACAAAAAAAGTAGCTTTATACATTTTGATGATTATAAACCGTGATCGGCGAGTAGTCCGCCAGATTTAAAATAAGGATTCATCAGGTTGTTTGTAGCCAAAAATGTAGTATAAAGTCAGGCGGGCATTTTCACTTTAAAAGGCGCAAAAAAAAAATAGAAAATATTGGTCAATATTAGCGCTTTTGATTTTGATGATAAAAAAGTGACCCTATTTTTCCATAAATTTGTAGTGTCCGTTTCGTAACGAGCCGTACAAACTATATGAAAAAAAAGTCACAAAACTGACTCAAAAATAATGATACTTTATTATTAAATATTAAAAAGGACAGTGCTCGTTATTCTGAGTAAGAAAACGCTAGAATTTCCTCATTAAAAAAAATGCACCATTTAAACTAAAAATACCCGCAATTTAGTTTAAAATGGGAGATATTTTTTTTTTTTACAAAATACTTGTGCAAAATTCTGCAATGCAATACACCCCAATAACAGGGAAGGCGCTCTTCAATCGTAAAAAGTTTCATTACAGATAACGTCGTAAATTTTGTAGTTGGTTGGAAATTAATCTGATCAGGGCTAAAATACAGTGTTTTTTTTTTATTAGAATTTGTAGTGTCATCAACATCATTCGTGTTAACAATGAGGTTCATTTTCACACTGACTTGCATTGCAAGTGAAACCATTAAATTTTACAAATAATATTGAACTTTAGGCGCCAAAGGAAATTTCTTGATCGACTCTACATAACTTTTTAAAGAAGATAATCTATAAGTACGCCGTGTTTTTTTTTATTTCCGTTAACTTTAAGGGAATCTTCAGGTCAAATAAAGTTAACGAAGAAACTAGTGTTACTATTTTTAAGATATCCAATAATTAAATTTAATGGCTAAACTTATATAAAAGGTCCCGTATTATTATTACTATCTACCACTCAGCTACTTATGTGTCGACATGTGCTGTCATGGATGAAATTTAAACTTTATCATAATTGATACTAATTTAATGTAACTCTAAGCCTAAGGGACCTTTTGCACTGTAATATTGATTTATTATGTTTTAAAACATTTTTTTTTTCGATTTTAATAAAAATCTTACCAGGTTTGTAGTTTCCGTTAATTTACTAAGCAACGCGTCGAATTTAACGGAAATCAGAAAAAAACACGGTGTACCTATAGTCAATAGTGAACTCTGTAAGATGAAAGCATTGGTAAAGCAAATGCATAAAAGGCACGACTTTAAAGTACGTAAAAACCTTAGTAGTTACAACGGTAAAATGTATGGTTCCGTATCTCTTGTAATCAACGCAATAGTCAATGTTTTATATCAATCTAAATCTGAGAAAACAAGTTACGTAACAAACAAGGCAACTCTATCACTAATAAAACTCATATCTAGAGCATTGTACCACAATTTCCAAACACGGAGAAAAATTAGCGCAAATCGACCGAATAAAAACTATGTAGTTGTGAAACCGTTCTGTGACACACTTTTTACTGGACAATTCTTTATGGTAGGTACTGTACCTGGTGAACTGGGACATGTTTCTGTGATTTGGTAATGGCAGCTCTAATATGACATCGTTCTATGTATCAAGTATAGAACGATTTGAACGCTGCTTTTTAAATTCCCCTAATGCAAGTTTCAGGCACTATTTCCCTTGAAACCTTGTGCTATCTTTGACCTAACTTTTTTTTACGTAAAACTGGCACGTGCCCCCGTGCTATCTCACTTGTTGAAAAGTGCAGATGAGGCCAGACGTGAACCTCACTGGTTCAGTAACAGTCAAAAAAAAAACAAACAAAAACATAGTATCACTGCAGTAAGTGATTAAGCGAGCTGTGATGTGTGATGCATAGAAAAATTACGGTGTCTATATCCCGACCAGTTGTGGTGTAGGGGTATAGCACGCAGCACGGAATGCTGAGGACCTGGGTTCGATTCCCAGAGCTGGTCTTTTTCTGGGTATTTCTGTGCATACATGTTTCAGTTCGTATTTAGTATGATAAAAACAAAAACATTCAAAGTAATTGTTTAATTTCATTAACTGTGGATGGATCTAGGAGCCCTAGGTTGTATCTGTCTGGAAATATTGCCGATGGGAGCGAATTAGAATCCTTAGTAGTTCATATTAGGGAAGATGACTAACCTTTTTTATGGAGTGGAAAATGCGTCTCATAGATCTGCCGTGTTCAGGGAAAATATGAAGTTAAAACCATCTACAGTAACATCTAATGCAGATACGCGGTATTTAAGTACGTATGGTAGGTGAACGAATTTGCAATATCACTGACGATATATCGACATATATCATATATGAGCGCTTTAGCGATTTTAAATCTTATCACTTAGGTAAAGCGCTAAAGCGTTTTCGCGATTTTACCTTTCCGCCGTCAATATGATGTCACGTCTATTTTTTTTTCAAACAAAAACAGCATCACGGATTAATCTGCCAATTAAGATACCAAGAACTTATCAGACGTGGAAAGAGGCTCTTAAACTATTACTTGTTTAGAGCCACCACCACTACCTCATTTTATATGCGTACCTACATATTTCTCCTGCATCAATTACAGAAATGGCTAGCTGCATTCCATATTACTCTGGAACTTTTTGCATTCAGCCATCCGGTAATGTACCGTCAGCACCAAACGTTATGCTGGTGACCTCCGTAATTTGCCACCGTTACCCACTCCGCCGATTACAGTACAGTTATGTGTTTCGCCCATTCGCCTTATCGAGTAATCTGTTTTACTATCACACGCGGATTCTGCTTAAACAAAGGTTTTCCGGCAGATATCGGTAGATGGCGTTGATATCGTGAGATAAATTTGACTAGTTGATAGGTACATGGTTTTTTTTAAAATAAGAAATAGGGTAAACAATTTTGGCGAGTCTTTTTTATTGTAAAACTCTTTTAAAAAATATTAAACTATTAGTTATGAAACCAAAAGAATGCAAATGACCATAATGATCTTGCTAATTGTTACTTATTTGCTGTGATTTATTAAAAAGTGTATTTCAAAAAAAAGACACGTCAAGATCGCTTACTTTCTTTCTAATGCTCAATAAATTAAGTATAGAACTGCAAGAAAAACGTTCAACTTGGAATACATTGCGAGGCTTTCAAGCGAACGAGATTGAAGTGGTCAGTCGTACGCCGCAATGTAACGCAATTTGCACGGGTTTTCTAGCAGGTCTGAACTGAGCTTGGGTTTTTTGCTAGCGATTGCCTTATTTAGTTATAAACCAATTATCCCAAACGAGATACCAATGTCAAATTTGTCAAACGGAGCTCGCGATACTAGAGCCACCTAGCCAGCCATAGAACCCTCATTCATTCGATTATTGGATGTTATCAATGAGTTGGAGTAACCTACTTATTTAAGATAAGTAAGTAGGTTAACTCTTAAAATAATTGAATCTTATATATAAAAAGCTCATGTCACGGTGATTATTGTTGTCGAACAGCTCCGAAACGATTTAACCGATTTTTGTATTTTTATTTCTCTTTATTAGGTACGTCTGAAAATATGTTTAATACCCGTAAAATAGCAAAACAACGTTTGCCGGGTCAGCTAGTAACTGTATGAAGTATTAAGCTTTCGCAACTAAGTTACTAAGGCTTTTTTAAACTCGTAAAAATAAGCACTTTTTTAGCGAATGGCAGTTTATTATCAAAGTCGACCCACAAATCAAAATCACCCCGGTTTACGGTATCTAGGTAGGTATATTTCTAAAATTAGAATTATAGATGGTCGCAACCTCGAAGTTTCCATCACATTGGAAAAAATAAAGATAACGTTACCTAATTCGTGAAATTAGAAAAAAGCAACATGTATTAAATAAAAAACATACCTATTTTAGTTTTCAAAAATCAAAATCAAAACTTTTATTCTGTAAGTAGGCCACAAAGTTCTCCTCTACATGTCTATTTTTTTATAGTACCAGCGCTTTTAGAATGACCATCATTGCTAAGAAGTATGCGCCGCAAAAACTTGACAAAACATGTTTCTTTTCAAAACAAAGAAAATCTGAAATAATGAACTATCTAATACTTACTATCAACAGAATAGACTCCAAAAACTTACGACATTTGAAGAGATCCTCTCATCAGACCTGACTAGTGAAAAAGGGACTTAAAAAAGCAACAATATTTTGAAGCCAGTGTGCTTAAAAATGGTGGAGTTCTGAAGTAACAAAAATAAAACTTCCAATCGAGTTGATAACCACTTCCTTTTTTGAAGTCGGTTAAAAATGTACCTGCGTTCCTAATGTATTTTTAACGTCTCAAACGCTCACTCATGGCTGGGCTTTACGAGGCTCATCTAGTTGCAAAACTTAACAAAACCAGACCACCATTACAATGGAGTTGCATAGTTTCGCACGTTGCGTAACACATACTTACCCATGTTTTAATTGTTGCTCGTGAGAATGATCCACATTGAGACGATTGATTTGAAATGTTTGTGAACATTATCCTGTTTACATTCAAAGAATTTAATTCCCTACTCATTTCGTAAAAATATCGTTTATTATTATTATTATTTATTTAAAATATGGCTTCTGTCCCATTACAGGACAATTTCGCCAGTGTCAAAGTAAGCTCTCTTTGGGAGCGACGTTGTACGGTGATTGTAGTTTTTGCAACTTGATAGTAAAATTCCAGAAACCACTTGGAGACAACTTGCGCATTAAAAAATGTCAGACACGAGAGCAATATAGAATGTTGTGATCACTGTTAATCAAGGTTAATCGCCGCATAAAACACTATCAAAATTATACTTCAACTAGCCAAAGAAACAGAAATACCAAAATTATATACTTTCTACATCCGCCATGTTCGAATGCTACAAATCGAATCAAAATATCGTTTAACATTCGCAATATTATGTATTAAGGTCCAAATGTCAAATGCAACACGTCAAAGCAACATCGTAGCTAGCTCTTATGGTGACAGTTTGCTATACGATATTCAAAAATAGGTGGGTAGGAAATTAAATTCCTTGATTGTACCTATGCGTGTGTGAACCGATTTGGATGCGGTTTTTTTATTTGAAAGCAGATTTCTTGGCGATGGTTCTTAGACATGTTTCAACAAAATTGGACCAGCCGTTTCAAAGTTATCAGCTCTTTTGTATGGTGCGGAAGGGATCTTAAACTTAATTAAGTTTAACGCAATTGCGTTGGGGGGAATTATACTTTCTGCTTCGTCCTCGAGATTAGAGATCAATTTGTAGTAACACGCATCGTGTAGCCATTCATCCACAAAGTTTTAAGCAGAAAAAACCATTTTTTCTCTTTTTTTTTTTTGTGTAGGGTAGTTTCTAGCCCCGTTATACGCTGGACCTGTCCCTGCTCTCATTCGCGTTTTTGTGCTCAGCCGTTCACCACGTGTTCTCGTTCGTCGCTCAAAAATTTGGTGTGAGTGCTAAAAATGCCCAAACGGAATAGAAAGGACGAGGACAGTGACGATTATTTTCGGCGCAAGCTTCGAAAGCTAGAAAAGGAGCTGCAGCGCCGACGCCAATCGCCCGACATTTCAAATGAAAGTTCATCACCGGTTTCGTCACCGCTGCTGCCGTTACAAGAAGGTAATTAACTACTTAATTACAAATAGCTTATTAAAATGACTGTAATATAATATACGGAATTTATGTAGTGTACGCCTGTACGGGGTGTTGCCGTCATAGTGTTCCCTATATATATTACAAGGAATTACGACAGTAAAAAGAATGCGAACTATGTAGTGTACACCTAAAAGGGGTGTTGCCGTCATAGTATGTCGTATGACGAAATTTATAGCCTGAAAGAGTTGAAACATAATTATGTACGTTACACTTAGACGGATTGTTACCGTCTTATTGTACCATATTAATTTAAGTAAATGTGGGTAGTTATAAGGAGTACCTCGTTACAGAAATGTGTTGTGTACACCTACAAGGGGTGTTACCTAACATTGTAATAAAATATAGTGTTGTGTACACCTGCAAGGGGTGTTACCTCACATGGTAATAAAATATAGTGTTGTGTACACCTGCAGGGGGTGTTACCTCACATTGTAATAAAAACTGGTGTTGTGTATAGTTGTAAGGACTATTACCCCACCTATAAAGAAATATGCGAAGTCGTATAACTTTTTAGCCCAAGCATAACCTATTTCAGCAAGGTGCAACTCTATTAATATATTTTAATATATCCTGCAGATGACAATGTGCAACCAGAAACGTCGGAGATCGATAACGGAGACGTTGCAGCCACCACCGAGTCCGAAACAAAGGACCCCCTGGATGGCATTCCGGCGGTGGAACAACCAGCTCTGGATGACGAAATTTTGTCGCTTTTAGGCGAAACTCCTTCAAAGGACAGAAAGTATGGAGCCGAGATCCAAAATGACGTAGCAGTTCGCTGGGAATACATTGCCACGTCGGGGCTATCGAAGGAGGCTAGAAAGGAGTTATTGGAAAAACACATGGTACCTAACAACTGTAAAAAAGTCGAGGCACCAGCTCTTAATCCTGAGATTAAGGCAGCATTGACTGAGGCATTGCTGAAGAAAGATAAAGCTTTAGAGACAAAGCAGAAGCAGCAAGCTGCGGCTATCTCTTGCCTCAGCGAAGCCATTACTTTGATACTGGCGTCAGAACACAGAGACCCTAAAGTAGTAAAACTTCTTATAGAAACGGGCCGTATCATGTGCGACTCTCAACATACAGAGTCTCTTACAAGACGCAGTTTTATATGCTCAACCATAAAGAAAGAACTTAAAGACCAGCTCTATGACACGGAAATAGACAAGTTCTTGTTTGGAGAAAAGCTAGCTGATACGTTAAAGGCTGCCAAGGCCATTAATAAATCGGCGACTGACATGAAAGCTACGGTTCCAAAACCATCTCAAAGTCAGAAAAAAGCTGCGCCAAAAAACTCCAAATTTCCTCAATACAATCGACTTCAATCGACAGTGAGTCAAGCAACAGCGAACCCGCCGCCAGCAGCAGCGCCTACACCGCAGGCGCCCCGCAGGCCGCCGCGGCCGCCGCCACCGCCGCCGCGCTCGTCCAGGCCGCGCGCGCCGGCGCCGCGCCGCTAGACGGGGTACGCAATGCCGGTAGGCTTGTACAATTCTATGACCAGTGGCAACTTTTAACCAGAGATCCAACAATCTTGTCGTGGATCCAAGGTTACAAAATCCCATTTTCACAATCAGTTGTACAAAATGAGATTCCTAGCTTACCAAAATTATCCAAGTCTGAGCTTTTTGACTACCAAGATTCAATTCAGGGCCTTATTGACACGGGGGCGGTTACTGCATGTAAACAATGTGACGGCCAATATTTATCTAGTTATTTCATCATAAAAAAATCTAGTGGTAAAAATAGATTCATCTTAAACCTTAAGTCTCTAAACAAATTTATTAACACAGAACACTTCAAGATTGAAGACTTAAGAACTACACTAAAATTGATTTCACAAGATTGTTACATGGCAAATTTAGATTTAAAGGACGCTTATTTTTTAGTAGCAATCCATAATGATTATAAAAAATACTTGCGTTTTCGTTGGGAAGACAAATATTATGAGTTTAATGTTCTCCCTTTTGGCCTAAGTACCGCCCCCTTCGTGTTTACGAAACTGCTCAAACCAGTTATGTCATTATTAAGGTCTCTGGGTTTACTATCAACTATATATTTGGACGATGTCTGTATGATAGGAAAAAATTATACAGAGTGTGCCGACAATATTTCACAAACACGATGTATATTTGAATCACTTGGTTTTGTCATAAACAAAGATAAAAGTTGTCTTGTCCCAAAGACAACTTGTAAATATCTAGGTTTTATCATAGATTCGAAAAAATATCATGTTAAACTTCCTGATGAAAAAAGAATACAAATTAAGAAGGAATTAAACTTATTTATTCAGTTAAAGAGATGTAAAATTCGATGTTTCGCTCGTTTATTGGGTCTTCTTACGTCAGCCTGTCCGGCCATCCAATATGGGTGGCTATATACGAAACAGATGGAGAGATGTAAGTATCTCACATTATTGAATACAGAAGATTACGATTCTTATATGACACTACCTTCAAATTTGCATTCAGATTTCACCTGGTGGCTTAAGTCTATAGAGCAAGCTGACAACCCCATAAGGAACGATAGCTATTGCCTAGAAATATTCTCGGACGCAAGCAAAAAAGGGTGGGGGGCAGCATGTGGCAGGGAGACTGCCAGTGGCTCATGGAGTAGTGATGAGGCTGACAGACACATCAACTATCTAGAGCTATTGGCATCCTTCTTTGGACTAAAAATCTTTGCCAAAGATATGACTAATTGTCACATTTTGCTAAGGATCGATAATACAACTGCTATCTCATATGTCAATCGCATGGGAGGTGTCAGGTTCCCACACCTTAACCAAGTGACGAAGGACTTATGGCAATGGTGCGAAATTCGAAATATCTTTGTCTTTGCATCATATATAAGCTCCCAAGATAATGAAATAGCAGATGTAGAATCGAGAAGAACCCATCCAGATGTCGAATGGGAATTAAACAACTATGCCTTCAGCAAGATTGTTTCAAAATTCGGTTTTCCCAATATTGATCTATTTGCAAGCAGAGTTAATAAGAAATGCGAGAGATATGTGTCATGGAACAGAGATCCAGATGCATACGCAAATAACGCTTTTACGTTAAATTGGAAAAATATGTATTTTTACGCATTTCCACCTTTTGGAATTATTTTAAAAGTTCTAAAAAAAAATTATAAATGACAAAGCTGAAGGCATAGTTGTTGTTCCACTTTGGCCCACGCAGCCCTGGTATCCAATTTTCCAGCGTCTGCTTTGTTCGGATGTCATATCCTTCTCTCGAGATGATAATGTATTATTATCTGTCTACAGCAGCTACCCCAGAGTGAACTTGGTAGCAGGGAGATTATCCGGACTGCGTTATTAAGAAGATGCGTACCACCTTCCTCTTTAGACATAATGTTTGCCTCTTTGTCGAGCAATTCCTTAAAACAATATGGATCTGTACTGAATCGCTGGACGCGTTTCTGCGCGCAGCATAATATCGATACGTATACAGCATCTATACCAAACGTACTATATTTTTTCACTAAGGAATTCGACGAAGGTGCAAGTTATGGGACATTAAATTGTTGCCGATCGGCATTGTCATTAATTTTAGGATCCAAAATTGGATCAGATGATCGTGTGACCAGACTGTTTAAGGGGTTTTATAGGCTTCGCCCTACCTTACCTAAGTATAATGTAACCTGGTCACCAACAATAGTTTTAGATTATTTGTCAAATCTGTACCCTAATAACGAGATTCATATAGAACACTTAACAAAGAAAGTTGCAACTTTATTAGCATTGGTAACTGCACATAGAGTGCAGACTTTGTCTTTAATTAAAATCAATAACATTGAAATTTACTCTGATCGATTATTGATAAAGATACCCGATTCTATCAAAACTTCAAGACCAGGAGTATTACAACCCTGTCTTAGCATTCCGTTTTTTAGTCAACGCCCTGAGATTTGTCCAGCTGAAAGTTTAAGAGCTTATTTGAATATAACAAAAGATTTAAGATCTGAAGGCAATGGTCAACTTTTCATTAGTTTTAAAAGACCTTATAAGGCCGTAGGTGCCCAAAGTATCAGTCGTTGGATTAAGGAGACCTTGACAGAAAGCGGAATAGATACGACAATATTTAGTGCTCACTCCACTCGGCACGCCGCCACCTCGGCCGCGCGCCGCTCCGGTGTCAACATCGATATGATTCGGAGAACTGCCGGGTGGAGCGGCCACTCTGACGTATTTAATAGATTTTACAACAGAAATGTTATCTCACAAGATCCAACTGATTTTGCTGTTTCGATTTTAAATAGTTAAAATTAGAAATCTAGAAAAATCAGAGTGACAATGTATTAAGAAACTATATTATTTTCTTCTAAAAGATTATAATGGTATGAACAACCATCATTAAAGTAATTTTTAGTTCATATGTTGTGTTAATATTTCACTAAGCTTTCAAATTCTACAAATTGATCTCTAATCTCGAGGACGAAGCAGAAAGTATAATTGATGATTAAACGAACTTACCTTTAGTGATGTTCTATCATAATTATACGAGCTGCTTCGTCCGAAGAGATTAGGTCCCTCCCACCCTATAGAGCCATAGAGTTACCCCTGTAAAGCGAAATATTAACTGCAGGGGCTTAGGCTTTCAACTAAATGAGAGCAGGGACAGGTCCAGCGTATAACGGGGCTAGAAACTACCCTACACAAAAAAAAAAAAAGAGAAAAAATGGTTTTTTCTGCTTAAAACTTTGTGGATGAATGGCTACACGATGCGTGTTACTACAAATTGATCTCTAATCTCTTCGGACGAAGCAGCTCGTATAATTATGATAGAACATCACTAAAGGTAAGTTCGTTTAATCATCAATTATCAATTTATAGTTATTTAAAAAACGGATCTCTCGTGCCTATACGTTGAGTTGTACCCTGACAAAAGTTCGGTCGTCCAGGTAGGTACTAATACTCTGACCCTTTCAACCCCAACGACGGATATAGTGCGTCACATAGTACAACATCAAAGTAACCTTCACACAATGGCATAAGGTTCAAAGTAGCTTTGCGTTTGGCTAGGCTTGGCGCTGACAAGTTAGCCACTGTCACGTACAATTGACAAAATCCTCTGTCATCAAAAAACCAATTCGAAATAAAAGAATGACGTTTCAATGTTCGTGACACAATAGACGGGCAACCTAAAATAGTTTACTGAATAAGAGAAAGTCCCACTGTGGACAATGACCGTAGGTGAGATACTGAAGAAGTCAACAATAGCATTACATTGTAGTGGATAAGTCACGCAATATTATGAGGTAATAAGTTTCATTCAATTTAACATTTTGATCAGTCCCGTCATTTAGGATATCAACATAATAAAATTAATTATTATTAATTATGTTACCTACAAATACTTGTAAAACAGTTTCCCGCTAATAGAAATAAAGTAGTATTAAAAAAAACCAGCTTGCGATTTTATTAGAATACATTTAATTTAATAGAATGTTTTCTTATATTTTATCTGTATCTTGTTATATTATGTTGCAGCAATAAAACTTAAGTGTTTTCTTTTGAACAGTATATTTTTGAGCTATCTTTGCTGTTGTAAATTTGGATTGCTTTATTCGTTGTTTTGTGTTTAGAAATATTATAAAAGAACAATAATTTAAATATATGGTAGTAGGAAAAAATACGCTAAAGATTAGAACTAATACAATTTAAATACTGGCATCATTCATATCGTATCATAATAAGTAATAACGAAAATGCGTGTTATTGTTAACAACATTATTAGTTATTTCATAATCATCATCCCTATAAATATACGTCCGCATACGTCCGCCGTAAGCTCTAATCTAAATCATCGCGTTCGGTTTAGGAAGATCACGTTTCGCACCCCCGGGGCATTTAGGTGCGAACGTGCGCGGGTAGAAAATGGCGCATTACACTGTATTACCGGCTAACTGAATCGTATCGTAATCGTACCCTTTTCGTGGCAATTGGACTTAACGGCTGAACCTTTGGTAATTACGATAAAAATTGATGGAAGAGTAGAAATAAGAAACAAAAAGATATAACAAATAAAATAACTCATCCCGTCGGATTGGGATGGCACAGGATTGGTCTGTTTGGCAAACATTAATCACCATCATCCCAGCCTATATACGGCACAGGCCTCCTCTCAGAAAGAGAGGGCTTGGGCCGTAGTTCCCACGCGGGCCCAGTGCGGATTGGGAACTTCACACACCATTTCATGCTACTTATTGATACTTATTCATGATACTTATTGTTTTTTTATTTGGTAGGAACCTATTGTTCATCAAGACCTATTATATAAACTACTATGTATGGAATTCCCTTTATTTATGCATTCAACGGTTTCATTATCAAAATACCACAAACATATTGTCCAAACTGAACATATTGTCACGTACATTGTAATGTATATAAAGAATATTATGAGTTAACAAAGAATTACCATATCTAGTTAAGTAGTTACATACATGAATTAGACACGTACAATTTAGATGCAGGGCACAGGCCTCCTCTCAGAATGAAAGGGCTTAGGCCATCCCACTCGGGTAGTGCGGATCGGGAACTTCACACACACCGCCGAATATCTGCGCAGATGTGTGCGAGGAAACTATTCCTCGCGATGTTTTACTTCACCGTAAAGCTCATGGTAAATTAGAAATGTAATTATGTAGGTACATAAATTCCAAAAAACTCAGAGGTGTGAACTCGGATTCGAACCCACTCTGGTTTAACGCTTTCACCGCCGCGCCTCGACAAAACGTAAACCTGCTTTGAATCTTATGTCATTGTGTCAAGATCACTTTGACACTGTACTTTGTGACACCTATATGTATTTCATACTAAATACAAACTGAAATATAGATGCACAGAAAAAACCCCAGAAAAAAGACCAATGCTGGGAATCGAACCCAGGTCCTCAGCATTCCGTGCTGCGTGCTAAACCCCTACACCACCACTGGTCTAGAGATTAGACACGAATATTTTCCTATACATCATACATTTCAATCTGCTAAATCATCACCTTATGCAGTGAAGTCAAAAAGATACTTCATAGCTAACTTGTTTAAAGTTGCATAGTAGCGCCATCTCTTGTCCAGGTGAGCGGTTAGTTCCGAAGGAGTCTTGAAATCTCTCGATAGAGGGTGTAACATAGATGTGCGCTTGTCACTGTGCGTTGTAGGCTGGGATGATGATGTGATATACTTTGAATAACAATGTTGTATATTGGTAAGTGGGTCCTCCAGAAAAAGTGCACATAGATTTTTTTAAAACGTAGGGTAAGTGTACCACTGAATGAACACTTAAGGAAATTTTCGACTTTGAAAATTAATTTTAGGCAGTTGGGCACAGTTTATTTAAAATATTACTTTTTGTATAGCACAATCAACTACTCTAGTTGGCTATCATCATCATTATTCAACAGTATTATTGCACAGTTTGAAGATATATCACTATTTAAGTGAAAAAATAGAAAATCACCAGTGAATGAACGCAAAATTCTAGTGAATGAACAAATGAAACCAGTGAATGGACAACTTTGAATATGATGTTTTGTTATACTATAAATATACAAAAGCGAAGTTATGTTAACACAAATACATTCAATATACTTATTTGGTCGATTCCATGTTCTAAAACAATTAAAATACAAAAATAAGAGTATTGTTCATTCACTAGATCTTGGAAACCAGTAAATGAACTAGCTATAAGTGATATAGTTCATTCACTGGAAAACTTGAACCAGTTAATGAACCTATATTGTACGTTTGTTCCAATACTGGCCTTTCGGTAGATAATGTAATTGGATCAATGTCACTGAAAACGAAATCTTAATATGACGACTAGAAGGAAAGATATTGCACAAATAGAAAATCCTGCAGTCCCAGTGAATGAACACCCCCGTTCATTCACTGGATTTAGGTGATTTTGGGTTCCAGTAAAAAAACACTGGATTAAAAGGTATTGTTTGTAAATAAATTACATTAAACTATGTATGAATAGCTAACAGGTCTTTAAAGCTTAAAAAAACCATACCCAATGAATGATAGATGGCGGGGACAAATGCAGTAACACATCAGAAGTATAGTAGCTTTCGTTCTTCCTTAATACTACTCCATAGAAAAAATGTACAACATACGTACGTCCACTTTACATCGTCGCCATTTCAAAACTGTTGCTTAGGAGTCCAAGCAAATTTACCAGAACCTGACAAGTAAAGGTGCTAGTCGAAAAAAAAATACGAGGCGTGGTAGAAACGTACGAAATTCTTATTATTTCAAAAAATTATCGTTTTGTTCATTCACTGGGTACTGTTCATTCACTGGTACGCTTACCCTATTACCTACTTTACCACTTCCCCTATCATTGCAAAAACACGCTCGTAAACTACACTCTCTCGTAAGTGATATATTTTATTAACCAACCACAACCACTATCTTAGACCCGCGTTCAACAATCGTCAGACTTAACGGTGAGAAGCGGGTTACCTATTTGTAAACATCGGTTAACCTTCGTGTTGTGTGAACACGGCATTATGTAGATTTGAGACAAGATTTTACAACAAGCTACGTAGAGTTACTATAGCTAAACCGTTGAAATGAGTCCTCACCCGCGCAATAGAGGGGCTGGGGGGTATGACGACAAAGGGGGCCGGGAGAGGTGCGGGCGGTACCCATACGAGGCGAGCTGGCCGCCCGCACCTTTCTCGGCCCCTTTGTCGTCATACGTCGCCCGTCGTCCGCACAAAAAGAGGGTGTAATGAGTTTGACCGCTATGTGTGTGTGCATCATAGCTCTTAAACGGGTGCATCGATTTGGATGCGGTTTGTTTTTATTAGAAAGCAGGTTTCTTGGCGATGGTTCTTAGATTTGTTTTATAAAAGTCGGTTCGGTCGTTTCAAAGTTATCAGCTCTTTTGTTAGCTGCGGAAGGGATCTTAGACGCATAACGGGCATTGACTTAATGTTGAAACATAGGTACGAGTGACATAATTGCGTTGGGGGTTTTTAAAATTTTTAATTTATAGTTATTCTTAATTATATATATATATTTTTTTTTATATCTTACACAAATCGACCTAGTCCCAAACTAAGCAAAGCTTGTACTATGGGTACTAGACGACGATAAACATACTTATATAGATAAATAAATACTTAAATACATAGAAAACATCCATAACTCAGGAACAAATATTCGTGCTCATCACACAAATAAATGCCCTTACCGGGATTTGAACCCAGGACCTCTTGCTTCGTAGGCAGGGTCACTACCAACTAGGCCAGTGAAATGTTATTAAATTAAATTATTAATTTATATTAGTTTCTTATTTAGTGGCTTAAACCAGAAAATCTACTATTATTTTAGTTTGAAAAGTCGACTTTCTGCTAAGTTTCTTGCGGCGCATTCTTCTTGGCAATAAAGGTCGTTCCGAAAGCGCTGATAGTTTAAAAAAAGTGACGTGTAAATGAGCCCTTTGCGGCCTACTTGCAGATTTTTTTTTTATTACAAATGACAAAGGACAAAGATAGACGATTTTCGGTATGGAACGGAAAGCTACAAAACATGTAGGTAAAGAGTCGCATGTGGCTCAAAAACCGCAGTTTGCCGATTACTGCGTACTATTGCATACGACCACACAGGATAATAGTAGATTGTTCAACAAGGGACTAAAACAAGCCATAATGACACGAGATATTTAGCCACCCGAGCGATAGCGAGGGAGGCTATAATTCGAGTTGTCATTATGGTAGTTTAGTCCCGCGTTAAACACTCTACTTTTCACTTTGAATGCGAGGAAAAAAACGACGTACAAAATTACTTTTTTACAACGTATGCTCAATACGAGCAATGGACATCTGTTCAAAATTCAAATAGCGAAAAAAATACCGCTGTCTTTTCTTTCTTTTATATTTTTTTGTAAAGTGACGCTTTAAATGCTTGCATAATTAGCCAACAGATTCTAACTTAAAGACTATGTTAAAACTAATTGGACTATGCATGTAAGAATGATAATTGTTCATTCATTAGAATCGGCAAATAAATTAACCTAATTGATCTAAGTTCACACACAAAATATATTGTTAACTGAAACACTTACCCGTGAATAAAGAAACTACTTTTTAAGTTTATTTTCTATATGCCAATTCTTTGTTAAATTATATCTAATTATACTTTCTATTTACTATTAAATGCAACTGACATCGCATTATTTTGAAGTCACGCCATATTAACATTCAAACGTAACTGCTCTATCTACCGTACACTCCAGCAGCACTGCTTTGCCGACAGTGCGGATTGCTATTTTATCGACAGAGCAGGGAACAGTGGAGTTACTACGAAATTCGAAGTTCGAAGTTCGGATCGTGCGGTCCCTCTCACTCTCGTAATAAATACCATTAGCGTGAGCGGAACGGCATGAAACGAAGTTCGAATTTCGCGCTTCGTAGTATAGGGCCTGCTTTGCCGACAGCGTTTTTAAAAAAAACAAATTAAAAACACCTAAGCTAAAGGAAATCTTTCTTTACGTGCAAAATAAAATGAATTCATCTTTAATATTTTATAATTAAATAGATTAATATTCGTCATTATTCAATGTGTTTCACGAAATTATTATTTTTTAAATATTTTTTATACAGTTGTCATTTTGAGGTTATTTCCACGCCCTAAAGGCTTCCACAGACCGAAGCGCAGGGCGCTACAGTGCGTCCGCAGCGCGCTTCGGTCTGTGGAAAGCTTTAAAATTGTCTATACCCAGTTACTGAAAATGGCGATAATCCTCCATTCACAAACACCGTGATTGGCAGTTTAGGGGTTTCCATAGTCAATTAAAAAAATTTTACTTTAATCCCTTGAGATCAAAAAAGAGCTTTAGTCCCGATATGCAGAGACTAAAGTAACATTTTAAGAGCATGAGAAGTGAAAATAATTAAATACATACATATATGTCTTTTCCGTTGTCATGTACGTAAATATTATATTATTGTGGTTTTGTATCGTCACTGACTAAGCGGTTGTATTGTAATTAACTGTAAATTCTGAATTTAATTTCCTAATTTAATTTTTGTTCATAAGCATTAATTAAGTGGTGTTATATTAACTTAGATTCCTCGTAGAATTGTCGGTTTGTTGGCTCACTGAGTTAATGGACGCTCCCTTACCAATTCGTTTCCATATTTGCTAAAATATCTCAAAAAAGATTAAAGACGAGTCGGACTCGCGCACGAAGGGTTCCGTACCATTATCTATAAAAACGGCAAAAAAATCACGTTTGTTCTATTTCAAGCGTCTACCTATTGCCGTTATCAATATCGAGCAAAAACGAGCAAAAAAATCACGTTTATTGTATGGGAGCCCCCTTAAATATTTATTTTATTATAGTTTTTAGTATTTTTTGTTAAAGCGGCAACCAAAATACGTCATTTCTGAAAATTTCAACTGTCTAGCTATCACCGTTCATGAGATACAGGCTGGTGACAGACGGACAGACGGATAGACCGACGGACAGCGAAGTCTCAGTAATAGGGCCCGGTTTTTACCCTTTGGGCACGGAACCCTAAAACGTACAATCAATACGCGCTTGCCTATTTAAGCCTGTCACACACAGCGCAGATGCGGTAAGATTTTCTCTGCGTATAAAAACTTATCCGTCTGCAGGTATCACACACAGCGCAGATGCGAGGTTTTACATTCACTCTAAAATTTCGGAGCTGAGTAGACGTGTTTTGTGGTGCGGATGGCTTATACAGGGTGTTTTTTTTATATAAAAGGGAGTAAACGAGCATGAGGGGCATGCGCATGCGTTGCCGGCCCTTTGAGAGATAGATAGGCTACAATGAATTTTCAATGAAAGCGCGTTACACTTTTTTTATTTCTCTTCACGACAAAATGTTCAAAAATGCGAACATGCATTTCTACGCAAGGATGACTTGTTGTTTGCTTAATTAGTCTGTAGTACGTAATTTTATATTTATTTTATTATACACTGAAGTTCCCAATCCGCACTGGGCCCGCGTGGGAACTACGACCCATACCCTCTTATTCTGAGAGGAAGCCTGTGCCCTGCAGTGGGACGTAATATAGACTGGGGTGATGATGATGATGATGAAAGTGTGCTTCTGCGCATCCACCTGTATTTATCTGCAGATAAGATCTTCACATCTGTCGGATTCTGTCGATATATGTCGGTGCTCACAGATACGCAGATAAAAAGCTTGCCGCATCTGCGCTGTGTGTGGTCCTCCATTGAATTGTATAGGGAGCGATATTGACAGATATCTGTTCAGATACAGATATCGTACCGCATCTGCGCTGTGTGTGATGGGCTTTAGAGCCAGCGGGTTCTGCGGGTTACATAAAATATGATGATCGTACCGAATACGTCAGATTTCAATGCAAACGTCTCTGGTTACGCCATTCGCGATATCGGCATTGTCCTAAACGCAAAAGAAAGAAAAACGAAAGCGAGTTTCGCCCCGAACAATGCTAAACATCTGGCATTGGGTTTGACAAATAAAACAAGTACTTTGGTAGGTACAGGCGCCGACAATCAACCACTAAATTTCGAATACAGTCAAAACCGTTTATAGCAACACCAATTACAATTACATATTGTATGTAACAACCAAGAAAAAAACACAACACGATCTTATACAGTCAAAACCGTTTATAACGACATTCTAGGGACAGCAATATTTGGTCGCTAAACACGGTTGGTCATTGTAACCAGTGTTATTTTGGTATATAAGATCATGTTGGGTTTTTTCTTGGTCGTTACATCCAATATAAATAAAATAAATAAATATTAGGGGACAATCTTACACAAAACGATCTAGTCCCAAACTAAGCAAAGCTTGTACTATGGGTACTAGACGACGATAAACATACTTATATAGATAAATAAATACTTAAATACATAGAAAACATCCATAACTCAGGAACAAATATTCGTGCTCATCACACAAATAAATGCCCTTACCGGGATTTGAACCCAGGACCTCTTGCGTCGTAGGCAGGGTCACTACCAACTAGGCTAAAGCGGTCGTTAAATGTTATAATGTTGTTGTAATTGGTGTCGCTATAAACGGTTTTGACTGTATATCAAAGTAACACTGGTTACAATGACCAACCGTGTTTAACGACCAAATATTGCTGTCTCTTGAATGTTCTTATAAACGGTTTTGACTGCATTTCATTTTTAGGGCTCCGTACCCAAAGGGTAAAAGGGTTTTAGTAGTAATTATGTAATTAATAAGTAAATCGTACGTTTTTGAAACAACACTATTCTGTACCACAATACATCGGCAGTAGGTACTATCGCCCCAAGTGCCAGATAACCACCTTAAAGGCCCAGTTTGCGTGCAGTGGCTAGACATCTGTCCATAACAATCCATAGCAATAAACATCAACGGCTGCAAGCAAATTTGTTTTGAAACACAAGACACGGAAACACAAGACATGAGCTCACGTAAGGTTAGGTCGCAATATAAATATAGACTACTAGCTTTTGCCCGCGGCTTCGCTCGCGTGTACCACGAGTATTCCAAAGATCTAAGATATCAAGCAAGCAAGCATGCACGCAAGCAAGCAAGCGTGCATGAAAGCGTGCAAGTAAGCGTGCAAGCAAGCGTGCAAGCAAGCCCGACTAAACTTCAGGTAGATACGGTCCTTTACAGTATTCTTTATATACAATGTTTTTCACTAATTCGGAAGCGGGCACTAAAATAACCAGGCTTAATATAAAACCTATTATTACTTTCCCCTGTCCTGCATTAGGTATAATTCAATGTTTTCTTACCTTCTACGGAAACTTGAGTAACTGGAAGCGCTGTGTACCTACTTAGCATTGATATTATACATATTATAGTATTTTGTAAAGGTGTTGTGTGACCTAACCGCTAAAGAGTTATACCCTCCATCATCAGCTCATCTGAATAACCAGAAAGAATACAACTAAAGTAACTTCCTAAAACTCCTAACCGTTAAGGAGTTTAACCTTCCATCATCAGCTCACCCGGATAACCTGAAAGAATACAACAATCGGTCTATACGTACCAATAATATTTGATAAAATGTCCTCAACTCCTAACCGTTAAGGAGATTTACCTTCCATCATCAGCTCATCAACATGAGATGATGTCTACCAGACGCAAACACTTAAATAGCTTGAGAAAATATATGAAAAACGTAATGCGTGCCTACAAAATTTGAGGGTTGCCCTCGATTTCCATGAGATCCCGTCATCAGATCCTGATTTGGTGACAATGGGACCATCTCAGGAGTATATTGTATTCTTTCGAATAAAAAATTATTTTTATAATCAGTCCACAATTGACCGAGAAATCGGTGAACATACCTACATAAAAAAATACATAAAGTGGAATGCATAACCTCCTTTTTTTAAGTCGGTTAAAGAACCCTTTGCGGCCTACTTACAGCATAAACTTATGAATTTTGAAATTTTAGCTTACATTCAGTAAAACGCAAAATCCCGTTTTTTCCCGTTCCCGTAGGAGTTTTGGAAAGTCCTCTCTCAATGCTCCTCTACACTCCCCAAACAACCTACATGCCGAATTTCAGCTTTCTACGACCAGTAAAACGAAAAATCCCGTTTTTTCCCGTTCCCGTAAGAATTTTGGAAAGTCCTCTCTCAATGCTCCTCTACACTCCCCAAGCAACCTAAATGCCGAATTTCAGCTTTCTACGACCAGTAAAACGAAAAATCCCGTTTTTTCCCGTTCCCATGGGAATTTTGAAAAGTCCCCTCCTAGTCCTCCTGTACACTCTCCAAGCAACCTAGATGCCGAATTTCAGCTTTCTACGACCAGTAAAACGAAAAATCCCGTTTTTTCCTTATCCCGTGGGAATTTCCAAAAATCCTTAAAACTGTTTTTTACTATTATAATTACCTACTTCTATGCCAAATTTCAAGTGTCTAGTAATTATAGTTCATAGGATCCCGTTGAACTGAATATATAAATCCCGTTTTTTCCTTATCCCGTGGGAATTTTGAAAAATCCTGCATTACGTGTTTTAAATAATGTAATACCTACTTGTGTATCAAGTTTGAAGAGTCTAGTTATTATAGTTACTGAGATAGGGTCACTCGGAATCGAATATATAAATCCCGTTTTTTCCCGTCCTCGTGGGAATTCCCAAAAATCCTTCCTTAGTGGATGCCTAATTTTCAAGTCTCTAGGTCCAGTGGTTTGGGCTGTGCGTTGATATATCAACAGTCATTTAGTTTATTTAGACATTTCAACCCCATCGCACCCCATCCAGGGAGATGGTATTTTACGTCCGCCACGTCGGATTTTAAAACCGTTGTTGTTTTCATAACCAGCAACCCGATAAACCATAGAAACAACACCCATGTTGATTTTCAGACTTTGTTACCCCTCTTCCCCCTTTTAGGGGTTGAATTCTCAAAAAACCTGAAACACGTGTTTACTCATTTATCATTAGGAGTACTTCTGTGAAGTTTCGAATAAAATAGTCGAACGAATCTTGTTTCCCCATACAAACTTTGGACCCCCGTTTCACCCCTTTAGGGAGTGAATTTTGAAAAATCCTTTCTTAGTGCACCCCTAGACCTTATAAGGAACCTACATGCCAAATTTGGAATCTCTAGGCCCAGTGGTTTGGGCTGTGCGTTGATATGTCAGTCAGTCAGTCAGTCAGTCAGTCAGTCAGTCAGTTTCTTCTTTTATATATATAGATATAAACCACCTGTAAAGCGGGCATTGACATCTAAGAATAGCTATGTTATGTGTATTAATATTTATAATAAACTGCCAGATGTTTTTAAAGATAAGAATTTAAAGTCATTTAAAAAACTGGTGATGCAATGGTTGATTGATAAATGTTTTTATAGTTTACGAGAGTTCTTTGATAAGTAGTTGATGTTTGTTGGTTTCTGTAACACAATTGATAATATTAAAATTAAATAAATGTAATTAATTATAAATTTGTACGTCAGTTTGTTGGCATAATGTGGCGATCTTACGACTACATAATTTTACGACCTTTATGTAAACCCACCATTAACAAATAAAATATTCATTTCATTTCATTTCAAATGGGTATCTGACGTCTGGGGCGATGGTACAGTCCAAGAAACTAAATCCCGTACCAGGGTGAACTCTTTTCTTTTCATGTTGACATTCGATACATCTGCCAAAGATATCATCGTGAAATTGGTTGTGAAAAGGTTTCACCATGGTACGCGATTCAGTTTCCTTGACTGTATCTACCTAAGGTAAATGTACACTATGCCGGGGTAGTACATTATGCCGTGTCATTTTGGTTTTTGTCGTATAATAAGAAAACTGTCAGTAAAGTCATGATTTAATACAATGCTTCATCAACTATAGTTTCATTGCAACCAAAAAACACTATTTTTGAATAACCGTAATAAGTTCTAACAGCAGTATCGCATTTCCAAACTCATCAGTCGTAACCACGCAGTAGTTCCATACGTCGTGTTGTCTGTGAGCACAAGGTGACAATGGTAACTTCGTAAGGATTTGTTAAGATGCCGATAAGTATATTTAATCTAAATTTGTAAAATTATTGTACAGTGGTTATTAACTGAAGGTTTTATAACGATTTCAAGTTAATATAAAGCGTATTTTAAGGGAAATTGACGAATTTATGACTGCCGTAATTATGTTCACAGATCTGACGCGATGAACCTAATTGCGGGAGTATCACGGAATAAGAGAAACTCAGTATGAAATGTTTTAATCGTTGAATTATAGCTGGGGCTAAATTTATTCATAAATTTGATGTAAATAAGTTTATTAATGACTGTAGATTATTATGACGTAATTACGGTATATGTTTTTTTTAACCTGAGCCTTATAATTGAGTCTGAAATGATAACTCGTTATGTTATTATGTACGAAAGAGTGGAGTACGGCATCGAAATTAAATTATATTTTTTTTATAAAATCATAACACAATTTTTTTTTATATCAATGTCCAAATGTTTCTTTCATTGAAATGATTAAGTGGAATTATTAATTTCGATTTTTAATTTTGTACTTTGTATTATATTTAATACATTTATACGATAAATTTGTAATTTTATTACATGATTAAAATAATTTAAAACCATTTAAGTAATTTTTTAAAGGAATATTTTTTGGGGTTACCTAATATAGTGTGAACTTTGAAGCTAGCACGGAATTACGTGCAACGATTCCCGGGATTAGATCAAGAGCCAAATTTTAGCACGGAATTACTGACAAAGTAAGGGTTTAGAAAAATAACGATTATTTCTTTAAAGTAAAAGCTACGAGGCAAAATAATATCCTATATCCATCTTTTAAGAACAGTCTCCAAAATAAAACAATTTCCACTTCTAGTACCTTCGTATTTTTTTTTAAATCTTACCTTAAAGTAGAAAGTTCCTTAATATGCCGTAATATGGTACATTTACCTTACTTAGTAACTAGTACGTAGTTTGCGATTCCAGTTTCTCTCTAAAGAATTGAGGCAACACGATGACTAACTCTTTAAAGCGGTCTACAGCACTATCCAAGCTAGTTTTATACTGCTTTGATCCGAAACAGGAATTGTTTCCTCGTATAGTCGACCAAAAATGTCGTGGTAGCATAGTGGTTTGACCTTATAGCCTCTCAAGCAAAAGAGTCGTGGGTTTGAACCCGGACTCGGAACCTTGAGTGTGTCCGATCGCTGACAGTGCTCTTTGTCATACATCATAGTGAGTTTTAATATACTGCGTGGAAGAGAATGAAGAGTATTTACAAAAACCAGAGAGATGGTAGAGCCATGTTGTAGCTAGCCGCTGCATCACGAATGGGCCGGCTCGTCCGGGGCAGTACCACCCTCTCACAGAACACCGGCGTGAAGCAGCAGTACTCCTGCTGCGTTTCGTACGGTCAGTGAGAGCGCCGGGGGCCCAATACCTCTCCCCCTCCTCTATTCCCTTTCCTTTTTCCTCTCCCTTTTAGGGCACACAACGCACTGGCATCGCGTAAAGTGCTGCGGACAGTGGTGATCATTTAACATCAGGTGACCCACTAGTTCGTTTGTCTGGCCTCTCTAACATAAAAAAATAAAAAAAAAAAAAAAAACGGGGAATTGTTCACCCTAAATAAATAAATAAATAAATAAATATCACGGGACAATTCACACCAATTGACCTAGTCCCAAAGTAAGCTTAGCAAAGCTTGTGTTATGGGTACTAGGCAACGGATAAACATACTTATATAGATAGATACATACTTAAATACATATTAAACACCCAAGACCCGAGAACAAACATTCGTATTTTTCATACAAATATCTGCCCCGACACGGGAATCGAACCCGGGACCTCAAGCTTCATAGTCAGGGTCTCTAACCACTAGGCCATCTGGTCGTCAAAACCCTAAGAGCTTTATTTTTTCCCAGCAAACTATGTTAATATTCTTTACCGTTTGCGAGATAAAGCTTGTTAAATTTTAGTGCAAAAATCTGCCTGCTTCAACCTTAGCAAGTTGATTGGGCAATGAAGAAGTGAAATGAGTGTCATGTGTCATGTGCTCTGCAAACGTAAATACTAACTTGTTCAACGGCTGCAAGCAAATTTGTTTTGAAACTGGGCAGGCCTCGGTTTTGTTGATTGTACTTGATTTTCCGTATTGTATTATTTGTGATGTGCAATAAAGAGTCATTGTATTCTATTGTAATTGTCAGATGCACCTATATTTCCCACGTGTCCAGCGCGGATATGCGTTGTGACGCATTTTTAAACGTGATTAAAATGAATAAAGACTCAAGTCAACAGGTTATCTGTTTCACATAACGCGTGCACTCACTCGTAACTCAAGGCTAACCGCATCGAAACTGCATTCATATACAAACAAAAATATTTAGCGTTTATAAAAAGAAATAAAACATCAAACCAAATTTTAATAGCTCCTCTACACGTTGGGCCGTTAAATGGTCGGTGCGAAGGCCTAGCGATGGTTGCGATCTTCTGATTCTTTTGATGTGCGGTCAAAAATTGCAACCGACGCCATCCCACGACCATCGCACGCGCCATAAGCCATCCGACACCACTACGCCCTCCACACGCTGGCTTACCATAGTGGACCATCGCGATAGCCCATCGTGTAGTGCCAGCATAAAAGTTTTCTTGAGCAACTATAATTAAAATTGTGCATTGCATATGAATAGGTTTGCTCACGATGTTTTCCTTCACCGTAAAGATCCGTGTCCGATTTACAACCGCAATGACACACTATCTTTATCTTTGTTGTCTGTCTTATGAAAATGAATCACCGAAATGTATGTACGCGCATAACTTCCGATTGACAGCACCAAATTGGATACTTAATTCTTTTTTTGTTGACTTTGTTATTGTCAAGAGAAGGTTTTGTGAAAGAAATTTTAGAAAAAATAGAACGGGGGCGAAGCCGCGGGCATCAGCTAGTAATAAATAAAAATAAATCACCGAAATGTTTGTACGCGAATAACTTGCGATCGACTGCACCAAATTGGTTAATTCTTTTTTGTTGCGTTTGTTATTTAAGGAGAAGGTTCTTATGAAAGAAATTTCAGAAAAAATACAACGGAGGCAAGGCCGCGGGCATCAGCTAGCTAGTTATGAATAAATGAGATAGTGTGTTTGTTTGTTTGTCCTTATTTCACGTCGAAACTGAGCGACGGATTGAAGTGATTTTTTGTATGGACATAGTGGAAGGATGAACTCTGGTTGAGTTCGAAACGCGTCAGCGTAGTTTGGCGGAGGTGATAGTTGGGTTTGTGTGATTTGTGTGTGTTCGTACAGTGTGGAGGTGGAGGAACTGCAAACACACATTTCTTGCATAAACGTTAGAGGCCATCCATACGTCACACCAATTTCGATCAATTTGGACCCCTGCCCCCCTTGTCACACTTATTACTATGAAAATTGCCATTATTTTGTTCTAGTGTCACAGATCGCTTGACCCCCCCCCCCCCTTAAATGTGTGACGTAATTTATGGATGGCCCCTAAACTGTCGTAAGGTCGCGGGTGAGCAAAGTAATCGTTTCAGTTCATTCATATGGACCTCCGCAAAGTGACGCCTGATTTAATAAATTATTTAATTAAACTAAGCTAAAATTATTATTAAAAATAAGTGAGTGAAATCAGGGCACAGAAAAATAGACCTAACGCCTCGGCAATAAGGATGAGAGTGCTGAGCGCGTAACTATTTAATACGGCAGACCGCTTATTGCATCTTATAGGGTACTCTACCTTTTTTCTTTAATTACCTTAAAGTAGTATAAAAGCCGTGATAGTGGTTTGACCTATGTCCTCACAAGCAGAGGATCGTGGGTTCAAACCCAGGCTCGCACCTCTAAGTTTTTCGGAATTTACGTGTGAAATTACATTCGAAATATAAGTACCACGAGTTTTATGGTGAAGCAAAACATCACAAGGATACCTGCGAAGAAATTTAATGTTGTATGTATAATTCCCAATCAGCATTGGTCCCGCGTGGGAACTACGACTCAAACCCGCTTATTCTGAGAGAAATTCTGCAGTGGGACGTATATAGACATGAATGATGATGCTGACAATGATGATGATAAGAATGTAGCTCCTCATGAAGTACTCAAGAAACTGGTTTCCTTGATGTGACAGGAAGGCTGTTAGGTAAGGAAGGACTGGATGCTTGAATGTTAATGAGTGCGTTCACTTTTCTCGAGATTGACGTTTCTCGTAGTTGTCGCAAATCCATGATTAGTATGTCTCGGCCTATATGTCCCAATGCTGGGCATAACTAGTTCCCGCGCTGGGCCAGTGCGGCGGGAAGTTCACACACACCATTGAATTTCTTCGCAGGTGGGCAGGTTTCCTCACGTTATTTTCCTTTACCGTAAAGCCCACCGATCCAACCCCCGACGAAAGCTGACTATAAGGTCTCGGGTTTGATTCCCGGTCGGAGCAGATATTTGTGAGAAAAAACCGAATATTTGTAGTCGGATCTTGGATATTTAATAAATAAATAAATATTAGGGGACAATCTTACACAAATCGACCTAGTCCCAAACTAAGCAAAGCTTGTACTATGGGTACTAGGCGACGATAAACATACTTATATACATAAATAAATACTTAAATACATAGAAAACATCCATAAATCAGGAACAAATATTCGTGCTCATCACACAAATAAATATCCTTACCGGGATTCGAACCCAGGACCTCTTGCTTCGTAGGCAGGGTCACTACCAACTAGGCTAAAGCGGTCGTTAATATTGTATTTATGTTTCTCCGTGTGTAGTACCAAGCTTTGCTTAGTTTGGGACTAGGTCAATGGGTGTCAATCGACCCATGAAAAAAAAACTCAAACTCACAGACCTCTGCTTGATAGGTCATGGGTCAATCCACTAGGCTACAACGGCTTAAAACTTACTTACTACAATAACGATAACCTATGTCAAACCAGTGCCTTTATTGTCAAACGTACTTGGCATCACAATAATTGTTTTCACCTATAACACTACCACCTAGTCCCAAAGTAAGCTAAGCAAAGCTTGTGTTATGGGTACTAAGCAATGGATAAACATATTTATATAGATAGATACATACTTAAATACATATTAAACTACCAAGACCCGAGAACAAACATTCTATTTTTCATACAAATGTCTGCCCCGACACGGGAATCGAACCCGGGACCTCAAGCTTCGTAGTCAGGTTCTTTAACCACTAGGCCATCTGGTCGTCAAAATATTGTCTTTGTTCCACCAAGATAACTAAGTTTGATAACTGGTTAACTAGGAGGAAAATTTATTCCGCAAAGAAAACCAGTTATCTGAGTGGAATCGTCTTTCCACATTCGTATAGTAAAAATTTTTCCAGGTGAACTTTTCGCTTCGATCCCTTATCTTTCAAAACAAACGGTATTGTCATAGTATTAAGGTTCAAATTTAATATAATATAATAATAATATAATACCCAACCAGCAACAAACAAAAACCTGAAACGGTAAACACACTTGTAGCATAGTGAATATATACTTGGGATTTCGGGAGAAGTTAATTCCTGAATAAAGAGGTCGACAATGGTTAACAAAAATAAATGTTATTTTATAAGGAAATTTTAGTCCAAGCCAGTGGAATTATAATTCCACCGACACAACTGGTTTTCTTCACTTGGTAACTTGGTTATCTGGCTGGAACAAAGGGAATATCCTTTTGCAGATGCGATGCCAGCCTAGATGACTTAAATAGAATTTTTCAAGTGCTAGTTATTGCAACACTGTCTTTCTATCTTCCCTGGAACTCAACAGCGCAGTTACTGCTGCTTGGCGGCAGAATTGGTGTGGTCAAACGCAAATATGTGAATATTTTAAGTCAGTTATGCTGCTGGTTGCAACTTTCCACGTACTTGTTTTGCCACATTTATTTCTAGTGTATCTACTATAAGTATGCAAATTTGAAGCTTCAAGGGATATAAAATTTCTAGCACAGCGTTCTTCATGGCCTTAGAATAATTGGCGATTGATATTTCCATAATGGTACGTATATACGTAACCAGTTTGCGAGCCGTTGGACCGGCGTAGCTAGCTGACTTATGCAACGTTAAATGACTTAAGTGTGTTTTGAGAGTGCAGCTGGCCCGCATTTGGTTATTCATCAATGGATTTTGAATTTGAATTTGCTTATACGACAAATATGCTTGAGACAGAAGTACTTAATTATAAAAGCAACACAAGTGCCAATCGAGGTAAACACACGAGGCGCCTTTGTGTCTAGAAAAAAGCTAGAAAGCCATTCTAGTTTTCCGGCTTATTTTATTTGCTCAATTAGTAGTTGTTGCTGATTCAACTTTACTTTTTGGTGTTTATAGTAATTTATTAAAAGCTATGAAAACACAATAGTGTATGAATTTAAAGAACGAGAGGCGAAAAACAAGTTACATCGCTTCTAGAAGAGAATACACACGTTAACATTCCATTCGTCTTATATTATTAGTCCTCTGGACCTGACCGTTTTGCATTTAAAGGAATTTTGGGTACTAACCTTGACAACTTATGATAGAAGTAATAGATTGATTCAAGCGCAACTTTGCAAAAGTCCATATTAATGAACTACAATATTCATCACAAAGATGGATTTTTTGATTTTATGGTATGAGCATAACATAACATAATTATGAGCCACGAGCTTGAAATAAACGTATTATTATTATTATTATTATTATAAGGACATATCAAAATTTCCGGCAATAGGGCTCAGGCACCTATACAGTCTAAACAGTTTCTTTCGCCTAATATGTTTAGCATCGTACAACCTGTTAAACATTATTTTAATCCAAGCTTAACTGTCTTCAATTTTTAAGAACTTATTTTCAGGCGATTAAATCCTTTGCCATGCATAATCCTCCAGCCATTCCAGTCTCAGAGACGAGACGTCGTCGACGACGTTGTTTCGTTGCCAAAGCACCAACTTCATGTTTTATGCAATTGTTTAATTTGAAATAAATGCAAATTGTCTAAGCTATTACGAATTACTCACACCAATTAAGTGATAATGGACCTTAACACACTTTTGTTTCCAAATTAAGTTAGTTACTTAGTAGGCTGTGAAATCTCAAATCAGGCAACTTTTTTTTATAGCGTGGCAATGGTTACCCTTCTTGACTACATTATGTATACCGAAATACTTATTGCAATTAATAAAATATGTAAGAAGAAACTCCTTTCAATATTCTCTCTTTAATACTACGGAATTAGGTTCAAGATTAGAAATGCTTCCACGATTTAAAATAAATTCTTATGCTCATATTTACATTTAATATTGCCTAAGAGATAGGTATTTATATTATTGTCTAAGAGATGTCACTGAACTTTGTTGTACGTAACGTCTGTTTGCTTGGAAATCACTATGCAATACTGTGCTTAGAGTTGAGTATAGGTACGGATGCCATAAATAGCCCTTGGCCAGTATTTTTTGCCTATGAATTATGCTTTTTTGAACTGGCCATTTTAAAGTAGCAACATTTTCAGAGGGTAAAACCAAATATTTACAGCAGTTTTAAGGACCTCTTTAGCCTAGTTGGTAGTGACCCTGCCTACGAAGCAAGAGGTCCTGGGTTCGAATCCCAGTAAGGGCATTTATTTGTGTGATGAGCACGAATAATTGTTCCCGAGTTACGAATGTTTTCTATGTATTTAAGTATTTATTTATCTACTAACTGTTGCCCGCGACTCCGTCTGCAAAGAATTCGTTTATCGCTATCCCACGGGAACTATGCATTTTTTGGGATAAAAACTATCCTATGTCCTTCCCAGGGTCTCAAACTATATCCATACCAAATTTCATCTAAATCGGTTCAGCGGTTTAAGCATGAAGAGGTAACAGACAGACAGACAGACAGACACTCTTTCGCATTTGTAATATTAAGTATGGATATAAGTATGTTTATCGTCGTCTAGTACCCACCCATAGTACAAGCTTTGCTTAGTTTGGGACTAGGTCGATTTGTGTAAGATTGTCCCCTAATATTTATTTTATTATTTATTTAGTTTCAAATGTCCTCATCCGTAACTGACATTGGCCCAAGCCTTAAGGCCGCCATTACGGGAAAAATAATAATAATAATGTCCTCATCATACATAATATGAAATGGTCATTTGAACCATTATATACTTTTCGTCATTCATCATTATTTCGGGCGATATACGTCCCACTGCTGAAATGACAGGGCTTGGGCCATAGTTCCCATGCGGGGGAACATCATCATCATTGCGAATATATACAGTGGTGGTCATACAATTAAGAACGATTTGAAGTTTCCGATTTTTTTTTATCTAAATCATGTCATATGTCTAGTTGTGTTCCTTCTTAGAAGTAACAAATTATGTTATAAAATAGCCACATGGATAGAGCAAACGGGATTAAGAATAATAGTGTATAATTGCTAACATTTTTTTTTACAAATTTTATTTGTTCTCTATACTAATAAATTCAAATAGTAATGAAGCTGGACAAATAATTAAGAACGATTTATTAAACTGCTCGAGAGTTGTTTTATATGAAACTTAGATTAAATAAATCATATTAATGTGAAGTTGGTATAGAAAAAAAAAGCAATTTAATACATTTGAATTAAAATTAATAGTTAGTAGCATGTCCACGGCTTTTAATTACGGCTTTACACCGGCGAGGCATTGAATCTATCAATTTTTGACATTTCGCAAGAGAAATAGAGTTCCATTCTTCTAAGAAAACGTCGTACAGCTCTCTCAAATTGCCACACTGTCGATATGAAACCTTTTTCTTGACTTCGCACCAAAGATGCTCTATTGGGTTAAGATCTGGGCTGTTGGCTGGCCAATCTAAGACAGAAACTGATTGTGATGTGAGGAATTCCTTAACGGTGCGTGCAGTATGCTTTGGATCATTGTCGTGCTGGAATGTCCAAATAACCGGAAGCACGTCTTCGGCATATGGTAACATTGTTTCTTGCAGTATATTTTTGTATTGGAATTGATCCATGTTTCCTTCTATCAGCCTAACAGGTCCAACGCCATGTCCAGAAAAGCACCCCCAAATTTTCACATTTCCCCCGCCATGCTTTAATGTCACTTTTGTGTACTTTGGGTCGAATGCTTTATTCGGAGGGCGTCGTACATATTATCGTTTTCCATCAGAACATACTCTATTTATTTTTGTCTCGTCAGAAAAAAGAACGTTTTTCCACTGTCTGACTGTCCAGTTTTCATACCTTCTTGCAAATGCAAGTCGGGCTTGCCTATGACATCGTTTCAACATAGGCACCTTCCTTGCTATCCTTCCGTTCAACTTATTTTCTACCAAACGCCTTCGAATAGTGCGTGCAGAGATTGCTGAAGGGTTGTTTTCGCCAAAATATTCTTTTCTCAACTCATTAGACCCTTTAAAAGGATTTTGTTTTGCCAATCGAACGATATTTCGATCATCTCGACGAGATGACTTTCTTTATCTAGGTCCACGTGGAACGTTTGAAGTAGTTTGATACGTGGAAAAATGCTTTACGGCATGGAAAACCATTGTTTTTGAACATTGCAGATAGTCGGCTATCTTTTTATACGACCAATTCTTCTCGCGAAGTTTTATTATTACTTCTCTTGTAGATTTATCACAACTTTTATTTTTCCCCATTGTTTTTATACGAAGTAATCACTTTTAAGACTTTAACAGCACGAAATGGCGCCAAAATTATACGAATAATAATCTACAACCACAGAGCCACACAGTGTTCTCTATATTAAATTTGAAAAAATAATAAACTATTCCAGCGTTCTTAATTACGTGACCAGCCAGTAAGTACTAATACTAGGTTCAGATCGAATGTATAAAGTTTCTCTATTAATTTTTTAACCAACTATGTTGCATAAATGAATGTACCGGTAGTACGGAAAAGTTTCGCAATACCGAGAGAAATAAAAAAAATACGGGCAATTAGTTATACTTGTTACTTTGAAAAAATCATCTCAATAAATAATCGTTCTTAATTATATGGCCACCACTGTAGGTATGTGGGTGTATAAGACAAAAAAATATTTTTCACATCTTATAAATAAAAATCTCCTGTCACAGTGTTTGTTCTCAACAGGGTTTTTCCGAACCGGTGGTAGATACTTCGACGTTCATAGGAGCATCAATTGATGCCTAAATTGAATAAAGAAATTTGACTTTGACTTTTTTTGACTTTATCGAACTCCTCCGAAACGGCTTGACCGATTTTTATGATTTTTTTATCTACATTTGGTAGGTCTGAGAATATGTCGTAGGTTATTTTTTATACCCCTATTCTTCGCAGACGGAGTCGCGGGTAACAGCTAGTAAACTATTATATATTTCTCTGTATTGATCTTATACAGAGATCGCTACCGTAAAATAGGTTAGGTAGATCTTAGATCTTGAATCATAACATAATTATTGACCTATGGCTTAGCAGCTTTCCCAGTCCAACCGGATAATACCTAGGTTTATATCTAGATATTATTTATCAGCATTAATAAGGAACGCTTTCTTGCAATCATACAAACTACTTTTACATGCCGCTTTAATAATAACTTAATTATGAGACTTATTTGTGGTCACGCCACGACAAAAATTAATAAACTATTGTTAATAGACCAGGTAAAGACTTTTTATTAAGGAACATATTGCTATTTGGTTACTACATCACCATTATGTATACATATTGCTGTGCCCTTACAGGGTAAATGTTGAAGCTGTGCATTATTTTTAATATCTTTACCCACAACATTTAATGCAATAAAGAGTTTGAGTTTGAAAACGAATTCCATGAATTAAATTATTTAAAGGACAAAAGTATAAGAGTAGCTTTTAAAAAATTTGACGCATTAATGTCCTGGATATTTACTTGCATATTGAATAAGAATGTGTTTTATTGGCACAAACATAAATAGAACAATATCAAGAACAGTGAACAACACATTTACAGATGACAGAAAAACACAATAAAAAGGTCCTTGCGTTGTTTGTCTGCTTCAGGCCTTGTAGGGGTAGGGAAGGTTGCTTAATTTATTTTAAGTTAAATGAAAGAAAAAAAGAAAATACATTTATTTACAACATCACAAAACACAATCATCAATATTTTTACAGAACAAAGGACAAAACTAAAGCTAAAGATATAATGTGTCATTGCGGTTATGATTTATTTTATTTCCTTTTGAAAAGATGACTTTCTTCCAAGTTTTTTGCGGCGCATTCTTTTTGGCAATGATGGTTCTACCGAAAGCGCAGGTAGTTTAAAAAAAAGTGACACGTAAAAGAGCCCTTTGCGGCCTACTTATAAAATAATCGTTTTGACTATGATTTGATTAATATGTTGACGGGATGTGTTTTTTTTCTTCTTTTTAAATTACTGGTTGTTGATTAGGAAATTCATACACTGAATTATGCCAGTTGCCGAAGAGTTCTCTCTCTTAAACAATATGTAAGTCTACAGTTTTCAATGGGAAAAATAATATTAGGTAAGAGACATTTTTTTGAATAACAACAGGCCGATTAATGAGGTTATTTATAAAAAGAAGTACACTTAACTCTTTTGAGTCAAATAAATCCCAGTCCCAGCAAGCGCTATAAAAAAGTCCTACTTAAAATAAATCCGAGATAAGGTAAACGTACCAAGGCTCGACACCTCAACGCCCAGTAGATGACACCTATCTGTCACCTCTCTTACTATGACATAAGATTGAAGGTGCCTTGTATTGGGTCAGTGTCAAGTACAGGGACGTTTACCTTAAATTAATGAAATAAGAATATGAAGTGTTAAATTATAAATAACCTCTTAACTGTGGAGCCACTTAACTTAAAGCCTCCAGCGCAATTAACAGGCAAATTAACAATTTACCAGTGTTTTAGTCACGAGAAATGCTAAATTCAAGATATGAGTCACGATACGTGCGTTTTAGACGTGAGGGCCATTCCGTCATCTACAGTTAGTCGGTAGTTAGTCAACTTGTCTAAGTTTTTAGTAAAGAAATGGAATGGGTGATGTGTTAGCTACTGGTTAGACGGATCTGAATGAATTAACGCATAGACTACTTTTTATTCCAATATTCCTATGGGATAGGGATGAATGCATGTGAAATACCAAAACCTCAACCGCTTAGTCAAGAGAACATGAAATTTTGCACGGATGTCCTTCCTACAACATTAAATGAAAACTGAGATATGATTTCAGGAGAATTTAGTTTGGGAATTCACCAATCTTCTGAATCTTGACTTTTTCTAACACGTTTCACCAGTTTTGTAAATTTTACTTCGTAGGTGCGTTAAGTCTACAACACCGGATTTGACGATCCTGAATGAAATACATAGAATAATGCACGGTTTGATAATTCAAAACCTAATGCCAATGCCTAATGGTAAGAAATTTTAGAGGGATTTTGGTGTTTTCGCTAACGATGGGCCTCATAGGAAAGCTCAAAGTCACTCAGAGAGCGATGGAGAGGGCTATGCTTGGAGTTTCTCTGCGGGATCGCAATAGAAATGATGAAATCCGCACAAGAACTAAAGTCACGGGCATAGCTCGAAGAATCGCTAGACTTAAGTGGCAGTGGGCAGGGCACATCGCTCGTAGAACTGACGATGACGGCCGATGGGGCCGAAAAGTTCTCGAGTGGCGTCCGCGGACCGGAAGGCGCAGTGTAGGTAGGTCTTCAACAAGATGGAGAGACGACCTGGTTAAGGTGGCGGGAACGCATTGGATGCGGATGGCGCAGGACCGATCTGTTTGGCGAACCTTGGGGAGGCCTATGTTGAGCAGTGGACGTCTTTCGGCTGAAATGATGATGATGAAGAAATTTGAGGTCGTACATTACTGCCATTCATTCAGGGTCGAAAATAACCGCAACCTAAATTAAGTACCGGCATCGAGTAATGGTACTCTTGAAAGCTGACAATAGTGCTGCGGAGCACTTTATTTTACCATCGTAAAAATTTCAATTGTCCGAGAAGTAGATTTTTAAAGTTTATCTTCTAAATATAAAAATCTCGTGTCACGGTGTTTGTTATCGAACTCCTCCGAAACGGTTTGACCGATTTTTATGAAACTTTTTTCTCTGTATTCGGTAGGTTTGACCTATTGGTCGTAGGCTATTTTTTATACCCACCCCTATTCTTCGCAGACGGTGTCGCGGGCAACAGCTAGTTAATGTATAAAAATAAAAGGCCATTATTTACATTATTAAATAAAGTATGAATGTATTTTAATCCGACTTATTTAAATTATTATTGTTCCTTGAAGAAATCGTCACTATTGTCATCTGCTACTACGTTAATTATGATTTCATTGTGTAAAATATTGTCTACGTTTAAATCAGTCTCTTAGTTTTCCCTTATTCTACGCATGGTACTGTTTGCCACCCGTCCCCAGTCCATTTTAGTGACATATGCACAAGATTCCTGTAATAATTAAAAAAAAAAACAAAAAATCTCAAGATGAAGGTAATTACGGAATGCGTTTTGGTAAATTATAGTCTGCGTCAGGACGTCACTACCCGGTACCTGCAACCATGAAGTTTGAAATCTATGGGTGCGCCAAAGTTGAACTAATTTTTCAATGTCGATTATCGGAAGTCCGAAAATGTTGTTCCTAAAAATTTACATCATAATAATCACTACTCATAACTACTCTGTTCCTAACGTTCTGAATTCCTAATCATTCAACTTCATAATGTCCGTTGCAATAAACATCTATCATACTACTATTTGTTTTCCTATATTTTCTCAACATAACCATCTTTTACACTATTATTCATCATCATATCTTTTTTATGTAGATTTGTTTTTATTCATAAAATTGAACATTATTATACATTAAACTTCATAATGTCCGTTGCAATAAACCGAGTTGCTTCCGCCCTGATAGGTCTTGCTCGCTCGCTCGCTGACTCCAATGATAGCGATTGAAGCCAGCGAGCGAGCGAAGCGAGCGAGCAAGACCTTGCGGAGTGGAAGCGACTTGGTATGGTTAGGTTCAAAGGCTAATGCGGGAGCGTAGCGCAGCGCAGCTCCCGCATTAGCCTTTGGTGTTAGTTATTTTTTTTATGACCACCCGGATAATCTAATTTGTTTGATAAATTTCAACAGTGAAGTTATTACTTAAAATTTTCGGAAAACTGAGTGTTATGGACTAAGTTAATAGTAAAATAAATTGTAGGAAAGAAAACTTTAGGAAACAAAATTTTAGGAACAGTGATAATTAGGAGTACAAATCAATAGGAAAATCAATTTTCGGAAAACTGAGTGTTATAGACTACGTTAATAGTAAAATAAATTGTAGGAACGAAAACTTTAGGAAACAAAATTTTAGGAACAGTGATCATTAGGAGTACAAATCGTTAGGAAAATCAATTTCGGGTGATGAAATTTAGCGAACCCAATATGGACCCGAAATCTATTCCTTTGTACTTACTGTCAATATTTAGCGAACGTCAAAAGCGCCGTCACTCGATGCGGCTACTTTAAGCAGTCATTTGTTATTTATAAAACATGCCGGAACTCAAGAGGAACTTAACTTATCTCGTATTAGGCACTTAATGAAGTCGGTTAAAAATAATTTTTATGTATAACCTAATTATCGCGCAAAAGACTCAATACTTCTTTTGACATCTGTAGTCAGATACGTGCGTGACAAACCATCGGAGAATGGCAATACGGACCTTTGCGGCAAGGCCGTTTGTTAACCGAAGTCGTACTAAATGGCAAGGCATGCGCTTGCGCAGGCTACACATATAACACTCTAGACAGCACATTAAACTACCAGACATGTGTTACCTAAGCAAAAAGTTGGCGCAGATAACTTAAACGGTAGTTATAGATAACTTTTAAAGTGATATTTTTAAATCTCCTGTAGTTTTTTAATTTGACTGCAACCTTAATTAAATAAAAGGTCAAATAACTTCAACGTGTTTGACGCGTCTAATGTCTTAATTAAACTGGCTGTCAAAAGAAACATGTTTTTTAAACCGCGGTACAACATAAAAATAATTACTCAGGTATATTGCAATATACTTTCGAAGTAGAGTAACTCACCAGTCAAGCTAACGAGTCAAATTGGACACGTGTTGTTCGCATCCTGTTCCTTTTGTATTCACACAAAAATACTTGAAAAGACTAGGTGTGTCTTAAAATCCAGACAAAGTTCACCATCCACAATACCGTTAGCCGCAAAACCTACAGCATCACTTAAAACAACTTATTAACCAACTTAACTCGACACCATAACTTTATTTCTCAACTTAAAACACGTTTTAAGTCCACTTATAACTTATATTTCGTGTTAAATTCGTCTTAACTTAGTTTTAACTCTACAAGTCTGTTGCACTATACCCGCCACCGTGGAATTCTGTTCGCGACTAACTGAAATGTTTACGTTACGATACATTGACACGGAGTTTCTGTCCCTTTCACTGGTCATGGTTAACTCTGAGAGCGAGAGGGATAGATAACGATACCGTATGATGTATAACCTAATTCGTGCTAGCAGTGACATCTGTTGGATACAGTTGAAACGCGCGAGCTTCTTCGCGTTCTTCATCGGCTTTCTTTATTAGTGCCGATTGAACTTTATAGATGGCGTGGTTATCAATATTTTAGATTTAGTTATCGATGTTGACGTTGTCGTACCACTTCAGATAGACTAGATCACAGAGTACATTGTATATAGGAGGATAGAGATATCACTCTATTCTACGGCACAACGCCATCTAACGCAAATTCCCGTTACTGCTATTAGGAACCATACCTATAATATCAAGGACCAATAATCACACGTACCAATACCAGCTCTGCTGTGCCACTGCCCATGGGCCACTGCCACAGCTTTTTTGAAACTAGAATTTAAAGTTGTTTTCATCTATTATCTACATGATTTGATAAATAATAACGCCATCTAGTGCAAATTGACGGAACTAAAAACAGACATTGTTGGAAGTGAAAGGACCGTGGACTAGATGGAGCTAGTATGTTACGGTTATATTATACTAGCTGTTGCCCGCGACTTCATCGTGAAGATTCCGTTTATCGTTACCACGGTAACTTAGCGATTTTCTGGGATAAAATCTACCCTACATCTTTCCCAGGGTTTCAAACTAACCCCATAGCAAAATTCTTCTACATCGGTTCAGCTGTTTAACTAAGCGCGTAGACATAACAGACATACTTACCATGTTACAAGCTGTTGCCCGCGACTCAGTCTGCGAAAAATTCGTTTATATTACTATCCCGCTGGAACTATGCAATTTTCCGAGATAAAGCTACCCTCGGTTCTTCCTAGGGTCTTAAAATCTCTCCATGCCAAATTTTATCTAAATCGGTTCAGAGGTTTCAGCGTGAAGAGGTAACAGACAGACACACTTTCGCATTTGGGTATAATATTAGTATGGATTAAGTAAGGATTAATAATTATTATAAGGATGGTATTATTTTCTGTTGATTCAGTTTTTGACGTGACAAAGTCTAATAAATCGATGAACGCCGGCTGCATACATGAAAAAACATGACTCATTGTAACGTACATGTAACGTTACGCAACGTTACATTCTACAGAGCAGCGAAACAGGCCAGTTGCAAGAGAGCGGCGAGGGCCAGTTGCAAGAGAGCGGCGAGGACCAGTTGCAAGAGAGCGGCGAAGGCCAGTTGCAAGAGAGCGGCGAACGCCAGGATGTACAATCCGGGGTGCGGGGGGGGGGGTGTTTGCAGGTTGGGGGTTTTGAATGTTTTGTTATGACGTTGTCACGTTAAACTATCGTCCGTAAACCGACTTTACAGACAACTAGTTTTTTTTACAAGTTACCTACGTGGACTGACGACATTACGAGAGTTGCGTACAATTTTATTGATGGTTTCAGGTGGCGAGTTGTCGTCCAATATGATTTATGGACGGCATTCCAAGAGGGAAGCTTGTTCAACAGTACCTTAACTGTACCGGCTGAAGGTGAGTTTTGGTAATTTTTCAAAATGGCGGGTCAATGGGATTTGAAAACATAAAAAAGACCATATTTCAACCATTTTGAAAAACTTGTGAGGTCTGCAACTCACGGAGACACCAGTCCAGGTTGTTATTAATGTTTCGCAAATTATTTTTCCCAAACTGATTCATTTGGCAAATGATTAATTTCCCAACTGTTTATTTTTTCTGAAACTGTAAACTTTTCAGGATTGTTACAAAACAAACCTTTTTTTTGCGGTGGTTACGCATACGACGGCCTCCGGCCGGCACGGAAGTTATGAGGGACTCTCCTCCCCCGCAACCATCCTTCCCTAGCGAAAGGAGAGGGGGAGATATACCCACTAAAAACCCACCGGTATTCCCTCACTTGCCATTTGCAGATGCCATAGGGTCATTGGGAGGCACCGTAGCAGTCGCTGGTTATAAAACAAACTTTTTTTTTTGGTGTGGAAAATGCGCCTTATGCTTTCGTCTCTGTTCGGGGAAACAGAGGGTATGTGGGGCTCTCCCCAAGGGGCCTACTACCCTAACCTAACCGCACGGATTCCCTCGTTGCCATTGTGAACGCCACGGGACGGGAGCAATATGTGTCACCGCAACACCCACTGGCCGCCCCGGGATGGTATTTTTCCTTTTGCCAATCAAATAAAAAAACCGGCCAAGTGCGAGTCTGACTTGCGCACGAAGGGCTCCGTACCATTAATTATTATTAATAAAATTAAATTAATTAAATTAAATTATTAAATTAATATCATGAGACATTTCACACCAATTGACCTAGTCCCAAAGTAAGCTAAGCAAAGCTTGTGTTATGGGTACTAGGCAACGGATAAACATACTTATATAAATAGATACATACTTAAATACATATTAAACACCCAAGACCCGAGAACAAATATTCGTATTTTTCATACAAATATCTGCCCCGACGCGGGAATCGAACCCGGGACCTCAAGCTTCGTAGTCAGGTTCTCTAACCACTAGGCCATCTGGTCGTCTAAAAATAATATCTGTATTTATTAATAATAAATAATATTATCTATAAATAATATCTGTATTTATTAATTGACAAAAAATTAATTAGATGTCAAATATTTTTTGATAATCTAACTGACTTCATTTTTTTTTTTATCTAGCCTATTAATTTAGTTCTAGTTTTACACGACTAACAACCTACACCATCAACACCATGACTACATTGACTATACAGGGATGTGGGCTGAGACGGAGCCGCTCGGCGACTGCGCACGCGCACGCGCCGCGAGCCTTCATTTCACTCTCTATAGCGCAGGGATCGACAACCGTTTCAATAGAATAGAAATGGTACCTACTATCTTTTTATTTTTTCAAGTTGTTCGATTCTTGCCAAATAAGGCCATTTCAGCAGGTCCATGTTCGCTAAAAGGCAATACAAAGCACAATCAGCTCATATATACAACAAAGTGAATAATAAAATTAATATATATCAACTACAGCTGTATAAGTGTAAGAGTGAAATGATTAAATGGCTAAAACCACTCAGTTATGATGAGACAGAGGCTTTGCTGTATAGTGTTAAATATTAATTTTAATAATAGTGACAGCCATAGTTGCCATTTCTAAGTAATTATTCTATTGAATTACCTATAATTTTCTAATATATACATAAACTTGGACATAATTTACACATACACACACACACACAAACACGCACACGCATACGCAGAACACACACACACACACATACTCACACACACACACACACACACACACACACACATTTTTAAGTTTCCTATTTCTATTTGTTAATTTTTGTAAAACTTGAGACAATCTTGTCGAATGTAAATCTCAAATCTAGATGAAGTTTTTTTTTTTCTTTTTATAGTTTATAGTTTGGATAGAATCCACTTTATTATGTAAGTACCATTTTTTGTTATGGAGGAGCGGTGTCATAATCATAATCATAATCATTTATTATTTGTAAAACATAGGTTTGAAGGTGATACAATTTTTTTATAGATCGCTATGTTTTGCCGTGAGACGTACAAATATATATATAAACTTAAAATTAAAACATGCAACATTCATTAAGACTAATCAAATTAAATCAGATTAAATTAAATTAAAATACATTAAATTAAATCAAATAAAATTACATCAAATAAAATAAAATTAAACTACATTAAATCAAATTAAATCAAACAAATTACATTAAAATAAATAAATGAAATAAAATTACATAAAATTAAATTAAATTAAATCAAATTAAATTAAACTCAGTTAAATCAAATCAGATTAAATCAAATTAAATCAAGTTAAATGAAAACATTAAAGCAAATTAAATTAAATTAAAACAAATAAAATTAAATCAAATCGAATTCAATCAAGTTAAATTAAATCAAATAAAATTAAATTAAATCAAATTAAATCAAAACAAATTACATTAAAATAAATAAATGAAATAAAATTACATAAAATTAAATTAAATTAAATCAAATTAAATTAAACTCAGTTAAATCAAATCAGATTAAATCAAATTAAATCAAGTTAAATGAAATCATTAAAGCAAATTAAATTAAATTAAAACAAATTAAATTAAATCAAATCGAATTCAATCAAGTTAAATTAAATCAAATTAAATTAAATTAAATTACATTGAATCAAACAAATTACATTAAAATAAATAATCAAATTAATACATTGTTAAATTATCTACTTAGAATCATAAAATATCTCTCAAATATTCCTGCACGGAGTAATACGCTTTTTGAACAAGAAATTCATGAAGGCTTCTTTTAAAATCTGATATGTCGTTCTTATCTAAGATGGGTTTCGGTAACTTATTAAAGATTTTAGATGCCATACCAAACACACTTTTTGCTAGTAAGGCTGTTTTAAACGGTCTAGTATTTATCTTTCCTCTCTGACGAACACTTTTAAAACTGGGGAATTGACTTATATTGACTTTAACATACACAGCTATCTCATAAATATAAAGGCACGGTAATGTAAGTATTTTAAATTTCATGAATAGAGGTTTACACGAGTCACGAGGTTGAATACCACATACCGCCCTTATACATTTTTTCTGTCCTCTAAATGCGAATTCTCTATCCGTGGAGTTCCCCCAGAACATAACCCCATATCGTAGAGTCGACGTAACATATGCATGATATGCCGTAAGCACCGTCGATTGACTAGCTACTTTTCTGAGATTATATAAGGCATATGAGTACTGGTTAAGTTTATTGCATACTAGATCAATTTGACTTTTCCATGTCAACTTATTGTCTAATCGTAACCCTAAGAAATGTGTCATGTCAGTCTCATCAATTTTTTTGTCCTTATATGTGACAGTTAAATTTGGTACTCTGTTAGTTTTTTGTTTAAAATTCATAAGCTTTGTCTTATTCGTGTTAATTCTTAAATTATTTTTATTCATCCATTCAATTAATAACTCAAGTGTACTATTTATAGTTGATTGATACATCTGCAAATCTTTGCCTTCGCCTGAGACGATTACTGTGCTATCGTCAGCGAATAGTACCATGGGATAATCGACAGCTTTTGGAAGATCATTTATGTAAATGTTAAACAGTAAAGGACCCAAAACGCTTCCCTGCGGCACGCCATATCCCACCTCCCGTGAATCAGAGGAGTACGTGATATCTGTCTTTGATTTTAAACAAATTCTATTTACTTGAGTTATTTGTTTTCTATTACTCAAATACGATTTTATCAGCTCGTGAACATTACCACGTATTCCATATCTATGAAGTTTATTTAGTAACAAGTCATGGTCTACAAAATCGAACGCCTTAGTCAAGTCCATGTAAATTGCGCAAACCGGGATCTTCTTATCAATTTTCATCATAATGCGAATAAAGTGTCTCCTGACACAAGCATGCCTAATGCTTAATAGGAGACTCCAACCTCGTCTGTTAAAATGTGTAAAGAATGCAAATAAACATTTTTCATTTTCATTTTTTTTTTTCAAGGCCCATACTACACGGGCGGTTTTCCCGCCGCGGGAAATCGCTCGACGGAGCTGCCGCAGACCGTCAAACTACACGGAACGCGGTTTACCGCTATCTTTTGTTCATTTCAACATGGATCCGCCAATGATAACTGCGCTTAATTAATAATGTAACAATTTGAAAGGAAATATGTTAATTTGCACACTTTTGGTTTCATAAAATACCTAGTTAATATTCTTTAAAAAGCGTTTTTCTATAAAAAAGACACGTCAAGATTGTTTACCTTATTTCTAATGCTAAAAAAACGAAATACGCACGACGAACGAGCGCCCTCGCGCAAAGCCCCGCGCCGCACAGAATGACGCAATAGCGGGAAACCGCCCGTGTAGTTTGAAGCGGTGGTTATCAGCGGCGGTTTAACGCTGCATGCGGCGGTCGTATTTCTCCCGCCCGTGAACCGCGGCGGGAAACCGCGCAGTGTAGTATGCAAGCATACAACTTCCATATAAAATTGTGTCTAGTGCGGTTCAGAAGCGGTTTCCCGTGGCGGGAGAACCGCCCGTGTAGTATGGGCCTAAGGGTACATGGATGATGTTTTCCCATTGATTTGAAGGTACTTGCCACTGGAATGGCGAGTAATCTTACGCTGAAGAGGCTACCGTGCGGACGTTCCGTTTCTTTGTGAGCCTGGTATGTCTCCAACGACTCCTTGTCGATGTTTTAACCCTAAGGACAGCCGTGCTGTGATTGTGTTGAGCTCGTTGACATTTAATATTCCGAAGAAGCCCTACGCCGTGCTGCTCGCTGAAGTAACCCATTTGCTGGACTGGTGCTGGAACCTGAAGGTCAGTGGGAATTTTCATATACTCGAATTTGGCAAGGGTCTGTACTGCGTTCCATAATAAAAAAAAAAAAACGGATCTATAATTTAAGTAAAACTTCTTTAGGCACGCTTGACTTGGGAGTAAGCTGGTAAATGCGTTACGGAAATAAGGCGAACGCGGGGTAAGGGGTATCGGGGGGAGGTGTAGGGGCAAGAGAGAGCATTGAACGCCAGGATGTACAAGAGAGTAGCGCGCGCCAGGATGTACAATCTTAGCACTAGCGATCGGGTAATTTTCAATGCAGCGGGAGTGCGGGGTGAGAGGGGAGGGTGAGGAGGTGTAGGGGGAATTAAAAGTGGGATGAAAATTTCATTTATGCCGTAGGATGCACCGTTTTCAAGATATTTGACACACCGGTTCTCGTCCGATCACCGAGGTTAAGGTGGAACGGCACGCTCTAGGCGCGAAATTCAAAATTTTTACAGGTTTTAATTTATTGTGGGTAAACGGTGTAACTGTTTAACTTCATATGGTATTTGCGCTTGTAAAACAGTGTTCTTTATTTTATTGTGTAAAGCTTTTTAAGAATAAAACTGTTAGCTTGATATAAAAGTTGTCAAACATAGAAATTCGGACTTTCAACGTTTTGACAACTTTTATTTCAAGCTAATAGTTTTATTCTTAAAAAACTTTACACAATAAAATAAAAAACCACTGTTTTACAAGCGCAAATACCATATGAAGTTAAACAGTAACACCGTTTACCCACAATAAATTAAAACCTGTAAAAATTTTGAATTTCGCGCCTAGAGCGTGCGCTTCCACCTTAAGCAACGTCAGGCGCGGTCAGTACTTGGTTTATTTATTTATTTATTTACAAAGCAAATTAACAGGAAAATAAGGTTCATCCCAAGCTCAACCCATTCCTATCCTCTCCCAAAAGATTGAATTACCGCTCGCAAACCGCAGCAGCAGCAGCGTTTAGCAGTTTCAATTTTCAATACATATGTATCATATTTTCAAGGGTTGATTTCCTAGAACCCGTCCTTGGTGCTCGCTCGCCTTCATGGTTAAAGCCGGGCTCAGTAGTTTGGTGTGTGCATATATATTATATCAATCAATCTTTCAGTCAGCTTCCTTTAACACATATAAACATGTAATAAAGATTGCTCGTGCATTGTACTAAGTATGCACAAAAACTTGTTTCTTGTACGAGTACCTTCTTTGGTTTTTAACTTTTTTTTATTATTTTGCTGTAATAACAACTATAAAAATTCACGAGTACTCTGCTTAACCTACCTATTACGATTAAAAATGTTGTTAAAATTGTAGTTCCTCCTGTTGGCACTATTGCTTTCAGGCAGTGCCTTAAAACTAGCCTCAATAATTAAAAATGTATTTAATTGGAATTCCACAAAGTTGGAACATAATCAATCTCTAAAAAAACATCGCATCTACCTATAGATACCTACGTGTAATAATAAATAACCTGAACTGAGCATTATGCAATATTTGTAATTTCAAAATTAAAGTATAACCAGGCCTCATGCATGCCATGTACTTACGCGCGATATTTACCTACCGCGGGGACGATCTGCTAAGATCGAAATTCCAGTAGGTTGTCACAAGCGCGCGCCGACGCACGTTCATTCGTGTTCCACGGAAAAAATATGCCGCCTGGACTTTTATAAGTGAATGGTGAAACAGGGGGCAAATTTTAATATGACTATGCTAGAATTAATAGCTAAGATAACAATTTGGAAGTTTGTATCGTGCTGTCCCTCTTACTCTTCTATAAAAAGCTATAAGCGTGAGCGAGATGGCACGATGCGAAGTTCGAAAGTTGACCTTCGTATTTAGTATAACGCTAGGGTACTGTGAGCATGGCAATGTGTTCTGCGCATTACAATAAATATCCTTTTTTGTTAGGATTCCAGAGCTAAAATGGCAAAAACGGAACCCTCATAGTTTCGCCATGACCGTCTGTCTCTTTGTCCGTCCGTGGCTTAGCTTAAAGAATATTAGTGCTAGAAAGTTTGCATGGATATAATATATAGTAATTATCCCGACAAAATGGTAAAACAACATGTAGAAAAAAAAATTTAATCCAAACTGCCAGCCCTTGTCACTGTCGGACGCACACATTCTTAAGGAGACGGAGTAGTATAATCTGTGGCTACAATCGCGGTAAGTACCAAGATTTTATACGGGATGCAGTATCTGTTACGAAGTAACTATTAAGTAATCTGTGGTATAACTTTATTTTTATACCTCAACAAAACTGTTGACGACCCCACCGCAGCAATATTTTCCCAGTGGGGATGCCAGGCGCTACGGAAAAAAGTAAAAACATATCGTTAGTCAATAACAACAACTTGGCACCGCCGCTTTTTTGGTGCCATTTCTATTTCGGCCAGCGTCACCTGAGCACGCTTCCCGGCACGAAAAAAAAAACAATTAAAAACAAACGTCAAATGAAATGTTTCCATGTTAAATTAAGAAACTGTCATGTAGATAAACTTTTTTTTGGAATGAAAACGTAGTGTTCTAATTTTGTGTTGTGCAGTGTTTTGTGAAAATGGTGCTGCCCTCTAGTGCCTGTGTAGGGAGGAGTGTTTTATTTTTTTTAATTATAGGAAATGTCTTGGACTTCAGTGAAGCTTACAGCCCAAGAGGTAAGTTTCCTTTTTTATTTCAAATTATGATTAAAATATGTAAATGTTTCCTCAAGGGGTTAGGTTTGGATAATTGAAATTTAAGTATATCACGTAATTCAAAAAGTTTTTTTTTTGTAATAAAAAAAACTAAATCAACCAAACATATTTTTCCTCTTTGTAGTATTCTTCGAAGATTTTTTTTTATATTTAAATCAAATCAAGTTGACATAAGCCCCATGTTATTATAATACGTTTTAGTTATTATTATATTGTCCTTAAACTCGACGATAACCTGGTACCGTATTATAACAGTCCTGTAAAAAAATATGAAAAAAAACCATGTCACTTAGTTAAGCAATAATAGACATTTTTTTTCGAAAATATCTATTGCTATAAACAATAGTTTATGTGACTATCGCATAGCCAAATGACGTTTTTTTTTAATTATTTTAGAAATTTTATAACTTGGCATCTGTCCCGGCAGGTTATCGTTGACATTTGGACACCCTGTACATTTTTTTTCTTTATGTACTAATTTTAATGAAGAATAGTATAGGACAGTAAGTATATAAATATTGTATAGGTAAGTATCTTTCTTAATTACGTAATATGACTTTGTGATTCACACTACTAATACATCAGTATATACGCCATTTATTAAAAAAAAAATCATCATTTTACTACTTCGTAAAAAAACGTCATACAAAAAAAATAACTTCAAAACTCCTATGTTTTGCCTAACCGTCGTTTTAACACTTTAACTTTCATCCTTTCATTCGCTCGAATATCCATAATAAAACAAAATAAGGGGGTTTCCCCCAGACAATACATAATAACTAGAAACCTTGGGCAAGTGCCATAATTTGCAAGCAATCGCGCGATTGACAGTATCGCCATTACGAAATTCAAAGTTTCCAATTGAATCAATTTCGCAACGGTGTCATTTATTTTATTTTGATCAGCAAAAATGTCGGTAACAGTACAGTGTACAAATTTAATGTAGGTTTACACTTTTTTTAGGTGAATACGGAACTTTTCATAGAATTGGAATACGTATTATGTGTATAAGCCAAGCAAGTTTAAGACGTTTTAAATTCAAAATTAAAATCCTTTACAGACAAAATGTCCATACCGTGTTAGTAAACAAATAACACCTTGATCAAGTGCTAGGTAGATATTTCAAATTAATAAAAAATACGACTGTGACACATATAAGTAGATGTAAAAGTTTAAATTTATTCTGGAATATTTCAGAGTATCAAAAATTTTTCACGGTATACTTTGGACATCGATTCATCTTAATGTAATTAACTACCTATTTATGTACAACTATTCTAAACTAAAAGTAAATACATTAAGAAAAAGAAAAACAAAAAGCTGATAAGACATCTAGGCAAGGTTCAACCACAATTAAGAAATCCTAAAAAAAATTTGCAGGGCGCTCAGTGAAATATTTCGGAATAATTTTAAAACACCTTGTATACAGAAAATCATAAAATTATTTCAGAATATTTTAGCCAGTGATTGAATAAGTTCGACTGAGCATTCTTTTTATATAAAAAATGAGAATTTCTATTTAAGTTCTACAAATGTACCAGTACATTTAATTTTGGTCGTTGTTCAAAGTGTACCGTTCAAGGTGTGACGTCATTTTGAATGAAACTGCCAATGAATTATGTTAATAGATAACTTTGAAGTTATCTATTCACTTGCTAAATTATTCCTTTATCTATTTTGTAATAATTTTTAGAACTTGGTAGAAAGCACGCGTTAAAAAGAATTGAAGTGACATCGGCTGGGTCAACATATTTTAATATAGACCGAGGTGAAATACTGGGTTGAATCTAATAAGAAAGAGTGCAAGTGCATATTAAGGTTGCTTCAATGTTTACCTTCAACGTATAACACTTGTGCAAATGCTTTTGAAACTTGGACATGGCGCAAAAGTAGGCAAAGCAAGTGGATAATGACTTTAACTTAGCCATACACAGTACCAAGCAGATTGTACACACATTTTCCTTTAACTCAAACTCTTTATTGCATTAAATGTTGTGATGAACATCTTAAAAAGTATGGACACCTTCAACATTTCCCCTGTAAGGGCACCAATTATATTTTTACACGAATGATAAAAAAATCCTTTCATTATTTTTTTATGGAAACTTCTTAAGTGCTTTTGGTATGTCAAAGTAATAAAAACAGACTGTTTATTGTAATTCGAACCGAAGGAATACAGATAAGCACCTAAAATCAATTATTTTCGATATTATAAGTATGTTAATTTCTCCGAGACAAATATCCAATCGACACAATTTTTAACGACAGTCTTTATACATTTTGAAATTATTTTTATTAATTTATTCCACGTTAAACAATTAATTTTTTAATACCTTTCATACTCAAACATGTCAATAGCATAAAAAACAAATTGAAGAACATTAAGCCCGGTATTCGCATAACATTTACGTAACGTAACTAAATTATGTAATACTCGGTAATACCTATATTAAGACCGATAATGTTAAAATAAAGACAGAATACTAAAACGTTTATCCGAACATTATGTCGAGCTGTTACGGAAATTACGAAACTGCGGTTGAAAGCAAAAACGTCCAAAAAGACAGAATCGGTAACGTGATTAAAGAACCAAATAAATATTGTAGAACGAGAGCAAGAGGCAAGAACGGCTCATGAAAAATATCAGACATTTTTTTTTTGTCAATTTTTTTTTAATATTGTTAGCACGCTAGGAAAGGTATGTGAATGAAATTGTAGAAAGTTAAATTCAATTCAACATAAATTCCAGCAAATTGGAAATCTGAGAATATGACCAGCAAATAGATTTGAGCTCCAAAGTAACGCCCAAATATAGGTACTTTAATTTGAGGATTTTTCCGAAACTGTAAGAATTCATGCAACAAATCAATATCGAGCAAAAACGAGCAAAAAATCATGTTTGTTGTATGGGAGCCCCCTTAAATATTTATTTAATTCCATTTTTTTAGTATTTGTTGTTATAGCGGCAACCGAAATACATAATCTGTGAAAATTTCAACTCTCTAGCTATCACGGTTCCCGAGATACAGCCTGCTGACAGACGGACGGACGGACGGACGGACGGACGGAGTGCGGAGCCTCAGTAATAGGGTTTCCATTTTTACCCTTTGGGTATGGAACCCTAAAAATTGTCCCGTATATGGAAAAAGCGTCTCTAATTGAGTTTATTGTTAAAGGAACTCCTGTTATTAAGCTCCTTAAAAATAAATAAAAATAATCGATTATTAGCCTTAATTACAATGTGACTCCCGGTCTATAAAAGATCACTCGGCGAAATTGTCGCTTCGGTTAGCTCCTCTTTGACTTTTATTTGGAGTAAGATGCAGTTTTGGTGGTAAAAGTGAGCAGCGCTGCAAGTCTTTAACACGACTAACATTAATGGTGTATAACAAGTTGGGTTTGAATTATCTTTTTGTATTTTTTATTTTCTCAACTTTATTTTTTAAGTTCCGAAGGAGTGTTGATGTTTCTCGATGAGAACTGAACATAGATGGCGCTGTATCACTGCATAAGTGATGATGGCAGGCTGGAATGTATGATGATAGGAAAAATTTACGTGTAAACTCCTGACCAGTGGTGGTGTAGGGGTAAGCACGCGGCACGGAATGCCGAGGACCTGGGTTCAATTCCCAGCATTGGTCTTTTTTCTGGGGTTTTTCTGTGCATCTATGTTTCAGTTTGTATTTAGTATGAAATTAATGGTGTACCAATGTTGTACGTTTAGCGAATTTTCCGTCACACGCGTTAGACAATAATATTCTTCTACAAGTGCCTCTCCAACTAGTGGAGGTTACCAGTCAGCTCAGCATATATCTAACTCGGTCTTTTGCCAGTTTAAAAAGCTCCGCAACCTACAGATGTACCCACTATCACCTAGTAGGTGTCAAATTGAATAAGTACCCACCTACTTTGTTATACAGGGTGTCCCTAAAACCAACGCCAAAATGAAAAGGGGAGATAGGTGGGCAGGTCGTCTACCAAATATCAAAAAATGACCTCAGTAGAAGTCGCACCGTTTTCGAGAAATTTCGATTTTTCTGATTTTTTGAAAAATGTACACCCGCACTAAGATTTTGAGTTGTGATATTCGGAATTAATTATTATTTGCATTTATTTTTATTGGAAAATAATCTTGAATAGTTGTGTTGTCAGACGCAAAAAACAATATTTAAAAAACTATTGCAGATTTTTATTTATTTTTATTTAAATTTAAATTTTGCCCCTTCTTCTAAACTTTGGTCAAGATTTGATCTCATTATCTAAGTTGAGGCTCAAGGTGGATCAGAATGCACTCTGGTGAAATTCAGCGATATGCTAAACTAAATAAATTAAATAAATCTAAATTTCCCATGTTTTATTAAAAAAAAATTAAACTCATTCATATTACCGTTAATTCGGGTGTAAAACTGTTGTTTGAAACTTAACAACGCTTTGTCCAAATTTTTATTTCCAAAAATACTGGCCACAAAGATTTTGAACACCGCTAAATTGAAATTCGAAATTTAAAAATAATTATGTTTATTATTTGTTTATTTAACCACACCCAAACTAACGGTAAGATCGGACTCAAAATAAAAATATGAATGAGTTCAATTTTTTTTTTTAATTAAACACGGGAAATTTAGATTTTTATTAATTTATTTAGTTTTGTATATCGCTGAATTTAACCAGAGTGCATTCTGATCCAACTTGAGCCTCAACTTAGATAAGGCGGTAGTAGTACTGGCTTAACGAGATTTGTAGGGTACTTATTTAATTCTTTGCATGAAGATTTTTTTTCCTGTAAATATTTTTTTGATAAGTTTTTATTATTTTATTCAAGATTATTTTCCAATAAAAATAAATGCAAATAATAATTAATTCCGAATATCACAACTCGAAATCTTAGTGCGGGTGTACATTTTCCAAAAAAATCAGAAAAATCGAAATTTCTCGAAAACGGTGCGACTTCTACTGAGGTCATTAATAAGACCGCCTATTGTCTACCTGAATTTTTATTTTTGTAATGTTACTGTACTGTTTTTGGTGATCAATAAAGAATATTTGTATTGTATTGTATTGTCATTTTTTGATATATTTGGTAGACGACCTGCCCACCTATCTCCCCTTTTCATTTTGGCGTTGGTTTTAGGGACACCCTGTATAACTACTACTATTATACAAATGTAAGTTAAGATACTTTTCACGACACTGCTCGAAAATGTGGCCATAGATAACCTAAATCCAGTACTCAAAACTGCCTATATACTTATGTACATTTAACAGCCGACTCATTTATGGCGCGCAAAACACGACAACAATGTAACATATTACGAAAACAGGACGTATCAGTAGGTATATGTATTTCATAATACGATACGACTTTTTGAAAGATAATTTCTGAATTTCATTCCCAGCGTGCTGAAACGACATTATTGGACCAATCAAAAGTAATCGTCTGCTGCATGTGATGGATGGATGGATGGATGGATGGACGGACGGACGGACGGACGGACGGACGGACTGGTTGGACTGGACGGGATGGACAGGATGGACGCGATGGACGGATGGACGGACGGACGGACTGGACGGGATGGACGGGATGGACGGATGGACGGATGGACGCATGGACGGGATGGACGGGATGGACGGGATGGATGGATGGATGGATGGATGGATGGATGGATGGATGGATGATTATGATGATGATGATTTCCTCGCATTAGTCGTGAAAAGCACAATGTTTAGTCTCGGCCAAAAGTACAATAGATGGACTCGTACTATCCAAACTAACTCGTCCATCTATTGCTTACTTTCTAGCCTCTACAACAATCTACTATTTCTAATAGGTTAGTATATTACGTATATATGGAAGAATAATTACACAGTATTTTATATGGAAGTGTTTTGAGTGTTTAATTTCGCCAACAAACAGTCATGCAGTTTGGCGAAAAAATGTGTTTATGTATACACTGTGTAATTTTTATTTAAATAAAGTAAAAAAAAAGTGTCAAAAAATCTAGTGTCATAAAATAATAGAAGTCAAGAGTCTTGGAAAACCTGAAACTTTAAAAATTTGGTAACGTTACCTGCCTGCTCGATGAGTATTCGATAGGAAAAAATATGTTTAAAATATGTTAAATGTATTTTTAGCAGAACTTCATTATTGGTAAACATGTGTGACAATATAAAGCTACTGTTACACTTGCTCATTACTAGCACGAAAGCATGCTACTAACGAGCAAATGCTACCTACTAGCGTGTGTGTATAGGACGTGCTGCTGTTAGGCATGCTTTTTAGTGGCATACTGGCTAATAGCACGCCCTGCTATCTTTAAGCATGCCAGTTGATTTGTTTAAAGTGCATGCTATACTTAGTATTGGTTTGGTTTGCAAGGTGCAAATCTTCCTATTCCTTTTTCCTCTTTCTAGCTGAGAGAAGTTTTTGAATGCATTGCATCGCCAGCTGAGCAAAGGATAATTTTATTCTGGTGATTTTCCATGGTTTTTTTTGAACTGCAGAGAGCACGCTATCAAATGGCATGTGTGTTGGAGCGTTTGCTGTGAGCGTGCTTATTCAGGAGCATACTAACATGCTTATTGCTAGCAAATATAAACAGTTCATAAGCGTGCTCATATTAAGCATACTCATAGCGCGCTTTTTAGCATGCTATTCTAGAGCATGTGTAACAGTAGCTTAATTTAGCCTCTCGCCTGGTACCAGGTTATCGACCAGTACCAGGTCATCGTTGAGTATCGGTACACTGAATCTACGTTGTTGTTAATATCAATATGCGTAGGTAGTTATTTAACTATTTTGAACGCAAGACACGTGACCTTCCCAGCTCATTGGTCTGGAACTCGGATTGGAACCACTTTCGCGTGCTTAATCCGAAGTAATTGAAACTATGCTGTAACCGACGTCTTCATTGTAATGTTGGAATGATTTCACAGAGAAATTATCAGAGAATATTAAATTTAAAGTACCTGGGCGATCGAGCTACGCTCGGGCTGAAACTCGGTACTTGTTTTCCCAGAGTTACAACCAAGCTAGATCAATTTTTCATCCCCGAAAACCACCACATACCTTTCACCAAAATCGCAAGAGTGAGCAAAGTTATTGTTTCAGTTCATTAATATGGACCTCCGCAAAGTAACGCCTGATTCAATAAAGTATACCCAATCCAATTATTACGGTTGGAAGCGACATGCATCCACCTTGAACCTGCAGCCTTTACCAAATCGTCCGTCCATCTCGTTGGTGCACGCCCCACGCTGCGTTTGCCAGTCCGTGGTTTCCATCCGAGAACTTTTCGGCCCCACCGGCCATCTGTTCTGCGTGCTATATGGCCTGCCCATTATCATTTCAACGAGCTAATCCGTTTGGCTACGGCAAGATAGTGTATGTTTTGTGTTTTTTTACCACTTCCTGGTATCCGATGAAGCTGAAATTTGGCATAATTATAATAATCTGTACCTCTACCATGAGTTACACTAGTTTACAGTGACCGTACTCGCTAGCGACGGCGTAAATGATTTGTATAGAGAATTGTGTACAGTGCCTCTAGCGGTCACTTACGGAAGTACAATTCTCCATACAAATCATTTACGCCGTCGCTAGCGAGTACGGTCACTGCAAACTAGTGTAACTCATGGTAGAGCCTCTGGTAGGTCCGGTCCCGGTGGTCCGTCCAGGATCGTCTCCGCAGGACGGAATTTTTCAACGGTCAATAGCATCGATTTGAAACTGGGTATGGATATGTAGTTTGGATTACATTATTGCAATGCAAGTACATTCAACAAAGAGTCCAAAGTAGTCCAAACAGTAAAAAAGCTCGTGTTAAAAAGGTTTTCTTCAACAAAAACTTATTTTAAGCACGTCCATCAACATGCAATGATATTTACTCAAATTACATTTAGTTAGATAATACATACATACATAACGTCACCCGTGTATTCCCAAAGGGGGTGGGTGGAGCACACAAAACGTTATATTTAGCAATTTTAGGCTTAAAGGTAGAAGTGGTTAATAATAGCGACAAGTTGCAAGCCTATCGCCTTCAATGTACTTTAACCTATTTCCTTAGCCACTTCTTACGAAATCCACGGGGAAATGAAGAGGTGTAATTCTAAACCCAGCACCACACGGGGCAATTAGATAGTACTATGACTAAACAATAAGTAAGCTCGTGTAAGCGTTTAAAAGACACAAAAAAACAAATAACAATATCTCACACATCGCGATGCAGTGACAATGTCGTTCCCGGCGGTTTCTCGTGTATTATCTGTGACATATGACAGTTAAATAGGGTTGTCAGTCAATTAATTGTGTCGATAACCTATCGATTTATCTGCTTATATGTATAACAGTTCGTCATCATCATCATCATCATCCCAGCCTATATTATATCCTCCTCTCAGAATGAGAGGGCTTGGGCCATTGTTCCAACGCGGGCCCAGTTCGGATTAGGAACTTCACATACACCATTAAGTTTCTTCTCGGGGTAGGTTTCCTCACGATGTTTTCCTTCACAGTAAAGCTCATAGTAAATTACAAATGTAATTTCGCATATAAATTGCGAAAAACTCAGAGGTGCTCGAGTCCGGGCTCGCCCACGACCCTTTGCTTGAGAGACCATAGATCAAACCACTAGGGCACCGCGGGTTAAGCTAATGCTGTCTTAAAATAATTTATTTGTGTGTTAATTAGACATCGCTCTTACTTTTATACTGTACCTCTAAGCTACCATGAGTTACACTAGTTTACAGTGACCGTACTCGCTAGCGACGGCGTAAATGATTTGTATGGAGAATTGTACATCCGTAAGTGACCGCTAGAGGCGCTGTACGCTTAGTATAAGTTTTACTTCACCAAAATACTTCTCGATCGCGTTTACGTAAAAAAATCAATTACTAGGGAAACATGGACAGCGCCTCCGCGGCCGCGCGTCCATGTTTCCATAGAATTGAAATTTTTACGTAAACGCGATCGAGAAGTATTTTGGTGAAGTAAAACTTATACTAAGCGTACTGTACACGATTCTCCATACAAATCATTTACGCCGTCGCTAGCGAGTACGGTCACTGTAAACTAGTGTAACTCATGGTAGAGGTACAGGGTGTCCTAAAATTTACTGGTACCGAATCTGCTACCGGGCGAAAAGCTAAAGTAGGTATAACAATTTTGGAAAAAAAACAGAAAATAAATCAATTTTTTTATTATTATCAGAGGGAGGCAAACTAGCAAACGAGTCATCTGATGGGAAATGGTCACCACCATAATATTACTACCTATAATATATTACCTGGAAAGTTATCCGAGAGTTTTGAAAATGGGTAATTTGATAGATTTTGATGTGCTCTTTTCGAATTTCAACTTTGCCTATACTATAGGCGACCAGATGGCCTAGTGATTAGAGACCCTGACTATGAAGCTTGAGGTCCCGGGTTCGATTCCCGTGTCGGGGCAGATATTTGTATGAAAATTACGAATGTTTGTTCTCGGGTCTTGGGTGTTTAATATGTATTTAAGTGTGTATCTATCTATATAAGTATGTTTATCCGTTGCCTAGTACCCATAACACAAGCTTTGCTAAGCTTACTTTGGGACTAGGTCAATTGGTGTGAATTGTCCCGTGATATTTATTTATTTATTTACTATAAATATAATGTATAGTGTTCAATAAAAAGCCAATGTATTGTATCGATAGATCGGTAGTAGATTTTTCTGCAACACTATTCGCCATATCGATTCATCATTTCCCTACTCTTGGTTCAATCATTTCATTTCGAGCAAAAAATAATGGAAAGGTATACCTTTGTCTATCGATTATTCCGGGTTTTTATATGATCTTGGTGATAGTGACGTGGTAGAATCTGTTTGTATGATTGATTCACACTCTCGAATGCTTTCAAGGTGGAGCATTCTGCTGCTGAGGCTCAAGATAGACAAACGGCTCTCTATTGCGAAGCACGTAACTTGATCTTTCCACTCAGCTGCTTTTTTTTTTTTTCTTTTTTTTTTATGTTAGAGAGGCCAGACAAACGAACTAGTGGGTCACCTGATGTTCAATGAACACCAGTGTCCATAGACACCCGCAGCGCTTTACACGATGCCAGTGCGTTGTCGGCCCTAAAGGAGAGGGAATAGGGGAAGGGGGAGAGGGAAGGGGTGAGGTATTGGGCCCCCGGCACTCTCACTGACCGTACGAAACGCAAGCAGGATTACTGCTGCTTCACGCCGGTGTTCTGTGAGATGGTACTGCCCCGGACGAGCCGGCCCATTCGTGATGCAGCGGCTAGCTACAACATGGCTCTACCACTACTAACACTGCTGCTGCTAGCACTGCTTTCTGCATTTACTGGCATTTATTGACAAGTGATTTCAAACAATAAATAAGTATCACGGGATAATTCACACCAATTGACCCAGTCTCAAAGTAAGCTAAGCAAAGCTTGTGTTATGTTACTTGTGTTAAAAATGGTCGGCAATGCACCTGTGATTCCCCTCGTGTTGCGGGTGTCCATGGGCGACGGTGATCGCTCTCCATAGGTGACCCGTCTGCTCGTTTGCTCCCTCTTATATAAAAACAAAATGTTAATTCCAAAAAATTCCCGTAACAGTTGAAAACAAAATTAACAACTTAATTGTAAGTTGTCATGGCTTTGTGTTACTTTGATTGTGTTTATTTAGGATACACGCGCACGTGCAACTTTTGTCTCCGCGACTATTTTATCAAGTCTATGGGTTAGTATGGAAGTGCGCACACGTAGCGCCGCGACTCCCGAGGTACAAATACACATAACACAAATAAATCGCCTTGCGACTAAGTTGCTCGTGTGCGCATACACTTAGAGATAAATGAACCTTTGCAGTAACCCTTTCGATCTGCTTCATAAAATACCTCTTCGACATGTTATTTTGTGTCGCATTTGACCGGGTACCGGATTCGAGTCCCGACTAAGAGACAAGAGATTTTTCAAAAATCCATAAATGCAGTATTTAAAAAAAAACAAAGGAAAGTTTTCTTTACATACAATGTGCTATTTCCAATATTTAAGGTAGATAGTCGCCCTCCATGTAGTGTTCGTTCTTTCCACCTTGTATACAGGGTGTCCCGTAAGTAGTACGACAAACTGAAATGGAAGACAGGTGGGCAGGTCATCTACTAATTATCAAAAAATTACCTATACTTAGGTCTTTTACTAAAAAGGTTTTACTAAAAAGGTTTTTTACTAAAAACTCTCCGATTTCGAGAAATTTTGATTTTTCTGATTTATAGAAAAATGTATACCTAATCACTAAGATTTTGAGTCGTGATGTTCGGAATTAATTATTTCTTGCATTAATTTTATTGAAAAATAATTTTGAATATTTGTATTATTAGGTTTTTTTTTAAAAAAAAAAAGGTTCAAAAAACTATTTTAAAAGAGTATTGCAATTTTTTATTTATTAAAATTTTATGATTTAAGTGTAAATGATTGATATAATATACACGGTTCGAGGTAATTTCATTAATTAGGTATTAATAAAAAAATTGGTCTAAAGTGGTCTACCTATGGATAATAAGAAAAACTCAAGCTTTTTACTACTTTTTACTACCAGTTTTCACCCGGCCTCGCTGCGACCTTGACGCGTGTGCGCATCGCCGGTCGGCGCATGCGTGCTTGCAGCGGATCCACGGAAACGCTATCGGTTTCGCTTAGTACAATAACGTGCTTAAGTGTTTGAGAGAATTATTTTTTCGCGCATTTAAGTATCATAATATCAACATTTTGATTTGAAAAAAGAACAATTTCGATTTAGTATTAAGCTCAGTTTAATCTAGTCAGTATTACGTAAGGAACTCCCTAACGTAAACCGGTTCAATGAACAAAATCTGGGTTTATTTCTATCCAGCTAGTGGCCATTAGTTGTTAACGTAATGCTACAAATTCTTTCCTTGCTTAAAAACAATAAATAAATATAGGCCGTTACAGGCTCATCCCAGCCTAATGTCCCACTGCAGGGTACCGACCACCCTTCGGGATGAGAGGGCTTGGTTGAATGGTGTGTGTGAAGTTCCCACACGGGCCCAGTGCGGATTGGGAACTTCACACACACCATTCAATTTCTTCGCAGCTGTGTGCAGCTTTTCACGAAGTTTTTCTTCACTGTAAAGCTCATGATAAACTTAAAATATAATTTCGCACATGAATTCCGAAAATTGTAGAGGTGCAAGCCCGGGTTTGTACCCACGACCATATGTCAACCGAGTAGGTAACCACAGCTTTGCTTCACTGTTCTCACTCATAGCTAATATTTTTCGACACTTATTTAATTGCTTATCGCCGCGGAACAAAACTGGTCGAAGCGTCGATGTAATTTCAGCAAATTAAAGACTTCGTAATTAAGTCTCGAAAAATTAAACTTAGCACTTGTCTCAATAGTAGTACATTCGCCGATTTGTCAGGAAAATAGTGGAATCGCTTAGTCTCGGCCAAGGTTGCTGGCAGTTACGGATTAAAACACTTTTACTTTTATGCACGTACGACGATGAAAGTCGCCGCGAGCTTCACCGAATAATTATCATCCAGACCAATGGTCGATCGATCAGAATCGGATGCCATATTGTTACAAATTATCCATGTGTTCATGTGATGTCTTAGTGTGCGTGTTTGACGACGGAACCGACAGCGACAATGACGCGTCCATTTTACACAGGTAAAGTGAAGAGTAACCGGGGATAATAAGTATTGGAAATATTGAAATTGGAATGGAATGAATTTTGGAATTTATTTATTTAAAAAATATATTGCACCGTTGTACCGACGGCATGGTTGGTGTATTTTGGTTACTTTAATAGCATCATTTCGTACGGCTTTATTTTATGAGGATTTGTTGCCAACTTTACATATTAAGAAATAGGTATCCCAGGTGTGAAAAATATGTGTTTTCCACAAACCTCGATAAGCCAAAGGCTACAAGATATATCCGAAAACTTAAAGTTCCACCTTACAGGCTGGTTAAAATCAATGGAATGCAATGGAATGATTGTTGGAGGCCTATTTTCAGCAGTGGACGTCTTTCGGCTGAAATGATGATGATGAATGATGGTTACGTCAGGGTGCTTGACTAGGATATGGGATTTATGTTACGAACTTAAACAAATCAAATCAAAATCAAAACGTTTATTCTGCAAGTAGTCCGCAAAGGGCTCTTTCACATGCAATTTTTTTAAACTACCAGCGCTTTCGTAAGGACTATCATTGCCAAGAAGAATGCGCCGCAAGAAACTTGACAGAAAGGAATCTTTTCTTATGATTTATTATCTATGCAAGCTAATATGCATGTATTACATGCAACTAGGTACCGAGGAATAAACTGCTGCGGGGCTAAATAGGTTTTGATTGGCTTCTTTCACCTTAGGTAAAACAAAAAATAAATAATTTTAGGGTGCCCTTATCACAATCTCTGAACGCAGCCTACCAGCTTTATCGCTCGCTCGGTTCCTCTCGCTCTCTAAGGAACCGTTACCGGTTACCGGTATTAACCGACCGACCCGCACGCGCACATATCCGCGAACAACTCGTATTTTGAGTGCAAAACTATATTCTAGTCAACTCACTATTAAAATTTGAGAAATACAATCTTTTAACATCAAGAAGTAATTAATTGAATCCGGCGGTACTTTGCGTAGGTCCATATTAATGAACTGAAACAATTACTTTGCTCACCCACCTAACTATCGAACTCACCCAGAACTCATCCTCAGAGTACGAAACGTCAGTGTAGTTTGGTGGTGGTGATAGTTGGGTTAGTGTGATTTGTGTGTGTTCGTACAGTGTGGAGGTGGAGGAACTGCATGAACACGCATTTCTTACAGAAACGTAACTATCTTAAGGTCGCGGGTGAGCAAAGTAATTGTTTCAGTTCATCAAGAAGAAGTCTTTATTAATCGTCCTTTTCGAAAAAAAAGTATAGTCTAAATAATGTTTGCCTGTCGAAGCTTTTTTTAGCACTTAGCCGGTGATTTAAAACTCCAATAATAAACGAAGATAAATGTGAAAACCGCGTCGAATCAATCGCCCACTTCAGTAGCTTTTCCCGAACACATTACATGTAGAACGCGTGATCAGGTGTCTTTATTGTGAGCTATTATTTTATACGAGTACGTTCATTCTTAGCTATAAATAAGTACATAGTTAATTCCAACAAGACACGCGCAATAGTAATATTAATAACGTAAGTACTAAATGATGGGCACATCGCTCATGCCAAAAGGTTCTCGAATGGCGTTCCAGTATTGTCTAACAGTATTGTCCGCCGAGACAGTATTGTCTAACGCGCGGGCGCTTGCCATCGCTTTCACCATCTCCTTCTTTCACCATCTTGCACCATTTGACAGAATAGTGCGTCCGATAGCAAGCGTCCGCTAGATATTACGGCCTTTGGTGAAGGCCGCATCGAGCTTCTTGCGCTAATCGATTTTAGGTGTTCTATGCACTGGTGTATGTGTGGGTGAGAGCAGCTAGTATCAAAGCCGTGCGTAAGCGCGAGCGACACGAGTTCCCCGTCCGATGGCTGAAGGAGAACTAATGCAACTAACTATACGGACAAGGGGGAACGACGGCTCAAGATAGGTTGGTCAGACCGCGCGTGTGTTTAAGTATTTTCATCGTATTACCAAAACAAATACATATTTTAAAAATACAGCGTCACTAGGCCCTAGAAAACTTCTTGTTTTATTATCATTTAAAAAGTTATAGTTACGCCGTACTAAGGAGTTATTTTATTTTTTAGAGACTTCTTGTCATTAGAGTAAATCCTCAAATATGAATTTCAGAACTAAAGCTTTGCTATAGTAATCAGGGGCGTAGCTACCGCCGTATCAGCCGTATCAATGATACAGGCCCCCCAGGCTACAGAGGCCCCTAACAAGTGTAAGTAAAAATTAGTGAAATGTTATAGGTAACGCCACCAGAGTTGAGGCCACGCACACAACCACATCTCATGTAATGACAGCGGGATTTTGACGTTGTTTTGACGTTAAACAACAACGACAAAATCCCGCTGTCATTACATGAGATGTGGTTGTGTGCGTGGCCTCAACTCTGGTGACGTTACCTATATTCACAATGTCACTTAATCTCGTGCTTCCCGGAAAAGCCCACAACTAATTTTGATACAGGGCCCCTCCAAGGCATGCTACGCCACTGCTAGTAATGATACAGCAAGGGATTCAATGAATGCAAGAAACGCGCCAAAAGCTCAGTAGGGCCGCCCAATGTTGTCACATAAAGGTAACGCCACCAGCCAGAGTTGAGGCCACGCACACAACCACATCTCATGTAATGACAGCGGGATTTTGACGTTGTTTTGTCGTTAAACGTCAACACAACGTCAAAATCCCGCTGTCATTACATGAGATGTGGTAGTGTGCGTGGCCTCAACTCTGGTGGCGTTTACTTAGCAATTTTGAAAAATTGGTAGAAAAAACCCAGAAGTTAATAGAAATAGGTAGAATTGAAAATGAAAATAGGTAGATCTACCACTTTAGTTAAATCAGTACCTTTTTAATGAATGAAAATGAGTAAAAATGTTTGAAATTATTTATGGATGGTGCTTTTACAGGTTTTTGATAAACAATTTCAAATGATTATTTAAAAGCGAAAAAGTTTTTCGGGTGCGCCGGCGGGACTCGAACCCACGTCTCCCACACATGCATGCCCGGGAGACGTGGGTTCGAGTCCCGCCGGCGCACCCGAAAAACTTTTTCGCTTTTAAATAATCTTAGATTCGGTGAGCAGCCGCACTGCTAATAAAAAATAAATAATATTTGAATAAATAGATGTGGTACATCATTTCTTACGCATTTCCAATGTAATTTGGAACGTAGGAGTCGTAGCTTCTAATAGTTGCGATGGATGTTACCACACGCCACTGTTGGCGTATGTAAGCGATTAAGAATTTTGGGGGAGTCGGTTGGATGCGACGTGGTTCAATTGGTGGAACACCCGTGTTGGGGCGCATGCCCGGGAGACGTGGGTTCGAGTCCCGCCGGCGCACCCGAAAAACTTTTTCGCTTTTAAATAATCTTAGATTCGGTGAGCAGCCGCACTGCTAATAAAAAATAAATAATATTTGAATTTCAAATGGTTTGAGTTAGGAACACCACTTGTAAAAAAAACTTTGTGTGTGCAGCAGTTTATCTAAGGTTAAGCAAGTTTTCATATTATTTATGGGCGAAAACAGTCTCTCAACATTCGCACTTCTATGATAAAGTGGATAGAAACAAAGAAATTGTCTGCAACGGAAATGTTTTGAAAAAGAGGTGGATTTGAGGCCGCGGGCGGTAGAGAGGTAGACCGGAGGCAAAATAGGTAGATCTACCAAAAAGTTGGTAGATGTGACAACACTGGGGCCGCCTTAAAGTTACGAGAGATTTTGGATGTGGATGCCGCAGGACTGGTCTGTTTGGCGAACCTACGGGCAGACCTATGTTCAGCAGTGGACGTTTTTCGGCTGAAATGATGAGGATGCTGCAATGAAATGTATGGTATTGTATGATAATTTCAATTAAATATCAGCTGTTCAAGTAAAAACACCGTCAAAATTCGACGACATCATTTACATACCTACCCTCTAGTAAAAAATCGCTCATAAACAATAATATTAGGGGACAATCTTACACAAATCGATCTAGTTCCAAACTAAGCAAAGCTTGTACTATGGGTACTAGACGACGATAAACATACTTATATATAGATAAATAAATACTTAAATACTTAGAAAACATCCATAACTCAGGAACAAATATTCGTGCTCATCACACAAATAAATGCCCTTACCGGGATTTGAACCCAGGACCTCTTGCTTCGTAGGCAGGGTCACTACCAACTAGGCTAAAGTGGTCGTTTACAATGTAGAATTTGTCTATGGAAAAGTTATACGGATCAGATTCACATTACAAATAATTAGCAATTCTCATAAAGCTGATTCAAAACTGCTGCGCAATCGTACTAATTAATTAAAATTAGGGAAAAAAATGTTTTAAATAGAAGGCGCTACTAGCGCCATCTAGCAATCATTGGAGAAAATAATCTATTTTTTAAAACAGCTCCATCTAGAGGCGTAAGAGAACACTGCGTTGTGACAACCCGTCGAGGTATTAGAGAGAGAGAGAGAGAGAGAGAGAGATGTTTATTTACACATATTCGATACAAACACAGAAAAAAAAATACATTTGACAGGAAATATACAAATAAATATCGAATAGTATAAATTGGGCCCCACTCAGCATAATGTTGAGGCAAGCCACAACGCTGTTTTTCAGTGGGACCCATTTAAAACTAAACACAAAAAACATACACACTGTAACGACACGAACGCCGGCGAACAGTACGCTTAGTATAAGTTTTACTTCACCAAAATACTTCTCGATCGCGTTTACGTAAAAATTTCAATTCTATGGAAACATGGACGCGCGCGCGCGGAGGCGCTGTCTGTTTCCCTAGTAATTGATTTTTTTACGTAAACGCGATCGAGAAGTATTGAAGTGAAGGAAAACTTATACTAAGCATACTGTTCGCAACAAAAACCTAATTGGGTGGGAACACAGCCCGACCTTGTGAAAACCCGTAAGTTCATAAAAAATTAAAAATAACTACCGCCATTTGCCTGTAAAAAGAGAAAAAAAAAATATATATATATTTTAACAGAAACAAAACGAACAAACAAAGAGTCAATGTGCCAATCTCACCTCTCTCTCTCTGTATTACTCACCAATGCACGTCAGTATCAGTTACAGTACCTCGGAACAACAGAGCATAAACTATATTTAATGCAAAACTAATTATAGCTCTACAGTTCGTTAACATTTACTTGATATAGCGGAAAATATTATGTTTATATTTCCTAGTCGTGGGTAAACCTATACGGCTTTCACTTGGGGTAGTCATTAAGATGACACGATACCAAAGCAGTGACTTCGAAATCTTTAAACCAACATTGTTATTATTATCTTTGTTTGGAACTAGGTTTCTGTATTAAGTCTAGAATAGTCTAGATCGTTACTAATTCGGCCTTAAATATATAGCCACGCGGACGTCTTTGATTAAATATACAGTATGTAACTGAACGAAAAGCAAAGCCATCAGGCCAAGAGGAGTCTGACAGAATGTCATAATTTTCATTAACGACCGCTTAGCCTAGTTGGTAGTAACCCTGCCTACGAAGCAAGAGGTCCTGGGTTCAAATCCCGGTAAGGGCATTTATTTTTGTGATGAGCACGAATATTTGTTCCTGAGTTATGGATGTTTTCTATGTATTTAAGTATTTATTTATCTATATAAGTATGTTTATCGTCGTCTAGTACCCATAGTACAAGCTTTGCTTAGTTTGGGACTAGATCGATTTGTGTAAGATTGTACCCTAATATTTGTTTTTTTTTTTTATCACTTTGTCGTCCAACGCGTTCCCGCATCCTCAACCAGATCGTCGACCCATCTTGTTTTACTTCACCAAAATACTTCTCGATCGCGTTTACGTGAAAAAATCAATTACTAGGGAAACATGGACAGCGCCTCCGCGCGCGCGCGTCCATGTTTCCATAGAATTGAAATTTTTACGTAAACGCGATCGAGAAGTATTTTGGTGAAGTAAAACTTATACTAAGCGTACTACTTACACTGCGTCTTCCGGTCTGCGCACGCCATTCGAAAACTTTTCGGCCCCAGCGGCCTGAACGCCTAGTATAAGTTTTACGTCACCAAAATACTTCTCGATCGCGTTTACGTAAAAATTTCAATTCTATGGAAACATAGACGCGCGCGCGCGGAGGCGCTGTCCATGTTTCCCTAGTAATTGATTTTTTTACGTAAACGCGATCGAGAAGTATTTCGTGAAGTAAAAACTTATACTAAGCATACTGTATGCTTAGTATAAGTTTTACTTCACCAAAATACTTCTCGATCGCGTTTACGTAAAAATTTCAATTCTATGGAAACATGGACGCGCGGCCGCGGAGCCGCTGTCCATGTTTCCCTAGTAATTGATTTTTTTACGTAAACGCGATCGAGAAGTATTTTGGTGAAGTAAAACTTATACTAAGCGTACTGTTCTGCGCCCAGCAATGGGACACCATAATAGACTAGCAAAAACTGTATTACGACGGGCAAACCGCAAACTTTACGTAATTATGATAACACTTCTCGTTTTCAATCCGGGACGTGATGTCTCCAAAAATGAGAGTCATTTGATTTTATTGCACAGTAAAACTAGCGTAAGTCGAGTTACTAGCTTAATCACTCCATGTCCCTTTCTAACACAACCGATATGAAAGAGATGGGACTACAAATAGTACGTGCCAGGCGTTTTAGATTTTAAAATTCGTTTTAATGATTTTCGATGAAAGTTTTTGAAGAAAAGTGATTTGTTATATAATAGAACAGTACAGTTTACGCGGTTACGTGTTTAGGATACAGAATAAACTAGAAACCGTGTAGGTATGCGTCAGTTATTGAAGGCAATATTACTCTCAAAGAGATTTACTTAGTCACGTTTTGAAAATCAGTTTATCGGGCTACCTACTTTTTTATACAATATAGGTTTGAGTTTGATCACGCCTAATGAAAAGCGAAGATGAGGTCTAAAATAGAAATGCTCATTCAGCGTAGGACGTCCACCAACGAGATAGACGGACGATTTGGTAAAGGCCGCAGGTTCAAGGTGAATGCAATCCGCTACCATCCGTAATAATTGGCTGGGTATTATATACCTAGTCTAGTAGAAGTCAATGACTAACAGTGGACCGTCCTACGACTGAAATGATGATGTTGCTGGGCAGTTATAGAAATAGAGGGTTATGCCGAAGGTTTCTGTGACAGGCTGGTGCTAGTGTCGTCAGGTTCGTTTGACTACTTTTTTTTTTTTTTTTTTGAATGAGTCACCAGAGGGGCCAAAGACGCGAAGTCTTTGCTGTTTTTTACTTTAAGGATTGGAAGGGTGACTAGTGCTCGGGAAAAATCCCTTCGGACGAACTGGGAATAGAGGGCCCAGACAGTGTCCGACTTGCACGGACTAAAAAACCCGGTCACAAGTCCCCTTCTCTATTGGTTATCAAAACAAAAACGTGTGCTTTAAATTTTGAGGAGGGGAGGGGTAGGGAGGGGACTTAATCTACCCACAGTGTCCTGCCTCAGCCATTTGCTGGAAGGCCGGGAGAGGAGCATGCATTCTCCCGCTGGGCACTGGGGGTGCTTAGGTCGGTCTTTTATGTTTTTACCCGTTGGTTATTTCCTTGACCGACCCTCGCCCGTTTCTGTACAATTACTTAGTACTATTGGTTGGGTTGGTGGGATTTCCTGTCATATGCATTTATCTATAACTACGGGCTTCCTTTCTTTTGCCCTGCGATGGAAGGGTGGGTCGGAGATCTTTTGGACCCATTGTGTGGCTTTGGATGCCATCTTTTGGGTGGGGCTACCCTTTATGCCTGGTGGTTTTTTGGCATGCTGTGTGTTTTTTTGCGCTTGTCTCCTAGCGCTACCCTCCTTTCGTTTCCGCTTCCATCGATAGTTTTTTCTGCTATAATAATACGGAGGGACGAGGAGTGTCCCCCGGACGGCTGGACGCCCCAGTGTCTTAAAGGGATCATGCGGAGCTCGGCAGATCCCTACCCCAGCCAATGCTGAAGGGCCAGAGAAGAAACTTTTAGTCTCGATTCTCTGTTTAGACTTCCGCCGTTGCTCCCACGAGGTCCCCGCTGGGACTACCGGGTGCGTCCTCCGTCCGGAGATCACCTGTCGTATGGGCGGGAGATGCATATGTCAGGAGTTCTTAGATCTAATTACATACTTATCAATATTATAAAGAAACCAGTGTACAATTTAATCATTAAAAAGGTTTAACAATTTTTATATATACTGAAAAAAAAACAGTGCCTAAGTCCAGGAGAAGGATTGAAAGAAAATTTGGATTGAATGTGTGTGTATGACGTGTGTGTGTGTGTGTGTGTGTGTGCGTTTGACTACTTTGACATTGGTGTCATCTATACTAATACTAATATACTAATACTAATACTAATACTAAATAAATAAATAAATAAATATCACGGGACAATTCACACCAAGTGACCTAGTCCCAAAGTAAGCTTAGCAAAGCTTGTGTTATGGGTACTAGGGAACGGATAAACATACTTATATAGATAGATACATACTTAAATACTAATACTAATACTAATACTAATACTAATACTAATACTAATACTAATACTAATACTAATACTAATACTAATACTAATACTAATACTAATACTAATACTAATACTAATACTAATACTAATACTAATACTAATACTAATACTAATACTAATACTAATACTAATACTAATACTAATACTAATACTAATACTAATACTAATACTAATACTAATACTAATACTAATACTAATATTAATACTAATACTAATACTAATATACTAATTATATTATAAAGAGGAAAGATTTGATTGTTTGTTTGTTTGTTTGATTGTTTGCATTGAATAGGCTCCGAAAGTACTGGACCGATTTCAAAAATTCTTTTGCCGTTAGAATGCTACATTATCACTGAGTGACATAGGCTACTGTTTACCGCGGGAAAATACCTTTCCCTACGGGAAAATTAATTTATCGCGGGTGAAGCAGCGGACGGAAGGCTAGTATTTTATATATTAGACGACCGGATAGCTTAGTGGTTAGAGAACCTGATTACGAAGCTTGAGGTCCCGGACTCGATTCCCGGTCGGAGCAGATATTTGTATGAAAAATACGAATGTTTGTTCTCGGGTCTTGGGTATTTAATATGTATTTAAGTATGTATCTTTCTATATAAGTATGTTTATCCATTGCTTAGTACCCACAACACAAGCTTTGCTTAGCTTAATACTCATTTAACATAACAAATTTTGACATAACTTTCATGTGAAATAATGACATTTTGTATAATGATTGAAGTTCATAATTATAATTTTGACATAACGATTTGTGGGCATAAAATCATTTCACATAATTAAGTCCAGTAGAAGCCTATAAAAAAGGTTAGGTCAGTAATTTATCTTTTTGTCTCATAGTCGTTTAGATTTTGTTGTTGTTTGAATAAATGTGTATGCATTATGAGTTTTAAATGTTATTCAACGTAACTTACACTACCTATTTGTTTGTCATGCAATTACACGACGGATCATTATGTTCTCTGAATGCAGTATACCTAGGTATTATAATGCAGTTTGTTGTAACGAATTTTTTTTTTCTTTTTGTATTTTTTTCTATGTAAAGTAGAATAAAGATTCATTGTGTTGTAATTATTGGTGGTAGATTCTTCGACATTCATAAGTGCTTGTTACAGCAGTTGAATAAATACATTTTGACTTCGACTTTGACTTTGTATTGTATTATACATAGTCTTTCAGCCATTATCGCGCACCACTTATTAAGTCCGTGCACTACTGGCCATTATGTAACGTCGGCCAAGTAAAACGAGTGCTGAATACCAAGTAATAACAAACATACCACATAGAGCACGTGGAAGGAAATGAAAAGTACAAGTTAGTTGCGTAACAAGAAACGGCGCGGGCGCACGGCACGCGGCGGAATGCATTTTCACTGCAGTCGTTGTTTTGGGCTGCGGGAAGGTACGGAGGTGTAGAAGCGGACTGGCGAACACGTCATTTTGAATTGTTTTGTCTTTTGAAGTAGGTACTAGGGTGACGGCACCAATCATGGACATGTTAGCACAGTAGTTTCCCCATAATGGACAGCAAAGATGCAATGCCCACCATTCATGGACTTTACTAGTTATAATTATCAGTTATCTGAGCATAGTGTTGATAATTTAAAAATGTCGTGTGTGTCCGTTTTTTGAAATTTGGGTCTAAGGAAAAAAATATCCATAATTGGTCCTTGTCCATTACTGGTGCTGTCACCCTAATTAAAATTTGTGGTAAAGCTTATTCTTCTATTTCATACTAAATACAAACTGAAATATAGATGCACAGAAAAACCCCAGAAAAATTACCAATGCTGGGAATCGAACCCAGGTCCTCAGCATTCCGTGCTGCGTGCTAAACCCCTACACCACCACTGGTCTAGAGATTAGACACGAATTTTTCCTATACATCATACATTTCAGTCTGCTAAATCATCACCTTATGCAGTGACAAGCGCACATCAATGTTACACCCTCTATCGAGAGATTTCAACACTCCTTTGGAACTAACCGCTCACCTGGACAAGAGATGGCGCTACTGTGCAACTTTAAACAAGTTAGCTATGAAGTATCTTTTTGTATTTTTTTTTTTTTATTTTCATCTTCATTTTTTTTTATTACTTTTACGGTCATCCCGTGAAATCATATATTTCATACTAAATACAAACTGAAATATAGATGCACAGAAAAACCCCAGAAAAAATTATTTAAATTATTCTTCTCTCTCATTGAATAAAGCAAAAATCCTACAATCCATCATCATCATCATCGATATCAGTTGGTTAATAATTATAAATTTCATTTTTTCCCGTGGGAAAATTCAAAAATCCTAAAATTGGTTTTTAGGGTTCCGTACCCAAAGGCACAGTATAATTGTAAAGGGTAAAAACGGGACCCTATTACTGATGCTCCGCTGTCCGTCTGTCACCAGGCTGTATCTCGGGAACCGTGACAGCTAGAGAGTTGAAATTTTCACAGATGATGTATTTCGGTTGCCGCTATACTTAACAACAAATACTAAAAATGAAATGACCGTGAACGTGATTTTTTGCTCGTTCTTTTCTGGCAACAGGTAGACGCTTGAAATATTCACAGAATATTTAATTATATATTGACTTTAAAAATAAAAAAAATATTTAAGGGGGCTCCCATACAACAAACGGAACCCTTCGTGCGCGAGTCCAACTCGCACTTGGCCGGTTTTTTATTATCAGCTCTTTAGGTAGCTGCGGAAGGGATCTTAGACGCATAATGGGCATTCACTTTACTTTCAAACATATTATTAGACTTAATGTCGTTGGTAGTTTTAATTTTTTTTAATTTTCTTTGCTTCCAAAGTTCAAGACAACATTGGACCACACGCAACATTGCATCACCAGATGACGGTGTTAGTCCGTCTATGTGGTCGACTTACATTCTTAACTAGCTTCGCCGTCGGACGTTGCGTCATACACGAGATTTGGGAGATACGTTGTGCTTGTATTATAGTAATCTGTGATCGTATCTAACCCATACAAATGATGAAAGGTTACGTTGTGTTCCATAGATCTCTGTAGGCCCTCTTTTCTCTGTTATTTATTGCACAATTATAAGTTCCTATTACGAGAGCCAATTCAATTTCATTATGACCATTTCAGCCGAAAGCCACTACTGAACATAGGCCTCCCCCAAGGCTCACCAATCAGATCGGTTCCGTGCCGTCCGCATCCAACGTGTTCCTGCAACCTTAACCAGTTCGTCGTTTCTGTCCATCTTGTTGGAGGCCTACCTACTCGAGAACCTTTTTGCCCCATCGGCCATCAGTTCTACGAGCGACACATTTGCTAAACAATGCAATGCATATGCATATTCAATTTTACAAGCTTTAATTTGACTTACGATATTGTTAAGGTTTAATCTTGAACGTCGCATTTCACACACTTCTAGTACCTATATGTAAATCCTTGTACAAAAATAAGAAAAAAACACTATTGACAACATATTGAGGTACAAAAGCGAACTTATTCCCTTTAAGAAATCTCTACCAGTCATCTTTTGAGTTGTTTGAGTCTAGCGATCGGATTGACTTGAAATTTAGTTGAAATTAATATCAAATTAAGTACGATAAAATTAACTAAAAATATTGTGATGGTAAAAAAAATGTTTTTCACAAAAACTTGTTCACAATATAGCTCTATCGTTACTAACTGTGGTATAATTGTGTGGGTACCTATTGTGCGAATGTAATGTCTACCCTCCATTCTTTTGGCGGTCTGCATTCAGTATCCTGTCCAATAATATTCACATAAAACATACCGTCCGAATCCGAGTCACCATCCGAGTCCTCCACCGCCAAATCGCACACTTGATCGCGTAATATTTTCTTTTGCGAACACACCTTTGCAAAATGTCCCTTTTTGTCACACACGTAACAAAGCACACCATAAGCTGGGCAACGTTGACCCCCGGCACATCCGTAGCTTCCGCACGCGCCACACAGCTGGCGTGACGTTCCCGGGCGCGGCGCCCCGGCCGGCGGCCGCGCGCCCCCCGACGGCCAGGCGCCGCGTCGGGCCCCGCGCCGGTCACCAGCACGGCCCCGCCAGCCCGCGCCGCCAGCGCGTCCACCGCCCCGGCTGCCCGAGCCCCATACGGCGTCGACCCGAATCTCTCCCGCACCTCCTTCGATGCAACGGCTCTCTTCTTGTGACAACTCTGCGGCTTGACAAATTTGCACTGCCTTTTTTAACGTTAACCCGTCCGTACGAAGTAGGCGATCTCTTACTGTATTGTTTACAGTCCCGCACACGATTCTATCACGAATTAAGCCTTCTTCCAATGAATCAAATTCACAACTCTGACTTAACAGCCGCAACGCCGTGACCCATTGATCTATGTTTTCACCTTCCTCTTGGTTTCTAGTGAAGAACTTGTAACGGGAAACTGTGACATTTGGCTTAGTACCAAAGTGTTCATCAAACTTTTTGAGTACACTTTCGACGTCTTTGTCTTCCTTCTCTGTTAATTTAAACGTAGAAAATACTTCGTACCCGGCTGAACCGATGAGGTTGACTAACAAGCTGGCCTGGACCTCCCCAGGTTCTCTGCTTACTCCGGACGCTCTGAGAAATACCTCAAACTGTTTCCGCCATTTACGCCATGACTCAGCGCGCGCGGCCGGGCCGCCTTCCAACACTAAGTCGGCCGGAGGACGTGCGTGTTCCATTTTAATGAACTTTTTTTTTTTTATTTTTTACAACACTGCGTACCGTAATGTAGTAGTATATTACTCGCGAACGTTAGTAAATATAATAATTCGCGACCACCGCTGCCACCATGTAGTGAAACACACGTCAGTTAGATCAACACTGTTTATTGAATGGAGGGTAGACATTACATTCGCACAATAGGTACCCACACAATTATACCACACTAACGACGGTCGGCGATCTCGCCAATGTTAATGTCGAGGAAGAAGACACTAAGTTTCTATTGGCTTCATCTCTCGTAACGAAACAAGTGTTGCTAGTTGGCAGTCTAGCTCTGTTCGCTATAAGCGTAACCTTTTCCCACGCACGACGAAGTTATGGAACCAGCTTCCTAGGACAGCAGTCCCGGAGCGATACAGCTTGGAGATCTTTAAAAAACCGAACCTATCAATCTCGTAAGGGCCGGCAATGCACCTGTGAAATCCTTTGTGTTGTGAGTGTCCATGGGCGGCAGTGATTGCTTCACATCGGGTGACCTTCATGCTCGTTTTTCTCCTTCCATATATAATTTAAAAATAAATTTGTAAACAAACACCGTCACCGTACCGTACCGTCTAATTATAAAACCTGGACAGAGTTAATCCAATGGCCAAAGTTACTTTTCAGGGCCAAACTAACTCTACTCTACGGCAGTACAACTCTGTTATAACTTAGTTCGAATGATTTCATTGCAGTGCAGAAAAATTCAACAATGCAGAAAATTATGCCGTCAGTAAAAAAAGATGTATTCAAAATAAGAAATTCCAGAAATCCATTAATAATTAATTGACTGAAGAGAACGCCACTAATCAATAAGTCTTCTTCGGCCGTCATCACATACTTTCAACTATCCATCTAAATCCATACTTTGACATCCTTTCATCAAAACCATAGTCAAAACTACAGAGACAAACGACTTCAATTTTAAAACAAAAGAAATCCTATACGAAAGTAAAAGGCTCTCATACAAAGTCGGAGTCACACAATAAGCTCTTTCAACAGACTACGCTTTACTCAACAAAGACAAAAAGGATAATATGATGGACTAATTACAATAGACATGTTTGTGCTTTATGGAGTAAAAGCTTTTGAGTATTTGTTTTGAGTAGCTTATGAGGCTAAATAAAAACTTGACCTCTTAAACGGAGGATCGTAGCCTGCCACTTGTCTTATAATAGTGGGACTAGGTATTTGAAAACCTATGCATATCTTTGATGCAATGCGATAAGCCTAAAGTTCCAAATTCGCTCTACGTGGGAACTAGCCCAAGCCTTTTCATTCTGAGAGATTTGTATCCATCTGATCTGAATAAACTGAATAGAAAAAAATTTTAAATATTTCTTTTTTCCATGTAACTCATGATTATTTAGTAACCATCGGATCTCTTAACAGATAATGTGTGTAACATCAGCATAATTTTAGAGCTGTTCCCTTGTTAATGGAGTAATTGCCACTTATAAGTACATCTTCTCTGTCAGTCTTTTGACTTGAATTAACGCTAATATGACCGTTAATATTAGCGTTAACTTTGTTGAAATTGTGTGACTGTTCCTCGCCCCCCCTTATTTTTTCGTTGCAAAATATCTGTAAAAAAAACTATCGCGTCAAATTAGATGCCTTATGATCATTCCTCTTCACATTGTAGTAGTTTTTAACAAGCATCTCTTTTCCCAACCAATCTAAAAACCGCATAGTTTTCCTTTCTGTCCAAATTATCCTCTCCATTTTCCAACGCCACATCTCAAAAGCTTCCAACCTATCTCCATCTCTATATCAGTTTCCGACTCTCTCTGTCGTGTAATACTATGCTCCAGATACCCTAAACAAATGTACCAGAACAAAAAAAAATCATGCCGCACTCCGTAAAAAAAAAGCATGCTCTTTTAAAAAAAATGCGTTATCATCACCGTTCAAACTCTGTAGTACGCCTATTTAGGCATTTAAGCAGCCTCAAGCGCTATTAGAGCCGCATAGCAGCCGCAAGTGTAATAACGAGCGGCGCCACGTTACGTGCGCTGACGCAACGCAATCAAATGTGATTTATTACGAGATTTACGGGTATGCATCCGGTTCCGGTAGGTAATGTTTGGCCGAATTAGTTGTATACCAAAGTAGATGTCTGAGTGCTGGTCACTGTACCAGTAGTTGGCGTACTTGCCGTCTTTAATTAAATTTAATGTCGTTAGCAATAGAGGTCGTTAGCAATAATTATTATTTATTTATTTATCAAATAAAAGATTACAGCATTACTGTAAAAAACCAATGCGCCGTAAAATTCAAATATATATAAAAAACTAGTTGTTGCGCGCGACTCCGTCTGCAAAACGTACGCTTATGCTATCCCGCGAGAATTATGCAATTTTCCGAGATTAAAACTATTCTATGTCCTTGCCCGGATCTCAAACTATCTCTATACCAAATCACATCTAAGCGATTTAAACGTGAAGAGGTAACAGACAGACAGATTGACATACAGACAGATAGACAGACAGACAGACACACTTTCGCATTTATAATATTATATTAGTATAATATATAATATTAGTAGTATTAGTCGTCCGGGGCAGTACCACCCTCTCACAGAACACCGGCGTGAAGCAGCAGTAATCCTGCTTGCGTTTCGTACGGTCAGTGAGAGTGCTGGGGGCCCAATACCTCACCCCTTCCCTCTCCCCCTCCCTCTCCCCCTTCCCCTATTTCCTCTCCTTTAGGGCCGACAACGCACTGGCATCGAATAAAGCGCTGCGGGTGTCTATGGACAGTGGTGTTCATTTAACATCAGGTGACCCACTAGTTCGTTTGTCTGGCCTATCTAACATAAAAAAAAAAGTATGGATACAGAAAAATAATGTAGGTAACACAAAAAAAACGTACAAAGAAAATTAAATATTTAGGGATGATGATGATGATTAGAATCTAAGACTTAAAACTCAGTAGGTATTCAATTTTTATTGTTTTAAACTTTCGTGGTTTTCACTCATCACTATTACACTATACGGGACTCATCACGGAAACAATATTTACCTCGACGTTTCGGCCTTGCAGCGACCGTCGTTACGAGTTGAATATTATATGCGTGATAAATCCCGTTTAGTGTATTAGTTAAGAGTTTCGATATTGGTGATTTGATTATACTTTATATAGGTATACATCTCACTTCAGAGCACATGCCTCCTTTCAGAAAGAGAGGGCTTGGGTCGTAGTTCCCACGCGGGCCCAGTGCGTATTGGAAACTTCTCACACACCATTGAATTTCTTTGCAGGTGTATGGTTTCCTCACGATGTTATACGTATGTAGGTATTATACGTATCACATCATCACTATGTGCTGTACTGTGTGAATTTGATTTGATTTGAAATATATTCCGAAATATATTTAAGTTGTCATGTGTAATATTAATTGCGTCAATATTTATGACTTACATGCATGCCAGTTCACCCGGCTAATGACGCCCATGGCCGCTATCTCGGGTCATCGCGCTCCCACTTTCTCCAGGGATAGAGTTTCACTTTTAATTTTATTGTTAAACACTTTAGTTCCGTTGCCAAGCTTAATCGGTACGAAGACAAAGTCCCTTGTAGGTTTTTCACTTTACTAACACTGAACATTTGAAGTTGAAGTGGGACTGGGCTGGACATGTCTGTCAAAAGAACCCTGAACGTTAGGAACTTGTCACGGAATGGATCCCTAGCGATGGATATCGTAATAGAGGCAGACCAAAGCGGAGATGGAGGGACGACCTAGTGTTTATCACGTGGGATGGCAGCAGCTCGGGTTTGATTGGAGCAAGAGAGGAGAGGCCTTTGCCCAGCAGTGGGACACCAAGTAATTAAAAAAAACTGAAAAAGGCCTGTTGAATAGGCTCAGTGTCACTCAACGAGCTATGGAAAGGGCTTGCTCGGGGATTCTTTACGGGATCGAATCAGAAATGAGGAGATCCGTAGAAGAATTAGGGTCACCGACATAGCAAAACGGATTAGCTCATTAAAATGGCAATGGGCAGGCCATATAGCACTCATATAGAGACCACGGACTGGCAAACGCAGCGTGGGACGTCCACCAGCGAGATGGACGGTCGATTTGGTAAAGGCCGCTGGTTCAAGGTGGATGCAAGTCGTTTCCAACCATAGTGATAGGTTATCAATGTGACAGAGTGTTGTGCATGGAGCGCTCGGAAACGGACGTTTCACACGGCACTGTTCGATTTTTGTAATCGCGTAGCGCGCGGCTCTAGCCGCTGCCCGCTGTCGTCGCTATGGGTTCGCAACAACTCATAGCGAATGAGTTGTTGGCGTTTGTTCAAAATGCTATCGACACCATGGATGAAGTCAGCGTCGTGCAGATCTGCAAGTCTAACTTCAAGGAGGACGAGATTTGCAGTGGCAAGGCGCTGCTCTTCCAGACGCTTGGCAAGACCGACCAGATGCCCTCCCGCCGAAGAGATGGAAGTGCAAAAAGTGTCCAGGACATCATAACGTTGTTCAAGGAGACCGACCCAGACGACGTGCCTGCTTTCGTGGCGAAGGAGCTGCACAAGCTGCCCCCCGTCACTTTCGACCATGTCGATGTCACCAGGCTGCTGAAGGACATTACGTTCCTGAAAACTAGTCTAGCCGACGTCCAGTCTAAGTTAGAGGTGTCAAGTAACACCATAAGTGAGCTGCGGGCCGAGGTAGTGTTGTTGCGCAACACTGTTTCGGTAAGTAGGTCGCACGTGCCCTCTAACGTAGACGCATGCAACGGAGTGCAAAGTGCATTCGTCGGTAGTTTGACGTCACCGGCTAGCGTCATAACACCTGATGCCCCCCGCCCCGCCGCCGCCGCTTCTGTTCCTGTGGATACGTCGACTCCTCGTCGCGCGTACGCCGCTGTTGTCCAGAAGCCGAAGGTGAAGCAGAGTCGCTGTGAACCTGCTCACATAGATCCGCCACAGCCGATTTCAAAGAGGGACAGTCGCCGTTGCGACAAGGATGGTTTCATCAAGGTGGAAAGGAAGAAGAAGCCCGCTTGTCGCAATCAGTGCGGCACCGCCCTGACCGGACCGAACCATCTGCTGCGTCCCGCGACACCGACGACGCAGCTGTACGTGTCCCGCCTGCATCACTCCACGAAGGTCACGGACATCGTGGAATATGTGCGTGTGAAGACCAAGCTCACTCTGAGGGTTGAGCGGTTGGAGTCCCGCCATGATGTGAATTTCAATTCATTTGTGGTGAGGGTTCCGACTGATCAACTGTCGACCTTCACAAGAGAGGAGTTTTGGCCGAAAGGTGTCGCTTACCGGCGGTTTCGTGGCCGGTTAAGTGACACTGCAAAAGTGCCCACGTCACAGACTTCACGTGCTTGTAATTAGGTTGTTAATTAAGTGTAATATAAATATGTATGTTAGTCTTTAAGGTATTTTTATATGGGCCTATGCAGCCTGAAATAAAATTATTCTATTCTATTCTATTCTATTCTATCAATGAGAAAGGCATGTCCAGCAGTGGACGTTCTGCGGCTGAAATGATGAATGATGATTATGAACACTAAAAAAACATCACGGTACTTAACCAATTCAACGCCACGCCTCGACAAAACGTAAACCTGCTTTGAATCTTATGTCATTGTGTCAAGATCACTTTGACACTGTACTTTGTGACACCTATACGTGTCGTTGGCGTTGAAAGGTTTACAGCGCATACAAGCTAAAGGGACCTCCTAAACCTTTTTATAACTAAAAGAGGGGACAACAAACGTGCAGATCAGCTGATGACAAGCAATCACTGCCGCCCATTGACACTAGCAACACGAAGGATATCACAGTGCTTTGCCAGCCGTTTGATACATATTTGTGCTCGTTTGATAAAGATCCCTAAGTTGTATCGCTCCGGAAATGCTGTATCAGGAGCTGATTCCGTAACTTCGCCGTGCGTGGGAAAAAAATCCGCTTATAGCGGACGGTGCTAGACTATCAACCATCAAGGTGGTGAGGATTAAATAATTGACGGTAACAAGTTTGGTTTGAAAATAGATAGAAAGATACCTTTTTGTATTTTTTTTATTTTTTCAACTTTTATTTTTTGAAAAAAAAGCCAAACTTGATAAAAGTATGGCCTAGTAGCGACATCTCTTGTCCGGGTGAGCGGTTAGTTTCGAAGGAGTGTTGATATATTTATTATGTTTCTCGATGAGAACTGAACATAGATGGCGCTGCATCACTGCAAAAGTGATGATGGCAGGCTGGAATGTATGATGCATAGGAAAAATATGCGTGTAAACTCCTGACCAGTGGTAGTGTAGGGGTAAGCACGCGGCACGGAATGCAGAGGACCTGGGTTGGATTCCCAACATTGGTCTCTTTTCTGGAGTTTTTTTCTGTGCATCTATGTTTCAGTTTGTATTTAGTATGAAATAAATTGAAGGTAACTCAAAGTATGGTAGTGAACCCGAACAATTCATTACTTCATCAGAGAACTCCCAATGATATATGATATAGCTTTTGCCCGCGATTTCGTCCGCGCAGAGATAAAAATTACGGACAACTCCCGTTCTTTATCCCGCGAGAATTTCCAAAAATCCCTTCTCCCTGCATTTCTATGACCCTTATAAGGATATCTACCGAATATTAAGTATCTACGATAGCTACAGTTATTGATTTAGTTGTAAATAATCCTCTTTATTTCTTATCCCTTATGAATTTCAACAAATTCGCCCAAATTTCCTGCCTAATCAGTAAAGGTACCCCTATGCAAAATTTCAACCAAGAGTTAATGAGTCAGTAAATCGGGACTTTTCTTTTACATGCATAGATATGAATTGTACAGATGTTTATTCGACTGATACATAAATATGGTCACGAGAGCTAAAGATAGAATGTGTCATTGCGGTTGCAAATCGGACACTAGCTCAGCATAATTCTGAGGCGTTTATAGCACCCCAGCTCTGATTTTGAGCTACCGTTGGTGATACCCAGATCGCTGTTTAGATAGATAAATATACTGCACACTAATAGCTACATTAAGGTATAAAGTTGGCAGCCGACTGCACGCAGCAGTAACAGACGACGTGTCGCCAGCTATGCTAGCTACGGAGGGAATTTCATAGAAATAAGGTAATTATTTATTTATTTATTTTATTTATTTGGGGCATCAACAGCAATACCATACATTACAATGAGACTTAAGTACTAGACAAAAAGCCAATAACAGATGTCCACAGGCATACAGTTAAGCGAAACATACTTTATACTAACACAGATATAACAAGTTTACAAATCAAGCTATCAAGCTAAAAGTATAGGTAGTATCAAGCTATAAGTTGGCGTAGCTAGCGACACGTCGTCTGCTGCTGCTGCGTGCAGTCGGCTGCCAACTTATACCCTAAGACTACATGCGTAAATAGATAATTTGTATATTTTAAAAGCAAAATAATAACAAAATTACTTAAACATAGTTACTATATCTCATTTGCCAAGTATACAACCCTGCGCGGACTAAATCGAAAAATTAAATAACCGAGACAATAAAAATCAAAGAAGTCATTTAAATTAATCAACAGGCAACTTTTGTTTCTTACACTTGCGTAAACTTACTTGATAGTTTCAAGACAAGTTTGAACGGAACCATGAACTCTAAAAACAAATTGTTACCTAAGAACAAAAGGCTGGTAATCGTTCAATCTTTATTGGAGAATCTGTAGCGTCCAATTAAGACATTTCGGATGTTATCTCAGCCATTTAATGCCATTTTAATGCCGACGGTTTATCTTATAGTACTAAACTTGTAATAGTTAAGTAGTTAGTTTTATCTATAGCTTAATTTGTAGGTGATGTTAAAACACAACCCCAAATTTCTAGACCCAGAATGAACGACCTTTATGGTAAATAACAATAGGTCTTGAATTATCTATCAGGTCGTGCATTATTCACATTAATTTTGGAGCGGCAAAAACAGGTCATGTTTTAACCACACCCTAATTGGCAACGCTTCGGAGCAAAATGCACGAAACGCAAAATGTACCTACACTACCTACACTACCTATACCTACACGCAAAATTTAACCAATGGCAAAATCTACAATACGCAAAATGCACACAAAGTATTTGTGAAACACTCTTAACGAGTAGTCCTCTGTGATCGAATCAGAAATGAGGATATTCGCAGGATAAGCAAAGTTACTGACAGAGCTCGTATAGGTAGAGTTACCAGACTTAACTGACATTAAGCAGGGCACATTGCTCGTAGAAGCGACAGTCAATGGAGCAGTAAAGTTATGCGCTATCGTTCCCTAAATATCAGAATACCAAATTCTAAAATACTAAAATACCAAATTCCCAGAATACGAGACTTTCCTGTCACCGTGTTTTTCTCTACATCGGATTGCCAAAAAATCTTGTTTTCAATACACCACGTTCCATTCAAAACCGAAGTCCCATAATATCAGATAGTGAAATCACCAGGCTCGTCAGGCAGGTCGTCTTCGTCGTGGGGAGGCCAGGGGGTCGTGTTTTACGAGCCTGGTGATTTCACTATCTGGTATTATGGGAATTCGTTTTTGAACGGAACAATTCCCATAATACCAGAAACAATTTGGCAATTCTATAGCTATAGAGAAAAACACGATGACAGGAAAGTATGGTATTCTGGGAATTTGGTACCTATTTTAGAAATACCAAATATTATACTAGAATTTGGTACTTAGTCGGCAATCTAGCAATTTGCAATTCTGATATTTAGGGAACGAGCGGGTTATGTAGTGGTGTGGTGACCGCGAACCAAAAGACATAGCCTGGGAAGAATCCGATCAAGATGGACTGACGACCTTGTAAAGGTACCAGGAACAACTTGGACGCGAGCACCACAGGACCAATTATGTAACTCTTTGGGAGCGACTTTTGTCCAGCAATGAAGGTCATTAGGAAGATCATCATCATAATCCCAGCCTATATGTATACGTCCCACTACAGGGCACAGTCATATTCAATGTTGTGTGTGAAGTTCCCAATCCACACTGGGCCCGCGTGGGAACTACGGCCCAAGCCCTCTTTAGGCAGATATGACGAGTCAAGCAGAATTTATAAATTTTTTTTCAGCATTTAAGATAAGACTTTAGCATTATAAATACCAGAAAAACCCGTGCATCTTTCAAAGCCGATAGCAAAGAATGTTATCAATATCATCAAAGCAATTAGGCGGACAAGCAGGCACTTCCGTTGGTGATAGCATCACAGAAACCATCTGGTCATTGCTGACCTAGATACCCCAGTTGTTAGGGTTCCATGGCGTCATAGTCATACACTTTGAAATATTTACCAGTAAATCTTCAAACCACAACCGTTTTACCTGCCTTGCTTCCATGCGCAAGACAGCTAAGTATGTGTGACCTGACCACATTATAATATGTGATTGGGGCGACTGTAGGTACCTATTCTGCCCTTCAATGGCAAAACGCTGCAACTCGAGTTACAGCGTTTTGGGTTGCCTTGCGTTAAACGATTCCTCATGAGTGGTTCTATCATACCTACAAAAGACTTTTTCAAAATATGTTTTAGTTTAGGCTGTAGAAAACTGGCAAGACGCGGTAACTCTGCATAAAACTAGCCAAAACATCATAACTGCAATTATGATGTTTTATATCAAGACCTTTAATGCCGACTTGTCACAACAGAACGCTGTAAGTACTAAATGACAGCGTTTTGCCTGATTTACGGGCTACGTCGCCTGCGTCACCGTCAAATCAAAACGCGGCAACAGAGTGAAACTTGCACTTGTTTTAAAATTAGTTTGGGGTATTTAGTCGTTTAACAGACAAACAAACAATGTTTGTGGGTTAAAAATTAAATATATTACTATGATATATACTAGAACAATGTAAAAGTTTCAGAATAATTAATCTAATATATAAAAATCTCGTCCTCTCATCCTCCGAAACGGTTTGACCGATTTTTATGAAACTTTTTTCTCTATACTCGGTAGGCCTGAGAATAGGTCGTAGGCAATTTTTTTATACCCCTATTCTTCGCGGACGGAGTCGCGGGTAACAGCTAGTTATAATATAGAGTGATATGATAATTCATTTCAGCCGAAAGACGTCCACTGCTGCAGCACTGCTGCTGAACATAGTCGGTCTTGGTTCACCAAAAAGATCAGGGAGTTCCCGCAATCTTAAATAGGTTGTCACTCCATGTTGTTGGAGGCCTACATACACTGAGTTTTCCGGTCCATGGACGCCATTCAAGAACCTTTTGGCCCCATCGGCCTATAATTTTACGAGGTCACGATCCTACTGTCATCGGTCTTGCTTCATCAGCTTTGCCGATTGGCTTTGCCCAACAAACAGATTCTTCGCAAAAACTTTATAGAGCTTCTGTTGTGCTCTATTGCCTCTTCAACACTATTAGTATTGAATTGGCATATATCGCGTCTCAGAGACTTCGAGATCTGTCTGTTGAGCCGCCGGTAAAGACAAGCGTCACCAGATGTCTGTGAGATTGTCACGTCGCTTTTCCATAGGCTTTAGAGTAGAGTATGTGATCTCTTTAATTTAGTTCAGTTTGTACGGTTGGTCTTAAAGAATTTAGACCTAACCCTATGGACAGCTTCCACAAACCCGTCATTGTAATCTTCCACATCGCCTCCTATGTATTCGAAATGGTTTTGATGTTCGAGCTGGAGCGTTTCCGGATTTTAGAATTGGATGGATTCATCAGTCAAGATCTTTCAAGCTTGGCCCGAATATTCAATGTGTCTCGTACCATATGGCGATCGCTCCCAGTTTTAACCACACTGGCCACGAAGACATCGTTGAATATTTGCTTCTTTGTCGATGTGATAAAGTCTATTTCTTTCCTCGTTACACTGTCAGAGCTCATCCGAGTCTACTTCCTGTACTCGCTTCGAAAACAAAGGTTCATCACATCATATAGAGTCCTTCCTTCTCCATGAAGCCGGCCAGGTAGTCCCAGCGATTCCTACGCTCTACTCCAAATTTTCCCTATTCCCAGCTTTTCACCATACCGTTTGCCCAGTTTTGCGTTGAAGATCCCCATAACAACTGTGAACTGAATTCGAACTGAATTCCGAAGCTATGCATACCTCTGGAGATATCCTCATATATAGCTATAGAAGTTGGAGCGTAAACCTGTATGATCAACAATGATCGTTTGGTCAATCTTAAGTTACCGGACTTCAGGATTGTCCCTTTATTCAGGTTTTACATTGTTGTTTAAAAGAAACAAGCAAGAAGTGAAAATTGCAAAACATCGTATGGTAAAAAACACGGCATAACGCTTTAATTTACAACATATAGCGTTTTGCCAAGCCTATTTCTGCATTTTTTTATAATATATCTTGTGGCAAAACACTTTATCGTCCATATTATTTTAATAGTATTAAATAATAGTTACTGGACTATTCAGCCATACAGCAGAAACAATTACTCATAAATTACAAAAAATCGCAACCTTCTGAGGCAATAAATAATAGGTTGTTTCTAGCGTCAAAGTTAAAAACCTTTAAACGCGTTTTTCTCGAAACTAGGGTTTTTGACTTACAGCGTTCTGCCATTGAAGGGCAGCATTGTTATTTTTATATGTGAGGTCTGTTCGGCAGACTTCGGGCGTTCTCGCGAATATCATATTGAATTCAGGCGTTTGTGGAGTTCCATGTTTTTTTTTTAAATAAATGGAATAGGTACTTATTTTACTCGTCTGCGAAGTAGTGAGCTTAAGTATTACAAAATAGCTGTGTTTGCGTAGAAAAAATACTTGTTATTTACATCCAGCTCATTAAATACATCTCAAATTAAATTTCATCTCAAATTTTGGCACTTAAGTGGGTATAATATTAAAGAAAGAAAGAAAGAAAATACATTTATTAACAACAACACAAGACACAAATATTTTTACAAAAAGGACAATACGAAGGCTAAAGATAGAGTGTGTCATTAGTCACACAGATCTAAATATCACAAAACAAAACGGAAAATGTAAACGCGTTTACGTTTCAAATCCTCACCAAACTCTTTCTCAAGCACGAATAGCGTACAGTCAGCCAATTTGATTCCTAGGCCTAGGCCTATAGAACTATGTTGTAATTATCTAGTAGATAATGCGACAAGGCTCTATAGTAGCCAAAAATGTAATTGGATGACTAAGGGTTCAACATGATGATGCAGCCACAGACACAGGTTTCTTAATTTAAGCCATTTGCTTATATCTTCTGAACATTACATGGAAGTTATGAGTTATGTAGATAAAACTATTTACTTATTAGACAGTAACACGAAACCAATTAGAAACAAATGATAATCACCAACAACTAAACTCCCATATTGTGATACCGCAATTAATCTAGTATATTCCCATACATCATCATCAGCAAAAACTGCTGCCAATGAGGCAAGAAAGTGACAAATCATCGAATGCGGTTGCAATTGCAGTCGTCGACCCCTTGCTTTCACTCTTGCGCAATGGGAGCCCACGGCTGGGAACCGGTGGGCTTATTCTAGCTTTAAATTATAGGGAGACACGACAATGAAAAGGTAAGCGGACCTGTATTTAAGAGCCTACCGTGTTTTTGGCGCATTTATTGTATTCATTTAATCTCGTGCTGTATCATTACAAGTAAAGGTATAGTCTTGAAATTCATGTGTAAGATATTTGAGGATTCACTCTAATGACAAGTGTTTATCGAAACACGATTACTTATAGTTTGCTCGATAAAAAAAATCCAAAGTCGTCTCTAAAAAATAAAATAAATTCGTAGTACGACGTTAATACTGCACGGCAGGTCATGACTTTTTGAATGTTAATAAAACAAGATGTTTTCTAGGGCGTAGTGTTGCTGCATTTTTAAAATATGTATTTGTTTTAGTAATGAGATGAAAATACCCAAAAACACGCGCAGTCCAACCAACCTATCTTGAGCCATCGTGCCTCCCCCACGCCCGATATCGCCCACCCAAAATCGATTAGCGCGAAAAGCTCGGTAGACCCTTATAAGCCAACCTAAGGTAAATGTCCTTGTTTGACATGCTTGCTCCTAAGAGCATATTAAAATAAATTCTTTTGATTGTTTTGAGCTTTTTAATGTCAAGTGTCAAATCAGGTTCTCTATCGTTTGTTTGTTACCTAATGTAAATTTTGTAAATTTCATTTGTCATAATCATAAAGTAGTTTATTTTTTGAAACTGTGTAATCTTCACATTTGTCATTATATTAAACTAATCTAATTCAATTCGATCATTTTTTTTATTCAGACAAAAAATAGGTCCACAATTGTGTCAGTTATCATGAGACTACGTTAGTACATAATAAATGAATAAAATTAATAAATAATTGTGATCTTGGCCTATTCTAACGTACCTAAGCACACGTAAAAGTTAAAATATTATTCCAGGGGGCCGCATAATCCCATATCTTGATCCAAATGTTCATCTATCTGTTTGCCAAGTTTCATCTAAATCCGTTAAATTGTTATTGCATATGACGGAAAAACATAAAAACATCCAAATATCCAAACATCCAAAAATCACCACTAATTTTATCATTTACAATATTAGTAAATAGGATTGGATGACCCTGATAACGAGGTAACGTTAAAAATAATTTCATTGATATTTTTTGAATTAGGTACCCTACTTTTGTGGCCCACTGCTGGGCAGTGTCCAAAGGCCTCTCCTCTCTTGCTCCACTCTCGCCAATCAAACGCGAACTCAAGCCATCCGACTTATATTTAAGTCGTCCCTCCATCATCTCCATTTCCCATTGATAATTGGCACCTGGTATAAAAATGTATAATAACAAGATTGTTTTTTTGGAGTCTTTTTGTATTTTTTATTTTTTCAACTCCAAATTTGTTACTTTTACGGTCATCCCGTGGTCTGGTTTTTAGACCAGTGGTGGCGTAGGGGCTTAGCACGCGGCACGGAATGCTGAGGACCTGGGTTCGATTCCCAGCGCTGGTCTCTTTTTCTGAGTTTTTCTGTGCATCCATGTTTCAGTTTGTATTTCGTGTGAAATATATGTATAATAACAGTTTTTAATAGAACAGAAAGCTTTGTACAATAATCTACTATCTTCATTCATACTTTTTTTACATCAAACTGACCTGGGATTGACCTCAATCTCATCTGATGATGATGATGGAAAGTGCAGATGAAGTCTAATCTATTACTAACTGGTTCAGCAACAGCCTAATTCACTCTAATCTTGAAGATAACCCTAAGTGGGTATATCCGGAAATACAGAGGATGAGTGCGAATTTTATTCGATAGAATCTAGTCTACTAATATAATTTTTTACGCGTAATTCATCATTTGGCATAATTCATCATTTCGCATAACTCTTTTTTCTCAAAAACCATTAATAGTTCAGGAAAATGCCTTATCCTATAGAATTCTGTTATCCTGTAGGTAGGACTCTATATTATGTTAGGTTTATTTTATAACCGTTCTCAATAATTAATAGTTTGGTTGGTTAATACGGGAAATGATGAATGAAATTATGCGTGATAATTTTAAGCAAACCCAATATGAGACTATTCCATTGCTATAGGTATGCATAAAACGTTTAACCTAAATCTCAACTTCCTTGTTTATATTTAATACCATACACAAACAAAAGCTTTCCAAAGAACTAAAACACAAACCATAATATTACATCAAGAGCGTGAAGTATGTTTCGTAATTTGCAGTCATAAAACGCGAGCAAATTCATACAAACATTGTCCGTACTTGTCATACAAATTACGTAATGCACTCCGCTTTGAATGGCGGCAACGACGTGTGAAATTTGGTGTATCCAAGCGAACACAATACGTAATAGGCAATGCTTCCGTATTAATGATGAGAAAGAGTGGGGTTTGGACTGATTTTTAAAACCATTGTAGCCTTGTCGTTAGACATTAGGTGTCAAACGTGTTTTTACAAGCTTTTTGTTTCTTGCAAATTTTTTCCACCACTTCCTGGTATCCAATTGAGCTGAAATTTGGCGTATTTGCGTAAGTTTGGCATATTTACGTAAATTCGGTGGCAGTATAGGGTAGTGAAATTCTAGTGGTCCAGCCAGGATTATTGTCTCCACAGGACGGAACACTAGAATGGAAATGGTATCGACTTGATACTTGATACAGATCAGGGATGTTGCGAATATTCGCATCCACATCCGCATATGCGGAACGTCCGCATCGATTTAGACATCCGCATCTGCATCCGCAGCCTCTTAAAATCCGCATCCGCATCCGCATCCGCGGATGAGAAAAAATCAGCATCCGCAACATCCCTGATACAGATGAGCGTAAGAAACAAAAGTTGTCTCTCCTGTGGACATAAAATTACTGACTCCGAGTCAGCAAACTTAAGATTTATTTAAATGGGCCGAAGGGACAGGCGTCCCACACGACGACGTAGACTTGAGAAAAACAATTTTGGCTAAAGACCCTTAACTTTTTCCATGACTACAAGAGAGACGCAATAGTACATTGTGCATCAAGGGCCGTAAGTAGGGGATTACTAACGAGGTCCTATTAGAAGCCCGACGCCGGAGGCGGAGGGCTCTTAATGACTCGAGTATGTAATTCCCTTACTGCCCGTGATACACACAATGATTTTCATCACACTGCGAGGAAAAAAATCCAAAAATGAAATTATTTTGTCTCAACACTTAAATTAAATAAGTAATGGCTACCCGCCAATACAACAGATTGTCACTTTTTTCAAGTCATCTACCACAGATAAAGTAAACTGTGTTTAGAATTCGAATGGCCATACGGCCACATTGTGCCAACATGTTAAAAAAATACTTACTAAAATTATTGCAAAACTATTTGATATAAATTTAAAATATAAAAATAACGAAGTTTCAAGCGTAGACAAGTTTTGTGTAGTAAAATTGGGTTATAGCTAAGTTTTAAACATATAAATAAAACGTTGGCTGACTTGAAACCTCCTTAGTCTGTTTGCAAATTTTAAAACTAAAGTTAGAACTCCCTTGGGAAGAAAAACTGTACGTAAATCCATAACTCCCTTAAGAACAAATTAGGTCTTTGACATTTAGTATACAGGCATGGAATAACACCATTGACGAGCAAGTGTGATGAAAAAAAATGTGTATGACCCGTATCGATGATACTGAATGCAAGTATGTGCCACACAGTCCAAACACAGTACAGTCAGCAAAAAAACCGGTTGTCTGTAAAGTCGCCAGCCCCAACCGCATCCTGAGCGTGTTCACGAACCGCTGGGACGGCCCCATGATGGCCCGGTGGACGTTTCACTGTGATAAACTGCTCGATTATTTATTATTTATTTACTTATGTAGGTATAGTTTTGTTGTAATATAACTGAGTACTAACACTTAGGTATTTAAGATTTTCATTGTTTACTAACACCTTTGTATGGACCTAAGTCTGAAATAAAATTATTATTATTCGCTGTTGAGACTGCTGGGGCCTTGGTGCGTTGAGGCTAAGCGGTTTATTAAGGATTTGGGTGGGACGACGTATGAGGGATAGAGGCAGCGATCCGCGTTCTGGTGATTATTTGGTCCAGCACATATCTTTAGCGATACCACGGGGTAATGCGGCAGGTGTTTTTGGGACGTTTGGCCCAGGTTTGAATCAGGTTTGAATGCTTAGGTTTAAGTAATATGACGAAGCTTGTACCGGATTTTATATTTTTGTTTAGCTGACGAAGCCTGTTGCGGATCTCAATCTGTTGCTATGACGAAGCTTGTTGCGGATAACAGAATGTTTTCTTTTTTTTCATTGACGAAGCCTACGCTGCGGATCTGATTTTATTGTAGTCTTTTCTCATTCTTTTTTTTACATTAATAAATCTAAACTTAAAAAAAAAAATATTATTAGACATTATACGTACATATAAACCTTCCTCTTGAATCAATCTAGGTATGTATTAAAAAAAAACCGCATCAAAATCCAATGCGTCGTTTTAAAGATCTAAAGCCCGGTTCTCACGAGGCGATTTTAGTTGATCAACTTTCAATTGTTCAAGAAAAATCGATACGATTTGCGTTCTCACTGTCGCACCGATAATAGGGATGCCGACTGGGTTAAAAATTTGTCATTCTAATTAGTCCATCAGTTAGATTATGGGAAAATATGGGACATGTATTTTTTGGTTTATCAAATTATTAAAAATCGACAAAGATATAGATCATCAAACTTCCGGAGTGGGGGCTTGTGACGTCACCCTTAGGTAAAAATTGTACCATATAGTGACGTCACTCGAAACTTCTAAGCACTGTATCCTCCTCATTTTTTGTTTGTCAAACAAAAGAAAAAATACGTGTACAATATTTTTTGATAATCTAACTGACGGACTAAACAGTTTTGTTTAGTCGTCTAGCCTATTGCAACGGGCAGTTGCTTCAAAATGGAGTCAGCAAACAATACTGCCACCACAGATAAAAATCGTTTTCAGCTCTTTTTCAGCTTGAACGGATCGTTCTCACGTTCAAAAAGTTGTTACTTGCACGGTGACGTCATCAAATTGAACCGACTCGCACACCAAAAGTTGAGAGGTATGCTTAGTATAAGTTTTCCTTCACTTCAATACTTCTCGATCGCGTTTACGTAAAAATTTCAATTCTATAGAAACATAGACGCGCGCGCGCGGAGGCGCTGTCCATGTTTCCCTAGTAATTGAATTTTTTACGTAAACGCGATCGAGAAGTATTGAAGTGAAGGAAAACTTATACTAAGCGTAATGGAATCAACTTTTTGTTGTTCAATAAAAGTTGATCAACTTTTATTGAAAACATGTTCTCATTAGCGATTGTCGTTCAATTCGTGAACCGATTTAAGTTGATCAACTAAAATCGCCTCGTGAGAACCGGGCTTAAGCATACATAGGGACGGACAGCGGGAAGAGACTTTGTTTTATACTACCATGTAGTGACTAGGCCGATTTTTTGGGTTCGATTCAAAACCATTCCCAGCTTAATAACTTACTAATGGATTAGCAATGTACATAAGGTTTCTACTGCAATTAGAAACTGCAGTTGGCCTTTAGCGATCTGTTGTTCCATTATTTTTGCTCAAGTCACCACTTGAGGCCGTCGAGCGCTAACGCAAACACAGAGGAAAGTGAAATGATCTCGTAGCGACTCAGTTTACTTTGAACTTGAGATAAACTGAAAGCACGAGGAATTCCATTGTAACACTTTTAATTAAAGGACATATAAAAAAGTGTTTCCTTAATGTTAAAATCTTCCGCTACGCATTAGTATCTATAACTGTAAATTATTTTTTTAAAAAACCCCCGACGCAATTTGGTTACACATATTTTGAAAATAAAGTAAATTTACTTATGCCCATTCTGCGTCTAAGTATGATCCCTTCCGTAGCTACAAAAGAGCTGATAACTTTGAAACGGCTTCACCAATTTTAATGAAACATGTCTAAGAAGCATTGCCAAGAAACCTGCTTTCAAATGAAAAAAAAAGCAATCAAATCAGTTCACCCGTTTAAGAGCTATGATGCCACAGACAAACACACTGACAGGCAGACAGATACACACATTCACATAGGTAGCGATTAAACTTATAACACCCCCCTTTTTGTGTCGGGGGTTAAAAATAAATATGCACCGTAATAATGCGAACAAATTTTTGAACTATACAGGGTTATTTGTAATTCACTAGCATCCTTTTAACCCTAAACTCCTACTACTTAAACAAACGTTTTTTGTTTTACAGCTTTTGTCAAAACTTAATATTTTTGGTGTAATAACGTTTTGAAAATTTGAGATTCCCTCTTATTTTTACGATACTCTGTGTATTTGTATGGGAAAAAAAGTGCTTCATTTTAAAAAGTCATAGAACAAAAAACATTTGTTTGAGTGTTAGGAATTCAGGGTTAAGAGGATGTCAGTGAATTACAAATAACCCTGTATAGCCTTAAAGAGTCTTAGGTTGTATCTATCAGGAGGTACAGACAATGGGAGTGAATTCCACTTCTTAGCAGTTCTTATTAGCTTCGTGCAGGCCAATTGAATACTTAACCACATAAGGGCAAAGACGCTACACTCGCCAGGATGTCCGTTGGTTACATGGAGATGGAGGAATTCAATCATGTAATTCCTGAGCACACTCACCAAAAATATATCCGGTAAGAAACAGATTAACAAGCAACTCTACGATGGTGTTCAAGGCTTTGTAGCCTGTTTGCGGACAACGTACTATCACCAAATAAAAATAACTATAAATTGAAAATTGAAAAACCTCCAACGCTATTAAGTCTTAGATAACTTTGAAACGGCTGGATCAATTTTGATGAATCATGTTTAAGAACCATCGCCAAGAAACCCGCTTTCAAATGAAAAGAACCGCATCCAAATCGGTTCCCCGTTTAAGAGTTATGATGCCAGACAGACACACACACACACATATATATATAATAGCGGTCAAACTTATAACACCCTTTTTGTGTCGGGGGTTAAGAGGGGTTTATACCTGCTGAGCTGGCAACGTTGCATTTTTGTTATTTTTTCTCGATTATTCCATAAAAATTGATTGGAAATTAAAAATGTTTTGAATACAAATTGTTCTAATATATAAGTTAATGTGTCTACTGCAATAATAATTCGTGATAGACTTTTATTTTCTTTAAAAATGAACAAATTGTTACCTAATGGTTTTTAAAGAAAATAAAAGTCATATCACTAATTATTATTGCAGTAGACACATTAAGTTATATATTAGAACAATTTGTATTCAAAACATTTTTAATTTTCATTAAATTTTTATGGAATAATCGAGAAAAACCAACAAAAATGCAACGTTGCCAGCTTAGCAGGTATAAACCCTCTTAAAAAATTAAAAATTTTATGATTTTTCTCCACATTTAGCATGAAAAACGTACAAGCGGCCGACTACAAATTCGTTGGTATGCTGATACAAAGAGAACAGGAAACTCTTGATGCAGCTGCAGCGTGAATAAAATACTTGTATTTTCATTAAATTTTATCCAAAGAAGTTGAGACTCCATATTACTTTATCGAGTCAACTTAATTTAAAACAGGAATTACTGCCATAACCATAACAAACATTTGATTCAACTTTAATTTTAGCGAAACTGTGAATGGGCAATCTCTTTTATAGAAGTAAAGACGTATTTAGTTCTTATTTGGTGTTTATTTAAGTGAAATAAGTTGTTGATACGTTTGTTGTTGTTGTTGCTGTAACATAAAGTAAATCTCGTAGACCACATAAAAATGCTACACAAACTTACAACTATAAGTATAATTGACCTAGTTTTTATAACAGTTCCTGTATCAGAAAAAAATAAGGCTGATTATCACATTGACTTCAAAAAGTCTTTAATGTTTTTAGTCGTATCTGGCATCGGACGTAGGATGGTAAAGGAATTTCTTGGTCGTTTATACATGTAGCTAACAAATGGTAATCACATAAATAATATGTCACACTTTAAAAAACATCAAAACTGCTTTCATCGTATTCCTTTAGCAAGCTTATTGAGCATGTTAAAGTTAATACCCATTTACCTTATTTAGTTGTGGCCAACACTAACTGTAATATTATAATTTTTATTGTGAATTAAAAAACACTGCCTAGTTTCTTGCGGCGCATTCTTCTTGACAAGGATGGTTTTTCTTGATGGTTGGTAAAAGAGTGCCATATTAATTTTTTTTAAAACCCCCGACGAAATTTGGTCACTCATATTTTGAAATTAAAGTACTTAGATGCCAATTCTGCATCTAAGATCCCTTCCGCAGCTAACAAAAGAGCTGATAACTTTGAAACGGCAAAACCTATTTTGATTTTGATATTTTTCAGACAGACAGACACACACACATACACATAATAGCGGTGACACTGATAACACCCCTCTTTTTGTGTCGAGGGTTAATAAAAACGTCCTTTGCGGCCTACTTTCAATGTAAACGTTTTGATTGTACTATCAACTGTGCCATTTGTCAACGGTCTAATATCAAATTGGTCGCGTGCGCAGCTCTATCTAATTAGTTTCCTTACTTGCCACGTTCCGCCTTGTTGCGTTTTATTACCCGTTTATTGAATATCCCACGGAAACTCCGTTTTTAGGTGTTTGGTTAAAAGAAAGAAAGACTTATAGTTTGTTGAATACAATGGACAAGTAGGTAACGGAAGAACACACGTTAAAATCGTCCGCCTATAGGATAATAATAAAAAAAAATCCAATTTGACGACTGGATAGCCATTATGGTATGAAAAATACAAATGTTTGCTCTCGAGTCTTGGATGTTTAAGTTCGTATATACCTACTAGCTGTTGCCCGCGACTCCGTCTGCGAAGATAAAAACTAGCCTACGACCTATTCTCAGACCTACCGAATACAGAGAAAGAGGTTTCATAAAAATCGGTCAAGCCGTTTCGGAGGAGTTCGATAACAAACACCTTGACACGAGATTTTTATATATTAGAAGATTTAAGTAAATATAATTTATTGAATCAGGCGTTACTTTGCGGAGGTCCTAATGAATTGAAACAATTACTTTGCTCACCCACGATCATAAATTCAATCAACAATGTGAACATTTAAATGTTTTACCTAATTATATTCAATTCTGTTGTTATAGCACTAGTATAGCTGCTAAAATTGCAATGGACAGGAAAATTATGAACTAAAACAATTACTTTGCTCACCCGCGACCTTACAATAGTTACGTTTAACATTTGGTAGCATAGCATACGGTTGTGGTAACTCCGAGGATGAGCTCTGGTTGAGTTCGAAACGCGTCAGTGTAGCTTGGTGGTGGTGATAGTTGTGTTTATGTGATTTGTGTGTGTTCGTACAGTGTGGAGGTGGAGGAACTGCATGAACACACATTTCTTGCATAAACGTAACTATTGTAAGGTCGCGGGTGAGCAAAGTAATTGTTTTAGTTCATTAGTATGGACCTCCGCAAAGTAACGCCTGATTCAAGGAAAATTATGGTTAAAAGAAGAGTCACGTAGTTGGTTTCGTGTTAGAGATAACTTAAAAATTACATCTTAACATAAGCACAGAATATATAATAGTACTGACGTACAGAATGGAACCGGTCCGCCCCGCACCGATTCGAATTACCCCACCCCTCAAGGCGCAGATAGCCGGAAACCGCCAGAAACCAGAAGAGTGCGCGCGCGATGTATGTAGGCGTACGCGTGTACAGACGTCGTCGTGCTTATATAGATTCAAGAACGCGTATTTGTACGTCGTGTCCGCCGCGTGACATAAGGTCGCGGGTGAACAAAGTGACTGTTTCAGTTCATTAAGTAAGTCCAAGTCCAAGTAAGTAGTAAGTTTTTATCCGTTGCCTTTTAGCCACAAGACAAGCATTACTTTGCTTTGAGCCTAGATCTATTGTTTTCACGGCGTAATTCTTCACCGAAGGGCTGAAAGTAATTTTATAAATAAATTAATAAATTGCAGAGGTGCAAGGCCGAGTATCAACCCTCTCCCCTGCTGGAGAAGGAAAAAAAACCATGGTAGCCGTGGTTTAACGAAGACCAAGACGAAAAAATGGAGCCGTTTTTTATTTTTTATCCCAGCAGCATACGTCCCACTGCAGGACACAGGCCTCCTCTCAGAATGAGAGGGGTTGAGCCATAATTTCCACGTGGACTTGGCGGATTAGAAACTTCACACACACATTGAATTTCTTCCCGGGTGTAGGCAGGTTTCCTCACGATGTTTTCCTTCACCGTAAAGCTCATGATAAATTTCAAATGTTACTCTACTAATATAAAATGTTCTATTCACTGAAGCTGGTTATACACACGAACATGCAACAGTATGATTAATGTATGCCACTTGTAAGTTAGAATTCATTAACGATTATTTAAATTGACGTGTAAATAACAGTTAATTATGCAGTGTTTGCATAAATATGCTATATAACACTTACCTATTAACATTTTATTTTCCGCTTACAATTATTTACATAATGTCAGTACAATGACGTAGAATCTACATTGTAGAGGTTGATTGATTACTACCTGTACAACATAAAAAGGAACCAAGGAAATTACGATTCAGAAGGAAAGTAAAAAGTAAAAACAATGCAACACACGTTTACTTAATTAATGCACTGGGTTACTCAAGTGTTACCATTATCGCATAATCGTTAGACGGTTTCGGCTTTATTAGAGATCATTATTCATGGAGCATGTCGCGTGCATAATGACGAGGTGGTGATAATTAGTTTGCAACGTGCATTAGTGTGTCAAAACTGGAATTCCACGTAAACACATTTTTGCTATATTTCAAACTAAATACAAACTGAAATATAGATGCGCAGAAAAAACCCCAGGAAAAAGACCAATGCTGGGAATCGAACCCAGGTCCTCAGCGTTCCGTGCTGCGTGCTTACCCCTACACCATCACTGGTCTAGAGGTTAGCGACGAATTTTTCCCATACATCGTACATTTCAGTCTGTTATAATCACCTTATGCAGTGATAAAACGCGCATCTATGTTATGTTCTCTACCGAGAGACTTAACACTCCTTTGGAACTAACCGCGCACCTGGACCAAGAGATGGTGCTATTGTGCAACTTTAAACAAGTTAGGTATGAAGTAACTATTTAAAAAAAAAAGATAATTCATACCTAACATTTTTGCTAGTAAATAAAAATGAAGCAGCGATAATCCCAAACAAAGAGTAGATATGTATCCATAGCGAAGAAACTACACTTGTCCGGCAGGATAATTGTGTAACTTTTTGACACTCGGCATCGGATTGAATTGACAGTTCTTGTATGGCTGTGACAGCTCGCTGTTTCCGAAACCAATTGCCAGCCCTTACAAGAACTGTCAAAATGAACGCGATGGCGACTGCGAGGGAGTTAGACAATTTTAGCCTGCAGTAATGGACGTTTTCCGAATAACATGATGACGGTGATGATTGTCTGAACCATAAACTTTAAATTCGTTTAATATCAATCTGTGTAATTTAATTGAATTTTGTATCATATAAAATAAATAAATATCACGGGACAATTCACACCAATCGACCTAGTCCCAAAGTAAGCTTAGCAAAGCTTGTGTTATGGGTACTAGGCAACGGATAAACATACTTATATAGATAGATACATACTTAAATACATATTAAACACCCAAGACCCGAGAACAAACATTCGTATTTTTCATACAAATATCTGCCCCGACACGGGAATCGAACCCGGGACCTCAAGCTTCATAGTCAGGGTCTCTAACCACTAGGCCATCTGGTCGTCTGGTCGTCTATATCAAATCAAAATATATTTCTTTCGACCAACCCTATGTTGTTGTTGGTCATAGTGTCTGTTGTACATATAAAGTTATTTCTAGTAGTTCCATTTAATTTAGTTTCGTTTAACTTCATTGCGTTTCGCATTATTTACACAATAACTTGACGCCATTGTTATAAAACGAACGCGCAAACAGTAAACACTTAAACAGCCAAACGCGCGTGCAGCGACGCCGGCCGTGACACCCTGACTGAGTTCTCGCTTAGCGAGTACTCTAAAATCGTGACCTTGAGTCCGGCCGGAGCGAGAGTTTCCCTTCTACTCTGTTATTATCTATTCTTATGGTTTAGTTTCGTTTAATTTCGTTTCATTTTATCTTATTCAATCTCATTTCATTTTACTTCATTTCAGAGTGCGGCATTCAGCTCCGGAGGCACACGAGGCAGCCGCGCGAGCGCACGCCGGGGCAACTCCGGATCATAAAGGGTCGAGAGTCCAAGCGAGGAGCCTGGCCGTGGCAGGTAACTTGCTGAGTACACTGAGAAACTGAAAATTGGAAACCTTGTCTCCGTAAAATTACGTCATTAGGATAAGGGTTTTTAATAGGTAGTAGTACTAGATACTAGTGTTTGCCATGTCATTTCATGCTTTTTCGTTTTAATCATAATTTCAATCATACATAAAGCGTAAGAAACAAAAGTTGTCTGTCGTGTAGACTTAACATTAGCGACTCTGAGTCAGCCAGCCTAAGATTTATTAAAATGGGTCGCACACCAATCTAGACTTGACTAAAAAATATTGACTATAGACCCTTAACTTTTGCCATGTCACGAGAGACGTGAACCAAATAATGTGTGTGACACATAAACCATTTCCAGGTGTCGCTGCAACTGCTGCATCCCAACTATGGGCTCATTGGGCACTGGTGCGGAGGAGTGCTGGTACACCCTCTTTGGCTGCTAACTACGGCACACTGCATTCACAAGTAACTAATTAGTTAATAGTTCCTCTTGGTCTAACTATGGTCTATACCAAAACCTAAACCCTCAACCATTTCGTGGTACCCATGGAATTTGTTTTGTCTTTTTACTCAATATCTAATAACAAGCATATTTATTTTTACAAGCTTTTATTTAACTTGCAATGTACAGTCAGCTGCAGAGATACGTGACCCCCCACTGCATACAAACTTTGGATGCAGGGGGGTCATCACGTTTCTCTGCAGCTGACTGTATCTATGATGCATCTATGTATGTACGGGTCAAATCTTGGAAGTCGAATTTGACCCACTTCCATTAGTCGGATTCACTTGAAATTTGGTATGCAATACAATACAATACAATACATTACAAATATTCTTTATTGATCACCAAAAAAAAATACACAAAAAAAATATTAATAACAATAAAAAATACACTTATGTAGGTTGGATGACAATACAAGTACAGTCAACAAATAGTACTGTCAACTAAAAATTTTGCTTTAAAAATGAAATATTAAACAAGTTAAAAAAAAAAATTTAATAAATAAAAATAAATAATATAATATAATAAATAAAGTTAAAATAATAAGTTATTTTTGGGATCTTGGAAAGGGCCCTAACAATTTCAATGAAATTTGAAATGTAGGGTTTCTTGGTGGAAAACAATCACAATCGATCTAGGTTAAATTTTAGCAAAAAACCCGTGCAAACCTCGGGCGCCCAGGTACGGTAACATTTAACATCAAAACTGAGGAAAACGTCTCATTCCTCTGCCTTATCATTTCAGCGAGCTGTTCAACCTGCCAGTCCCAGCGCTCTGGACCGCTGTGTTGGGAGAATGGGATCGCGCTGAACAGAAGGGTGCCTACGTACCAATCGAGAGGATCGTTCTGCATCATCGGTTCCACAACTACCAGCACGATATTGGTAAGGTCACCATTTATTGTAACTGAACCTATAAATAAATATCACGGGACAATTCACATCAATTGACCTAGTCCCAAACTAAGCAAACTTGTACTATGGCACACGGCGGACACGACGTACAAAATACGCGTTCTTGAATCAACATAAGCACGACGACGTCTGTACACGCGTACGCCTACATACATCGCGCGTGCACTCTTCTGGATTCCGGCGGTGTCCGGCAATCTGCGCCTTGAGGGGTGGGGTAACTCGAATCGGTGCGGGGCGGAGCGTGTCCATTCTGTACGTTAATACTATTATATATTCTGTGACTATGGGTACTAGACAACTGATAAACATACTTAAATAGATATTTAACACACAAATCCGAGAACAAACATTCGTATTTTTATACAAATATGTCCCACCAAGCTGGGACGGATAGTCTTATTTGTGTCGCATTCGCCATATTTTTTTAAAGCCATCAGGTACAGTCGGACAGAAAACAATGGTGAACACGATTGCGACTGTATGCGCGTCTGAGAAAAGACTTAATTGACTGCGAATAAATTATCTATAAATGATGTTTAATCAATATGAAGACAATCGATCGATCGATCAATCAGTTTTTTTCTTTTATTAATTCAAAATCAAGATACCAAATAGTCTAATGGTAATGGTTAGGAAAGGAGCAAGCTCCTTCCAACTATTTTAAGTAGTGTACAGATAATCAAATCTTAAAAATAAACATGAATGAGTACGAGACCACATGAAACATTATCTTCTGCATCAGCACCTGGCAAAGTGGCGCATGTAGGGCGAGTCTCGCCGCCACAGTTTTTAGGATGGTGTTTTGACTAGCCACTTCTTCTCCATGAAATAACAAAGAAAATGTCTTACAATTATTTCAGAATGTTTCAGTAGAGGGTTGGGTTACTTTGATAGAACATCCCTGTAGGGGAGAGGTGGCTGAAAAGGACACGGGACACGTATTGAAAGAGACAATTCAAAATAAAAGTCCATTTATAAATAGGAGAATACACATTTTTAAAGATGATAAAATAAACAACTAAGAACTGATTAGTATCAATTATTTATTTATTTATTATTGTATTTTATTTCAAAAGATTAAATAATAAACGCTTTAAATGAACTAAAACAATTACTTTGCTCACCCGCGACCTTACAATAGTTACGTTTATGCAAGAAATGTGTGTTCATGCAGTTCCTCCACCTCCACACTGTACGAACACACACAAATCACATAAACACAACTATCACCACCACCAAGCTACACTGACGCGTTTCGAACTCAACCAGAGCTCATCCTCGGAGTTACCACAACCGTATGCTATGCTACCAAATGTTAAAATGCCAAATGTTGTGTTTGAGTTTAACATTTGGTAGCATAGCATACGGTTGTGGTAACTCCGAGGATGAGCTCTGGTTGAGTTCGAAACGCGTCAGTGTAGCTTGGTGGTGGTGATAGTTGTGTTTATGTGATTTGTGTGTGTTCGTACAGTGTGGAGGTGGAGGAACTGCATGAACACACATTTCTTGCATAAACGTAACTATTGTAAGGTCGCGGGTGAGCAAAGTAATTGTTTTAGTTCATTAATATGGACCTCCGCAAAGTAACGCCTGATTCAATAAATAAACGCTTTGTTTAAAGAATGCTTTCCAAATTTAAATTGTCCCTTTCAATACGTGGCCCTTTCACGACACCACTCCCCTAAAAGCTTTTCATAGAAGTTTTTGATTCAAAATGCAGTCACGCTTTTGACGCGGTACGTTTTAAATATCGATGAATGTATGGAAATGGAAAAATTTGTCAAGTGCAACTAAAAAAATCCCAAATAATATTTACAGGGATGTTGACTTGAACTAACTCAACTACCAGCTAAAATATTCCTGATGAATTGTAAGACATCTTATAATAAGTGTCGCACTGACGTAGCTGTCTTGAACATTTAGTTGCAGAGTAGCAAAGAAAGATTGTAGTTCATTTATAAGAACTTCCAACTGTTATAAGAAGTTACCCGCAAATTAAACCAAGTCATGTATAATTTTATTATGTTAACGATGTTTAAGCACTGAAAATGATTATTTATTTAAAAAAAGTCTGAATAACATATTTTTCTCCTTGCAGCTTTGATGAAACTGACAAAGCCGGCAGATGTGAGCGCAAGGAGTCGAATCCGAACGATTTGCCTTCCACCCTTCGAGCCAGCCACTTTCAATACAGAGCGGACTTCTACCTTCTACATGCGGCCAGACCTCTCCCATTCAAGTCCAGAACAACCCAAGAAGAAGTCTAACAAACCACCCAAACCAAATCCAGACACAGCTACAAAATACCTTGAAAAACTAAACAATTTAACCAAAACCATCTTCTCTGGATTCGTTAGCAAAAAGAACAAAAACATGAGATATAATGTTAGAGTAGCTAATGATTCTAATAGACATACAAACAGAAAAACCGATGAGGAAATCCTGAAAACTGATAATGAAAAGAAAAGTGATATTGTTTATGATAGTGCCACTCTAGATAGCGTAGTTAAACTAATTAAGAATAAAATAGCTAAAGATAGAAGAAAAGTCAACGAAAGAAGCGATAAAAAACTAATGTTTGATGACGAAATAGATCCTTTTATAGATGATAATAATGGTTTAGATTTCAAAGATGAATGTTATGCGACTGGGTGGGGCAGAGAACAGACTAACGGCACTTTGACTGATGTGTTGCTTGAAGCAGAAGTGCCTGTACTACCGCTAAGGATATGTAGAGAGAGATATTCTTTAACTCTGCCACTTAATGAGGGGCACTTGTGTGCAGGAAGCACTGATGGAAGCACTGGTGCTTGTGTGGTAAGTTGCTATAGTATACAAGGTTTCTTTAAATTGATTCAGAATATTTAAGCAGATTCTCCCCTAATATTTATTCTAGAGTTGTGACTGTTTAAATCGGAAGACGTGGATCATCCGCTTCTCCTTGTAAATAATTTTATTATCATTTATTTTATTAAAATCCGCTTAGCCCAGTGATTAAAGATACTATTTTTTGGACAATACCGACACATTTTACGATCATTATTGCTGTCTAATTACTTGTATAGATGTTGTTCAAAAGTCGAGTTGTTTCTATCAGCAACGGGTTAAAAAAAATACAGATTGTTACAAAAAAACACCTAAAGCGAAAAATGGTATAAATTGATCTCGTAAAAAGATTATTTTCTAAAATGCACATAAACCGGACAGGGGTTAAAATATGGTCCATTATAAAGAACCCATTGACCAAGTGAAAACCGTAGAAAAAAAAACCAGGTTATATAAGTAAAACTCGTCAGTTAAAAAACACACAAAAAGTCTGTAAATATTCTGTACAAATATCCCTTAATAAAATAGCTTGGTCTTATTTAGATTAAATTTAATGACATATCAGTCTGGTATTTTGTAATGTATTAGCAGTACGAGCAACAATCTAAACTAATTCACACGAATTGAGTTAAAATGGATTCGCAAGCTCCATTAACTCTTTATTGGTAACGCAAAAAATCCTTTACCTCCATCCGAGTATTACGTCAACGTCGTTTTTGTCTAACCAGCGAAAGTGTTCAATTAACTTTCCAATGTTAAAAATCAAGGATGTCTATTAGTGTATAAAAAGTCAATTATAACATACAAGACAGTATCTTACATCTTAAATAACATATCCATCGAATATCGAGATAAGGTTTGATGGCAGGTTTGTTTAGAACATGGTATTTGTTTCCGGTTCTGATTGTCTGTCGAAATTATTAACGTATGTAACGTTTCAATTATTAGATTTGAAGATAACTTCAATGAAGAATGTTTGGTTCTAATGAAACCATATACCGTTTTCATAACTAAGAATATTTCACGTGGTAATAGTTTTGAGTACAACAGGTATTATAACATTTTCACTCGAATACTGCGGCAATTTTTACCATCCATACTGTCCACATTTATTTATAAAATAATACTAGCTGACCCCGCAAACGTTGTTTTTCCATATTTCACCTAGGGTTATAAAAAATAGCCTACAACCTATTCCCAGACCTAACAAGTGTAGAAAGAAAAATTGATAAAAATCGGTCGAGCCGTCTCAGAGGAGTTCGATAACAAACACCGCGACACGAGATTTTTATATATTAAAAGATTAATGCTCTTCAAGCTTAAAGCGATTTATATCAATTTGCTATGGAGATAGTTTGAAACCCCCAAGCAGGACATGGGATTCAGAAGAGCTGGCACGAATGGATCGAATAAGCGAATGAAAGTATCTATGTGTTACCTAATTCAATATGATTTGAATACATTTCAGACAAATTATGAAAATGTCATGCATCAGTCATTTTCCTACAAAAATGTCAAACTTTTGTTTAATCTATTCGTGCAAGCTCTTGTGAATCGACCTGTACTTTGGATAGTTTTTATCGCAGAAAATTGTATACTTTTCGCGGGATACGTAGCGATAGACGAATTCTTCGTTGACGGAGTCACGGGCAACAAAATTAAAAAAAGGATGAGTTTTACGGCAGAAAAAAATATGTTTTAAACATTTGAAATGTAAATGAAAAATAGTAGAATCTGACTCGATCGATTGCGGCCGATACGACGTTTTTACACTGTTGCAGTCTACACTATGTAGTTCTTCCTACTAATACCTATTTAATTATAAATGCGGAAGATATTGTGCGTTCGTGTGTAGGTATTTGACACTCTTTCACGCTAGAACGGCCAGATATATTTGGAAGATTATGGTCTGTAGATTGCTGCAACATTTGTATAACACATAATCTTGATTTTTATCCCGATATCCCCATGTAATCGTAATGTAACGTACGCATGTAAAGTACTCAAATCTAATCTAATCGCTTAGTAATTTTGAACGTTTATTCTTCAGACAACGTTAATAAAGACTACTCCATAATTTTCGGAAAATCCAGAATTTTCACTTCAACTGGTTAATTTCTTTACTCGAATAAAGCCTGATTATCTCAAAATGTTACGACCTTATTTTCCAGGGCGACAGTGGTGGCCCCCTCCAGTGTCGCACGGGGAGCCGGTGGGAGCTCCGAGGGTTGACTTCCTTCGGGTCTGGCTGCGCGCGTCGCGGCGTACCCGATGTATACACCAACGTCGAGCATTACGTGCCGTGGATATACGCCCATGTTTACGCTACCTAACGACAGCGGCGACATCTAGTAACAACAAATGTGTTTACGCTATCTAACGACAGTGGTGACATCTAGTATGAACAAATATAACGTTACGTTACCTAATGACAATAATGAAAACTATAACCAAAAAATGGGTAATGACACAGTACTATCGAGCATTTTAACCAAATAGAGTGGTAATATTAACCATTCAATTTCGACATTGATTAATAATAAATGATTTTCACTCGTACTACATGAGCACTCTGTTTAGTCTCTTCACGATTGTATTTCCTTTATCTCAAATAGGGATCAAAACCGTTTTTAGTGGTTCCCGCAGTGTTTTTGTATTTTTTTTTTCAAACAAGTAAATTTACATTCTGTATTGGTTACAATGCTCGTTGGCTTTTACGTATTTCGTGACACTAGCAAAAATAAAATAGTTTATAGAATAGTTTCATACGTCGATAAAAATGAAATATTAGGTTCTGTGGACATGGATATAAGGCACATGCCAGTACTCACGCCACTTAGTAGAAAGGGCGACATCTAGTAGCAACCAACAGAAGATGCGTTGATAAAGACCATAGGTTGCACTCCTGCAGCGACATCTAGTGTAATCATAGATAACGTAAAATGTAAAGATTTTGACAACGATTTAGTAATTAATATCTACCAGGAAAAATATCAAAAGCGAATTAGTTTTGATGAACAATTGCGTTTTATATTAATTAATGATTTTTAGTGTCCGTCCGTTTCAATTTCGGCGAGTTTTGGCGTAAAATTGTGATTTTTAGAGCCGAAACCGAAGCTGGATTCGTATGTCTTTCGTGCAGCATTCGTGAGCAATCGGCGACGTGTTAATTTTTCGTAGTTATAGCTAGAATATTCTTCAAATTAAATTTCGGTTTCGGCTGAAGCTGTAACACAAGCAGAAATTCTATTTCGGTTACAAATACTAATTACGGTCGGACACTATATCGATTCTACATTGATTGAGTCTCAGAATGTGATAAACAAGCAATACACGCAGAATAGCACCTTGTTGCATTGAAATAAAAGTAAACTAATTATTTATTTGGCTAATCTTGCCTGTGATTGATTAAATATCTGATATTTAATTTATTTATTTTGTTCTAACTTAAGTATTTAATTTGGAAATAAGAGAACTAGAAGAATACTGACTAAAAATCAAACTTAAATAGATAAACCATCTCGCAACATTCCCGGCTTAAAGGTACCCCACTTCAAGATATATATGAAAAACTGGTATCCTATTATCTCGACTCATTCGTTTTTCGTTTAATTCTTATTTCGTCTCATTCTGTATTCGTCTTCGTCTTGTTCGCTATCCGTCACTATCTTTTTTGGTCAAATTCTGCAACTTGTCTATCTCTTAATGCGTCTTATTCGTTTTTCGTCACGGTTTTCTTGGACTCATTGGTCGTTCCTCCCTTTCGTTTTTTGTCTCATTTTCTTATTCGCCAAAATTATTTCGATACGTTTGGTCCTGGTAAATAAATGCTCGTTAGTAAATGAGGAGTATTGAGGGAGGCCTATGTCCAGCAGTGGACGTCCTACGGCTGAAATGATGATGATGATGATGATGAAATAAATGACACAAAAATCGAAAGCGAAGAACGACGAATGAGTCCATGGAAGACTGTGAAGAAAAACGAATAAGACTTATTAAGATAGAGACAAGTTACAGAATTTGACCAAACAAGATAATGACAGATAGCGAACAAGACGAAGTGACGAATACAGAATGAGACGAAATAAGAATTAAACGAAAAACGAATGAGGCGAGATATTAGGATACCGAAAACATAAGGACCTGTTGGATGTAGTAGTGCACAGAATTGATATGGAGCTTGAGTCATTTTTCTAATTTAGAACGTAAAATTGTGTATACGGAAACATTCCTACTACATACAACAGGTAATTTACTTATGTTTTTCATCTAACCACACTTACCACGTTGCCCAGTTGAATGGCAATCAACCTTTGCACCAGAAATGACCCGGACCGAGATTCTAAACCATGAATCACTTTTTCCCAATAGGTTAAAGTTTTGTTTGATTACCAATATTACCATTTGTAAATATAATTTCTAGTCTATTTCGTGTTATTATTAGGATTTAGGAGTAAATTATTTTGTACCTTATTAAACAGTATTGTAAAATTATTTGTGTAAATCAGTTATTGAAATCAATGGGTTCGAGCGCTTATTCGTTTAATTTCTTGGTCACATTTTTGTATAAGTGGCAGATTCTGACTAGCATTTTTTGAAATTTTGGGTTTTTCTTACTCAGAATCAAGAGCACTATTGATTTTGACGATTGAAAAGAAATTCCTTATTTTTCCATACAATTTTTTTGTGTCAGTTTTGCGTCGACGTATGTGAACTGTATGAAAAAACGTCACAAAACTAACCCAGAAAATAAGGACACTTTTGCTTTTATGATCATGAATTGTACCTACTAGTTGATTTTGGATAAGAACACTCCAAAATGTCCTAATTTTTATAAAAAAAAAGATGAAGGTTTATTAAACCTTTTTTTAAATTTCCTTATACAGTTTCCAGTTATGTTGTAAAAGTACGGGACCTTCCTTAAATAACTAAAAACGCCATAATTTTACAGCCAATTCTTAAGTCCACGAAAGTTCAAACGGTCGAAACGGTCCAATAATGTTTTATAGTATAAACGTAACCGAAACCGCGGGTAAAGTCTATATAAATGCTTTTCAACCGCTATCTGTCTCCTGTCACATAAACGTAAGAAATAAGCTACAGCTAGATGAAATTTTAATAAATTGAAATTATACCACAAGCACGCTGTAAGGTAAGGTGTAATATGCTGGCTCGTAGATTTGCACGTTGTACAGTACCAGTTAAGATTACGCTGTTTAAAGCTTATTGTAAACGTCTCTGTGCTTGACACTGACCCCACATACATGCCACCTTAAATCTTATGTCATAGTAAGAGAGGTGACAGATGGGTGTCATCTACTGGGCGTTGATTAAGGTTACCTTACCTATCATTTATACCCTCCCGAGGCCCACAAAAAATTTGTTTCAATCAACTTTAAGCTTGACTTAAACTTGACTTGACTTGACTTAACTTTTGAGTGAATTCGATATCACATTAGAAGTAAGTCCTACATAAAGGACTAATTCTAATGTGACATCGAACTCACTCATAAGTGACATAAAGTTTAATGTTCACTGAAACAATATTTTCGTGGGCCTCAGGAGGGTATAAAAACCGTCCGCTAGGTGTACTTAACACATTTTCTTTAATATGCGACAGGAGACTGATAGCGGTTGAAACGCTAGTAGAACTACCCAAATACGTACTTAGAAATAATATCCCAGTTCTAATTTACTTAGATACTTATTATTCATCATCATCATCATTTCAGCCGAAAGACGTCCACTGCTGAACATAGGCCTCCCCCAAGGCTCGCCAAACAGATCGGCCCTGCGCCATCCGCATCCAATGCGTTCCCGCTACCTTCACCAGGTCGTCGCTCCATCTTGTTGGAGGCCTACCTACACTGCGTCTTCCGGTCCGCGGACGCCACTCGAGAACCTTTCGGCCCCATCGGCCGTCAGTTCTACGGGCGATGTGCCCTGCCCACTGCCACTTAAGTCTAGCGATTCTTCGAGCTACGTCCGTGACTTTAGTTCTCGCGCGGATTTCATCATTTCTAATGAGATCCCGCAGAGAAACTTACTTACTTATTATTAATTGGCATTAAATATTATCAAATATTTTATTGTAATACTAGTTAGTAAGATTTTGTTTAGTAATTTTAATATTTGTCTCGATTTTATGGGTACATTTCGATTTAATTATGATACAGTGGAATCCCATAGATGTGATCGGGATCATTAATACAGGGTGTCTTAAAACTCAACGATGACCTGGTACCGGATAAAAAGAAATTATACCAGTTCTAGAAAAAAAATCAATATCATTAGTTAAGCGACAATAGAGTAAGTATACTTTATTTACTTTAGGGAAGGCTTGAAGATGTGGCTCACACCATCTCATCTTTATAGTATAAACTAGCTTTTTCTCGCGATTTCATCCGCGCCCTAATGAAATTTATCTCTATCTCTATCCTGCGGGAAATTCCAAAAATCCATTTTACTGCATCTCTATGATCCTAAAGGAATGGTTGCTGAAATTGGGTCCCATTGAATTGAATAAAGAAATCCCGCTTTTTCTTGTCCCGTGAGATTTTCCAAAAATCCGCAAATTACTTTTTCACTGATATAATCACCTACTTGCATGCCAAACTTGAAGTATTTACAGGGGCGTAGCTACCACCGTGTCAGCCGTATCAACGATACGAGGCCCCCGGGCTACAGAGACCCCTAACGTGTGTAAGCAAAAATTAGTAAAATGTTATCCACAATGTCACTTAATCTCGTGCTTTCCAGGAAAGCCCCCAACTAATTTTGATACAGGGCGTCCAAGGCACGCTACGCCACTGAGTATCGAATAATTATAGTTACGGAGATAGGACCATTTTGAAACAACAATATAAATCTCATTTATTTCCTATCCCGTGGGAATTTCAAAAAATCCTTTCTGAGCGGATACTTGCGTCATAATAGCTATATGTGTGCCAAATTTCAGCACAATCCGTTCAGTAATTTGAGCTGTACTTTGACAGATCAGTCAGTAATGGTTGCCTTTTATAATATATATAATATGTACCGAAGAGAAGATAAGCAGTGTACCCAATATTTTAAAGACATGGTGTGAGCCACAACTTCAAGCCTTCGTCCATATTATGGACCTCCGCACAGTAAAGCCTAAATGAATAAAATGAATTCTAACTCCATGAGCAGACATAAACAAATAAATATCACGGGACAATTCACACCAATTGACCTAGTTCCAAAGTAAGTTAAGCAAAGCTTGTGTTATGGGTACTAGGCAACGGATAAACATACTTAAATATAGATAGATACATACTTAAATATATATTAAACACCCAAGACCCGAGAACAAACATTCGTATTTTTCATACAAATATCTGCCCCGACACGGGAATCGAACCCGGGACCTCAAACTTCATAGTCAGGTTCTCTAACCACTAGGCCATCTGGTCGTCAGACATCGGAATTGAGAGGGCAAAATTGAATGACAGGTCACACATGAGGGGTATAGAAGCAAACACGGAAGTAATGTAAATACCGTACTTAATAAGGGTTTTCTATGAGAGGCTATTTGGCGCTAGTATCGACAGGTCCGTTTGACAACTTTGACATTTGTTGTATGGGTGTTACGTCAAATAGACCTTACGATACTAACGCCATCTAGCGATATTCCACCTGTCAGAAAACCCTCATTGTTATGCTTTTCTCTCTACATTATTATAAGTGGGTCATAGATTGGATTAATTTTAGTTTTAACTTTGTAAATTTGAAACCACTCAAAAAACTGTGATTCAATTGTAAATAATTCGTGAATATTTCTGAATACATTTTTATTTTATTATCTTCGTATTTAAATATTATTATTATTAATTTATCCCGTTTATTTATAACCGTCCATCTCGATGAATGGCCGTCTACCATTGTACGTTTTCGTTGCACTTCCTGCCACGTAGAGTGAAACTGTGGAATCAGCTTCTGGCAGCAGTGTTTCCAGATAACTATGACATCGGGGCTTTCAAGAAAAGGGTTAATACTTCGTTTAAAGGTCAGCAACAGATTAGTGACTCTCTTTGAGTTGTTGATCCCATCTGATGACCCGCTTGCTCGTTTGCCTTACTCTCATAATATGTTCGACCTATGGCCTAAAAACACTGGTTCATGGGTTTGGAGTTTGGAGCCCACGCTAATCTGAGTTAAATTACATTTGAAGTTTTACATGAGCTTCATGGTGAAGGAAAACATCGTAAAGAAATTCATCGGTGTGTGTGAAATTCCCGATCCGCACTAGGAACCCGTGGTAACTACGGCCCAAGCCATCTCATTCTAAGAGGAGGCCCATGCAGTGCTCAGCAACACAATGTTCCCAGAGTCTTCATTACGCGATTTTGAAAAGAGGACTTTAAAATGTATTTACTATATTGAAAAAAAAAATTAAGCCAACTCACTCAAGGTGGTGTTTAATGTTGCGTTTAGCACATTTAAGTCCACAAGGAAACGCAAAGATACAAAATAAATAAGATAATAAAACCCGAATGTTTGTACGGTAGAAAATATTTATTCATCATACACTGCACCGACTGCCTATAATAATATTTACAATTAAACTAAATGTATCTTTAAAATTGTTAGTGTTTAGCAATAATATCACAATGACCATGTTTTGAGGTCGGGTAGTAAAACTAATATACGGAATAAATACGGATATAATAATGATGGACAAATAACATTTCTTATTGCGCATGTAAACTTGAATACTTCCTTCTTTTCGTCTGCTGTTAATACAATTTTTTTGTAATCGTCAACATTTTATTCATTAGACAATGTTGTATAAATTGTAATTTAAAACATGACATCGACTAATTAAAAAAAAAATATTTAGACGTATTAAAAAATACATACAATGTCTATCATTATTATAATTGTAAATAAAGCAGTCAACAAAAAATATTGAGCAAAACAGGTTCTTATCTTGAATTGGAAGAATTACCCTTTCTAAATACAGAAATATTTTATTTCGAATTTTCATTCTACGTTGTCCGAAATTATCAATAAATTCGCACTACTCAGTCTGACACATTCGGACATCGTGACGTTAATCGTTTTTCAAAAAAATAGAGAAATATTTTATTTCTAATTCTCATTCTACGTGGTCCGAAATGATCAATAAACTCGTTCTACTCAGTCGGACACATTCGGACAACGTGACGCTATTTTATTAAATCTCTGTTCATAATATTTATTTCGTAAACTGGACCTTATCGCTCAATATCCGTTACTTTTATTTTAAATTTGGAAGTAAACCGTTTTGAAAATTAGATTTGCAAAATCTTGCACACAAATTACTCTCTTGTTAGTAAAATAAGAGCTTGTGAAGATGTGACCTCTTAGCCCTTTTTTAAGACTTCTTGTTATCTGTATTTAATCTTATTATCAAAAATTCGAAACCAACATAAATCATTCAAAACCATATTAATTATTCAACGTTTCTCATAAGTTTGAGGTTGCACCAAATTTTAATTAATTGAAATATCAAATGGAAGAATAATTATATATACGAATTAAATTTATTTAAATTAAATTCTTTTAATTTCATAAGTTATGATATAAAAACAAACAAACAAACTTAGAAACAAGGGACAAGGAATATCTTAATATTACGTCTAACTGACTTTATAAGCGGATGTAAAGTAATTTATTCATTGATTATGACTTTAATAGTAAATTTTAATTTAAATGATAGAATAATTAAGTTATCCTTTCTATGATTTTACTCCTGTTTTTTTTAATTTATTCGTCAACTAGGTCAAAATTGTCATTCTAAAATAAAAGTTTCATTATAAACACTTAAAATTAGATTTTAGCGTTATTATTTTGATGGCTGCAAAACAAATGTTACAAAGGTTTTTTGGCAATTCTAGAAAAATAAATTATTTCGAAAAATAACTCTCTATTTAGATTTTACGGAATTAAATTTATGCAAATCAATCAATTTTTAATGTGTATTGTGTAGGTACCTTTCGTTTTAATGGAATTGGTACCTACCACAAAATATGTAGGTATATGCATACTGTCATATCTATAGACAACCCATCTTAAAATTCACATCAAAATTGCCTTAAGTCAGTCACGTAAAATGCAACTTACACGTAAGTTAAACGTACCAATGCTCGACACCTCAACACCCAATAGATGACACCCATCTGTCACCTCTCTTATTGGGTCAGTGTCGAGCACAGAGACGTTTACCTTAGTTATTTTTTGTAGCGAATCAGTCGCAGCTCGGCAAGACCTTACTAATATATTTTTAACCCTTACAAATAAGCAGACTAATATAGTCACCAAATTGATTAACATTGTTAATCTAGTTTGATTCAGAATATATTTTAACTTAAATAAATAAATACACTTAATAAGCAGAAAGATAAAATTGAGCAAATAATTCAGGTATACAACAATTTAATTACAGCTAACCTTCGCCCGTTACCGTGTTATGTTTTAGCTCAATTACATTTTTTCGGCCATTTTATGTCTAACAACGATAAAAAAATACTACCTGTTTTATGTAAAATGCATGTTTTTGTGTCTGACAAAGTCGATTTACAATATTTATTACATTTATACATAAAGACCAACGGATATCAAGAAAAAAAAGCTTAACAATCTCTTATGAGCAAAGTGTATGTGTGTATCTAGGGAATAAGTAAAATAAAAAATAAATAAATAAATATTAGGGGACAATCTAACACAAATCGACCTAGCCCCAAACTAAGCAAAGCTTGTACTATGGGTACTAGACGGCGATAAACATACTTATATAGATAAATAAATACTTAAATACATAGAAAACATCCATAACTCAGGAACGAATATTCGTGCTCATCACACAAATCAATGCCCTTACCGGGATTCGAACCCAGGACCTCTTGCTTCGTAGGCAGGGTCACTACCAACTAGGCTAAAGCGGTCGTTACATAACATAATATTTTGTTAAAATATTAAAAACAATTATAATACGGTAAAACTGTCTGTTTAAAACTATGTTAAAATATTATTTGAAATATTCATACATACACGTGCTATGTGTGACAGGTGGTCAAACTAATATAATTGAGCTGTAAACTTTTAACCTAAATAATATCCATATTTTCGACATTTTGTCACCATTTAAAAAGATGCAAAAAGTCAAAAAGATCGAATTTGAACAACTATTCAGTATTACTATAACAATAATTTACTTAACATGATATTATTATAATCCATGCAGTTCAAAATATACATGTGTCAGACTAATCAATAGAACAAGAAAATCGTTTTGATCATATTTCAGACAAGGTGTTCTATTCAAGAAGATCGAAAGAAAAGGTATTCATATTTAAATACAAATAGAGAAATGGTTAGCTTTAACAAAAAAAAAACAAGGAGCAAAAAGGAACAATGAACCCTCTATGTCCTACTTGTCCAATCAACTACCTCATACAACACAATCAGACAATCAATCTTTTCCAATAGCACCAGTCTCACGATCCCAGCACCACTCATCCAATAACCTAAATAAAACTAGTGATTCATTCGTCAATTTCATTATTTACAGAATCAGCAAGGAAATTCACCGTTCTATTTACAAATACCACAACGGTAACCAGTCAATAACACCCCTGGCTCTGGCAGGCGGATCATCAAATTAACAACCATCCCTTTCAAACTATTATAGCGTGAAAGAGATAAGAGCATGAGCATGCTAGTACTTCTGGGGTTATTATTTTGGACATAACGCACGATAAAAACAAAAGACTAGAAATTACAAAATTCCAATTTGGCAACAAAGAACACAACAATATTTTATGCCAAGTCAAAGAGAAAAAGGAAACGATTCAATGTGTTTTCGTTTTAATCGTGCGATATTCCAATTCTCACGTATCGGTGGTCAGTAAATTGTCAAGCTCCCTAGGCAAGCTGAGAAGCGATACCGCTTCTTTCTCATCGTCCTCCCTGAAGCATTTATTCTCCGAGATATTCATTATTAAGCTGGTCCTTCTGATGATATTTTTTGCCTCTGTTTTGATTTCTCTGATCTTGTATTTGGGTCTGATGAGTCTGAATGCACCTTGGACTCCGAGGATAAAGCCAATCACAAACAAGAGAACTTCTATGGTGATGACGAGCGGCGGCGCGATGACAAAACGAAGGCGCAGGAGGTAGAGAACGTCTTCAGGAGCTTCCTTACAGTACTATAAAGAAAAGGCAAGTTATATTTTGGAAAGGTGCCCGATAAGCTTTTTCACTGATAAGAAAGAGTAGAAAGTGTTTGTTTCAAGGGGGCGTAATAAACTGTTCTTAAATAAAATTACGATTGGTTAAGACATCAAAAGAAGATCAAATTAAATCTTCTTTCTCGAAGACAAGCCCCAGACATGATAATAATTCTACTGCCACTATCATGTTTTGGATTTATCTACGAGAAAGAATAGCTGAAGAATCCATACGAGGTCTGCTCTCGACAAGTCCAGACCATAACGGGGTATAATTAAAATCATACAACGAAACTTTTTCCATTGGACGAATTTTAATGAAATTAAAGTTTATATTGAAATATTGAAAATTTTAAATCCTTACCAATTGCAGCCAAACCAGCGGCAGCACCTTGTCTTTAAGTGGCCTTGTCACGGGGTTCCCCGCCGACATACGAACTGCGACGTTTACTTGCATCTTCGATGACACAGCTAGAGGTACACCTAAGACCTGCAACGAAAATATACTCATAAAAAAGTGCTGCAAATATGCATTTTTAAAAGGATGAGAGACTTTTGACTACGTTTGTATGGAGAAATGGTCCGCATCGTATCCTCTTAACGAATGATTACATATTTGCGGCACTTGCATTAGAAACTTTAGGACCGTGGTCATCCAAAACTTGCTCGCGAGATGTCGGGAGACGACCTCAGGGCCACGTCTTTTTTTTCGTCTAGAGGGTGAGCATAGCCGTACAGCGAGGGAATGCCGCAAGCATGCTAGGTGAAATTGAAGGTTTCGTATATTCTTAGGGTTCCGTACCCAAGGGTAAAAACGGGACCCTATTACTGAGGCTCCGCTGTCCGCCCGTCTGTCACCAGGCTGTATCTCATGAACTGTGATAGCTAGACAGTTGAAATTTTCACAGATGATGTATTTCGCTTGCGGCAAACAACAAATACTAAAAAACATAATAAAATAAATATTTAAGGGGGTTCCCATACAACAAACGTGAATTTATTGCTCGTTTTTGCTCGATATTGATAACGGCAACAGCTAGGCGCTTGAAAAATTCACAGAATATTTAGTTATATGTATATTCGCTTTAAAAATAAATTATTAAATTACAATAAAACAAATATTTAACGGGGGCTCCCATACAACAAACGTCATTTTTTTTTGCCGTTTTTATGGAACTCTTTGTGCGCGAGTCCGACTCGCACTTGGCCGGTTTTTTTAATATACATAATTATTGTCATATTTTTTTATTTATTTGTACGTATATACCAATACTACATTATGTTTGCACTTTGTACACATTTTCGAACTCAGCGTTTTTTAGTGACATCTATTTTGCCGATCGAATGAAAACCCCGAAAAGAACACATATTAATTAATATCTCGTATGGGGATCACTTATTTTTATTTTTTGGAACTTGTAATGAAACCCTAGGACACCTTGTACAAACGGTAATGTTGAGCGTGTTGATTTGGACCTACCGGTTCGACATCAATCTGAGTGCTATGCTTCTCTGGATCGGGGTGCATGCCTTCGTAGTACGAAGCCTGCACTGGGTCGACGTCCATGAAATGGGGCTTCGACAATGCAATCGGAAAGCCTAGAAAAAAAGACAGTTAAATTAAGAGCCTTTCTCGCACGACTTTCAACTCTGAGTGAGTTTCAGTTACAGATCTTAGGCAAAATCTTTCTATCTTTATGAAATTTAGGCAAGCACTTATGACATTCAAAAACTCTACCTACAGTTTCTACAACGCTTTTCTAATGAATTTAGCTGCAAATTACGTAACAATGGCTACTTATAATGGATAAATTTCGAACTTACAGGCCTAGCCTAGTGTGGAGTCATTGGTATTTCTTTTTGTATGTATTGTGAGAACAATATATGGTTAATAAAAATTTACTTTACTTTATTTACTTTACTTAAAATAAATAACTTTGTAAAGGTAAGATATATTCTTGAGATTATATCGACATTCACCACCGTCTATACACTTCCCTCTGCAGGGCAAAGGCCTCCTCCCAAAATTAGAACGCAATGGCCCGTTTGGCCCGTAGTACCCAAACGGGCCCATGAAATGAGCATTATCGACATCAAATGAGCTTAAATTTTGTGTCTGCGTTATTCATACAGATAAATGTTATGACATCACATGACTAACTGAACAAAACCCGTCATAATTTCAAAAGCAAGAAATCGATTTACATATAAATGTTTTTTTGAGTAGGGAAATAAGTTTAAACCTTGGTATAGCTTTGTATCAAGTGTATTTTTTATTAACGTGATAAATTACAACTCGTGGAAAAAATGATCCAATTGAATTGAATTTGAATACTAAGTAAACTAAAACATAAAGATATCAAACACCAGTTTTAATCAAGATAAATTGAAGTAGACCGTTGGCATAAGCGACTAGAAAAACAGGTAACGATGAATCTGGTACGAGTGGTGATAAATTGAGGCTACACACCAACCGCATTACTCTGGAATAGAATATAATCATAATCCAAGTAATGCCTTGGACTCGAGTGCGGTTGAAGATGACCCGAGTTGACGTCAAATGCGTATATCTTACACAATAAACTGGTCCGGTGAACCGGTCGTCGTAAAGGAATCAGTTATTTAATTAATTTTAAGTTTGACAATCATAAACAAATCTGAGATAATGTTAATGACTTTTAGCACGTAGGAAAAGGTATTCAAAGCCTTTTCCTCGTATTAGTGTTATCTATTTTTTGCAGTGAAGCAATCACAAACAGTAATTATTTAGACGACGCTAAGACTTTTGGAAATACAAATAATGATATCAAGCACAAAATTAACACCGGCGTGAAGCAGCAGTACTCCTGCTGCGTTTCGTACGGTCAGTGAGAGCGCCGGGCGCCCACTGCCCCCCTCCCCTATTTCCTTTCCTTTTTTAAAGGCCGGCAACGGTTCAGTGACTCTCTTTGAGTTGTTGATATTTATGGGCGGTGGTGATCATTTTCTACCAGATGACCCGCTTGCTCGTTTTCCTCCCTCTCATAATATAAAAAACAATAACAAGAAAAATAGAATTGTATGTACATATGTAAACTATTTATCGTTGACAAAAAAGACTATTGACAATCGTTGAGATGCATACACGCTTACATCTACAAAGTACTGTGTTCACACACAAATCACTCGAATTGTCATTTGAGATAAAAGTTTAAAGCCACATTATATACTTATTTATTTTTCCGACTCAATCTGTATTGAAGTTTAAAAATAGTCTATTGCAGCAATTGTGTTTCACACCGAAAAAGACAAAAAGTGCGAGCGTTTTAATGATAGCAGACGAAAAAGTGGCCAGACACGGCATTAGATTGTCGCTAAATCAATGTTAGCAATTAACTTGGTACACTACAGTGTCCCTAAAATAATTACTTATGCAAACTTATGCCGATAACGACCCCAAATTTACGTATCAATTGAATCATCGTGAAGTTACTATGCTGCGCGCGCGTTTATTTTGGCGAACGGATCAATTTACGACCACACTATGATTGTATTCAAAATCAATGACGTCGCGTCTTGTTAAACTCAATTGGCTTACAATGGCGGGACTGTGGATCTTTGTTAATAGTGATCAGAGGCAGAGAGGCCAGCTGCCGATAGATGTCAGTGTTCAAAATTTGACACCGAATATTTCGGATTCAAATACTAGATACTCGAACATATCGTACCATACTCTAATGTATTTTACAACAGATATGTTTTACGATAATATGTTTTAAGATTTAGCTGCTCCTTTATATTTGATTTGAACTGCTCAATGCAAAAGGCGACAATATTTGATTGAAATCTTGTCATTGTAACATTTGTTTAATATTCGATAAAACTAAGGAAAACCGAATAACAATAGCAAACATAGTGACTAATTCACATTTCGAAATAAAAGAGGAAATTTATTGATAAGAACCGTAGAAGAAAACTTAATAGATAATGTACTTTCGATAACAAATAGACAAGGATCATTAATCAAATTTACCGTAGAAACAGCCACTGATGTCAACGAATCCTTCTGGTAGGCAGTTGGATGTGCAGTTGCAGGCGTAAGGAGACTTTCTGCTGAATGCATCCTTTGCCACAATGTACCTGCGTGTAAAAGAATACATATTATAATACAGTAAGACCCATAATCTACACAAGGTCAACTGAATCAAAGCTAATGGGATAATGTGTGACGTTCGTGCTTAACCTACATTTCATCTAAACTGGGATTGCAAGAGTCAAATTTAACTAAATTAAATTTAAATTTAAATTTTTAAGAGACAAAAATAAGAGGTATTATTTGGTAAAAAAATTGCTTAAAACTATTACTTAAAAATTGTTAACTGTCATAAAACTTATTATTATGTTCATCGCATACACATGTCATTCATTATCATTATCCACATTATTCTTTTCTGATACCCTTTTTTGACATTCTCTGTCGAGTTCCTGATATCAATATCATATTAAGTGACAAATATCTAATGATGAATTCTCTGTCTAATCAAACAAAAACTTAATATCTGTTGCATAAAATAATAGGAAAAAATAAGCCTTTAGTGGAATGAAATTAAAGAATCGTAGGTTACTGTAATTTTTTTACGCATAAGACAAATTTCTTCAAGCTTACCTATAGTAATCGAAGCCCTGTTCGCTCTTAATTTCCTTGGCGAAAGTGAGAGGGAAGATCCTGCACGCCTGTCGCCGATAGAGAGGGATGACACGATCCTTGGTCATTTTAGGCGAGATCATCAGACCCTCGTAGGATCCCTTGATGCGATTGCATAAAGTGCTGGAAAAAAGCATCCAGTCATATTATGAGTAAAAGATTGTATCAATCAATAAAAGAGTAACAAACTTGATTTAGTAACAAAGACAACCAAGTTTCCAATGACCTAAGTACCATTGCGTACTCGAACAAATACATTCGAACTAATTGACAAGTGAAAAATTTTTTAAATTGGTTGAAATAAAAGAAAAAATTTGTTTGGCATATTCTCGTTATTAACTGTCGACTAAACGAGTAGAAGAATACGAGTATTCAAATCTTGATAGTTTTCAACATAGCTTTAATTAGATGATTGAACAAAAAAAAATAAAAGTATAATTTACATTCAAAATTAAACACGAACATGAATTTACTTTGCCATATTAAAATCAAGTCAAGAGACCTTTACCTACAATACTAGAATGCTCCGGGCAGCCATAACAACTTGATTCTCACGAGAATGAATTATTTTTTCGTGACATCTAAAGACAATCCTACATCCCGTTTCTCTCACTCTCGGGGTCGACTAATAAAAATGTTTACCCCACGTCACAGACGCTCATGTCCAAGTTACCTGTCTTAACTTGAAATCTCGTTACCGCATGATCAAATCAGAAATGAGGAGATCCGCAGAATAACCAAAGTTGCTGACATGGCTCTGAGAGTTGCCAGGTTAAGTGGCAGTGAGCAGGATACATTGCTCGTAGAACCAACTGCTGACGGAGCAGAAAGGTTCAAGAGTGGCGTACGAAGGTCCCCAATACAATGAACCGACGATCTGACAAGGGTCCCAGGTATTGCTTGCGGGCAGCACAGGACTGATAGTTGTGGTACTCTTTGGGTTGGCCTTTGTCCAGCTGTAGTTTTAGCTTATATGACATGAAATTAAATGTAATCGTAGTTACCTGGAGTTAAGGTTGGTGAAACCTTGCTCGCGGATGCCAGAAGAATGGTCCCAGGAGTTTATGGACCACCGCCTGCTCACGTCTTTGAGCTCCAATTCCACTTTTGCCGGCTTTTCTGAGTAAAACTGCAAAAGAAAAGTTTCAAGATGTTAAGAAAGGGCACGTAGAAAGTAGAAACAGTCTTTTTGGCATTTATGTACCAACAACCGCCGGCAACAGATTAGTGACTCCCTTTGAGTTGTTGATTTTTACGGGCGGTGGCGATCATTTTCCATTAGATGACCCGCTTGCTCGTTTGCCTCCCTCTCATAATAAAAAAAAAACTAACTGGACAAGATTTTATAATTATTATATTATAAAGTAATATTTCCCCAAGAGACTACTGTATGAGGTTCTTCGAGAAAGGATTATTTTATTACGAGTAATATAAGAGTGCAGTGTGAGTACAAGGCATGCTTAAGTTCTAATCAACAGATTATTTTTAAGCTTACCCTATCCATAATGCCAATGGTATCAAAATCGATCCACCCTGGCAAAATATTGTGGGCGGCTGTCACGATGGGATCAGTGAAGCCCCAAAAGAACTCATGTGCAGTCATGGTCCGGAACAGCTTGGATCCGAAGGCAGTGATGGAGTAGTAGAGGCCTGCGTTGGCGAGGTACGGGAGACGGTCAGCTGCGACTGTGCTAATAGCCTGGTAACAAGATAAATAACAACTGAGTGGAGGTTCTCCAGGGGCGATCAGGAATTGGAAGACGCAGAGATTGGAAGAGTTGGTAGGCCTCGTGAGACCGATACCGTGAGAGTTGGGCAGCTGGTGGATGCATGTGGTAAGTTGTCGTTCATTGCAGCATTCCAAGTAAGGGCTGCTCCCTCAAAATGCAGGAATGAACGACAACTTATTTGTAGAAAGGATAAAGGAAATTTCGACTTAAATGAAGAATTCTTGTTAATCTATAATCTATACCAACAATAGATTATAATTAAGTAAATATGAAATGGAAGGAGAAGAAAATAATCGAAAGATCGAAATCTTTTTAAATTTTTAAAAAATAGCCTTGTCCGATCTGCCTATGACCATAGGGACAGCTCTTTCCTCGGATAACGCATTGTCATTGCCATACGAGAAAGTGCAGCCAGCGTTATGGATATTTTGGACTGGATATTAACAGCGATCTGAACATCCTACTTCCTACTATCCTACTTAATATTATATTATAATTATAAACGCGAAAGTTTGTAAGTATGGATGGATGTTTGTTACTCTTTCACACTAAACGGTTTGACGGATTCTGATGAAATTTGGCACACAGTTTATAACCTGGATTAACATACAGAATACTTTTATCCCGGAAAATTGCAGTTCCCGCGGGATAGCGATAAACGAATTCTTTGCAGACGGAGTCGCGGGCAGCAGCTAGTTTGTAAATATTTTAGCTTTTTATGTTTAGTTTTAGTTTTTGTTTGCTCATTTAGACATCTGTCATCTAATGAGACGTGCGCTATCATAGAGCCTCGCAAAATATATCTCGCTCACACTAAATTTAGGCCCTGCACCACCACTGTTGCTTCGTTATTTCTCTAAAAGTGTGTCAACAAAGTAAATCGTAACTGTTGCAAAAAACAAAGATGACGGTCTTATATTCAAAACCAAAATACTGTTTTATTCGTAAAACAAACGAGCTCGTTACTTCAATTAAACGAATCCTTGAACAACTGAAATCACATGCGAGATCGAAAACGTTAGCTAAGATAGCCCATTGAACAAATAGGCAAGCCACTAACGAATAGATACACGAGATAAATAATTTGTATAAACATGAGTTCATTGCTAACTGCGACGTCAAAAATACGACGAGACGTTTCTAGATCCTAGGATTCTAGTTCACAATTTTACCAGTACCACTTTTGATCTAGTCCTTCACCGGCATTGGCCCTTCTCTCACTTGTTCACCTTGCCGTTTAAGCACTATTACCACTATTACGCGCTAAATTACCTAACGTTACTTAATACTGAAAATGAAGGGCACTTTTAGTAACCGTTCACTTTAAAGTTATGCTAATTACAGCGTTTAGGCACACATTTTAGAACCTAACATAGTTCGTGAACTAAAAACCCACTGCTTCATCGCCATTGCAAAACGTATTAATCTCGTGGGAATTCCACAAAATACATTCACATTCCTATTATTCTCCCAGAAACTTCTTTGTAAAAGTTTAGTTTTCTAGGTCCAAGGGTTCGGGTGGACGCTGATGATTAAGTCAGCCAGTTCAAGATAAGTAAGTAGATATACCTAAAGGTAAAATAAATATAATTTGACTTGGTAATAATTTATCGACAGTAAGTAAACTCTTTTTTATCTTCCTGTGCGTTCTGATTTTGAACCTTACACTACATATTTTCCTCTTGTTCACGTATTTGTTCGTCCTTAAACGTACTTAAATATGTAATAAATGAAAAAATTCAATTCAATAATTATTATCAATTAAAACTAATAATAATAAGAATAAAACGTATTAACAGATATATATTACACAAGCAATATACTATAATAAACGCGTCAAGTGTTTCTTTTTATTTCAAGAAAAAGTTAGGTGTTCCAGAGTTTATCGTCACGTTCGAAACTTTTAAAACGGCTTAGTAGGTAAACATAAATTATAAATGACGATAAAATTTTAAAGGGAACTAACTATTTTACCAATAAACTATTTTACTTTTTTTTGATAGATTTGTAACACGGGTGAAGCCGCTGATTAAATTCAATTCAATTCATTTAATTCTACTAGCTGTTGCCTGGGACTAAGTCTAAGAATAGGGGTACAATATGTACAATAGTACAAAACTTGAGTCTTTGATATTTAATATGTATTTAAGTATGTATTTATCTATACATTATAAGTACCTACCTATGTTTATCCATTGTCTAGCTAGACCCATCGTACAAGCCTCAAATAGTATGGGACGAGGTCGATCGGTATCAAACGTTCCATGATTACTTTTAGAAAACTGTATATTTCTATTGTAAAACTTAGTATTAACCGACTATAGCAATTTCTTATAACAAAATTTGAGTATTTTGTTGCTTAGTTACGACTGTACTTCTAGCCAACTTTCTAAATAATCTTAATTATTACCTAGTCTGAAATGAAAAAAAAAAAAAAATGAAAATAATTTATTCAGTAACTTAGTTAGTTATGACAATAACTGTGCTGGTGCCTCTTTTTGAGTATCATGATACTCGTACTAAGAGAACACCGCTCCTCCATGTTATGTAACTTAAAACTACTTAGGTGTAGGTACTCTAAACTATTTTTATTAAGTTTTATTAAAATATAACAACAAAAAATAAAAAATAAAAATAAAGTGAGGCAACGTATGTATATTAATGGTAGGTATGGTGCGGCTGTGTGTGTATAAGTGTGTGTGCGTGAGTGTGTGTGTGTGTGTGTGTGTGTGTGTGTGTGTGTGTGTGTGTGTGTGCGTTAATGCGTATGCGCGGGTATGATAATCATAAACAGTTAGAAAGAAAGAAAGAAAAGAAGAAAAACATTTATTTATAACAACAATAACACGTACACAGACTAAAATTAAAAGTATAAACATAGACATAGGTAGGTACATACATGTTGATGTTGCCATAAAGGGTCCCGACTCAGCGTGTCGCTGGTTAAAGAACCAGCACTGGTCTTCCGCCGGGCCACAGTATAGTAAAATCACGGAAAGCCACACAAACAAATATTACACTAACATAAAAGAAAAATAAATAGGTAAATAAAATGAAAATAACAAACATTTAAAGCTTCCACAGACCATTCCAGAGTATTATTACTATTCAGAAACAAATATAAGGAGTTGAGTGAATTAAATTACCAATTAAAAATAATACAAACAAAAAATAAACACTTTAAATCACTATTATAAAGATAGTGGCAGATACTTGGATGGTTTGAAGTAACTATAGATACACTCATCAAATAGTTGCTACAATAAGATTAAGATTTTGCAAGAAGGAGTTACTTTATTACACCGACTTATTTACGTTGAATTTGGAACAATACGATTTAAATCAACCGGGATACTTCCAAGAAAGTTAGGAAGTTAGCTTGATACGAGTAATTAGAACTAATAGCAATGTCAATAACCGATAAAAATATTTAAATTGTCATATCGCTAATAACACGACTTTTGGCCTGCCTTGTTTTATTGACCTAATTAATTGGACGTGATAAAAATAAGACTTCATAGCACATTACTACACGCCGAAAAAATCCTCGTAATATTATAAAAATGTGAATGTATTACTACTCTTTCACGCTAAAACCGCTAGAGGTTGAAATCGCTCGCGTCCGTAGATTAACCCTCGAGTCCCTACAAACACGAGTACCCTGGGTGGTGCTAAACGAGCGATACAACTCCGGTGGTAGTGGTAGGCTTCGGCCGCGGCTGGTCACCACCCTATAGGTTGAGCCAGGCCGCCAAGCGACTCTCGTCGTGTTCTGGCCTGTTGCCTATAGAAGCCATTCTGGAGGACTGGTCAGTTGTGCAGCGCGCGCGTACCGGTTACAAGTAAAATTACATAAAGTTTAGCACTGGCATCTGTCTGTGGTTTGCCTTCATTTCATATTCAACTTTAACGACCTACAAATGAAGCCAATTTTGGTATACTGTTACCCACGTTTACAGATTTTGTAATAGCTACTTTATTTGTATGGTGTTAAAGTTGGAAATGAAATGAAGGCAAGCCATCTGTCAGTGATTAACTAAAAGTAAACGTATCAGTGCCCCGTATTTCTTGAACGGTTTGCGCTGCTTGGGCCGTGCGCAAAACTGCGCTCAACTGCCTTCTTCCTACTTATTCTCGTGAATTCAAGTTTTTTCCATCAGGCGTAATAGTGGTCCAACGCAAGCCTATATTCTTTGATCAATTATAACTGAAGATACACATTGCCGAACAAAATCCCCTTCAAAGAATGTTCGAACTTTTTTATTTGGTTGCATAACAAATAAAATCATCACCTATACAGAAATTTGAACCTAGTCTTTACTTCATTACAGTCGAATTTCGGTAGCGGCAAAACTCCACTTGACAGCTAAACTTGACAATTTCACGCAACGTTCTGAGAAAAAAGAAGGCCACTTTTATCAAAGTGGCGCTCATTTGGCTCGGACATTTTCGGGCGCGCGACTGTGGATCTACAGTTATAATAATAATTGATCAAAGCCTATATTGATAAAAAAATAATAATTTGGATATAACTTGGTACGTAGATAGCTAGGCGATACAGCGTTTCGACCGCCTCATTTATCTGGTCAAATTTTTTGAGTAATGGCTATAAGATTTTGATGGGGCTTTCGGTTATATATTAGAGGTCCTGTATTTAATAAATAATAATAAATAAATATCACAGGACAATTCACACCAATTGACCTAGTCCCACTAAGCAAAGCTTGTACTATGGGTACCAGACAACGGATAAACATACTTATATAGATAAATACATACTTAAATACATATTAAACATCCAAGACTCGAGCACAAACATTCGTATTTTTCACACAAATATCTGCCCCGACCGGGAATCGAACCCGGGACCTCAAGCTTCGTAGTCATGTTTACTAACAAGTAGGCTATCCGGCCGTCTAAACCATATAACTGGAAACTCTATCAAAATCTTCTGCCATTTCTTAAATTACCATGAGCTTTACAGTCAAGAAAAAAACTCGAGAAACCTGCATTCACCTACGAAGAAATTAAAATGGTGTGTGTGAAGTTACCAATCCCCATTGGCACAAGATGGCCCGCAGTACGACCTATAGTATAAGTACACTGGGATGTTCAACAAATTTTACGTACGATACAAAGACAAAGGAAACGGCATCCTCGTCAATTCTTCTATCTTTGATAAGAACTGTCTCTTTCATTCCTAAAATACCTTATCAATGAAATGCCTCTTTATAAATGGTTTGTTTATAGCGGTTTATTAACCGATGGTCCTTGGACTCCGTCTTGACGATTTTCTTTGTAAACAATCATTGCGTCACGATTCACGAAGAACTTTCAATGCTTTTGAGGGTCAAGAGCGACGAACAGGAAGAACTGATGTTAATCAATGACAGACACGATGGAAATTTACCGAATAATGTAACGCCGAGTTTGGAGCTCCAGGGAAAAACGCGCAAGTGTCTTACATTTTTTTTGGAATGAGTCGCCAGAGGGGCCAAATACGCAAAGTCCTTGCTGTTTTTTACTTTAGAGTAGGAAGGGTAACTTGTGTTCGGGAAAAATCCCTTCGGACGAACTGGGAATGGAGGGTCCAGACAGTGTCCGACTTGCACGGACTAAAAACCCCGGTCACAAGTCCCCTTCTTTATTGATTATCAAAAAAAAAGATTAACTTGTGCTTTTAATTTTAAGGAGAGGAGGGGTAGGGAGGGGACTTAATCTACCCACAGTGTCCTGCCTCAGCCATTTTCTGAAAGGCCGGGAGAGGAACATGCATTCTTCCGTTGGGCACTGGGAAGTGCTTAGATCGGTCTTTTATGTTTTTACCCATTGGTTTTTCTTCCTTGACCGACCCTCGCCCATTTCTGTAGGTTAGACTTACCCTACATTAGACTTAAAGCTATTGGTTGGGTTGATGGGATTTCCTGTCATATGCATTTATTTATAACTAAAAAAAAAAAAAAATTAAAATTATATCTGTTTATTTCATAACAATTATACACCAATGACATACCTAGCCAATCTTTATTTTTAAAGATTTCTAATTGCTAGGCTATGAGTTGCCCTTAATAAATAAATTCTTAATAATGTTTTTAATGTTCTTAGGATTACTAGTTATTTTATTAATTGTAGTCCTGGGAAAATTATTTAGCATTTGAGGAAGGTAGTTGGACCAGATCCTTTTGCCATAAATATTTTGACATTTTGGAACAAAGAAATGATTAATATTATCTAGGTTTCGGAGTCTTTTAGATCTGTTATATCTAACTAATTCTCCCAGCCTATCCTTATATTCTAAAGCCATGGCTAATTTGACTTTATCAAATACATTCAAAATTCTGCAGTGCTGAAACAATTTATCGTAATTATTTCTATACTTAAGTTTAATTTTAAGTGGTACAATGGTTTTCAGTATTCTAACTTGTATATTATATATTCTCTGTAAGTAAGTTTTATATGTCCTGCCATAACTAGAGATGCCATAATTAATAACAGAATCTGCCATTGCCATGTATAGAAGTCTCAAAGTATTATATGGCATTTTATGTTTTAATATACTAATATTACAAAGAAAAGCTCTTAATTTGTTACATATGTATTCAATATGAGGGCCCCAGTTAAATTTACAGTCAATTTTTAGGCCTAGATATGTATGGCTAGCAACAGTCTCTAGAGGTTCACAACTGCAGCATGCATGAGAAGCATGCATACATAAATGGTTATGGGCCACCACTTTGGGGACTACATTGAACCCAATATACGGCGAGCAGACATGCATTACTTTAGTTTTTTGGTAATTGATTGATAGCCCAATGTCATGTGCCCACTTGCACAGTAAATCAAATTCAGTCTGAAGTTTACCTACTGCTACATTTATATTTCTATCAGCTGTTATTAGGCAGGTGTCATCAGCAAACTGGTACACGGAGGCCTCCCTGAAGATGTTATACATATCATTCACATATATTATATATTCGGTGGGACCGATTACGGAACCCTGAGCTGTGCCTTGTTTTGAGGGTAGCGGTTCACTTTTCTCTCCTGCAATGCTCACCATATTAGATCTATTTGTATGATAATTTTCTAGCAACCCCAGGGTAGGCCCCTGTATACCATTCTGCTGTAACTTACTCGACAGCTTTATATGATCCAAAGTGTCAAAAGCTTTACTGAAATCAACCATTACCATAAGTACATGTTTTCTCTCATTTAAGTGTTTGTTAACTATGGGCTTCCTTTCTTTTGCCCTGCGATGGAAGGGTGGGTCGGAGATCTTTTGGAGCCATTGTCTGGCTTTGGATGCCATCTTTTGGGTGAGGCTACCCTTTATGCCCGGTGTTTTTTTGCGCTTGTCTCCTAGCGCTGCCCTCTTTTCGTTCCCACTTCCATCGATAGTTTTGTAATATATAGATATATTGCAGGAGGTAAGACGAACGAGATTGAAGTGGTCAATCGGTTGCCGCAATGTAATGCAAGTTTCACGGTTTTTCTAGCAAACCAAAACTGGGCATAAATACTATCTAACTAACTGCATATGGGCACTATGAGCCAAAACTGGCTGATCCCCTGTGTGGTGTCACGTCTAGAGTTACACCTCTCCATTTCTTCCATGGATGTCGTAAGAAGCGAGTAAGGACATAGGTTAAGGTTCTCGTATACTGTAGGCGATAGGCAAGCAACCTCTCGCGATTATACCACTTTTACCTTTAAACCTGAAATTGCTAAAAGTAGCATTAGGTTTTTTTTGGCCTCCCTATTACAGGTCTAATTTCATCACCGAAAACCTTTGATCAATTATAACTGTAGATCCACAGTCGCGCGCCCGAAAATGTCCGAGCCAAATAAGCGCCACTTTGATAAAAGTGGCCTTCTTTTTCTCAGTACGTTGCGTGAAATTGTCAAGTTTAGCTGTCAAGTGTCAACTGAAATTCGACTGTAATGAAGTAAAGACTAGGTTCAAATTTCTGTGCAGGTGATGATTTTAATTGTTACGCAAACAAATAAAAAAGTTCAGTTATAATTGTTATCAATAAGATCTTCAGTTATAATTGATCAAAGCCTAAAACATGTCGCGTTAAGAAACAATTACCTAGTCATCGATAGTTATACATAGTAAAACACAATGGTCAATCTCTCTTGACGATTGTTTCTTGCTATGGCAATTCCGGACTTATAGTTGAATTTATATTTTGTGTAAAAGAATGAATAAATGAATTATCATCATCAACAACATCTCAGCCTTTATACGTCCCACTGCAGGGCAGGCCTCCTCTCAGAATGAATTATATTTATTTACTTACAATTAGAGCGATGTTGGGCATATAGATTTCAACGTCCTTCGTATGAGCGATGGATTCCTCTGGGAGGAACTTGAGCACGATCTTAGGGACGATGTTCATGACGCCTCTCTCCTTGTCAACTGTTACGTTCTCATTCGTTCTTGTTTCTCTGTAACAAAAATGAAACTTTAAAGGCATGTCAAGTTCGGGTTATAAACCGTTTAACTGAGTCCTCGCCTGCGCGGTACAGGGGCTGGGGGGTATGACGACAAAGGGGGCCGGGAGAGGTGCGGGCGGCAGGCACACGAGGCGCGCTCGCCGCCCGCACCTCTCCCGGCCCTCTTTCCCGTCATACCCCCAGCCCCTTCGCTCCAGTCAGCTTCGGATTGACGAAGATCGAGTTCGATACTCGCAGCTCTAGCATTTATATTCTGGCTTTTAGAGTTCCGTACCTAAAGGGTACGGGACCCTATTACTGAGACTCTGCTATCTGTCTGTCTGTCCGTCTATCACAGGACACTATTTCTTAAACCTTAATAGCTTAACACTCGAAATTTTCACTGATTATGCACTACTGTAAAAAGAATAAAGGGGATCATCATACAATAAATGAGTTTATCTCAGCATTTTTAAATCGATCTTTATAATGGCTTCTACTAGATATATGAACATTTCACCGATTATGTATTACTGTGGCCGCTACAATAACAAATTAACAAAATTGTAATTAAATTAAACATTAAGGGGGACCGACTAACCAATATAAAATGATCCCACACTGCGTATATTTTACTTAGTAGCACGGCTCTGCTAATACTGGAATTATAGTTAAGCCTGTTTACAGCGTATATTTTGATATACCTACCTAAAAATTTGCACTTGCCCGGTTTTACAATGCGTTCTAGTTGTTCAATTTGAACACAGATCAAATAAAACTATAAGAGTACTAGCTGTTGCCCGCGACTCCGTCCGCGAAGAATAGGGGTACCTATAAAAAATAGCCTACGACCTATTCTCAGACCTACCGAATACAGTGAAAAAAGTTTCATAAAAATCGGTCAAGCCGTTTCGGAGGAGTTCGGTAACAAACACCGTGACACGAGATTTTTATATATTAGAAGAAGATTACGCACTTGCAAGCGTGTTAATGGTATTCAAGCGTACAGTCAAGTGCAAAAATATGGGTGCATACAACTTGCTCATAAATATGTCACATAGCTCTTATGTCGTCGAATTAAGGTTCAATTAATCAGTTCATAATTATGGGAGGATTAAACCGATACATATTTTTGCACTTGACCGACATACAGGCTTAGAGCTTGTAGACGTTTGTCAAGTCTCGACAACGTTATATCTGTACTTGGTACATTACGAACTATGAAGATTATTACAACATAGTTGCGAACAATTGTTTCTTCACGAGACAAATATTAAGTTGGTATTCAAATTGATAACAACATGCAACCTAAATTTTATTGAGCAATGGCCTATAATTACACGCATTAGTTTGAAGTTATTTAAGAAGGTATTTAGACCAGCCCGTAAAGGTCACATGTGCAAAATAAAACGTTACGAATAAGGTTACACGTCGTATTGAGGTCGCATATCACATTTATCGAAATTAAAGAATACGGTCAACGGTTCTTTAAAATATTAAATAGGTTCGTGTTACAATAGATATGCATAATTTAATGATAAATCTGAACCGAGGCTAGTATAATGAGAATGGAAGTTCCGTTACCACTTGATAATCTTGATAATAATTGAACGTAAAATGGATAATCTTGGCATATTGCCGGGTGTGGTGGCCTTTTAAGGCCCTACCGAGCTTTTAGCGCTAATCAATTTTAGGTATTCTATGCACTTGTGTATGTATGCGTGAGAGAGGCGTGGTAAGCGCTAGCGACACGAGTTCCCCGTCCGATGTCCGAAGGAGAACTAACGTAACTAACTATCAGACAAGGGGAAGCACGAAGGCTCATGATAGGTTGTTTAGAATGCGCGTGTATTTAGGTATTTCCATCCTATTACTAAAACAAATACATATATTTTAAAAATATAGCAACACTAGGCCCTAGGAAACATCTTATTTTATTAACATTCAAAAAGTCATGACGTGTCGTGCAGTATTTACGTAGTAGGTATAGGTAACGCCACCAGAGTTGAGGCCACGCAGCGGGATTTTGACGTTGTGTTGTCGTTAAACGTCAACACAACGTCAAAATCTCGCTGTCATTACATGAGATGTGGTTGTGTGCGTGGCCTCAACTCTGGTGGCGTTACCTATACTAAGGATTTATTTTATTTTTTAGGGAAGACTTTGGATTTTTTTTTTCTATCGAACGAACTACAACTACAAGCAATCGTGTTTCGATAAACACTGGTCATTAGAGTGATTTCTCAAATATATTACACATGAATTTCAGGACTAAAGCTTTCCTAGTAATGATACAGCACGAGATTAAATGGATGGAATAAATGCGCCAAAAGCGCGGTAGGGCCTTAAAAGACCACTTTTTACCGCGGAAAAGTACAAAATAATTCATGGGTACAGGATATTACAAATGAATTGCCCGCAATTCTTGGTGCTCCAAATAACGGCATACGAGTACTAGGTGCTTTTAACGTTGTATTTAGAAAAAATACAATAAGATACTTCATAGCAAACTTGTTAAATTGGGCTTAGTAGCGACATCTCTTGTCCGGGTGAGCGGGTAGTTCCGAAGGAGTGTTGACATCTCTCGATGAGGGTGTAACATAGATGGCGCTGTATCACGGCTTAAATGTGATTAGTTAATGAACTGAGATCGCACGATGCATGGGAAAAATTTGTGTCAGGAGTTTTCCTGACCAGTGGTGGTGTAGGGGTATGGCAAGCGGCACGGAATGCTGAGGACCTGGGTTCGATTCCCAGCGCTGGTCTTTTTTCTGGGGTTTTTTTTCTATGCATCCATGTTTCAGTTTGTATTTAGTATGAAATATGTTGTATTTAGAAGTTTAGCGAACAATATTAACTAAAGACGTACGACATTTGCATTGTCGTCCTCTGCTCTCTTCGTGCGTCATAACTTTTTTCATAGGAAAAAGAACATCATATTGTATGTAAAACTTGTTGACATGAACAATTTTTTTTGTTTTATCATTGGTCTCGTAAAGACATAACCTTTTTGTAAGCAACGTCGAGTCCAAAAGTCACTGCGCTGCGTTAGGCTGCCTGTCCACCGGAGCAGAGCGAGGCAGCGGATGGGCGACGAGATAAAAATCCGCCAATAGAATTATAGTTATACAATCTTTGCTCCTTAATTTATATCATTGAAGATCAAAAGGCCGGACGGTATGTCTCTGATTCCCTGGAGGATGGGTCGGGTTTTAGTTTGGGACGCAACATGCGTAGATACCCTAGCCCCTTCACGCCTTCAGGGTATAACAAAAAAAGCTGGCGCAGCGGCTGAAGCGGCCGAGGGTAGGAAAGTAT